>JAZDUA010000607.1:187500-860000 GCA_038098605.1 Gryllus longicercus
CTCTAGTTGCATTCTGTCACATTCTATTCTCCAAACCCATTGTTATCCTCCATTCCAGATGTTCTCTGCCATCCTCCATTACACCCCGCCTGCGGGATTCTTCATTTGTGGACCTCGTGCTCTTCACGTCGTACTCCTCCATCATCCTGTCATTCTTCATTTTAATTATCTTTTGCATTTCCCCACATCCTTCTCCATACACCATAAGGTGGTATCGCATGGTTCTATCCCGTCGTTACAAAAGATGCATCTTATTTTCATTAAAAAAAATATTGTAGAAACTGGTCAAAACTGTGACGTACTGGGACGAAGTAATTTATTATTATAAGTTGTGCCCCATTTTCCCACTTCCGTCCCATCTACATAATACAACTAGTAATGCGCGGCCTTCCTAGCTTGTTGACATCACTTTTACTCCGCTGCCTCATTGCCCCACAGCCCTTCCGGCCCTTGCGTCTACTCGTCCCCGCTGTTACTCCAGCTCGAGTTCCGAGGTAATTGTTGGGGAGTCCGGGCAGCGGCGCTCTCACCGCGGCTCTTCCGCCCATGATTGGCAGCGCGTGAGCATGACATCACAGCCGCGCGTGGCACTCGGCCAACGAGTGCACGAATTGATTACTGGCCATTATGTTACACGAGGGCCAGTTGTATGATGTGTGGGAGGGACGTCGCGCTGTATCCCGCCCGACGAACTCCGCTGACCTGTCCCAGGAGAATTTGCGTTTTTGGGTGATAGATTTTTTGGGTGATAGTTGGGTGAAAGATTTACTTATTATACTTTGTGTAAAATGTACCTATTTGCTTTGAAAAAAATCCCAATTTTTTGTGGTTTTGATACGATACAAATCACTAGGAACCAGTTGTAAAATTAATCCTACAATTCCAGTGAAGTGTTCTAGTGAGATATTTTTCTTAAACTGAAATTAATAAACCCATATGAGTAATTGCAAAGAGAGGATCAGAATAACAGTACCTATAAAATTTGGTCAATTTTTTTAATATCCAATTCCACTGTGAGACTGTGAAGGACGGTTCGCCGACGTAGCTCGGGCTTAGGTGGCTCAACGCATACATTGATGTCCCTTCATTGCGTCTGGCTGGGAGCCTTAGGGTTCAGGTCCCGACGCTGCGGTGGTAGAATTTTCGACACCAGGTAGATAGCCGCTGACGGAAGGAACATTTTAGGAGCCGGCAGCTCTCATCCGTGCTTTCTCGTGGTTTCTCCGATCAACACAAAGCGAATGCTGGACTAGTACCTTAACAAACGAACCACGGACCGCGCGCTATGTTTGCTTCATTTTCCTTAACCTACTTTCACACGTCAGGAGACCAGTTGGGAGCTTAGAACGTGTCCCGGCTGGGGCGGTGCCCCGCTGGTGGGAGATAAATGGTTGAGTCAATCCCCACTAGCCGGCGGTATGTCGGCGCCGGATCTCGCCATCCAGCAGCATCCATCATTACCACCTCCATGTATAAAAACATCAACTACACTTACGGGGCTAATGACCTTAGCAGATGACGTGCCCGTAATCACTAATCAATCAATCGAATTTCCTGCTATCGCAACGTTCTCGCATCGATGGCTTTTTTTTTTCTCTCCCAGAGAGGATGTGGACCGATTCGCCGTTAAAACGCCTTTAATTGGCTGGTGCCGCGGGGGGGGGGGCGAGGAGAGACGCGGGCGGATTAGAGGGCGGCCGGCGCTGCGCTGCTCGGCGAGGTGGACTCCCGCCGCGCGCGCCCTCTGTTATTGGAGCACGTCACCTGTTTACCTGTCCGCCGCAGGCGCCCGCCTCGCTCGACGCTCCGCGACGCCGCCTCCGCGGCCGCGGAGAGATTCGCTTTGTCCATCGCGATCCTCCGGTGGGCGACGTGATGACGCTCCGGGGACCAAGAAAGGTTAAAAATGAAACCCTGCCATTCAAAGAGGTTGGAAATAAGTTTTTGTGAGAAATAAATACTCGTTACTCGGTTTTGTTAGGATGTCTGTTGCATGGAAATCGTACTCGTATTGTCATTGCGTCGGTGAAGAAAAATAGCTAATCGTGCGATAGAAAAGGTATAGAATAGACGGAAAGAAGGTGATGGGATCCCAAGTTTCGTGAAAAATGAATAGGTATTTCTAGGTGACAAAAGCGCCAGTTCCTAGGAGAATGTGGCATTGATTGTTTTCAATTCTTAATTAAAAACTTAAACGACTTTTGACCGAGTTATTCCTTTTGATATGAACTTCTCTATCCTACAGGAACAATACATGGCTAAAGAAATTATAATATTTAATTTGGTAGCCTTTTTAAACGCCAATTCGTGTCTCAAACACACACTAAAGATTAAAATACAAACTTTGGGAAATCAACGTTATGTAATGGTTTGTTTTTATGTATTTTATTGTGCTAGTTCTATTCACATTTTCTATCTTATTATGGTGAATTTTGCTAACATTAATAGAGAGATTTTTCTCTGACGTGTGTGTATAATGTGTATATATATATATATATATATATATATATATATATATATATATATATATATATATATATATATATAATTTGGAATTTGTTGGTATTCACCAATTTCATTTTTAGTAAATTGGGGTATTTATGTGAGATAAAACTCATCAGACAACGCTGTTAAATGCTGCAGTTAATGCTGTTACTTTAAGCGATAATAATGCACTATGTTTTAGTATTATTGTGAAGGAAATCAATATTTCTGAACGTGTTTACCTTGCAGCACTTTCCTGAAAAATCTTTCTGTATTAATGGAAAACGAACTGCCATAGAAAATATGTGGATTATCGTACTCCAGAATTCCAACATATATTCAAAGACTCAAATAAAAATCGGAAACCCTTTAAGATTAAAGAAAATCCTGTGATATTAACGACATGACTTGTACCTCCTGCTTGCCTTTATGAGTCGAACATTTCTCCTTTTTTCCTCGCTCACCCTACCCACGTTAATGAAACGAGAAATGAATATTTCGGATATCGTAAGTCCGAAATTTATTACCCGTTCGACCTGGATTAATTTTACCTCTTATAAAATTCATTTGTAAAATCCACTGTCGAGGCGGATTACTACAACTAATGTATGTGTGTGCGCGTGAGAGAGAGAGAGAGAGAGATTCAGAGTGAGTGAGAGATTCAGAGTGAGTGAGAGATTCAGTGTGAGAGAGAGATTCAGTGGGTGAGAGAGAGATTCAGTGAGATAGAGAGAGATTCAGTGAGAGAGAGAGATTCAGTGCGAGAGAGAGAGATTCAGTGTGTGTGAGAGAGAGATTCAGTGTGTGTGTGAGAGAGATTCGGTGTGTGAGAGAGATTCGGTGTGTGAGAGAGATTCAGTGTGTGTGAGAGAGAGATTCAGTGTGTGTGAGAGAGAGAGATTCAGTGTGAGAGAGAGAGATTCAGTGTGAGAGAGAGAGATTCAGTGTGAGAGAGAGAGATTCAGTGTGAGAGAGAGAGATTCAGTGTGAGAGAGAGAGATTCAGTGTGAGAGAGAGAGATTCAGTGTGAGAGAGAGATTCAGTGTGAGAGAGAGAGATTCAGTGTGTGAGAGAGAGATTCAGTGTGAGAGAGAGAGATTCAGTGTGAGAGAGAGATTCAGTGTGAGAGAGAGATTCAGTGTGTGAGTGAGAGAGGGGGGATTTAGAGTGAGGGGGAGAGAGGGGGATTCAGAGTGAGGGAGAGAGAGAGATTCAGGGGGGAGGAGAGATAGGAGTGCGAGGCGAGGTGCGCACGCAGGGTGCGTATAAAATATCGCGTCGGCGAAGTAAATGACGCGACCGGAGAGGGCATGCGCCGCGAGCCGCGCGCGTTCTCGACTGGAATCGATAACGCGGGAGAAACGCGCTCGCGCGGGCGCCCGCCCTCTCGCCCGCCGCGCTCTCTGGCTCTCACGCAGTGCCACCTCGTTGGTGGGAGGGGAGGGGAGGGGAGGGGCGGCCTGGAGCAGTGCGCAATGCCATCTGGAGGCCGCTTCGCAGGGATTTCCAGTGGGCTGTGTCTGCAGCCCGCCACGGGCCGCGCCGGGCGAGGGGGAGTGGTCGCGAAAATAATGAGCAGCCGGTTATTGCGCGGGGTAAATGCACGGTCGTAAAATGAGGGGGGAAACCTGAAGGAATTATTTCTTTAGATCCTAAAATCGATGCATGGCATTATTTGCGTTTTTAGAGCTTCGTATTTAAACTTTATTTCGTGTCAATATGATCGCATTGACTGATTGCTGAATTTGTAGTTTTGATATTACGACAGAAAATAGCTTCTATTAAATGTAATTAGTATTCTGTTAGTTGATAAAAAGGAGCGCAATTAAAGATATTTTAGAAAAATATTCCTTTTCAGAACAATATTAGAGTAAAAATTTAGCTATTTTTCTCTTCATTATATTTCATTGTGAAATTGACCTTTGTTGGCTATTTTACTCATGTACTGAGTGAACAATAGAAAGATAGATTTGATTGAAACTTCTTTGTACTCCATCTATCGGCAAAACATTAACAGATTTTCCCATTTGTGTAATGCACGCTACATGAACTTGTTTTTCTTTCATTAGTGAAATAAGTTTATTCTGTGAATGTGTACATTACATTGTTCTGTGAAAACAAACGCTACAAGTATTAAAACAATATAAAACGTTTCGGTGAAACTTCACGTGCAGAAGTAGATGAATACAAGCAACGCAATGCCCCAAAATAGTAATAGTAATAATAATAATAATAATAATAATAAAATAATAATAATAATAATAATAATAATAATAATAATAATAATAATAAAACAAAGTTAGCATTTGGAAGCATCCATCACTTCTGTTGTGTCAACTTCAAACATAAATGAGATTTCAAAGATTTTGAAAGACTGAACTAATCTTAACTGTGATTTTAATAATTGCAGTACGTTCTATTGGTTCTTGTTATAACTTCAATGACTTACAAGAGACACTTTGTCGGATATTAGAACATTGTTATCAGATAGTTGTTAACTGTGTTTTAATGTATCAGGAAATTACAATAGAATACTTATCCATTGTTTATTTGCTTATTTGTTTATTTGAGTTTATAATAAGTGTATTTATTTGCAAAAATGTCGTACTCAATACCATTCGCGCATAAGAAATTATCCAGAAAGGACCTGCACTCGTGTTACTTACATCGCTCCCACAAGTATTTTAAAGGTTACGTCAGTATCTAAAGGGAATAGAAAACAAAATAAAAAGAAGGAAATCGACTTAGCGCACATTGCAAAATGTTACTTTTCGTAACGTACCTTTTTGCTTGTCGCAACAAAAAAATCGATAATTTTAATAACGTGTACGTTGTTGTTCACATATTTTTTTTAATTTAATCAATTTGTTAGAGTAGCCAGAGATTCGAAGAACCGACTGAAGATATAGAATTGCTTATTAAATCCTAATAAATTTGATTTTATAATACTTATGTTCTTTAAAAGACTTAACTTTCTCTCAAAAACACTAAGACACACAAAAATACGATCTGGCAAAGGTATGTGGTTTCCATTTTCTTCTTTACTTGCGGCCTCTTGAATATTATTCCTGAAAATGATGAAAATAATTTTGGCGTATTCTCATTATTTCGGCTTACAAGCTAATGCACAACTATTTATAAATTAGTGGATGATTTGTTACGTAAAGCCAACGTAATGATAATATTTTATATTAATAAAGAAAAATAATTGATATTTAATACGATTTTAAATCATATTTTTATATATAACATGTGTGCTCCCAAAACAATATTAGGGAATCAAGAAATCTAATTTAATACCGCAGCATATGGGAGAGATGAACGAAATTGAAAATTACAAATGAAAATTGTGTTTCAATTATTACTGCTTTATACAAATTACAATATGAAATTCACTTATATTGATTTTGCACTGATTTGAGGCAGAAATATTCATATGTGAATTCTCTGAAACTCTCTTTGGAATCTAAAAACTGTGTGGATTCTACTTCTGTCATTGACAAAGGAGCAAAGAGAACCCTATATCTTGTTCATAAAACATATGGACACAATGCCTTATCAGATCATCGAAGCTATTAACAAACAAAAAGTTATACCATGGTGTCACGTCAGAAAAAGCGAAAGTTGATATATAATATCGAATGATATGTAATATAGATTTTATGTATAATGACGAAATATTAATACCTGGAAAATGCAAATAATTAATCTTCGTTAGTACGATAAAATATCCATTTTTATACGTTGGAAAATCTTAATTATTTTAAATTGAAAAAAATGAAGTAGTATATTGTGGCGATATGGGATTATACAACCCCATAACACCACCGTTTGGCCTGCACGAACACCTACGAGCAGCGAGAAGAGCAGCCAAAAACTAGAGTAGCAAAACGCGCAGCCTGGTGTCCGTTGCCCGTACTAGTCGCCACGAACTATCAAGCAGCGTTCTTACTGGTGAAGGGTTGAAGGAGGAGAAATCATCCCCCCCCCCGCTACGGAAAATTTCTCCAGGCAACGCCAATAAATAGGCGAGCGCGCAGGCGGAAGCCCTCTTTTTCCTATCAGCGTTCGCCGAAGAAGCAGCTCTCCTGGTAATCACCGCTCGGCAAGTAAGCAGATTTTCGCCAACGATCGTCAGGTTAGATAGTATTCGCCGCCGTAACGACTTTTTAGATAGGAGTTTCCGGCGTTGCAAAGACGTCTAGTTAGTCGTCCGCGCCGTAGTGAGGAATAGAAAAGTATTCTTTTATTAACGAGTACGGGAAGTGAAAAGTTGCCCGTTGTCAGGAAAGCTCTGAAAAGTTCTTGATTAACAGAATAAAGTAGGAACGAGCGAAGTACTTGCACCAGCATTCAGGGTAGTGCAAGGGACTATTTTCTACAACGTGGGTGTAATTGAAGGCGCTGGTAGTAGCCGAAAGGGGAAGAGGACGATTAGTGGAAACGGAAGAAGACGCGAATCTACCGGGTAGAAGACGCCGGGGAGAAGACGACGACTGAAAAGGACGCAAGAGGACAGCGCAGGCAACGCAGAACTTCGGAATCGAGCAACGCGGTGCGGAACCCAGCACGCGACTTCAAGGTTGAAAAGTGGACAGTTTCGAGGTAACCTGTGGAACTACGAAATTAGGTCAAGTTCACGTCGGCAGGGAAAAGAATAGTTCCAGAAGTATTAGAAAATTGAGGACACGGGTGTTAATAATTTGCAGCTTTGCAGTGGGAGATTTGGATGCGTAATTACTTGCCTTTAACCATTATATTGGATCAGTCATTATTCTGTTATTAGCAGATAAAATTGAGAGTAGTGCACTTGCCCACATATTATTCATTGTATGTTATATTTTTAAAGAAAGGCAAGAGATTGTAAATTAGGTTTAATTTCACGTGCAATTGTAACTAGTATAATTTAAATTTAGGCTATTGAATTTTCAAAGGGAATTCCCAGTACTGGTTAGAGAAATTATTTCAGAAAATTAGTTCTTAAGAAAATTAAGAGATCATTTCATTAAATAGGCTGTAAAAATTTCTTTTGTGTTTATTTGAATATTTTTGAAAAGTGTGATTTTGGTTTTGATTTGTTTTTCTTTGTTATCAACTAACGCCACAGAATTTTGAGTGAATTATATGCTCGTTTATGTGTGATTTGTGTGTCTTTTATTGTGTCGAGGGTTCAGACCTTTCTCGTACCCGAACGATCCTGCTTCCTGAGATTCTAAGCTCGCTTCACGAGCATAATATCTTAACGACCTACTTACAGTGCATGCGGCTGTGTGTGCAGAAGGTACAAGTGTGTGTGGTAGGTAAGCCGGTTAGAATATATTAAATTAATTTTCACTGTATTTTATTAAATTATCAATTGTGGAATATTTCATTTCGACGAGAGTCCGTGTAGCGATGGAAACTAAAAGCCGCGAAATGCAGATGGTCGATCAACCGGATATTCTGGTTCCTAGAACTTTATTAAATAGGAATATTCTTCATTAACACAGTATGTTTGACCAAATTGTAAATGAATAGTGTAAAAAGATTTACTTATTATAGTTTGTGTAAAATGTACCTATTTGCTTTGAAAAAATCCCAATTTTTTGTGGTTTTGATACGATACAGATCACTAGGAACCAGTTGTAAAATTAATCCTACAATTCCAGTGAAGTGTTCTAGTGAGATATTTTTCTTAAACTGAAATTAATAAATCCATATGGGTAATTGCAAAGAGAGGATCAGAATAACATAGTACCTATAAAATTTGGTCAATTTTTTAAATATCCAATTGCATTGCATTAAATTATTTTCTGATTACGTATTGGGAATGCAAAAGAGGTGCCACAAACCTTAACGAACGAGTTTAAATTATTTGAGCTAATTCTGCCGTGCGGTACGTTTTTATCTTCATTGAATCTGTTGTGGAATTAATTAACCAGAAAGCATCGAATTTCCTCGACCAGAGTAGGTCATTTACTTGGAATGATAACCAAGAGAGCCGTAAAATATGTTATGAATCAGAAAAGAAAAGCGTGTTGCTAAACTTTATCGCGTCAAGTGGACGAAACATGCGATTCTGTCCAGTACTTTTTTCTTTTTGCGCGACAGTGTTTTGGCCCATTGGTCACAATTCGCAACTCTGGTGTTCTTATCTAATCAGTTTGGAAATATCTCGAAAGTAAATGTTTTTAATAACTTAAAATTTTCTCTTTCTCAAAATTGTGTCATATGTGTTACGCTGTTTCAGTGTTACGCTATGTAAAGTTTCGTATGTAGTAAAGTTTATATGTAACTATCTTTGTTTTAGTGTTGTTCAATGCTAGTAAGGAGTTGGATTTAGTATGGACGGAAAAAGGAGAAACTATAAAAGTAAAAAAAAAAAAATCCTGTGAAATTTCTGAAAAGGAGGTTAAAAAAAAGGTTTAGAGATTTCATCCACTGTTATTATCTTAAGCCATACTTTACGAAACTGTGATTAATTTTATAATACTAACACGGCTGTGTCACATGCTCGTGATGGTGACACGACAGTGATGGGCGAAAATGTGTCTTGTTGGAAGTGGGGCGCCCAGAATGAAAATGTGGTGAATGCGATAGTACGAAAGCCCAAATGTAAATCGTAGCTGTAATGGCGTTATATAATATACTTTATTAGATACACAGATATTAGAAATAATAACAATTATATTAAGCGACTTCAGTGTAGGGAACAAAAGATTTTAAACTAGAACACAAGCATACTAGTAATTATTATGTATCAAATAAATTATAAAACTACTCTCAGCATTAGCCTTTTGCAAGATGAATAGTAAGTATAAAATGGTTGTTATTATAGAGTGGAGTCCACATCAGTTGCAAAGAAATGGGAAGCCTGTTGTCTTCCGAAGAGCTTTCCGTTTCCGAGGAACCTTGCGGGGCCGTGGCGGAGGAGGCGAGGCAACCTGCGCGGCGAATCCCTCCGCGAGGAAAATTAGTGCGCCCGTCAATTTGGGCGGTTATGGACGCCCAGCGGGCAGAGGTGCGCTGCTCCGGCGCGGCCTGCTGATTAATGCGGCTGCACATGTTCGGCCGTGTAGTTTATAGCAATATGTTAAATCACTCTCGTCTCAGTGCAAAGTAATTGGGGAGGCCGACGGCGCTGTACGTCACCATGGGAGAGCGCTCTCCCGAGCGATATCTCGGCCACCCCGCCCCCGCTCCACCCCCGCGCCGCCTCCGCTCCACCCCCGCGCCGCCTCCGCAGCGCCCTCGCCTCGCCTCCGCTCCGTCCTCCCGCCGCTTCCGCCCCCGCTCCACCTCCGCTCCGCAACCACTCTGCCCCCGCCCCGCCTCCGCTCCACCCCCACGCCGCTCCCGCCCCCGCGCCGCCTCCGCAGCACCCTCGCCCCGCCACCGCTCCGTCCCCTCGCCGCTTCCGCCCTCGCTCCACCCCCGCTCCACCCCCGCCCTGGCTCCGCTCCACCCCCGCGCCACCTCCGCTGCGCCCCCGCTCCCGCCTCCGCGCCACCCCATGGCGCATCCGCGCCGCCTCACCTGCACCCCCGCCCCGCCGCCGCTCCGTCTCCCCGCAGCTTCCGTCCCCACCCCGCTCCCGCCCCGCCCCCGCCCCGACCCCGCTCCGCCGCCTCTCTACCCCCACGCCGCTCTCGCCCCCGCGCCGCCTCCGCAGGGCCCTCGCCCCGCCCCCGCCCCTCCGCCGCCCCGCCTCTCGCCCGCCCCTTCCTCTCCACCCCTCCGCGCCCTAGCTCCACCCATCACCCTCTCCCAGCCCATGACCCCGACCTTTCCCTCTCGCTCTACCCAACTCAACCCGCACCGCTCTGATGCGGTGCGTGCTGTAGCCGTAGCCGACCGCTTAACACTTGCCTCCCGCTCTCGCCGCTGGTTAGCGCCCGTCGCCTACGTCCTATCTCGTTTCCCTACATCCGTGTCCTTCCCGATCTGTTCCACTTCGTCTACATTCTCTCCTTCCCTCTGTCTCACCGTCACATTCAACCAGTTGTCTCCTGTATGCTTCAGCTTCTACGCTTTCATTAAGTCTGTAAACTCATACTACCTTTCCGCTAGCACATTCACCTTTTAGTATTGGCCTCTCACGTCATGATTTCACCTCTCGCATTACTTTATTGCCTTTGGTTTTTATCTCTCACACATACGTACACCCTTTTTTACTTTTAAACCACAAAGCGTCGTCATGTGCCCACTTCCCCCCCTCTCCTTTCGCCGGCCTTCCTGTGCCCGTGGCCGTCTCATCGCCACCCCGGACTTTTAATCGCGTCGTGCGACACCGCCCCTTCCCATTCCCTTCGTCCCACCACTTACGACTCCCTCCCCTTCGTCCTTTGCCGTCGCCGCCGCCAGCGGGCGTGCCAGCGCTGCATAATCCGCTCTGGAGTTCAATCCCCCCCTCCCCCCGCGAGGCGAGGGTGGCGCGGCCCGGTGAGGGGAGTCGCGCCGCCCCCTTGGCTGGCAGCCGCCATCGCCACTCTGCGACCCCGTCGCTCAGTCCGTGCGTCGCGCGTCTCTCTCTCTCTCTCCCTCCCTCCCGCTCGCAGGCAGACGCTCGCTCGCGCTCTCTCGCTCGGATCTGTTTTGGTGTGTCGCGTCGCGTCGCGTCGTGCTTCTGCAGCCTACTATCCTCTCGCTCTGGTGCAGGCAGTCTCGCCTTGGAGCTGTCTCTCTCTCTCTCTCTCTCTCTCTCTCGCGCGCGCGCTCGCTCGCTCGCCTCTCTCACTTGCTCGCATCCTTCTAGCATTCCCTCTCGCACTCGCTCTCGCTGGCTCGCTCGCACGCTCGCTCGCCTCTCTCACTTGCTCACACCCTTCTAGCACTCCCTCTCGCACGCTCTCTCTCTCTCTTTGTCTCGCTCGCTCGCTCGCCAGTCATCTGCTTCCTCTCACTCTCTCCCTCGCTCGCTCTCTGTCGCCATTCTGACTCGTTGTGCGCCCTCTATTGCGCCCGCCCGCCCCCTGGGGCGCGCCTGCGGTGCGGAAGATGGCAACTGGCCGACGGGCGGCGGCGGCGGCGGCGGCCAACCTTTCGCAAAGGGCGCCAAAGGGGCTCGTGTGGTATTAGGTGGCGGTGGAAGAGAAAATCAATCCATTACGTCCGCATTGATTTGCTCGTGCGTGGTAGGCCTGACGAGGTATTCCTCGGCCCGCCCGCTGTCAGAATTGGGAACGAGGACTGGGGAAAAATGCCGTCTTCGCGTCGGTTCCGGTAATGAACGTTCAAGAACGGGTTTCGTGCGGCGTCTACACAACCTAGTGATTTACCCGTTTTCTGATACTTGTGTACAAACACGCAACTCGAGAAGGATTTTGTAGTATGCAGTTTCTCTACTTGATACATGTTGTCACGGTGTCGTGTAAAATAGATTACCAAGGGACGGGGTGTGAAAATGAAGAAAACGGCTAGGTAAATACAAGATGTGCAACAAAATGCATTATGTGCTTATGAATAAATAAGATGACTTGGTTCGGAACAATTAATTAATTAATGATTGGACATTAACAGAGAGCAGGGAATAACGTTATCTTCAGACATAAGTTTTAAATATTGTTTATAACTTCAGATTTTTTTTATTAATGTACTGTGCGATATTTTTCAGATTAGTGGATAAAAATGCTATTATAATTGCATTTTAATTGATTGTTAGTTATTGTTGTATCGATCAATAAAAGCAATTTTGTTATTTATTTCCTGTTTGCGCGATCGTTTTGTCTTCGACTTATTTTATGAAAAATTGTTACAAAGAATCTACTGCAGTCCAGTTGCACTCTGCGCTAAAACGATAGAAAATGCTTCGAAGTTTGTTACGTTTGAAGAGGAATTTTAATAAAATATGTATGTAGATAACGTTGGATTTCCGTCGAAAGAAAATATACAAAATACAAACGAATATGAATTGGAAAATAGAGATGTCTTCAGGTTATTTTCGTATTTGAGAATTCCATGAAAAAGGGGTCAGCATCCGCATTTAGATGAGAATTTCATGAGTGTTGCAGTTACTGGATAAATTAAATTCCTGAAATCTTTAGAATGAACCATAGTGTCAGACACGTGGCGCAACGAAGTATTTCTTCTTTTTTTTTTTTAATGTTGGCCACCTTGGATACTTAGAGACTGCTCGTTTGTGAAATAAATTTTGCAGCACATACCTTTAATTCAAACCGTTGGAGAGCACTTTACTCGAAATTCATATTGGAAATTCTTCTGCGTTTATATTTTTTGCTTTGGGGACAGATAAAAGAAATGTGAAAAATGTGTAATAAATGTTGACAATCTTATAGCAAAGGGCTCCACTCATGCATGATCGCAATATACTGAAAAAGATCTTAGTAATGAGAACGAAAAAGATGGACATTCGCCATTTAAATGAAAAGTTTTATAAAATGTACGAGTATGATGATAGGTTTCATCCATTTGCGAATAGTTGTGGTTAGATGAATAATTGTGACGAAAATGTTTGGGCTGCGGAGTGGTTCGGTTTGAGAATTAATATGAAAGCTTCACTAATTTATTTTAGAGACAATAGGTAAGGTTGAATTCTCCTTCTGTTCTCCAAAACATGTGAAAAAGTGATGGCACCGTAAATCGCACAGAAAATGGAGGATTATGAAACTAGTTCTATAAAATAATATATGTCATAAAACAATTGCCTGTCGTGCGGCGTTTTTAGTTGCACATAAACAAGAGAATAATGTAAAAGAACAATACTTTACATTTGATTTGTTTGCCGCATACTATTTCAAAATAAAGCAATAGTTATTTCAAAAGAATATGAATTTCATTTTAATTACTAATAAAATATTCCTATGCGAAATGGAAAAAAAATACCAGTCATAGAAATAAGCCTATGCGACAGGTTCATCTATTATATTCATTTTTATTATTTTCCATTCAAGTGACAAGTTTATCATATTGTGTTTTGTAATTTTCTGCTTATTTTCTTTAGGAATAAGCGACTGCCTTTGCAACTTCACTTTCCTTCGGGAATGACTCCATTTCCTGGAAGTCCGAGGCCAGGATTGTTGTGCCGTTGACTCCATTTCCATATGATCACCCACATGACCACGTAACAACTGACAATGAAATATCAATAGTTATGAATCCAAGAGCGTTAGTGAAACATACTTAACGTATCACGCTATTCAAGTTCCAGCCTCAGTAACCATTTATCCCTTCTAATCATTTTTTTAATGTTATACAAAAAAGTAGAGTATGCAAATCGTTTATAATGTTGTTTTATTTTGTTCGTATACATTTAAAAACTAGCTCATAACGTTCCTCGTTTTCGAAAGATGTACTTACGCAGTAAAGCGTAACATAATAAACTCGTTGCATAATATACTTTTACAGAAACTTTAGTTTAATTAGGATATTATTTTCTATTATTTCCTCCTCTTTTGTTCTCCGTCCGTCCGTCCGTGCTTCTGTCATCCAACCGCTTTTTGCTCAGTGTACTGACGCGAGGGCTCAATCGAAGCGAAATTCGCCGCTACGCGAGTCACTTGACGGTGCGTCGCCTCCTGTGGGCCTCTCTCAAGAGGAAGTGAACTACGCGGCCTTCCAAGACCCGCGCGGGACCCTAAGTCGTGGGTCTCGCGTTTGCTCAGACGCGAAGCGAAAATCAGAGTTGGCGCTTAATCTGGCTGGAGCGAAGCGCTGCAAAGCAGCAGGAGCAGGTGTCATTGCGCCAGTTGGCACATTACCTTCCTCCCCCCACCCCATCACCCTTCATCCTCTCAATCCACAGCCCAGCCCAGCCGTGGCCTGTCGCTGTCTCTGCCACCGCCGATATAGAGACACCAACTACGTCGCTCAACAATCCTATTGCCGCCACTCCACCACCTCCACCACCACCACCACCACCACCACCACCACCACAAACGTCATACCCACCAGCGTCACCACCACCAGCGTAACCACTATGAACGTCACCACCACCAGCGTCACCCCCGTCAGCGTCACCTTCACCACCACCACCACCACCACCACCCTCCACCAGCGTTACCACTACTACCACCAGCACCGTAAACATCCCCACCAGCGTTATCACCACCACCACCACCACTACCACTACCACTATCACCAACACCACCATCGCTACCATCACCGTCACAGCCTGTCAATGCAGCCATCGCCACGAATACCTCCGCCTGTCACGACTGCCATTGCAGCCGCCATCCCCTCCGCCTGTGTCACCTGTGCCATCACCACCGCCATCCCCCCCCCACCTGTCCCCGCCGCCTGCGCCCGCGAATGCGCGCCGGCGAGGACGCCGCGCGCATTACTTAGCATAGATTTGCCCTTCATCGGAAATGTGCCGTGACACCCGAACGAGCGCATTGTGCTCTCCGCACGCGGCGCGCCCCTCCCCTTCCCCCTCCCCCTCGCGGGTGGGCGGGTGACGCATGGGGCGGCCGGTGCGCGCCTTGCCGATTTAATGGGAAGGGTCTGTCCAGGGGGTCGTAGACCTCCGCCCGGTGTCTAATCGGGAGGCCAAAGCCAGTCTTTCTTCCAACAACCAGAAGATGTTTTTCTGCGTTGGATGAATCTTGCAGCGATGTTCAGGTAATAGGGCGATAATAAACTATACCGTTCCATTCACGATCGATGATTGAATTTCATTAAATGCAATATCGTCGTCAGGCGTGCTGTAATTTACTGGCATACTACCACGTTTTACGATTATCATTACATTAGTTCATGTAACCATCAGCAATTACTTCCATTCGGTCTGTCGCTGAAATTAAACAGAATTATATTTCATATCATAACCACTTACCATTTTATTCTTACTATTATATTGTTGTAAAGTTATATTCATTATTTTAGTATTAGCTATTACGTGTTTACTCATGGGAAACAAGTTAACACACTAACAAACCATGCTGACGAACCACATTAAGAACATTTTGTCCGGGTGGAGCATTCGGAGTGTTGGCCCAGACATCGTTTCATGAGCTGCACTGCCGAATGCTCAATTACGAGGGGGGGGGGTAATATTCGCCCTCACGAACCCCCACAAGACGCGGGCGGCGCCGCCGCGCGACGAGCTGCAAGCGGCGGCCACCGGTGGCGGTGCGGGGGAGGGCGAGCAGAGGGCGATTCCTGGAAACGTCCATTTACCAAAGTCAGTCCCACAAAGCGCGCGCCCGCTGGAGATGCTATCGTTCCCAAGGAGCCCCGCGGGCGGGGCGGAGAAGGCGCGGGGCGAAGTGGATTACATGATGGGGCGTCCGCGTAGGGGAAAAAGAAACAAACTTCCTTCCGCTTCCGGCCGTCCGATTCGCAACGGGATCCGAGTGGGTCGTCGATTCGTTCGTCGCTGATAAACGACGTGTTTTGACGCGGCGGTGACCTTTGGTTTCGACCTGTGTAATCTTAGTCCGCGGGCTTTCTGTACTGCGAAAAGGGGTAAGGGCCCTATGAGCATGTTGGACTAGCCCCATTCCAGCTCTGTTGGGCGTGGGATCAGAATGGGGAACGAATTTTCTTGTGCGTTGCGCCGTCTGTTGTGACAGGTCTGCTTCGGCATTCGCCGGGAAGTGATACGAGGAAACCACATAATCCACGAACCGGACCCGCCTTCCTTCCTTCCTTCCTTCCTTCCTTCCCTCTTTCCTTCGTTCGTTCCTTCCTTCCTTCCCTCTTTCCTTCGTTCCTTCCTTCCTTCCTTCCCTCTTTCCTTCGTTCCTTCCTTCCTTCCTTCTTTCCTTCCTTCCTTCCTTCCTTTCTTCTTTCCTTCCTTCCTTCCTTCCTTCTTTCCTTCCTTCCTTCCTTTCTTCTTTCCTTCCTTCCTTCCTTTCCTCTTTCCTTCCTTCCTTCCTTTCCTCTTTCCTTCCTTCCTTCCTTTCCTCTTTCCTTCCTTCCTTTCCTTCTGGAGAATTCTCTTCTAGACAGACTCTCCAAACCTAGCTATTTACCTGATATTGCAAATCCACCCTCGTGGAGTCTCAGACTAGAGTCTTCTGTGACTTACGAAGCTTCTATTGCAGTGATTACAACAACATATCGCACCTCCGCTTCAGAAGTGACACTTCAAACTTAAACATTGTCTTTTACATGAGTCGGTTTTATTCTGAGCTTGTTGCCGTTTATTTTTCGGCAAAAGACTAAGGTTATATTCTATGTACCGATTGCCATGCGATGTATCTTATATGACATATACTCGAAAAGTATACACTTTTATGAACATATTTCTTCATTTAACTTTTTTTTTTTTTTTTTTTTGTCAGTTTTATAGCAGAGATGCGATATGCTTGTGCGCCATGAAATTCTGCCTTCTGCGTTTGTGCAGTTCGGAATGGAATCGGAATAGTCAGTTCGTTCGTTATGATAACTGATACGTTTGGATGCAATCGTGACCTTCGGCATAAAATCTTCTAATGGTTTTCCCTCTCACGTTTTAAGCGAGTAAAAGGAGACGTCTACGAACACGTTAGGCTGTAAACTCGGCTGCTATTTAAGTGAAGTGTTACGATCATGTCCTGTGAAGTTTACGACTGGTCTGTAGTCGTGACGGCGCAAACTGTTTGACGACATTCTCTAAAATAGTTTAATTAATGTTTGAGAGTGAAAAGTGATCAATGAAGTAATTGTAAAGGAATAAGAAAAAAATTACTAAAAAATATGACCAATGTCTTTGTATAATTGAGTGAAGCGAAACATTAAATTCTGTCCCCCTACTTTCTAATCAACACATGTCGATATTCATTACAGTGTTGATTAATTTTTGGAACCACAAGATATTCAATGACACATCGTAAATGTATGTTCTTTTTATTTGTTGCTAGTTACTCGCTCTCTCAGATTCTCAAGATGTTGGATGTAAAATAGCTTGCATATTATCGACTGAACGGAGATGTTGCACTACTAGGAATTTTCCAATTCTGAAAGTGTGCGTCTTCAAAGTGCTACACACCATAATCCCTTACGACCAAAACGTGTTTGAGAAAGTATTTAACTTCTCCATTTGAATTTTGAAAGACCTGTTCATATATTGAATTGAAAGGCAATTTTCTTATTTTGTAAACATTTGCGTCAAAATAGTTCTCCTGTAATCCGCAGCGCTCTAACATCCCTTCGGAATATGAAGCTTTTTTTTATGGCTTAGTTCCACTCTCCTTTCATGCGAGCAAACAAACCGATCGTGATTTTATTGCACTATCTGCGAAATAAAACTCGCCGCGCGGAGTACCTGAACTCGCAGCCGAGCAGTCGGCTCGCTCGCCTTCATGGCGCACGGAACCGTTCCGTCGCGGTCCAGTGCCCTTCTCGGCGGCGGCGGCGGCGGCGGCGCTGCAGTGGCTTCGAAGGCGCTCGTATCTCTGGCGCGCAGTGGGGGACACTCCCCGTCTGGGTGGATGAATGACCCTCTAGAGTCGTCTGTGGGTACCCACATGTAAAGAAGTGAACGCTTACATTAATTTCGTTGTTTTATAGCAGAATTAAATTGCAGGTAATAAGAAATCAATTCAACGGGGGGAAATTTTAGTATTATTCCTAATTATTATTATTATTATTATTATTATTATTATTTTGTCGCGATTTGGCCACCTGGGACCACGCAGACACACACCTGCACTTATCGAGGCTCGGTTACATTTATCCCGTGGCATGTGTTCGTGACTCCTACGGGCAGGAGTCAGTATTAAGCTGAATCCGATTTTTATCCCGCAGGGTTGCTAGTCCTGGGGGGAGGGGTTATGGAATGATGATAATGAACTGTGATTGATCGACACAGACATACAAACATATACAACCGAACCATGCCGGAAGTGGGATGGCGTTTTCACTTTCAAAATAGAAATCCCTCCCTACATAACGAACAAGTAAAACATTCATCTTTATTAGAAACAACTTTGTTCGTTTTTAGGGCTTACCTGAGTTAAATACAAATTAACAACTCTTAAGAGACACCTCAACATTTCGAGAGAAATTTGTAAAGTTTTTTACACTTCTACTAGTCAATATTGGAATAATTTTCGACGAAAAACTAGTGTCGAAGATTTGTTTCAATTACTAAATAAAGTTGACAAATAAATCAACCATCCTGTTTATTGCATATTGGTGCCAAAATAGCAAGGCGAAACATTTTCGTCCCATCTGATCGAGAACACTCGTCACTGCGGGAGCGAAATGTTCACACACTCGGCTGCGGCGGCATGCTTCAGAACCGCGCGCTCTCTTGTTTTTTGTGGCTTATTTACGGCCGCTGATTACGCGAGATCGTAGTACCGCTGTCCATCGCGTAAATCTCGGTCCACACTCGTCCGCGACTGGAGACGTTACCCGTCCGCTGCGCTCGTCACGCGGCGACGACGAGGGCGACGGCGGCAGAACGGCAGGTTGAGCTGCATGCGCTTGCAGTGGCTCGCGGTGCTACTGGGTGGAGCGAGAGAGAGAGAGAGGGGGGGAGAGCTGAACGACCTGAGTGATCTAGATACGGAGCTTGAAATAACTCAGCGCTCTACGAAACGGTTTGTTGACGTTGAATGAAGTGGGAGTAAACAAGCTCAAACGCATTCTCGTGTTTTTCTTGGTGCGCGCGTATATTAATTGTGAAAATACTGCCAATTGTGAAGCAATATTTCAAGATGTATTAACTGCACAGCTCAATTCATTATTCATTATAGTTTGTACGAAATTTGTATCTAATTTTTAAAAAGAAGATTTAATAAATCTGTTTTTTCACATTATACCGCAAGATTAAAAAATATCAAGTTCATTTTAACGACAAATAAAATATAATCCTTATCTATATAAATATAATCCTTATAATATTATTTTATCCTCTCAAAAAATCTAGAATCGTAATAAGGCCCTCAAATGCAATATATTTTGTCACGGAGTTAATCTTTTGATCAGTTACTCCTAATTGTTTCTCAATTTATGTCTTTATTGTAATTTGGAAATGAATAAATTAAACAAGGGTTTTGGCCGATCAGATGGCCGAGATCGCTGAGGCAGTAGTGCCGGAGTGGTCTCGGACCATAAAATCGCGTGTTCGAGTCCCGGCTGAGGCATGGGTGTATTTGTGTGTGTCTGTATGAGTGTGTCGTCCTTTCACTCCTCATTATCATCATCATTTCATCTTTCATACCCCAGGGCTAACAACCCTGGGGGATAAAAATCGGATTCAGTAAAAAATACTGATCCCCCCCAAGTGGAGATACATGCACCTGCTACCGCGATATATGATACTGAGCCACGGTAAATGCAGGATGTATGAACGCGTGGTCCTAGTTGGCCGATTCGCGAGCAGAAAAAAAACAACAAAAAAAAAAACAAAAAAAAAACAAGGGTTTTGCTTTGATCAAGTATTCGTGAGAGGTTCCTGTGTGTGTGTCAGTAAAGAAACGAAGAGTGTTTTTCAGTTGTTTCACGTTCTCATTTTCGTGTAGAATACCGCAGCTGCTCTGAAAAATCCTACCGTAAAGCCAATTTCGGGTTGTGTCAGCTAGAGTTTCCTTGTGGAACAATGTTTTTGGTAATCTCCCGGAGGAAAACATTATATTCCATTGCATAATTCAAAATTGGTTTCGATAGACATTAATTATACATAAAGCAAAGAAAAAATGACCTTTCAACTCTTAGACTCGTGCAAACATTTCATTTAATTCAGACGCTGTATATTAAGTTCTCCATTCATTTCATGTGCCTGAAACTCTAATAGTGAGGATCTCTTGAATTAATTGAAATGTTTTCACAAGAGTTAAAAAAGTTTCATCTTTACACTAACAAGGAATCTGACAATTCAATACAGAAGATCAGAGACGCTTTTAAAACTGCGTCAAGAATTACGATGACTACTGTGGGGATAGGAATTAACGTGAGAACCGGGCCGGTGATTCTATCCGTGGCAACATCTCAACCGTCGCCCACTCTGTTCTTTAAAATACTGCGCGTAGAATGTTTTCTGTCTCGCGCGTGGAAGGCCGAATGCGCCGGCGTGTTTGTTTTGTTTCTTTTAATACCAGCTCTCGGTTGCTGAAATGCGTTCTTGTTTTTCTTCTGTTTGCGGCGTTTGCATGAAAGATATAAATACGAAAGATGCTGCGCAGTCAGTAGTGCGCATTTTAGTATATACGCATACACAAGTTTGTTTGATGTATTATCTTTCACATTTTATGAAGATGATAATAACATAAGAAAGGTTAACTAGTAGCTTCTTGTAGGAGTAGTGTGGAGATAAAAGTGAAGGTATCATCGCACAGTTGCATTTTACTGCAAAACTTTCTGACAGAATAGAACTAAAAAAGAATTTCCCTTCGCTAAGCACAGATTCCATAGTAACTCGTTAAAAAACCGCAGATAGAACAGCTTGAATAATTAGCAACTTTTTTAATGCGCCCTCGTCTCTATCTGCATGCTTAACGTCGAGCGTGTTTTATTCATCTTTCCCCCAAGTAAAGCGTGCTTCTCTTCTTTTTTTTATTTCCAGCCACCGTCGCCGATCCGAATTCACAAGATAAAATCAGGTTCGCTCGGCTTTCATTACCGCTGCATTCTGGAAATTTCTATCTACGGACAAAGCGCCGTTCATTACGTTTTTAATTGCGTGTTCGGTCCGTCTGCCCGGCCTGCCGAGTCGGCGCGCGGGGGCGGTGCACCACCCAGCCAGTGCGCAGCCAACGCGGACACCGCGGTGTCGGCGTTGGCTGCGCACTGGCTGGGTGGTCGGGGGCTGCTGTGCATGCGCTTAGATCTGTGCAATCGGCTACACGTGGACATCCTCGCCTCCACCCTCCTTATGTGGAGCGAGGCCCCGTGCAAGTTTCAACCTCGTGTTCGTTTTGTTGCGGCAGTTTGGTAGTCGTGTTGTTTGAAAGCTTTGGAACTGTGTGATTGCGTAATTAAATCGCGGTACCAAATGTGAATGCAGAGAATGTACTTGGAGTGACTTTTTGCTGCAGCAACTTGATGATTTATGGAGTTTTATGAGCGGTATTTGTTTCCTTTTTGTTCGCTTTGATACGTCGTTCACCATTACAAAATGACAATGATAACATTTCTTCAACCGGACACCGCGTCCGGTGACGTGATGTGATGTGATTAAAAACTCTTGTAACTACGACGATTCGAGGTTCTATTGTTTTCATTTTTGTTTTAGCATCCGATGAATGTGAAAACGCTATGTTAAAACTAAGCGCATATTATTAATTTGTTTTCCATTGTTTATGGATCAAGAATAATTTCCTTTCTTCTCTGAGCACTGGAATATTTATTCAAAATAATTTACTAATTGCTTTAATGTTAATCTATTGATATCCGAGATTTTTGTGGCAGCAAAATTCAAACTGTTATTTATTATTTTTTGAACAAATGTATTTAAGAATTTTTTTTGTTAGTGTAACATTTCTTGTTTAGTAATAATTATTCCAGAAGTTCTTTCTAGATTGAAATTACTAACCCCTAGAATGTGTTCGCTATTGATATTAATTTGTTTGCTATATTTTAATTAGCAAATAGTTGTAAATAGATAGGTGTAATGTTCTGTGATCTTGAATTAATTAACATTCACTTCGGCGTACGCTCTAATTTGATTTTTGAATCGGCTTAATATATTTCGATGTGTTAAACTAGGCTAATAGTTTTACGACTTTTATTCAATCTCCAGCAAAGCAACCAAAAATAAAACATACATTTTCGAAGTACTGACGTCTCATTTGCCTTCAATACAACTGATATATTTGAAACGCGAAACAACGAAAATTCCCTTACCTGGAATCTCATGAGTACCAATATCCAACTCTCCTTTAGGAAACAAAAGATGCAAGACAATGTTCAGCATTTGACTCAGCAGTTTCAGAACCGAGTGATTTATTATTATTTTTAGACGCAATTGGGCTCCTCTGTATTGAATAGAATTACGACACTCTAGATTGCGGTTGGACTAGACATGCAATGGGTGGAAAGATGTTATAAGGGAAGAGGTTATCCAGTATCTTCTACACAGTCTTGGAATATGTGGAAAGGGAGTCGGTTGCGAATGAGAGGAGGGGGTGGAATACGATATCATTTGTACATGTGCACCATGTACATGGAGAAGATTGAAATAAAATGTGCTAATTTAGTGATGTGCGCTGCCGTGCGAGTTCCATGGGAAGATCGCTATGAATGATATGTCATGACGCCTCGCGCCACTCCGCTCCGCTCCACGCAGCGTGCCGTGGAGTGGCTTGGCTGTGCTTCGGCTGGGCGGGCGGCGGCGGGCGGAGTCTCCTCGCCGGTGCATTATGCATGCAAAGCGCCTGCCCGCGCCCCGCCTCCTTCGGGTAAACAAAACGCTCGATCTCCTGATTATTTCAGGCTGGCTCTTCAGTCTTGCTACTCGGCCCCGCGCCCGCACCGCCCGCACCGCCCGCACCGCCCGCACCACCTGCACCGCCCGCACCGCCCGCCCCGCCCGCCCGCACCGCCCGCACTGCCCGTCCGCACCGCCCGCACTGCCCGCCCGCACCGCCCGCCCGCACCGCCCGCACCGCCCGCACCGCCCGCCCTCGCCCTCGTCCGCCCTCGCCCGCTCTCGTCCGCCCTCGCCCGCCCTCGCCCGCCCGCCCTCGCCCGCCCGCCCGCCCTCGCCCGCCCGCCCTCGCCCGCCCCCGCGCCCGCGCCCGTGCCCGCGCCCGCCCGCCCTTGCCCACCCACGCCGGCACGCCCTCGCCCACCCTTGCGCCCTCGCCGGCCCGCACACGCCCGCCCGCCCTGCACGCTCACGCCCGCTCCCTCCCGTCCGCTCCCTCCCGCGCGCGCCCGCACGGCCGCACCGCCGGCCCTGCTCTTCGCCCCCAAATCCGCGGGGGGGGGGAGCGCCGCCCGCTTGTTGACATTCGGCAGGTGCCTCGGAAGGCGCGCACCTGCACGCGACGGCAAAGTCTTTTTTGTGGAAGTGCTGAAAAGTTCTGTTTCTGCATTTGAATGTGTTTTTGGCAGTTATTAAAGTTTGTTTTCATTTGATTCGCATTCGCAAATATGTTGAATTGAAGTTGGTTACTGTTGATGGTATTACATGTATGTGACAAATATAACTTAACTAATGGCATAATTGTTTTCTAACGTAGAGACCAATCCTGTTGAGTCCTTTTATATTCATTGCAGTTCCCCTTCGGACCCCTACTACAGAATGTGAAACGAATTTCAATACCTTAGAACATATTTTAGCCAATCTAGTAAATGAATACTAAGTATATGGTATTCAATATTATGCATTCTTCTCAGTCATATTGAATTTTGATAATGTCCTTAAAATTGTATTAACGTAATGTCATCTGTGATTCTAGTGCGACTTAAGTAGCATTTTTGTGACTTAAATGAAGTAAGAAATGTGTTCAATTTGATATCGATATAAAACATTACCGACATGTGATGAAGGACATTGAAATTGACTTCACTGAAATGGCTATGACTAACATAACTGAACTTTTTTTTATCATTTTACATTTCTAACGTCATCATAGAAATATCGTAGAAAAATCATCAACAACAACAAAGATTGAAAACCTATTACCTCTTCAGATTTTCTTGCTCATTTTTCAGTATTATTGCAGACAGTCTTCTGCCTAAGTTCCAGATAAATTGCTAAGAACAGTTTCCATTTTTCATTTTATTGCTCTTCAGAATGAGCCATGAGTTATAAAGTCAATAGTTTCGGTACCCATTATTTTTTTGTAAAAGTTATAATTAAATTATCTTATTTTGTATTAATTCATGTAATCTGTTTATATTTTTTTAGTAAAGGGTTATCCGTCATGAAACCGGGAAAAACGTTGCCGCTTCCGATAAGCAAATTTTCGTAATGGAACTGAATTTTTTTTTCCGGTATACAAAAATGTGTCGTCTAAATTCAATTCAAATCCAGCCCATAATGACGACCACTTTGCATGAGATAGCTAATGAATTTTAATGTGTATTGATAAGCACTTGTCTGAGCGTAACGAGTTTTGGAATAAAGCCGCGTGAAATAATGAGCTACATATTTTATTCCTTAATCTGTGTTTTCGAGAATATCATCTGGAAATCGTTAATTCAAGGGACAACAAATTCAAAAGCTCCTAGTATCCTAACGGAATGAACACGATGGGATTATCAAAATGAATAATTAATCTTTCACTCGATTCAGAACTTTACGTTCAGGCGTTGAGCAAGCTTCAATTTGTAGTGTTGGAGAATGAAGGTAGTTCTCCTTTGTGCGGAATTTTGTCTAATCGATGATTCGAGGCGAATTGCACCATGCAGTACTTTAGTGACATCAATTATGCACTTGGGGAGGGGAGAGGGCGATTGACATTTGAGGGGTAATGAAGAAATTAGAAATCAATAACTACTAGTAGTAAGAAGAAAAAAGAATCTCAACAATGATCACTTGTTATATATAGTATCGTGAGTTTTTATTATTATTATTATTATTATTATTATTATTATTATTATTATTATTATTATTATTATCCTTATTATGATCGTGGATACGACCTGATGAGAAGATTAATTGACTCTCTTCTGTGAACGCAGTCGAGTTTCATATTTGTTTTACAATTCTATTACTTCTCGAAATAAGCGATATTAACGAAACTTCCCTGAAGGAAAATAGTCATAATTTTGTATAAATTTCCCAGGTACAATGAACCTAAATTCGGCCAGGGCGTGGGTAGCAATATTCTTTCAGGAGGGACCTGTTCTTCACACAATTATGCAACGCAGCGAGTGGCAAGATGTTGCGAACGGTCAAGTGCTTGGAAACGGCCGCAGAGTTCCTGGAAGATCATTCATTGGCTCCGCGTGCATCTGCTGCGAAGTCGCCTCTGGCGACGCGTAGCGTGTGCGTCGCGCGTAGCAATAAGCTACACGCACGTGCTCAACCACTTCACTTTACTGCTCGCTGTCGCCTCGCTTAGTTTTTCTCGTTAAGCTTTGCATCTAGTGTTGACTTCTTTGCTACCCGTTTGGACGCAGTACATTATCTGCACTTTCTTACTGTCGATATATTCTCTCTGACTGTCGTCAGTATCTGATTCAATTCTGCTTAGCAAATTATGAATTGTTGATGAGTTAGGCGAAACGGTTTGAGCATATTCAATAATAATAATAATAATTAATAATAATAATAATAATAATAATAATAATAATAATAATGCCTTTATTGCCGATCAGATGGCCGAGATCGCTAAGGCAGTAGTGCCGGAGTGGTTTCGGACCAGAAGATCGCGTGTTCGACTCCCGCCTAGGGCATGGGTGTATTTGTGTGTTTGTGTATGTCTGTATGTGTTGTCTTTTCACCCCCATTACCATCATATCATCATTTCATCTTCCATACCCCCAGGGCTAACCACCGTGGAGGATAAAAATCGGATCCAGCTAAAATGCTGGTCACCCCCAAAAATTGTCGCTAGCACCTGCCACCGTGATAATAAATAAAAACTGAGCCACGGTAAATGCAGGATGCTTGCATGCGTGGTCCTAGTCGGCCGATTAACGAAAAAAAAATGCCTTTATTACTGGCGAGTCTCAGGCCATAGGGCCTGCTCTTCCGCCTAACCTCTGAATTTACATACATATAGAATAGAAACATTTTAAGAGGAGAAGACAAGCTGTACATTTACGTCTGGGAGTACAAATCTAGGGACCATCCCGGCATGCGCCTTAAGCGATTGAGTAAATCCAGAAAACCTCAATCAGGATGGCGGCTTAGGGCCGATCATCATCATTATTCATCTTTATCGTCATATTCATTAATCTTTATTTTGTTATTCTAGAGAGACGCCTTTGAAATGATCTTTTTTTTAATTACCTGTCATTTGTATTTATGAATTACTTTGATCAGAAATTATTGACTATCACAATATTACGAATCGTAATTGAGAATAAAAATATTACATATAAACAAATGATGAACACATTTATAATTTAAACACGACCTTCGAAAGGATTAACCCCCCAGAAGTAGTCTTCAACTGCAGTTCGCTCGCGTACGTAATTCATGGCCTGAACATCGGCTTGCGGGGCTGCGCTCGAGTCAACGCTCCTCCGATTCTGTGTACAGTGGTTGTAGTGCGAGCGATCGGGCGTTGTGTGTGCAGACGCTGTGACGGCCGCCTGCCGACTCGGCACGCTGCCACCCGCCGCCCCCTGCCCACCGCCCCCGTCCGCCCGCGCCGTTCGACCGTCCTGCTCTCGACCTCGCAGCTTGACCGCCCTGCCCCCTCCTCCCCGCTCGACCCCACAGCTTGACCGCTCCCAGCCCACCTACCATTTCCGTGCCTCTGTCGCGCGATGGTGTAATGGTTAGCGTATCGGACTGTTATACCCAAGCTGGCGGGTTCAAACCCGATCGACGCCGTGGATTTTTAAGGGCGAAAAAATCCTTCGTACGCCTTCCTTTGGAGGGGAAGTAAAGCCGGCTGTCCCATGTTAGTAGATTTACTTGCATGTAAAAGATCCTCAAGCCTAAATGACGCCTCTGAGCTAAATTCAAATCGCCTGTTTCTCCCAAGAAATATACCCTTTCTCCGCTAGTTGGTGAAAGGAAATTTGCGTGGTCAGACGGAAAAACAGGCCTAATGGCCCGAGTCTCGCCACGTAAAATAAGGCATTAATTCAATTCAATTGTCCACCCTTCCCCACCCAAACTCCACGTTCTACCGCTACCCGCCCTCCGCTCTACGCACTGCTTCCTCCCTACCTTCCGTTATTCACGCAGTGCCGCCCCTGGCTTGTCTCTCAACCCCCACCACCTCGTTGACCTCTCCAACGCATTGCTCATCATTTCTTCATCTTCTTCCGCTACCCTTCGCCGGTCGCACTCCTGACACGTAGCCCCGCTTTCTTCTCCCAGTTCACCTTCAGGTTCTGCCGCCCGTACTGCTAATCTTCACTTCTGCTAATTCTCGCTGCCACCACCTTTTAGCCACTCGCCTCCACAACTTCGTGTGCCTCACTTCTTTTGTAGATTTTTGGCTGCGAACTTACTAAACGACTTGTGATCCATTCATTTATTAATCCATTATAGGCCTGGTCACCTTCGGCTATACGAATTGTTATTTTCGTTCAACGTCGCCGTCATTGTTGACCTCTCTTCGATGGTGTAATGGTTAGCGTATCGGACTGTTGTACCCAGTACAACAGTCCGATACTTAGTTGGCGCGCGTACAGTAGTTGGCGGGTTCAAACCCGATCGAAGCCGTGGCTTTCTAAGGGCGAAAAAATCCTTCGTACGCCTTCCTTCGGAGGGGAAGTAAAGCCGGCTGTCCCGTCCTTGTCCTCAAGCCTAAATGACGCCTCTGAGCTAGATTCAAATCGCCTGTTTCTCGCCCAAGAAATACCTCCTTTCTCTGCTAGTGGCTGAAAGGAGCGTAGCGAAATTTGCGTGGCCAGACGGAAGAGCAGGCCTCATGGCCTGAGTCTCGCCACGTGAAATAAGGCATCAATTCAATTCAATTGTTTCTTTATTCTTCCTTCATTGTGTAGCAGAGCTGATTCCAGTGGCGTAACGTTCGGGCCCGCAATGCGGGCGGGCACGTGTAAAAGAGGGCCTATTTTAGGAGATATTTTTCTTGTGTATAATACTAATGTTCACTATACACTATAATAAAGGGAGCCCGGAAAAACGTTTTGCGGGCGGGCCCACTCTCATTATGTTATGCTATGACTCATTCCTTGTGTGTCGACTTCGCACTTCTTATTAGTTCGTGTGGTTTCGCATTGCATCGTTGTCGCCTTAGAGTTTGTAGAGTTCACGATCGTCAGTGTTGCTCTCCTTCACTCCCATCCTAGCGGACTGTCGCCGTCGCCACCGTCACGCCGTCGCCCATTCGCCCGGCAACGAATTGATTTGCACGAGTTGCCGCAGAGTGGAGCGCAGCGCCTCGCCGGGCGGGGCCGAGCGCGGGAGTGCATGTGGGAATTTTAACGTACTTAGAGAATTATTTTGCAAACGCGCGCCTCTAATGAGAGTGTTCACTTGATCGATGCAATCTCGTTTCTGCGGAACGGGCGGCAGTTTGTCATGGCGCGACCTGCGACGGTTCACTGCGTCCTTTGTGATTCTGACTCTGTTTCTCCCCCCCCTCTCTCTCTCTCTCTCTCTCGCTCTCTGTATTTCTCTCGCTCTCGCGCTCTCTCCCGCTCGCTCTCGCTCTCTCCCGCTCGCTCTCGCTCTCTCCCGCTCGCTCTCGCTCTCTCTCCCGCTCGCTCTCGCTCTCTCTCCCGCTCGCTCTCGCTCTCTCTCCCGCTCGCTCTCGCTCTCTCCCGCTCGCTCGCTCTTGCTCTCTCCCGCTCGCTCTCGCTCTCTCGCTCTCTGTATTTCTCTCGCGCTCTCTCTCGTTCTCTCTCTCTCTCTCTGTATTTCTCTCGCTCTCTCTTTCGTTCTCTCTCTCGCTCTCGTTCTCTCTCGCTATTTCTCTCGCTCTCTCTCTCTCGCACGCGCGCCGGCGCGGGCGATGCTTCTGGATAATCCGCGTGGTGCGTTGGTGGCGGTCAAGCGGGTTGGTGAGATTCGTCATGCGTGAGCAAGAGGTGATTTCGAATTCGTAGATTATATACATTATATTGAATGTGCGCTTCCGGTCATTTGCGTTGTTCGTCGCCGAATCGTCCTCCGTAAGGGAGTTCGTTGAAAGTGCATTGGCTAAAGCAACATTTCTGTTTATCCCGTATGCGTAAAAGTTTTCACAAATTATAGTGAAAGTTAATTATTCGCCTTCATCTTTTGTGACGTATCATAAAATCATTAATGCAGGATTAGAAATGCTTAAAAGTTAGTATCAAGCAATATTAAAACAGAACAATGAGAACAAAAACAAATGACCCCCCAAAAATATGACCATCCTAAAACTCACGTATAACTGTTGTAGTGTGGGACCCTAAAATGAGACCTTTACCGGAGCTTAACTGGACAATGTGTGTTCTTAATCCCAGGCTTCTTACAAACTTTACAACCATATATAAGTGGGCCATAAAATAGATTTAAATCCTTACTGGAAATTTACACGGATATATTCAACTTAGAAACTCAGACTTTGAGACCTGTTTAATCAGTATATCACATGTTTTATGTTTTCTGTAATGTATCAATCATCTTGGATAGAAGGACTGTATCTGAAGCAGCTCTCTTTTTTGGGTCTTATTATTCTGTATTTGTGTTATGAAATTATTTGTATTAGCAAATGACGCGAGGTTTAGTTATAATTATTATCATAATTGTTGAATTTTCCATTAAGCTTCAAAAAGATTTACGGAAGAGTAACCTAAGTAGCTAAATACTTTTCTCATAATATTATGATAAAATTACGAATGCTATTTTCATTACTCCCAATTAGATTCCATCTACACAGCATTAGCAGCAATCCGTATGACAAATGGGCTTGGAATATAAAAGAAAATGGGTGAGTAAGAAAAAACACGTTATCAAGGATTGAATGGAATCGAACGATAGAAGCTGTTCTGTCCGTCCTTCCACAATTCTGTGGCAGGTCTTCGTGATGGAGCCAAATTAACCATAACTTCTTCCCTTTTCCCGGCCACGAACTTCAAGAGAAACTGAACAAAAACATGAAGTCCACGGTCCTCCAGACCACTGCACTCTTACAACGTGCTCTGAATTGTGATCCTGGACTCCGCCCCGTAAATCGTTGAGAGAAGAGAAATAAAGTTAAAACAATTGTGCTGCCTCGTCGCAAACCACCTAAAAGCATCCGCGGGTGGTTGTAAAGTGTTGATATTAGCGAGAAAACCACTGAGTGGAACCAGACGTTCGTAATACCGCTTCATTAGTGGGCCAAAGCCGTGTTTTATGGTAATGAAGTCCGCTGTGTGTAATTTTTCGTCCGTGCAGCTTCCTTCCGCCCTAGCGCCTTTGCACCAAAAAACCTCATGCGCGTCTCGATGGGACGAAAATGCGGGCTGATTTTACTGGAAGAAGTAACTCAAGGCATCAACTGATTTCACCGCAGAGACTAAACATTAAACGATTAAATTCGATACAAACATTTAAGTCCCAAGTAAAAATCTTTTCTGCTGTACAACTGTTTCTTCACAATTAGAGACTATACCGAGCATCCAAAAGGAAGGTAATATTAAATTTTAAAATGTCATTTAATGTATTTTATACCATTTGCATTGTATAATTGTAAAAACCTGTAACAAGTATTATACTTAAGCTTCTGGGTCAAAGACCCCCATCTCGATCCGGTTTTCGTCCAGTTTCCCTGATCCTCGAAGAAAATTGAACTCGTATTGCGTTGTACGTTGTTTTCTAAATGTGATAATATAGGAATTGTTGTAATCGGTATTTTGTCGATATGGCAAATTCCCTGAAGCGAGTAAAAATAATTATTTTTGAGTACATTTTTTAATATTTAATTTAACATATTGCAATTAATGATTACAGTTCATCTAGGTTTCAAAATTAATATTCATGTATAAAACGTTCGTATTGTGGAAAGTAAAACAAGTTTTCGAATTTGACGATATTCATCGTGAAACGTTTTAGATGTAAAGAGTATGAGCGAATGAGAGGTGGAACGGTTGTGCAAAAAAGTTAGCCATTACGTAATTTCGGTATATAGAAATATCGTGTACATGAAGTTATTTGCTGCTATTGAATGCCTTTTATATGAAATCTCATCAAATCCTCGATCTGGAACACGTGTATTTTGTGTTACGTAATTCCAATCCGTAGTTTTCGGGCTTTGCGAACGTAGATTTTCAACGTTTATAGAAATGCTGAACAGTAATTATCTCTAATCCAAACGTCACGGTCCAATGGCGCACGTTCATCTAGTAGGTAAAGCAGAGCTGCACGTGTTATTGTAGTCGGGGCTCTGGCAGCAGTCTACAATTGCTGATGGTAAGTGGCGATTCGGTCGGTGTTGATTTGCTGTTATGGATCCGGTTTGGAGGTTTCGTCGGCGATGAGTTCAAGCTTTGCTTGGAGGTCTAGATTCTAGGAGATTCAGCTCATTGATTAGGCCTCTACTCGAGTTCATCATGGTTGTTTGCTGAATTATTGGCGATTTGGGTAAGATATTCAGAAAGAAAAACAACAAAAAAACAATATTAATTCTTCGTGGTTGCAGAGTTCCTTTAAAGGAAATCAGACGAGGATGATCTTTGGCAAGCCTCCTGAGTCGTTATTTCCATAAGCCGAAAAAATTGAATTGCGTCCAGAAATAGTGGCAAATTTTTCGTGTGGAGTATCTTGTACGTACGTATTTCAGATAGAAAGACTTCAAAGTAATATTCAAAATATATTATGAAGATGTGTGGTTTCTTTTAGCATTTTACTGGTTGAAGTATTGCATGTCATGATATGCTTCAGTATTTAATCAGTCAAGTCGCAATTATTACCTTTTAGAGAGTTTATGACTACATTAAAAAAAATCTTTAAAAGGTACAGTACTCCACCTGATTCGGAGCTCAATGAATTTCCCTAACCATCCTAAAATATTGATTCTCCGGATCAATCACACTTGCGTAACTTTATCAACCGCTAATGCGTGCTAGTCAATTTGCTTTCTCTGATTCTGTTGAAATGGTGCAGAGAAAATCAAATAAATCTTGTAATACATGCTGTGGAGTCCGTGAGATATTGTTATTGACCATGTTCTGTGGCATTTTCTGCAATATATGGTAGAATATCGTGCAGTTCAAACTGATTCTGATTTTAACATGTTACAAATTAAATGCATAATTATACTCTCATCCGAAAATATTAAATATGTTTCTACTCTCTAGGTAGCTGGTTCCTGGTTCGCAAAATGTTCTGATTCTGTTTTCTAAGGTACATTTTATTTATTGTTGGTGTTATATGTAGGGGATACATTTCTAATGTTGTAGAACATTACAAATGTAATTTCCAATGTTGCAAATACTCGTATACTACCTTTTGAATTTTTTTAATTTTTTTTTTAGTGATTGATACATACACGATATTGTGATTGAATTTTCGCATTGATTCCTGTGACTCATTCTTTACATGAACACCATCAGGACATTCAAGAACTATTTTACAGAGCACTAGTTGGGATTTACAAATTGTGTTATTATTTCAATTCAGAGTATGATTGATGGGCTAGTTGGATTTGTTTTAATACTGCGTTGCGTCGTTCGATTTTAACTTATTATTTCACCCTCGCTTGGAACATGCTTACTTGCTTCGCCGGAATCTTCGAGCAGCCAGTTCTCCAGCTTGCTTTGGATCTCCCGTGGGCTCGAATAAACATGATTCGCCAGCCGTTAACGAAATTGCTTCATTAAAAGTTCGGAGGAACCCGCAATAAAGGCGACTCCCGCCGTTTGTTTGCGCAGTAAACACTCCTTAAGAAACTGCCGGCATATTCTCACGGAGCTTTCGTATTTTGAACAGCGCCGTTGTGCCATTTTCCGAAAGAATGGATAAAGCTATTAAATACCGTGAATATTTATTATCCTTCCACAGTACGCGACGAATTTCATTTCCATAAAATTACAAACCTGTTTAGATCGTACCTGGCACAATTAATGTTGTTTTTTAATTTTTGTATTTTTTTTTATTTTTATTATTATTTTTTTTTTGTCGCTGCCGCAGTGGCCACACTGTGCGGGCAATGCGCGAGCGCGCGCGTGCAGTTAGCATAATGAGCCCCGGCGATGTCTCGCCGGTCAACAGACTGCGGGCGGAATACGAAAGCGCGCGTCGCATATCGTGCAGATCGAAGCCTCCTGGACCACAGTGGGGAGGGTGTCACAAAATCTCTTGTTGTTTCTTTTATTATTTTTTGTGAATCTGTCTCTGTTTCATTTGTTATTTTCGCTTCTTACACCTCAATATTTTAGACATTTATTATTAATAATCACATTAGTTCGTTTAAGATATTTCGGGGCACATCATCATGCACACAGTACTGCATGGAAACATATTCAATCTGGTAATTTACGCTATTAAGACACTCCCAGATATAAAACAGCTACCTTCAAATCGACTTTTTTTCTCAATGGTCCAAATAACATTTTAGGCGACTGCCATGATAATAGTTGTGGTGAGTAGTAAAGTATACCTCGTCATATATTTTTTTATCTTTTTGTTTTGTTTTTTCTTTTATTTCTTTTTTATTTCTTTTCCCTTTTTTCTTTTTTTCCCCTTTTTACTTTCTTTTCCCTTTTTACATTCCTTTTCCTTTTTACTTTCTTTTTACTTTTTACTTTCTTTTTCCTTTTTACTTTCTTTTTCCTTTTTACTTTCTTTTTCCTTTTTACTTTCTTTTTCCTTTTTACTTTCTTTTTCCTTCTTACTTTCTTTCTCCTTCTAACTTTCTTTTTCCTTTTTACTTTCTTTCTCCTTTTTACTTTCTTTCTCCTTCTTACTTTATTTTTCCTTTTTACTTTCTTTTTACTTTTTCCTTTCTCTTTGCTTTTTACTTTCTTTTTTCTTATTTTTTAAATTGTTTTCCGCCATTTCTTCCGTGCGGTTCCTCCACTGTGCTGCGGGCGCTCCTATTTACTTCTTGTCTGCTCCAAGACGCGGGCACCCCGCATGGGAATGGGGAGGGGGAGGGCAAGGGGAAGGGGAAGGGGGTGCTCTGGAAGTGCTTTCGAATTAGCCAGGGACGAGACGTCCGCAGCCCACGCGACCCCTTCCGATCGTCGCGCCCTCGTCTCCTCTCTCCGCGGACTTTTCGCGGAAGGGAAGAAAAGCGAGGGACGTTTTATGCGTACCAAGCTCACGATCATGCATTTCTGTGTGTGAGTCAGTGACAGGTTTCGAAATAATTGAACGTAGCTGGTCGTGATGCGGTGTTTCGTCGCGAGATGTCTAAACAGGAGAGCATAATGCATTTGTTGGAACTGTTTATAGATTCGTGTTCATTCTGATGTGGATTAGGAGTGTTGTGATACCTTGGGTATTTGAAATGTCAATTTTTGGTTCTCGATATTGGAAGTTTGGGTGTCGAAGTTGATGAATAGAGGATGTCGAATTGTGAATTCTAAAATTGAAATATTCCTATCCAAAAACTAGATTATTGGCTTATAATAAACGAATTGTTACACTAGAGTTATCAGTACGTTTCCCTCTCCATTTTGTCTGCCACTTTTTCTGCTTCATGATGATTCTATGTTATGGCAGTCATGTCGTGGAAAAGGTTTGATAATATCCTCTTATTTAAGGAAGTTCGTCATGTGTGAAACAAATGTGGAATGCATAAACTTCTTTGTGAAATATCTGCGAAAATCTTTCAACATAAAAATAAAATGCGTATCAACAAGGACATGAAATCGGGTATAAGTACGAATCAGTACAGACATGTACCGTTAGTTTTAAAAGGCATTCATATTTTTATAAATATATTCTGGAAAAAAATATTCTAAAAGTGTTAATGCGGGAAATATGAAAGAAGTGCGGCCTCGTGAAAGCAAATTATTTCCCACTTGGGCTACTGTATGTCCATACAGTATTGTGCTACAATAAATATTTCATAATAATGATAATGATGATAATAATAATATTGATAAATAGAAGGTTAGAAATGTATCAAGTGCTTACATAAATTCTGTATCATCAAATCACTTAAGTCTCAATGAAATAAAATAGAAAAAGAAATGGAAACATTCACGTGTTAAAAAAGAAACGTGATTCATACTTTTTTCAGACACCACATCTACACATGTGCCTTGCGAGCATTCAATAGCGAGAATGAATTTCGTTCGCTACGGAAGGCTCTGTATTGTGATGAATTTACGTCCTCCAACGTGAATTGAGGTCCCTGATTAATTCTGTACACACTGCTGCAAACAGCAGTGTCCCTCACCCGCATGTTGCTTCTTAGAGCTTGATAATGGGCAAGACCCCAGGGGAGGAAAGTAGTACTAGAAAGTAATGGAAGAGGGAAAAGTACTTGCTTGCTCGAAAACGCACGGAGGAGCTGGAAAAAAAGATAGAATGAAAGGCTGGCAATTGTTGGTATAACAAGTTTTAACTTTAATCCATTCTTCCCGGAGTTGTTTTAGCCGCGGCGGCGGCGGCGTCGCTCTCGGGAGGCCACCCGAGCTTTTGCTTTGCGCATGGAGGGACAGAGAGCGCGCATTGCGAGGAGAAAGATCGAAAAGAGCGAGCGAGAGAGAGGGAGAGAGAGGGAGAGGGGGAGGAGAGTGAGAGAGCGAGAGTGAGAGAGAGAGAGGGGGCGCAGGGGCTTAATGAGCGAACGTGGCTCTCGGATGCCTCCGCGGGCGGCAGACGCCGGCCGCTCGTCGTCTTAGCGCGACGTCGTTGGCCTTATTGCCATCGTCACGTGTCACATTGATATCAGCGTCTTTGTTTTAGTAATCGTCGTCATCCTCACCTTTTCATTCCCATTAAGACATCGCCATCATAACTTTATCATCAGCGCCACAACCTTACGCAGTCCTTATTGATTCCGTTATTAAACATCGTCTTCGTCGTTCTCAGTTTTGTTGGCACCGTCAACATCGTTCCACGGCGCTTCGACTGGCTCATCAGAAATGACAAGTCACAATAAGATACAGGTAAAATCTACAAAATGGGACTTTTGAAATCCAATAAAGCACAAGAAAAATATAAGGAACTTTTTAAATTGGTTTGTTTAACACCTCATCTTTTTTCCAAAACCAATAATTTATTTGTATTTGTAGTATGTTTAAGACCTGTTAAGTGAGCGGTAAAATTATAGTTGGCCCCTCTTCACGGTCCATTAATTATACACGTATCATTAAAAAACAACAGAAAGTGAAAACAATATTGTACATCCATAGAGGTCAATAGTTTTACCATCAATTCATACACGATCAATGACAGCAACTGTTATTAAGGATGAGTTTACGTTTTTTACGCACAAAAATGCCCGTATTTGCTCAACTGCAATGACTGTGCGAATAAAAATAATGGGAAAACAAGGTCCTGGCCATATTGGAGGGTGAATTTCTACAGTCAGTGCAAATTTTTGTATATTGCTTTGAATTTTGTTTGTTTGACAAGTCAGTCATATAATCAAGTTTTTCTCCAAGTTTTTCCCAGACGGCTAATATACAAAACTTGTTGTACCTTATTTTTTTACAAACGGCCAAGCTAATTACAAAATCAAAAAGAAAAGAAATAATTTACAATATTGAATTTAATTGTTAAGTATGGGTTTGTTGTATTTCACCTTATATATAATGGGCTGCCGTGAGCGCCGACTGGTACCTTTTGCCCCACAATAACTACTCTAATATATGTACAAATAAGCAGCGTACTGTTAATTTCACCATTTAAAAATATATTTGTATTAATGTAAGCAAAGGTCACATTTTCTATAGATTTAATTAGTCTCTGGTTCAAAGAATCATTATTTACATTGCCATTCTATATGTGTTTTTGTTTCAATGTGACAATGGACTTGCACTGACTACGATTTTACGATGTTGTACGTTCGCGTCTTTTTCAGTATAATTGATAACATCTTATCTAATTATCAGTTTCCGTATATTTTCACAAATTTCCGCAAAAAATAAGTTGATCTCAAATCTGTTGACTGTATTATAATTATCCTCATTATATTTTCTATCAAAACTGACTAAAAAATTTAATGTTCCGAAGTTTGTTAGTTTTCTTTCTTTCTTTCTTTTGTCTCTTTCTCATTTGCTCTTTTCTTTTTCGTTCTTTCGCCTTTTTTATTGACACATCTTTTTATCGTGACTAATAAAATTCGTCCACATGTCTGTTCTCATATTTCATTTCGTTTATTTCATACTGCAGTTCATTTAGGTAAAGGTATTTTTGAGCTTTTTTTCCCTCGGTGTACTATACATCAGTGTCCCTGAGCGCTCGGGTTTCTTAATTTCGCTAGTTTGCTAATGGAACCTCATGGGAGTGAGCTTTTTTTAAAATTCTATTTTATATCATTCATCGAATAAGAATACCACTTGGCGTAGTGGACACTCGAGCGTAGTGAGTTGGGAAGAGATCTGAAAGAACTCGCGGATGTGACGGCCCGCGCCACGCGGCGGCGTTTCGTCGCACTAACATCCGTTATTTAATTTCTGTGAAAGATCTGTTCGACCCGCTGTTTAGGCGTGTGCTGTCGGCGTTCTCCCTCAAATTCCCACGATTAGCGCGTGACTAGTTCCACCGGATGGCTAACTAAAGACCAGAGGGAGTCATTAGTGTAAAAACACTAAAGACCTGCCGCCGCCGTTCGCTACAGTGTCCTCTGCTACACTCACTTGCCCTTCAGCTGCTAACCCGGCATTATGTTCCCATTTTCTCGTCTCCGGTAGCGGCGCTGCTCGGCTGTTTCCCTCTGGCTGCCCTCTCCTGCGGTGGAGGCTCCCCCCGCCCCCGCCCAGGCAGCCACAACTCGCCAAAGCCGACGCCCCTCCCCCGTTCCGTTTTGCTCTCGCTCCCACTTTCCCTGTCTGTCTCGGGCGCGCGTGCTCTGTCGCTCGCGTTATGGCACCACCTCGCCCCGTCTCTGCATCCTTTCTTCCTTCTCTGTCTGCCCCGTCTGATTCTCGCTCAGTCAATCTGCCGCTCGCTTACTCTCTCGTGTACTCTAATATCTCTCTCCCTTGGCTCCTAACCCCTCAATGTGCCCCCGTCTCTCTCTCTCCCTCTCTCTCCCTCTCTCTCTCTCTCCCTCTCCCTCTCTCTCTCTCCCTCTCCCTCTCTCTCTCTCTGTCTCGCTCACTCGCTCGCTCTCTCTGTCTCTCGTTCTCTGTCTCTCGACCGCTGACTTCAACCCCTTGCGGCGCGCGCGACTCCCTTCCCGCAGATCTCCCAGTTGTATTGTAGACCTCGGGCCCATATTGAACGGTAATATGAAAACATTGGGAGTTGCATTTTCTGTTCTCGCGTGAGTAATTTCGAATGGAACGTAATTTTCGTGTCGCGAACATTATTCACCTTTTTTTCCCCCTCTCTCCTCGAAAGACGTCATAATCAAATTTACTGCGGGAATCGGGGCCACCGAGATACCCGGAATTTCTAGCTAGTACTTATTCCGAGAACACTCTCCTCCTCCTCTTCCTCCCCCCCCCTTCCGAGGTTATTCCGTTAGAAGAGGAATTCTGTGATTGTCTCTGTAAAAAGAGGACACTGCGACATTGCGCACTTTAATCTCGGGAGTTCTCCGCGAATCTTCCAAGAAATTCTGGAGCGGGCTTTTCTTTCCTTTTCTTCTCGAACATTCTAGAGGGTTTTATTTCCGAATAAATATTTATACTGCTTAAGTCAAACCGTCGTCGGAGAAATTCATTCCCCTAAGCTGCACCTCCTCTCTTGTAACTGGATCGCCTCGGACAAAGCGAATCGTAGATCTGCCGACTGGGCAGTTTAAAGCCTGTTTCTCTACTAGCAAACCAGCCACTGAACAGTTCGGATTGTTTACAGCTATTGCAAGTATTAATTCCTTTTTTATGTGTCAATTTATTTTGTTAAATTTGCAATCAATACGCTCATAAAAAATCCATTAATTCATGTTGTCATTTCATGTTTAGACTGCATTAGCGTTGGGGGTAACCGAAAGATTATTTACCTCTTTATTATACTTGAGGAAAAGGGTGTATTCCTATCATTTTTGCACTGACAAGTACAGGGCCTCTGTTCTAAATCTACGGGATGACATATCATATGTCTGTTGATCTCATGTTTTTTTTTATTTGTGAGATGAAATTGCTGTATTGCTTAGGTGCGTCCAATATAATTTTATCAAACAAATGTCCGACAATAATTTCATAATTCGTTTGTATAGACGTAATGGGAAATTCCATAGACACAAGGCGCTCTATACATCTTCAGCAAATCCCGCTACACACCTCCGTGTATGCGACCGTGCTAATCATGTAGAAACATCGTTGTAGACGTCCCCCCCCCCCAGCTGTGAGAAAATCGAAGAAACACTTTCTCATGAGTGAACCAAGTAAATATCGATCATGAAGCATTGCTTGTCGCCCAAGCCGCACATTGAATTGCGTATTCCATCGCCGACTGTGACTAGTATGACGATGTTCGATTGTTGAATTGAATTGAATTGAATTTGCCTTATTTTACGTGGCGAGACTCGGGCCATCAGGCACGCTCTTCTGTCTGACCACGCAAATTTTGCTACACTCCTTTCACCAACTAGCAGAGAAAGGTATTTCTTGGGCGAGAAACAGGCAATTTGAATTTAGTTCAGAGGCGTCATTTAGGCTTGAGGATCTTTTACATGCAAGTAAATCTACTAACATGGGACAGCCGGCTTTACTTCCCCTCCGAAGGAAGGCGTACGAAGGATTTTTTCGCCCTTAAAAATCCACGGTTTCGATCGGGTTTGAACCCGCCAACTTGGGTACAACAGTCCATTACGCTAACCGTTACACCATCGCCACCAATAATAATTGTTCTTACCGGCCTGTGCGTACGCTGCGTGCCCCCGCCGTTATTTATCGCCGCGTCTCTCGGGAGCCGTGCGATGGCGGTGTCTCGCGCGGACGGCCAGTCGATATTCGAGACGGGGCGGGGCGCGCGCCTCAAGTGCGTTCTTCGCGTACATCGCGGAATTAAATGGAGGGCGCACCGTGATAAAGCAAACACAGATGCTATTGATTTTCCTCGCCACCGATTACCCCGCGTCGTGACTGGGGAACCTGCCCGCCCCCCGCGCTGCCACCCCCTCCGCCGCCACCGCCCGTCAGCGTCCTCGTATTTGTCTTCGCCCTCGGCGCTCTGTTGTTCTGTCGACCATGCCACTTCGACCGCCGGGGGTGTCATTTACCATTACACCGAGGCGCCATTCATTTATTAAGTTTGGAAATTAAGAATTAAAGTTTGGAAACTGTTTTAGGCTATTTATTTATTTATTTTTAAAGCGCAATGCATTTTCTAAAATGTATATTACTAAATGCATTGCGTTTTACAAATAAATAAATAAATAGCCGTAAAACAGTTTCCAAACTTTAATTTTAGCTAAAATAATTCTGTTTGTCAGAGAAGTACCGTTTTGATATTGAGTTTACATTTCCGTTAGACGTTTTGGTGTCTCTGATACTGAAAGTGAGTTGTTTTTCACTCTAGAGGTGCAAAATCATGGCAAGATTTCTCGTATGTGTGCCGTTTACGTAATGTTCTAATAATTGTAACGTAACTTATTTACTTTTATTATTTCAAATGTCTAATGAAAATACTCCATTCAACGCACTGTTACATTGACTCATGTCACGTCGTAATATCTAAGACACATTTCAAAAACTGATCTAATTGTTAAATCTGTAGACAACAACCTGTGTATCGAAGCTGCATATGTCAGTGGCGGTTCTTTGTACAATTTTACAATAGGATTTTACAGCCAGGAAATTCCTAACTGTAATTATTACACGGAATACTATACCTCTATACTATTACAGGTGATGAAAAGTGAATAGTTCCTGTAAATTAACTAATAATAATTAATTATCATTATCGCTCATAATCATTAGTTATCAAAGAACGAAAATAATTTTTTGATCATCGTTGTTTACACGCAAATATGAACACACAACTAACCGAGCTTGTGAGCACGTGAGTGATAAAAACAGAAATGGTGAGGTGCATAGTTGTCCGAATTCATTTATTTCGTTGTATTTCACATTGCATGCATTACGTACATTGCTGCCGGTCTTTTCCATTGTACGCATAGCTAGCCTAAAACTATTTTGGCGTTACAAATGCTATCACTATAAACTGGGGATCAACGGGGAAATCCCCCCCCCCCTTAATTTTTTTCAGTGACTATTAATTTTACTTCCACGAAATTTTCAAGCAAAAATATTTTTGGAAAATTGTTGAAACGAATATAATCGTGTCGCAGCATCAGCTGAGTGTAGCCTGCCTATTTTTAATTTACCATCACGAACTTTGTCTCTGAATCCGACCCTGAAATAATGAATCCGTATGAGAGCTTCATTTTCAAAGCAATACAAAAATAAAATTATTTCGTCAGCATATAAAATAAGTTGATCGACTCAACGAGGAAGAATTGGCTCGAACACCTAACCAGAATGCCACAAGAACGGCTTCCCAAGACTATCCTCGAATACAAACCAAAGGGGAAAGGATCCAGAGGCAGACCCCACACAAGATGTAAAGAGACTCTTGAGAGCGGAACGGGCCACTAGGCCCAAACCTTGTTGCTGCTGCTGCTGATGATGATGATAAAATAAGTTGCATCCCAGCTAAAAAAGAAATGATAAGAAAAACTACACTATTCATTATTTGCTAATAAAGAACGTGAACGTACATTAAACCCCGGGTTGTTCTCTTGACCGCCGAAGTCTCCCGGTTGATGGGGGAAGTTTAGAGCCGCCAACAGCCCCCTCCCCCTTCCTCTCGCACCCTCTTGTGTCACTACATTCGTTCCTGTCTGGTTCGCGGAACTCGACGACCATCCCCTGCAACGCTGGCTGTCGCGCACCCTCCGCCAACGGCCGCCGCCGCCCTCGCACGGGCCACGCCCCCTCGCCTGTCACCCTGCTTTGCTATCAGACCTCCCCAGCCCAGCCATGCTCTGCCGCGTCGCACACCCAATCCCAGACTTGGCCGTGTTATCCCCTTGCCCCACGATGAGTCTTGCGCTGGCCACTGCCCTGGTGGTGCGATCTGCAATGAGCGCCCCGAATCAATCCTGACCGTGCTTCATTTCGGCGGAATTTACGGCTTCGCAGAATGAATGGCATTTATAATTTTCCAAGACGTTAAAATTAATCAGTGAAGTTGATAAATTAGATAAAAATATTTTCCTAACTAAAGTTTTCGTCAATATGCTGAAACAAAATGTACCAGGTTATCTCTTACTATGCTTTCGTGTGAATATGTTGACTTGCTTGTTTCTTGTTTCATTTTACTTACGTTTAATTCCATTATGTTCATAAAAAAAATGACGACTGAATGTTTAAAATTAAAATTAGAAAATTAAACGTAAAAAATATTTGTAACGTGTATTTTCGTATATGTATATATGTACTCGCCGCGACAGCTCGTGAACGTGCTCAGTCCTACCGACGACGTCCTTGCCTCGCGGTCATGGGTTAAGGGGGTAGGTGTGGTTAGCACGTAGACATTCCCTCGCCGTATTCCGGTCTTCTCAACCTGAGAAGTGAATTCTCTCATCGTCAAACAGCAACATACTGGGACATTCCAAGGAAAACGCGCACTACAATCTTGCCTCACCGAGAAGCGAACCCAGGGCCGCGTAGTGGAAAGCGAGCACGCTGGCCGACAGCTAGCCACGAGGCTAGTTTCGTATAACTTTTGGTAATACAAATCGAATGCATACAAACAAATTTACTATCCCACTTCTTGCAGACTTCTTTCTAAATTGCATTCGTTTATAATTCTTGAAATAAACCATATCAGCATGCCTTAGTAGTTTTTGAACTTCAATTTCAAAACCTGAAACATTCATTGACTTTTTGGCTTTGAGTTTAAAATGATACGAAATCACTACATTATTTTAAATAATGACAGGGGGCGACACAGAATGTTCCAATATTTTTGATTACGCGAGAATAGAAGAGGGTGCCTTCTCGAGCGTAGTGACAGCACCGCCACCGCAATCTCATCTCCCTTCGCTTCCTGTTACCCCCCACCCACCCACCCTCCCGCTGTCTCAGCCTGCGCGTTGCTTCCCTCGGTGTCCGGTTCAGCTCGATTTCCGCCGTCCGATCGCCGGGGACAAAAGCGCCCCGTCGCGTAAATCCGGGGAGACGCGGCGCGCGACACCAGTCGCGCCCACGGTCGCGGGGAGTTCCCGAAGGCGGCGGGGGCGGGCGCGGGGAGGGGAGAATCTGACGCGGAGATCGGCAGAACGGGAAATCTCGAGAGCCACCGGGACGGACAGGCGGCCGCGCGCTCTTGATTAGGACGGCGTCCAAGGACGCCGCCGCCGCCGCCGCCGCCACCGCCACCGCCACCGCCTCCGCCGCCGCCGCCGCCACCGCCGCCGCCGCCGCCGCCGCCGCCGCCGCCACCGCCACCACCGCCACCACCGCCACCACCACCACCACCACCACCACCGCCGCCACCGCCACCACCACTACCACTACCACCACCACCACCGGCGCCGCCTCCGACGCAACCACCGCCACCGCCGCTGCCGCCGCCGCCGCAACCACCATCACCACCACCACCACCACCACCACCACCGCCGCCACCACCACCACCACCGCCGCCACCACCACCACCACCACCACCGCCGCCACCACCACCACCACCACCATCACCACCACCGCCACCACCACCACCATCACCACCACCACCACCACCGCCGCCACCACCACCACCACCACCGCCGCCACCACCACCACCACCACCACCACCGCCACCACCACCGCCACCACCACCACCACCGCCGCCACCACCACCACCACCACCACCACCACCACCGCCACCACCACCGCCACCACCACCACCACCACCACCGGCGCCGCCGCCGCCTCCGACGCAACCACCACCACCACCACCACTACCGCCGCCGCCGCCGCCGCCACTGCCGCCGCCGCCGCCGCCGCCACCGGGCGGGATGAAATCCAATCGTCCTTTTCTTCACGAGATCCTTCCGACAGCTTAAAACGCGGAGGTGCTCTCGAAAACGTGGAGTGGGTGGAATCTGCTGGATGGATGCTTCTTCATCGGCGCTGAAGAAAATAAGTTCGTAGGAAAAGGAGATTTTGTTCGGGGAAAAAATAAATATTTCTCTGAGTCGTGTTTTATATAATGCACGCCCCGCCGGGTCTGATAGGTTTCTTCTGAAGGTTTTAAAAGAATTTGACGCTCTTGTGAATCGAGTGACAGGGCGCTTGAAGGTCTTTCTACTTGTAGGACGAGTGGTTGGAAGTGGTGCTTGTTAAGAAGGAGAATAAATTTGACGAATTTCATGAGCGGCTTCCTGTTACTGAAATTACAGAGCTTACTCTCCTGAGTGAGCATTGTTTGGCGTCCGGGTGGCCTTCCGAGCGAAATCTGTTTTTCAAGAGGTTATTACAGCATGTAACTGATGCCTGTTAATTGTAATCAAGCTAATTGAGGTATATGTTCAGATGAAGAACAAAATAGCTACGCCAATTAAATAAAAATTGTGGAAAATTGAAAATGTGCGGTCTGAGATTAAGCTCCATTAATTTTTCTATTAAAGATCCCTCGAGAATATCTTGTTTCTTTGCCTCTTTTCATTTGAGATCTTCTCTAAATTATTTTCGAAGTTCTACTTCGATTCCAGTATTTAATTAATTTAATGAGAAAGAACATGATTGAAACTCACAAGCACAAGAGTGTTTGAACATTGCAAGAACGAAGTAATTTTAATTAAAATTTAAGAGGGCTGAGGGTACAATACGTTGAGGTTCCCGCATAAAAAATATGAAGTATACATGCATTTCTTATTTTATCGCTTTTCATGAATTGTCGCAATGCCAAATACAAATTTCAGCAAAAATAAATCGTAAGAGAAGTCCGGCGATAACCTGTGTCGTCACATTTGATCCAAAACTTGATTTTATTCATGCCACAGAGAATTCTAATGAAATAACACCAGAGAATTTCATTATTTCAAGAATCTTGTCTGCTTCTCTGACATCATTCATTTACTTTTTTCGTTTGACCTTTAGTGAACGACCAAATCTCATCTTTTTCTTATAGGGCAGGGTCATCTTTTATTCAAATAACAGTTTTTAGAACATGTTTCAGGAACCAAAACAACACAGAAAAGTTAAAGATTTATGAAACGATCATGAATTAAAATTGTTTTTATTTCCAAATATTTTCAATATCTGAACATCATGTCGTTATGATACAAAGACATGTTATGTAAATCACATCAATTAATGACGTTTTGTATGTACAGAAATAGTAACAACGTTGTATTATTACGATTTTACTAAATTGACGTTCTCATTAATATTGCAATTAATTAATTGTAATTACGTCAGTACATACGTTAATTTGTTTGCCAGTAGGTATCATTATTTTTTGTAAAAGTCGCAATATACATGTGTACAGGGCAAATTCATTAGTTAATGTCCCCATAGTGGTCTGCTCCCTATACAGGCAGTACGTCGCTGATGAATTTCGCTCACCGATCCCTATAGAGAGCAGCGATTCCCGCTCTGCCCGAAATCAAAGCATTCCAGAGCACACTGCAGCCGTTTCCACGGCCTCCTGGCGCGCGGCCGCGGAGGCGGGGAAGTGGGGAGAGGGGGGGGGGGGGAGGACCTCCGCGATGCGCCGTGGAGGTCGCTGGCGTTCCTGGAAGGCGTGGCTGCGAGGGGCCGTGGCTGAGAGGAACGGAGTGGGGTGGCAGTGGAAGCTGTGCATTCTGTTAATTGCCGCGGCCGCCGCGCCGCGCTGCCCGAATGCCGCGCGAGTGCCTTTGTGCGGATTCCCGGCGCTTTTTGTGAATCCCCCAGCAGACCCCTAGCCTTCAACCATAGAATTCTTCCCATGGAATCGTACGATTTCGCTATGGAAAACCAATTATTATTGGAATAGAAACGAAATGTGCAAATTGTGATGTTGCGTTTGTCTTCCAATATGTTTCGAATAGTTTGGCCTTGTTCGCGAGTCCTAAGGGTTCTGGAATCTGGAGCTAAAGGGAAGATGAATGTGTCTGTTCTTAGTTGAAGGGTACACGCTTTCCCAGGGGACGCTACAAATCTAGGAACCGTTGAACCGATCAAAGAGGGTGAATTTCACTCTGGCCAAGTTTGCGCTAATGTAAAAAAAAAAAAAAAAAAAATTAAATATATTTAATAACTAGCTGACCCGGCCACGCGTTGCTGTGGCTAAAGTTTTTGTTATATTACATTATAGTAAACAATCTAAGAGGAACAATAAGAGAACATCAGTCACGGAGTCCACTATGCTTTTTCACACAGATGGTATTTGTAAAAAAATATGGTGATCTCCTTATTTGACTTTCTACTACTATAACCCTTTAGTACAATGAAATTATTTACCAATAAAGACGAAAATATTGATGTTGGTATACAAATTCACTGGATTGAGATTTGAAGGGGAAGTACGTTGAACACAATTAATTAAAATGTTCTTACACTTGATATTAAGCAGAAATCAATAGGTACAAAATAAAAATTTATCAGATTTATTATTTCCATTTAATTTGTATAACAAATATAAGTACTATTCAATTATAAATACTTTCAAATTCAATTTAATTTAACACCAATCGGTGCACAATGTTTTTGGTTAACCTGTCTTTAGCTAACACAAATATATTAGACGGTTTCCCAACACGTGAACACGCAACATATAGTTGCCCATGAGAAAAACATGGATTTTCCAAATCTAAACCACAAATGGACATTGTTTGACCTTGAGATTTATTTATAGAAATGGCGAAAGCTAAACGAATTGGAAACTGTAGCCTTTTGAAGGGTATGGTAGAATCTGATGGTATCATCGGAATACGTGGCAGCAGGACCACTTTTCCTTTAAACTTCCCAGCCAAAATGGTTGCTTCAAGAATGTTTCCGGTGATCTTTTTGATGACCAAACGCGTACCGTTACATAATTGAGGTGGATTCAAATTACGGAGGAGAATAATAGTGGAACCAATCTTTAATCGAAGATTATGTGGTGGCATTCCAGGGATATCTAATGAATTTAAAAATTCAATCGGAAAATTTACACTTTCATTTTCATCAACAACAGTATCGATTGATTTAAAAGACATCATATCGCCTGGTAATAACTGTAGTATCTGGAAGTTAATTTCGTCAACATCAACGTTTTTGGCTGCCAAAATCGCCCGTTGACTAAGCCATTCATGATTCAAATAATTATTCTGTATATCCGGGAAAATACACTGAATCAATTCATTTTTATCCTGAACAACAGTGCAAAAATTGTCTGGTAGTTTAATGCATTGCGTATTTGGTTGCAGTTCTATTTTACCGTTCCCAATATCTAGTAGTTGTTCGGAAAATATTTGTGCTGATGGATCATTTTGCAATTGTACTCGCATATTTATGGTCAATCGAAGTGTTTCAACACTTCGCCATAAGAATGATTGTTTCAAACATGCATTAATCTCATCCGCGAAAGTAGAGCGAGGTATAACCGGTAAGGTCTGCCGGAAGTCACCAGACAAAAGTAAGATAGCACCACCGAAAAGTTTATTATTGCTGTTTAAATCTTGCATAGTTCTGTTTAATGCTTCAAGTGAATATTTGTGTGCCATTGTGCACTCATCCCAAATTATTATAGAACTCTTCCGCAACACTGCAGCTATTCCACTATTCTTTTTGATGTTACACATTGCATCTGGTTTATTATGAACGTCCAATGGCAGCTTGAATGTTGAATGTGCTGTTCGCCCACCATCCAGTAAAGTAGCCGCAATGCCTGACGATGCTACTGCTAATGCGATTTTTTGTTGCGACCGTATTTTGGCAAGAATCAACGATATTAAAAATGTCTTACCGGTTTCACCGGGTGCATCCAAGAAAAAAAAACCGCCTTGTTCAGCAGCAACAGCCAGCATAATCCGATCATAAATAATTTTTTGTTCTGCTGTCAGTAATGGTTCACTGTTCATGATAATTGTTGCTAAACTTTCATGGTCATATTGATTTTCTCGTTGTAAATCGGTATTGACTAAGTCGGTGGCTGGACGATTAGGTGATGGCATACCATAATGATTAAGTGGTAAATTTGAAATAAGAACACATAAATCCTCGATCAAGACCAATGCTTCATTGTACATCTCTGGTGTATAATCTATGTTTTGGCATTGATTTGTTTGTCTAATTCGGTGCAATATGTCTTCTGTCATACAATTTTTATATTTTTCCCACAAAGTTTGTGCTTGCGAGGGATAACATGTCGTCAAAATAATTGCAAACAACTGACGAATGTTATTCGGTGTTGATGTCAACGCAGCATCAGCAAGCGTTAAGTCCCAATGGTTATCGTCTTCTAGCAATTGCAGTTCACGACATGCATCCTGGTATGTATTGAATACTCGACCATTAACTGTTCGTAAAAATTCAAAAGACGTTGGTCCGGGAACATTCACCAATAACAAACGTAAATAGAAGCACTCACGTTGCTTTGGATGTACCGTGTAAAGTCTCCCCAATGTCTTAGCTTTGAATATGCCTGTAATGGAAGGATGTGGTTTTCCTTGTTTCCGTGGCTCCCATTTTTTACTGGATTTGTTCCATGTGAAATAACGTGGAACATCACCAAACACCAATGTCTTCGCGAATTGGCCAAAAACATCAGGTTTTTGACACAATGTAAAAAATTCAGTTAGAGTCGTTTTCGGAGCTTCGAACGCTCTTTGGAGAGCATTTTTTTCAGTGAAGTATACACGTTGACCGTTTTCAAGATGTATTGCCAGATGTTGGACAGCAGGATCTCTTTCGTGGATGGGAAAGCTGAGAATATGCCAAATAGCTTCATTGCTGCTAATGTATCTGCCCATTTGGTATCGTGCTATTTCGTCATTTTTATTTATGTTTTGTACTTCAAATATGGCCAAATCACTGCCTTTGTTTACATATTTACAAATATACTTAATTGATTTAACAGAACTGCAAAGCTCAACATTGATATGAGCTTTGTAAGTTTTTGAAAGTAGTGGTGAGTATGGTACCACCCACTGATTATCAAACTCAACTTGATTTGGAAAGTTCGGCAGTCGCATTGTAAATGTGTGGCCACCATTCTCAGTACTTCTGCGGCGATACATTGGATAACCATCAATATCCGTGATCGTGTCATTCGTATACGGCTTTGGGAATTTTTTTTTACATTTTCCATTTTCCATGCACGGTGACGTCATGTTGAAAGCACCGCATGGCCCATGGATCATGTGTTTGGTGACAATATCAAATAATTCTTGATCAATTAATGGGTGTGGAATTTCGGCTGAAATTATTTGATCCATTTCTTCAGGACGGATTCTATCTTTAAGCCAAACCAAAATGTGGGCATGAGGCAAACCTCGCTTTTGCCACTCTATCGTATACAGCCAACAACGTGTGATACCAAAAATTGAATATTTAACAATAAAATCAATTAAGGATTTCAATTTTTGTTTAAACACACGTGCAGTTAAATCATGACGATGAATGGCTTGTTGTTCTGGCAATAGTAAAGTTTGTATCTCTTCCCAATTCGGATTACATGTGAATGTAATAAATAAATCCGGTCGGCCGTAATGACGTACGTAAGTCATCGCATCTTGTATGTATTCCTGCATGTTCCGTGGACTGCCGATGTAGCTTGAAGGTAAAATGAAAGCATTACCGATGTCAATGGGATTTAAATTTCCATCGATGTTTCCAGCAACAGCATCTCGTAAGTGAATATATTCTTCCGATCGTAGTTTTGCCTGGTTGAATCGAAGGAATCGCAAGCGTTCGCTTTCGACCTTAGCATACATATCAACAATGTATTGATGGAACAGCTGACGATATCGAAGGATATAATTGTCTTGATGTTGTCTAACCATTATTCGGTGTGCGTAGTAGTTCATTGAGCTAACTTTATTATTTCTGTAATCACCTAAAAAAATAAAAAATTAAATGCAATACGAAATTAAAATCTATACATACAGTAAGAAAGTAAATAGATAATTGTAAAATTTACCGGTATTTGGATCATACTGTTTGATATTAAGGTGATATTCATCTTGTCCTTGCCAAAATATCAATGGATATTGTAGTGCGTCATATGAACGGTGTAGATCCGAAATCGTACTGACAGTGTTGTCTCGCCGTGTAATTTTTATAGATCTTTTGTCAACTGGATCACCAACCATGATAACAGCAACCTCATCAACAGTTGGAGCGTTGAATCTACCAGCATGTTCACCTAATGGTACTTTGTCGGCTTTTATGACGATTTGATAATTGTCATTTTGCAGTCGTGGCGAAACTCTTTTGATCAATTGAATTAGTTGATTGTGATCTTCTAAAAAATTTTCCAATAATATCACAATTGCTCTTTCCTCTGCTTGTTCAATAAAATTATACAGGCACCGAGTCGTCACGCGCTCTTCACAATCGCCCATAAAATAAATTTGAAGAAATTTTGGATTGTTATCAGGCATTGGCATCAGTGATCCGATTTTATGGTACACCTGGCCTTGAATTTTGAATGTAGTTTCAAAATTACGTCCATCGGATGCACGATCGCAAATTTTAGTTGCCCCAAATGACGTCATTTGGAAGCAAGAATTAAATTTGCGTATCTTACGCAAAAATAATTTGGAATCATCTGAATTGCCAGTAAGAAGGGATAATAAAGGCTCCGGCGGAGCGGGTAGAGGTGACAGCACAACTTTTCCTGATGCGCAGCACATGCCGGCTGCTTCATTCCGAAATTTCAATGCCTGACAATATTGACATACTTTATCCATTCCACCGATAGCAATTTTTGAATGCGCCGAGTAGTTAATATCTGGTGCATATTCAAAGGCAAGCCGAACGAATGATGCACGTGTTAATGAGCGGCTGATCCGTTGCCTTTGTCGATCTAGTCCTCGTATTGTAGCTATGTTTCGTTCTCGTGCCGCTCTTGTTCTCGTAATATTCTGTTGCAGACGTTCGTCACGCTGTTCTTGAGATTCTTGTGTACGACTTTCTGCAGTCCTGATTCTTTGAGCTGCATTTCTTGTTTCGATTTGTTCTGGTAATTGCTGAGCTCTTTCAACACGTTTGCGTCGTGACCCTTTGCTGCTCGCGTTGTTGAGGTTAGATTTTTTCGGTGGCATTTGACTGAAAATAATAATAATAATAATAATAATAATAATAATAGTTTAAATATTAGAAAGAGGAACTGAAAAACATGTTATCATAGCACATTGAAATAATAAGTGCAAAATAATTTTAAATGGAGGTAAAATAATCTTAATATATATAAATCCGTTGCCTTTGTCGATCTAGTCCTCGTATTGTAGCTATGTTTCGTTCTCGTGCCGCTCTTGTTCTCGTAATATTCTGTTGCAGACGTTCGTCACGCTGTTCTTGAGATTCTTGTGTACGACTTTCTGGAGTCCTGATTCTTTGAGCTGCATTTCTTGTTTCGATTTGTTCTGGTAATTGCTGAGCTCTTTCAACACGTTTGCGTCGTGACCCTTTGCTGCTCGCGTTGTTGAGGTTAGATTTTTTCGGTGGCATTTGACTGAAAATAATAATAATAGTTTAAATATTAGAAAGAGGAACTGAAAAACATGTTATCATAGCACATTGAAATAATAAGTGCAAAATAATTTTAAATGGAGGTTAAATAATCTTAATATATATAAATCTCGTGTCACAGTGTTCTTATGATATTCTCTTGAATACGTTCGTTACACTGTTATTGAGATTCTTGTGCATGACCTTCTGCTGTCCTGATTCTTGGAGCTGATTTTTTACCATAGCAGCGCCATCTATTGATTACTTACTCAACCCAGTCGAACATTCACCAATAACAAACGTAAATAGAAGCACTCACGTTGCTTTGGATGTACCGTGTAAAGTCTCCCCAATGTCTTAGCTTTGAATATGCCTGTAATGGAAGGATGTGGTTTTCCTTGTTTCCGTGGCAGCACAACGCGTGCAACGCGTGGCCGGGTCAGCTAGCTGATTGTTGTATTCTTAATATATATAAATCTCGTCTCGTGTCACAATTTTTGTCCTCAATGGACTTCTAAACCACTTAACCGATTATAATAAAATTCGCACACCATGTGCAGTTCGATCCAACTTGAAAGATAGGATAGTTTAAATCTCAAATTATAGTCGCAATTTTAATTTATTGCTAATTATTTGTCTGTTATTATTTGACAGTCACAATTATCTACAATTATTACAACAATCAAATTTGTAATAAATTAGCAATAAATTAAAATTGCGACTATAATTTGAGATTTAAACTATCCTATCTTTCAAGTTGGATCGAACTGCACATGGTGTGCGAATTTTATTATAATCGGTTAAGTGGTTTAGGAGTTCATTGAGGACAAACATTGTGACACGAGATTTATATATATTAAGATGAAGTAATTTGATCATCCCAAGTCCACACTCATTAGTCGTATTCAGTTATAATGACTAAACGGCATCCATTCCTGTAATATGTTTTTTGATAAGAGAACTTTCTGCAACATATTTTTGTCGCGCTGAATTATAATTACGAAGTACGGCGTGTCGAATAATTCTTTGCAATTGCCTGTATGAGATATATTTTTTTAATTATTTCTCTCTCGTCAAGTACGTTTAAATACCTTTACGTAATTAACAGAAGTATTTCAAAAATAAAATTGTAATTTAGCTCAATAAAATTGAAAAAGAGCATACATTTTGGTTCAGTAGGAAGTAAATTACTTTCTCTAATACCTTGTGTTGTGCCGTTTTCTGCGTCCTTGGTACTGAGAAATTTACTGGCGGCAAAACGTCTGTCTGCCCGGCTGTGTGTGTGTGTGTGTGTGTGTGTGTGTGTGTGTCGTTCCTAAACCATTTGGATCATTTTCTTTTTTCATAAACTGACATTCCCCATCGATCTCGCCTAACCCGAGGTCCTGACCCGAGGTCCTAACCCGATTTTCAACATATTGAAATGGATATTTTTATTTTTGGCGGTACTTTACAGGAAGCCTCAACATCAGACTTTCTGCAAACGTCGGAACAAGCGGATCGCCACGTAATGAGATTCAATATCTCACAGAGTGCATTTAACAGATTTGTTGCTCTTTTTTTAAAAAAAAAATATGTTGAAGTGACAATGTGGCTAAATATGTCAACTCATCTATTTGCAGTGCTGAAGGTTTACAAGGTACAAATGATAAACTCTCAACGTTTAACGCACCTCAGCCAATCTATACATTAATTTACCATTTCCCGTTTCATTTGTCATCGGTGAAACTAACGGTCTCGCAAAATTTATTTTCCTAGCGCTATTTCCGACCCGCGAAGGTTTATGTTCCGTGCTTATCGCCTGGCTACTGACCACCAAACGCCAGTCTCGAAGAAAAAGTGTGTAGCGCAGACATTAAAGAGCGATTTCGTCGTGTAAGTACTGTTGAGAGCGTACGTGCGAAGCGAAACGTAGTGCCGGCGCTTACGTAGTTTATATCCAAGGCCTGATGTTCTCGGAAGTACCGGGACTCGAGGTTATGATACTGGAGGCGAACAACGTGACTGGCTAAGCTTCATCGTGTTTAGACGACGGTGACTCGCGTAAGGTGTGTAAAAGTGATTGTGTATAGTTTGCGTGAATAGTGTGCCTGTTATTTGGCAAAATAATTTAAGTCTTCGCAAAGTAACTCTAACGTACACAGTATCAGACGTCGAGGTATTTTTTTTATTATTAATCATTGTAGTTTTACCTCTTTATTCGTAATATTATTTATTGATGAAAAGTAATTAAAACATATCAAAATATTGGGATGAAGTGACAGAGAAGCTAATGATATCACAAAAGTGTGGTTATTATAATTCTTCTGTTTTATTATTATTATTATGATTATTAATGACGATTGTAATTATAATTTTATCATCAATGAAGATTCACACGTGTATAGTCATACATTTTAATTTACTACGATTTTGTTCTTTGATAACCATTTGTTATTAATATCCAATTGTTTTTTAAAATTCCGAAATAAGCATCATTACCTCCGACATTTCATCATCTTCTTCTTTTTTGCATTTATACCTTCCAGAGAGATTTGTGTCGCACCATAACAGCTATCATTGTGGATGTAAACAGCGGCCAACGGGTGATGAACTTCATGCACACTCGCCTTTTCGCGCGCCGCTCTTTCTTCGAGTGGGAGTGCTGCAAGTGGCAGTGGGAGGCGCGCAAGGAGCGATGCGGGAGGCGATGTGGCGGTGGCAGGTGCCGCGAGCCGGAAGAGGGCAGGGCGGGGCAGGGCAGGGCGAGGCGGGGCAGGGCGGGGCACGGCACGGCGGGGCAGGGCAGGGCGGGGCAGGGCAGGGCGGGGCGGGGCAGGGCAGGGCAGGGCAGGGCAGGGCAGGGCGGGGCAGGGCGGGGCGAGGTGTGGCGCGGACGTGCACGCGGCGGGCCCGAGCACGCGTGGCACGGCTGGCGGAGCACGCACGCCGCATCCAGTCATCTTCTTTTTTATCTCTATTAAAGCGAACTAGAGTCACCTGAGAACCTAGGGAGTCTGTAGGAAAGAATTGGGAGATGGATGTGTGCATAGGCGTAAGCTTAGGGGGTAGAATTTTGAAAGGGTCCCCCTCAAGACTTACAGAATAAAACATGTATTTAGACGGCATTTGGGGGAAAAGACGCTCCGAAAAATCTATTTATATATCAAACTCCAAAAAACAATAAAACTGGTTATGACGTATTTCGAGAGAGTGTACGTTTTCTTGAACTTTGGAATCCCTACCATACTTCTTGCACTGTATTATGTTCAATTATAAATACACGTTGCCCAACAAGTATCAACGAGGTCTCGCAAACCTGGTATGGTTTAACGTAAAATCAAATGTACTTCCTAATTGTAACATTAAAGTTATAATTTAATTATACGTGCGGTTTTATTTATTTAGTAGTAAAATATGTCTTTGTCGTAAAAGTTTAATGGAAAAGAACCAGGAAGGCACCCAAAGAACTCAAAGGCACCCTCTTGGTTGTAGTCTGCGCATGCCTGTGTGTCATGTCGGACAATATGAATAAAAAATCATTTTTATGCATTTTTATTTATTACAAAGTGAATGACTAGCTGACAATTGAAATAAATAACGTATAACAATGGAACATCCAAAATTGCGATACGCTGAGTTAACGAAACTGGATGTGACGGTAGTCTTTCATGACGAGTTCGTGTAAGCGTTTTCGAAGAGCACAATTCACCCTTATTTGGGAGGAAAAGGCGAAAAAAATGTTTGTTCTTAATCATATGCAATGCAAGAGATTTCTGAAACCGGACGCTAGTGTTTTCAGAAAACCCTGCAACTCTTTCCGTTTGAACGAGCACTCGCCCAATTTCACTACTGTTACTAGGTATCGCAACGTGATAATCGTGTCATGCACGTAGGACCTCTGTAAACATATGATCGTTGATGGAAAAAGCTCATGATTTTAATCGTTTATTGCTACGTATGTAACAGATGTACATGTTTGCACCGTTGTACGCGCTAACAGAGTTGTAGTGACATCAGATCTAAATTGGCGTTAAAACATGTGGAAATGGATTTTGTGTGTGTGTGTGTGTGTGTGTGTGTGTGTGTGTGTATCTGTGCGCGTGTGTGTGTTCATACATCCGGTGGTTCAGCTTCGGAAACTGATATTCATCTTAAATTTTGTTTGAAACTCACCAAGTTCGAAATTTGCGCCAATTATATTGACCTTTACCGTTCAACGAATTTAGTGTCTAAGTTCGAACGACTTTTGTAAGTGCCGTTCCTGCATCCTTGTGTCACAAAATTGACCGTAAAATCCATTTCCCTCTCTTGATTCGTTCTTTCAAGGTATTTTCAAGCGAGAGACTGTTATTGGATCTGTCTTACAATGTACCTCCCTGCCGTGATATTGATGTTACTAACAATTCAAACTTTTGCAACATTATTTTCCGCTTTCCAATTTTCCTTTTTCCTTAGCGATGCTTTCAACGTTTTGCGGTCGAATGCAATGTTGTCTGTCATAAACATGTTTCTGCGTTGGCGCAAATGCCCACTCTTTTGCTCTCTCGCGTATTTGATGTGTGCGGGGCTATTGAGATTTAATGAAATATTGGCGTGTGGTGGTAGTTGTCGTCGATTGGAGTAACACGCCGCCTGTGTATGGCTACCTTGTTTCCGTAATGGCTTGTAAAATGCGAGTAAATGACGATATCTAGTTTATAACAAATTTCCTGGATGATGGTGAATTGTAGAGAGAGACCATTTGTTGCGTGAGTCGAATACATTTGTGATGTAATAAACTGCAGTTGTTAATTAAATTTGGGAAATTTAATTTTGAGCGCGGGAAGTACTTTCAGCCGGGGAACTAGTAGTTATAATTTATTTATTGCTCTGTTGATGTACATGATTTACTTTATTGAACGGAAAATTCACTAGGCCAAGGTAGGTCCTACCACAGTTTTGGGATTATTGACGTTTTTTTTTTTTTTCGTTTTAAAAAAGTCTGCAAATGGTCCGAAACGAAGGCTTTCCTAATTGTTTCTGTTTGACGAGTGTATAATAAAAATGTAAGACACTCGAGATTTTATTCACTCGACAACGAAATATGTAGCGATTCATATTCTAACTTTGTAATTAACTTTGGTATTCAAAACCATGTTATCATATAATATTTGCCAATTTCTCCCAGTACTACCTTTTAAAAGACAATATAATAAAATATGTTGAATTCAATAAAGTAATGCGAGTTTAATGAATTGTATTTTAGGTTTACGAATTACGTATTATGTGAGTATTATACTCTATTTATAATATGTGGATGAAATATCAAACAATATAAATAGCGTGACCATACTCTGTAAGGATGTATCTGGCTATTATTGAGCCGTATCCAGCTTAAATTGATATTATTGACCATCAAAAAGCATGTTGACTAAAGAAAAAGGTTGTTTTCTTGTAGGAAATGCCTTCGCCGACAGGTGTGAGTGTTAGGTGCTCAGATCCAGAGCGTTTGGCAATCCTTGCATACGAGACAAGTTCTCCACTGCTGGTGGGGACGGGAGTGGGTCTCTGAACGTTTAAATCCGACCTCTGTCTTCCGTGTCCCGATTGACGACCCGCCGCGCTCCACCCCCTCCCCTCTCCTCCCCGCCAGTGACCCCACTCGCGCCTCCCGTCCCCGCCCGTGCCTAGCGCGGTCTCGTGCCCCGCCCCCGCCGCCGCCGCTGCCCGCCTGTACCGCCGCCTCGGTGCTCGTAAAAGTGAAGTGGGGCGTCGCGGGGGCTGCCTGCCCCGGCCGCGCGCCGTCGTGTCGCGTCGTTCCGGGCGCCCGTATGCGCCGGTGCCTTCCTTGACGCTCGCCGGGCGCGCGTGCCACGCATGAGTCCTGCTGGATTTGTAAGGGAGCAGTATGGAATTGCAATCGGCTTGGAGACTGATTTTAATGCTTGAAGGTAGTAGGAAGAAAGTGTCGTTTAGAATAGCCCCCAAATAACAATTTTATATGTAATTAAATATGGTAAATTAAAAGTGTTGTCTGGTATCAAACATTTTTGATACTAGACAACACTTTTAATTTACCCTATTTAATTATTAGAAGGTATCTACCCCACCAGTAATCGAATTAATTTTACATGTACTAAGGAGATAGAAGTTTATCTCGCCAAATGGGTGGCCCAGGTGGCTGGGAGCGTGTATCGACTCATCGCTTCGGTCGGAAGGGTCGCTGGTTCGAGTCCCGCCTTGGCGCTTGTTTGTTTGTCCCTTGACTCTCATGTATGTGTTGTGGCGGAAGTCCTCGCGTACTGCTGATCCCATATAAGAGGAGCCCGTAAGTGTGTTTGTGTTTAGTGTATGGTCTAATATGCGTCCCATCGGAGCGTAAAGTGCAACTGGGTGTCGTCTGGATAAAAGCCCTAGATTAAAAAGAAGAAAGATATTTCACTGGATATTTATTCCACATCAGACGCATATACTCTGAACTGAAAAATATTTATTATTACTAATTTCGAATATGTACGTAAATTGACGGATGCAGTCTCCGGCCATCTGAGAGGTGTCTATAATTTCGTTAGATCTTTCCCCAGGAACTCGGGAAAGATATATATATATATATATATATATATATATATATATATATATATATATATATATATTACTAAAGTCGAATACCTCAGAAATCGAAGGAAAACCATGCAGCCTCCACCCATGCGAAAGGTGTCTATGGCTTCACTAGATACCCAGGAACACGGAAAAACTTCGTACACAATGAAACAATTTCGATTTGGACTGAAAATTTGCAAATATGAAAAATGCAAGTATTTAATTTAGTTGTTACGTCTATTATCATACTGCGCGTTCCGACTGAGTTTTCGTATTCAGGCCGTCAGTGCCTACGACACAGCTGACGTTATAAGTACGACAGTAAGCTTCCAAGGAAGAGACCGTTCCCTTTAAATATTTGTTATTCACATGTGGACGTTATGGACTTGCAACTTTATTAATATTCTTGTTATGTAAGGAACTATTGTACTGTATCCATTGGTACTATAATAAGTTATTGCAATACAGGAGACGATTGTATATATTAAAATATTTAATTTGTTGCAAGAGGATTTTATTTCTACTTATTGAGCGGTGTGCGTGCTACGTTTTGGAGAACTATTTTGTCGAAAACAAACACCAGCAGCTTCATTTTGAAGAAGTAAACTTTCGCATTTCACCCCTGGAAGTTTGGTTTGGTTTCACCCCTATCTTCTGGTGTGAAGTTTACCAATTTTTATACATCTCTGCTGGATACGGATTTCCGATAGCTTCTACAAGTATCATTAGATTGAATTATTGAGCTCGAAAATGCTCTTGGTTCCTTTACTTATAACTAGGGGGCTAGGGGGGTTATAACTAGCGGGCGGATTTCGATGACCTAAAACATTGCTAAAAATGACCAATAAAATGCATTTATAATGATTTAAAAATGACCTAAAACAAATAAAAATGACTTAAAACATTTTATCCCAACTACGTCAGATTGCGGCGGCGATGGTGTAACGGTTAGCGTTTCGGACTGTTGTACCCAAGTTGGCGGGTTCAAACCCGATCGAAGCCGTGGATTTTTCAGGGCGAAAAAATCCTTCGTACGCCTTCCTTCGGAGGTGAAGTAAAGCCGGCTGTCCCATGTTAGTAGATATACTTGCATGTAAAAGATCAAGCCTAATGACGCCTCTGAGCTAATTTCAAATCGCCTGTTTCTCGCCCAAGAAATACCTCCTTTCTCTGCTAGATGGTGAAAGGAGCGTAGCGAAATTTACGTGGTCAGACGGAAGAGTAGGCCTCATGGCCTGAGTCTCGCCACGTAAAATAAGGCATTAATTCAATTCAATTCAATTCAGATAAACAACTCAAGCTGTTGGATATGTTTCTGATGTAATCGATGCTTCTTCCTTTTGTTCAAGTGAACTCAGCTTGGTAGCTTTAGGTTTGGACTCTATTTTAAAAGAAAATATCTGCCTTTATTTATCGCGAAATTGGTCGAACTGACAATGGCGCCGTTAAACGTCACAGGAAACTCGGATTACATAGTACTCACAAAGGCTGACGTTACAATATATGAGCGATGAAATCGAATACGCTACTCAGGAATTCTCAGGTGAGCATTTGTTGCATCTCGTAAACATTGTTTGAAGCACGTACCATTAAAATGATATTAAAATCGATGAAATCAGCAAAAAAAGCTTTAAAAGTGACGTAAAAAACTAAAAATTGACTTATTAGCCGAAATTTACGAAAAATGCAAAAATATGACATAAAATGAATAAACGGCATTATTCTAAACTGAAAAGAAAAAAATACATTTCATTAAAATTCACCCCGTAGTTATAACCCTTGTTATTAATTCGTCCAATGTACGTGGTTTGTTGTATAAAAAAATACTATTTTTCAATGCTTATCGTGTATCCGTTAATGACATTTTCTCGTCGTATCTCGTTCATCTCATCATATTTTCATTTATTTTTAGTATGACATATTTATAAAACTTGTGTTTGCTTACATTGGTAATTTGAAATATTGAAATGAAAATGATTGTCAATTTCATTGAATTGAATTGTTTTTTTCCAAGAACATTTTCCTAATGTATTTCTAGACTTAATATTGAAATCGACGCTCTGTTATTCGTACTGTGATTTATTGTGAAGCCCATTTTAATTTTTCATATCGTCGTCCTTCTTTCGTCGCACGTCTAGTTTGTGAAGGTGCTCTTGGAAGCGTGAGTTCGAGCTAACTGCTGTGAAATGAAAAATGTAATATAACGAATACCTTTTTTTCTTTTCCTTTCTTTTCTTCGCGACCGTCCTTTGTGCACTTGAAAGTGACTAATGGAACTGCTAGTTACTTTGAGATTCTCAAGCCAGTGGATAACGAAAATAGAAACTACTGGGGAATTGCAGAATGCCCTGATGGGGTTGCCACTACTTCATCCATTAAAAGAGAAATTCGTTTCATTTATTGTAGTTATTCTCTTTAAGGCGAAGTAATACATTTTTGTTTTGCTGCGAGGTAATTTCTTAACGGTGAAACAGTGTGGTGCCTCGTCTTCTCCATTCCCGTAATGGTATTTCGTAGTTTTGTCCTCATGAATTGAATACGAAAATGTGTGACGGTCCATAACTTATGGTATACGCTATAGTGTTTTAGTGTCAGGAATATAAATTCAATGTATAGTTTTGATTGTCACTGGAATGTTCTGAATTGCGATTATACTATTTTTCCCTCGGGGATAAAAGTGGCGGGACAAATGTGGGTGACATAACGAGACAAAATTCGTCGATTTTTACTATGTCTCGTTCCCGTGGAGGCAAAACAGGGCATGTTCAAATATATCGAGCATCTGGGGCTATGTAACTACTTCTTGACGACGATAAACATGCTTAATCTTGAGGTTCCACTGAAAATCTCAATTTTGTTGACATCGGCGCTTCTTCCATTGTTTTGCTCCACGATTCATTTCATGTTTGAGGAGATTTTAGTTATTCAAAACTGGTTAATACGATATCTCCTAACGAATCTAGCTACAAAGTACCACAGTTTTGAATTTCTGTTTAAAAAAATTTGCGCAAATGTTGATGGAGAGACCGGGAAAAATTGCAGTCATCATCAATGATCCTTTCATGTTGGGACTTCATTGCTGGCTTCATGTAAACTTACCGTGAATTGGTCGGGCGATTTTTGCCATTGCCTGGCTGAAGCTCGCAGATCAAATAGCATTTAAAGTGAATTTTCAAATATAGCAATTGATTTATTTTATCATTCGAATTAGGCATAAATGTTTGTGAAAATTATTTGTTTGTGTAATAATGAATAATAAATGAAAAATGTACGGAATAGTAATAATATAATCAAAATCTTGAATGAATTATTTTTTAAATGCAACCCAATAATATTTTTCGTTACAGAATGCAAGCAGAAATGACGTCAGTCGTGCCAACTGAGAGTTATTTTACGTTTCTAAAAAGTGTAATTTCGAAGCGATCGCTCGTGATCTCTCTTTTCAGTATGTCAATCTGCAGTCCAACGGGACGTCACCCGTAATGTGCCTAGATGGATGTAATAATAATAATAATAATAATAATAATAATAATAATAATAATAATAATAATAATGTCTTTATTAATGGCGAGGCTCAGGCCATAGGGCCTGCTCTTCCGCCTAACCACTGAATTTACATACATTTAGAGTAGTAACATATTAAGAGGGGAGGACAAGCTGTACATTTACGTCTGGGAGAACAAATCTAGGGACCATCCCGGCATACGCATTAAGCGATTGAGTAAACCCAGAAAAACCTCAATCAGGATGGCAGCTTAGGGCCGAACGTTAATAGAACTGAGTATGTTATACTGAGTAGTGAAAGATGTAGGGTTGCTAATACATAAATCTCCATCAACATCTATTACAATAGTACCCAATGATTAGTTTCCTTGTGCCATTTGCCTGACGTTCCTTGATTGTTACTTTTGCCAGGAAATCTCCAGAGGGCGTGTCCCACAGCGCCAGGGAATTTACGCTTTAAAATTCATAACGACGGAAATTCAACCTTTCGCGGGCCCGCACGACATGGGTCGTTAACGAGAAAACTGCGACTTCCAGAATCAGGCACTCTAAACTTTCTGCTAATGTACGCGCCCGATTTCGGTATTTCACACTTCGCCGTTCGGTTCGCGGTCCGGGCCTACCGTACGGAATGCGTAGAAGTTCGGCACTATTGTGGTAGCGGAGTGTTTACATTGTAATAAAGTGTCCGTAGTTTTTTGGTCTCCTCTCTCTCCCTGCCGCCGCCGCCGCAAGGGATAGCTTTGAACCGAAGTTTGTTCACAAGTGTAGCGTTGAGCAGGAGCCAATAAATGGGTACTTCTCTTGTTAGGCCGTGTGCTTGCGAAGGAGAAGACAAAGTTGGCAGTCGGCCCCCCTAAAGAGCGCCATTGAAACTTCTGCCAGCGGCGACTCGTGCTTCTTCGCCGCTTGCATTTCATCAGAGCGAAGCGAGCGATTGGCGGCGCCGGGCCGTTGCGGGCAGGTGCTTCCAGCGCAGAGGGCTCTCGATTCCGACGAAACGCATCCCCTTGGCACAATTGACTGCTTTTGCTTCTTGCTGTTTACGAAACGTCCTGAACAATTGACTTTTGTTTTCCTCTTGCTCCTTATGAAGCGTGTACTTGAATGTTTCTTTTGAGAGTTGCCTTTGCTACGAGTGAGAACACATTTATTTACTTTTTTAAAATTTAATTTTATATCCAATTATACGTATTTACGCATTTTTTAAAGAAAATACTATTTGCCAATACGTTGTGTCTGAAAGTTATCCTTATAGCATAGAGAAAGAGAGATGTACTCCTTTCTATATGTTTATACCTTCTTTTAAAGTCGGCTTTTGCTCTTGTTTTCGTATTTTTTCTTCTTCTATTCTCATCTCGTTATTTCTTCATCTCTCCTCTTTTTTCCTTTCTATTATCGTCTATTTTCATCTAATGTTTTATATCTCTGCCCCTTCTTCACTCTCTCCTTCCCTTCCATCCACATACATTCTCCCTCGCTCACTCTATTAATTTTCTGTTCATTTTTCTCTACTTGTTCTCTAGCACCATTTCTCTATTTTTGTTATTGTTTCTATCTCTGTTCGTTTGTACTTGTGCTTGTAATACATCGCGAGTACTCTCTCTGATTCAAATCTGTTTTATCACAAAACGTAATTTATCCTATGAAATGAACGACATTTACACTTCATTGATTTACTTAGGGGGCACAAGCCGCAGTCGTTGTTGCGGTACGTAGACTTGTTTGAGGTGCACGACCTTCACCCGACGATAAGCGCTCATGATTTCCAGGAGACTCATGAAAATTGCATGAAGTGTTTGATCATCGCGTTACCATCTCCCTGACCAAACAAAGAGACATAATTCGTTTGCGCTTTATTACCCGCTTCATTCGGACCGACTGGGAGCGCACGCGTCGTAAAAGGCGATTACGGAGCCGTTCCGTGTGTTTTCGTTGAAGCGGCTCGGGGGCTCACTTCGCGGCAACTTCCCGTCCTCCGTCCTCGGCGGCGGCGGCGGCGAAGCAGCCAGCACTTAACCTTCCGTGCTGTTTAACGTCCGCCCCGCGACCCAACGACTTACTCGCGAAAGACTAACGACGTTAACGCGTGCGTGCCGCTCCGCTTCTTTCCGCGCCGCGGCGGAGGGTTTCACGCACAGCTCTGCCGCCGCCGCCGCCTCTGCCGTCGCCGCCGCCGCCGCCGCCGCCGCCTCTGCCGTCGCCGCCGCCTCCGCCGCCGCCTCTGCCGCCGCCGCCGCCTCTGCCGCCGCCGCCGCCGCCGCCTCCGCCGCCGCCTCTGCCGCCGCCGCCGCCGCCTCTGCCGCCGCCGCCTCTGCCGCCGCCACCGCCTCTGCCACCGCCACCGCCTCTGCCACCGCCTCTGCCGCCGCCGCCTCCGCCGCCGCCATCTCCGCCTCCAGCAGGAGCTGAGGCGGGGATTTATTCAGCAATTCGCGGCGGTGATCGCTCATAACGACGGCGTCGCGCCCCTCGGCCGAGCCCCTCCACGTAATTAAGAACGTCACTTCCCAACTTCGCCCGAGCGGCGGCGGGGGCGGCAAAGGGGGAAGGGGAGAGGAGGCATGGAGGGTACTCCCCCGCGCGAAGAAAGAAGTTGGTGTGCGCTCGTCTACGCTTTCTGGCCCAGTGGGTCTGGGTGGTTTCGATGTATCGATATTTTATGAAATCATATCGATATATTGATACGTTGGTAAATGAATAGATGGGAAATCCCCTATGTTTCCTACACGTGAAGCCGTCGAACATCTTTCGTGTTCCGTAATGTAAATTACATTTACAATGTAAACTATCATTGGGAGATTACTCTCTCCGAGCAATTATTATTGATGTACAGATCGTGATCAGCTTTTCTAACTTCAGTATTTTAAATTTTAAATATTCAGCTACAATATAGTGTAAGGTGGCTTATTAAAGTCGTAGGCTTCCGCGGCCGGAGTCATGTGAATGATCATGGCTGTCTGGGTGATGCCGCGTGGAAGGCTGTGTTGCCGACGTTGCGACCATCTTATCGTGGTCTTCGTCAGGGCTGGTCTGCCTACCGTGGTCTTCGTCAGGGCTGTTCTCCCAAGTGCAGGCGCTGACCAGCCCTCAGGAAGACCACAATAAGAAGGTCGAAAAGTCAGCAACACAGCGGCGTCACCCAGACAGCCAAGATCATTCATAAGGTGGCTTATTATTATAAAGTTTTCATTTGTCCTATATATATTAAGATTTGTACCAAACAGTATATACTATTGCATTGTAGATATAACGCGTCATGTGTACTTGAAGAAGACGACATTCAGTGGTCGAAACGTCTAACGAATGTATGAACAATATACTTCACTTTTTACAATTTTGAGTACTACTTGTAATTTTTCGAATACCCCCCCCCCCCCCCCCCCCCCTAGACGGTTCAAATGCGCGTGTCTGTTGCTTATGTCTTCGGCTCCTCTCAGACCTTCCTTTCCTTCGCGAGCCCCGGTAGAGCGTGTCCATACTCATTAGAGTGGTTTCCGGCTCTTATGATCAGTTGTGTAAACAGACCTGGTGTATTTATTGCACCGATTAAAAGATATCATAATTATCTTCAGTGATGGCAGTGTAAAACTTTCATTAATTGTTGTAGTAAAAAGAGTTATGCCTACGAGTATTATGAACGTCTTCGTGATGGAAATGTTCAAAATTTCAGTATCAGACAACGTTCTGTATTTCGATTGTCATTCCAAATTCTCTCATCAAACAATCCATATTATTCACTTCGAGTACACAACTTTTGAATATAGCGAACTTTTGTAATTTATTGAATTGTAAAATGCCCTAGATACCTAATTTGAAATTAATTGAAGCATTCATTTTATGTTCAAATAGACCTTAGAAAATTGTGATTTCTTTTCGTTTCGTTTAATTTCACATTACTCAGCTACCTACCTTCTTTTACAGCACAACGATGAAAGAAACAATTTCCAAGCTTACGTTACGAATAAATGGGGGAAATAAAAAAGTTCATTTATCGGCGCAGAGCAGTTACCCAGCGCTATTACCGTGGAATTATTTTACGTCTCATATATTTGAAAACTCTTGAACAATTTGCGATCATGATATTTTATCGTAAGCCTTAAAATACCAATTTGTTTCTCAACTTCCTCTCGGAATGTTGTTGGAACCCATTTAAAATGGAACAAAGAATGAATTCTTCGGACATGGAGTGCCCCGAACAAAGAGTTTTCGTGACAATATTCTTTTGTGACGCTTCTTCTGGAAGTTGCAAGAAGAGCCGTAAAACCCCGCCCTCGAGGCGAATTGCAGTGAATTGAGGAGGGGCGTTCTGTCCGTTCCGGTAGGGCACTCCTCCCTAGGACATCCTTCCTCCATCGCCGCGTGCTTTCTCTTCGCTTATTCGCTCTAATCTTTCCTTCTTCTTCATCATCATCATCATCATCATATTATTATTATTATTATTATTATTATTATTATTATTATTATTATTATTAAAGGTGGCTCAGAGCATCAACTGATGTAAGTTCTGACTGCGGGTTTGACAGTGGCAGGGTTTTCGACACTAGCTAGCTTCATAGCTACTAGGTTGAAATCGGCTACTGTCTTGGGGAGACTTTTAGCGGCCTGCTGATGTGATCGGTACTATTCAATGGTTCCCCCAATCATACCAGGCGAATGCCGGAGCAGTATCTTAACAAACGGGCCTTGGGGCGTGCACGATATTTCTTTCCTCTTCCTTGTGCTGTCCTCATCCCTACCTTACACTTACCCTCACATGCACCACAGTATCACACATGTCGGGAGTCCTACTCGGGAGCGTAGTGCTTGTCCCGGCTAAGGCGATGCCCCGCTGGTGGGAGATACCTGGTTGGGGAATATGCCCGCAAGCCGACGTAGGCCTGCGCTGGATCTCCGCCATCTCAAATGCACCAGTTCAAATCATCGTTTTTCATCCTGATCCATATAGTTTCTTTCTCCCTCCTCCTTCTTTACCTCACCCAACTCCTACATTCGGTATGCTATTTACCCCCCCCCCCTTAACCCTTCCCCTTTTCCTTCCGTGTGGGCGTGCGCGATCTCCCCCGCGCACGCCCTTGTGGCGCTGTCCCCTGCACGTGCGAGTTCGTTACTCCGTGGACGGGGCGGGGCAGCGTTGGCGCGCGCAAGTGCGTTGTTTATTCCGTAACTTGTTTGTTTGTTCGGCCGTGCGCCGCCGCCCGCGACGACCGTGTTTTCTACGAGTTCTCTTCGCGCAGCCGGTTTGCCTTCCATTCTCTTGCCCGCTCGTGCCTTTCCTTTTGGCGTTTCTCTTTCTGGCGGGGCTGCTCGCGGGCGTGGAGCACCCCTGGACGACTCGGTGCTGATGCATCGGAGGATTCACGGGTCTGGAGGGCGGACGCGATGTTTGGTCAATTGTGGGTGGGACCGCGCTTCTTGACGACAAACGTTTTTCAAGTGAATGTGAATTCGTGACAGAGTATTTTTGTTGTTCGCTAAAATGATGGTTACCGAACACGATATGTATGATTTCTGTCATGCTGAATATCCTGCAAGATTGGTTTTTCGTGGTCTCCGGTAACAAAAAGTACGATCATATTATGAACGTAATGCATTGCTTGTGATTCAGATACGACTCGTTTATTAATGGCCCAAAATTTGTTTCGAAACGAAATTAATATTGGAGAGAAATTGAATGCTTCATGAGTCGAGTGGCGTAAGAAATTATGTTTAAGAATAGCTGAGCAAAATTCGTGAAACCTTTACGTGTTTCGACTCGGACTTCACACAATATTTGCACTATTAAAATTTACTTCATTAAACATAAAATACAGAATTATCCTACGTATTCCTACAGTCCATCAGGATCAAGATAAGAATTTGCGTTTACGTTGTATTTAATTCGTTATTTTGTAACATTCCTCTCCTTTACATTATATATTTCGTATATTAAAAAAATATATATTACATTACATTTTTAGTGTAGCATCCTCTGCTGCCCCTCCTTCCCTCTCTTCCCGTGCACCTTTCCCCGGTGATGGCTGTGGCGTTCTCTAGTTTCAAAATTGGATTTTGCGCGGCTCGGTCATACCTTGACGAAGTTGCCTGGAGGTGCTTGGCATCCCTAAAATCTCTCGATAGCCGCTGTTGCCGACACTACCCCAGCCCCCTCCGCCGCTACCTTCGCAACCTCCATCGCCAACCCCGCCACAACTCCGCCGTTGCCGGCACCACAGCTACGGTTACCACCACCTTGCCATCGTTGCCTCCGTCGTCACGGCCTCCTTCAACGCGGTCGCTTACCGCAGCCGCCTTCGCCTCCTCGGCCTCCTTATTGCCGCTGATTACGTCATCATCCAGGGCCCTCCAGAGCGGGGCGGCGCGGGGTGGCGCGGGCGCGCGGACAGACGAAGTCACGGTAATTGGTCCCGCACGCCCCACCCCCCGCTCTCTCTCGGTACCGGCCGGTCGCGGTCATTAGGCACAATAGACGCGCTGCCTCCGACGGGCGCGGTCAAACGCTTGGCGTTTTTTGTCTTTTCGTTGTTGTTTTTTTCTTTTTTTTTCTTCGGGCTCACGCGGGAATGAATATTAAGGCGCCGTGATAGTATCATCTTCGTTCTATACATGGTGTTGAATGTAGGGTCATGAAAAATTGAAACGTAAGGGGGTGATTTCGTAAGAGATTACTCATGCGGAGTAAAATAATTATGTTTACGTGATGACGATATTGTCTCTTGCAGAGAATGAGAAGGTGAATAGTATATAATAAGAGAGGTGTCAGGATGTAGGATTGATCTACGAAAAATGTTAATTAGCAAGCTGTTGTAAAAAATTAGTGTAATCCATTGATTTTTTTTAATGCCATGAAAATAAAATTTCACTGCGTCTGAAAGTCTTGATTAGATAAAGCGTGCCAATTCCATGCTCACCGGTTTTTGTATGGACATATTATTTTTCAATGATGATTTGAGAAGAAAATAAATACGCAAACTTAAAGAAAGGTCGATAGATCTAAAACTTTCGCTGTATGAAATGACCTCACTCTGCGATGAAGAGATAACTGTTTTATTGCTTGTATAGCACCATTTCCCCAATATACATAAACAGTCGTAACAATTCCTAAAAAGCTTTTTTTGCAAAGAGCCACGTTACTGCTCGCTTTATCGCTATTCATTTTCACTAAAGCTTCGTAAAAATGGCCAATGTTAAAAAACGAACGACCACAAAACGCGTAAGTAAATTACGAATTTCATTTCAGTCCGGCTGACAGTTATGAATCGTCAGCCAAATTTCCCGGTGATGTTTTCAGTGTGGAATTTTTAAGTCGGGCGTGCTGCGCTAGGGGGCGCGGCCCTCCGCGTGCGGTGCGGTGCCAGTTCCGAGAACCCTTCCCTCGCTCGCCCGCTCGCTCTTCGGTCGTCGGCAAGCGACGGGTGGGGAACCTCTGTCATTTGCTTTCTTCGGGTGCCAACGGCGCCGGCGACATGCTCAAAATAACGCGCGCGCGGCAATTACCCGGAGAGGTGGGCGTGGGCCAGACGACGACGACGACGACGACGACGAAAAGGACGACGTCGCGCGCGCTCACACAGCGGAATGGAATTTTTGGACCCGTTCCTCTCGGGTGACTCGCTACCACGGAGGTGACTGCGGGATGTTGGCGCGGTAATTAATCCGGGAAGTACGCGGTAAAAGGCTTGCACGCTGTTACATGCGTGAAGTAGTGATTGAGATGTTGCGATCACAGGATCACTGAATTGTTGGAAAAAATCTCTCATACGGGATAATGGAATTTTTGGACCCGTTCCTTTCGGGTGACTCGCTACCACGGAGGTGTCTGCTGGATGTTGGCGCGGTAATTAATCCGGGAAGTACGCGGTAAAAGGCTTGAACGCTGTTACATGTGTGAGGTTGTGATTGAGATGTTGCGATCACAGGATCACTGTATCGTTGAAAAAATCTCCTTTAGGGGTAGAGTTGGATGGTACGTTGGCATCGGTACATAAGAAAGGTGTTGTGTTACCGGAATATTTAATTCGTAAATTGCTACCAGTGCAATGTGACGATTTCTTACTCGAAGTTTGTTTTCGGGAGACGCTGTTTATTTCTTTTAGGGGTGGAATAAATAGTACATCATGAAAATACTTATTTTTTTACATTCTTTATGATGTGTCATATAAATGAACAGAAGGGAATCTATTTAAGAGTTATGATCCATTCAACAACAACCACAACAACATTCATAGATGGAGATGGTAAAGAGTGCAAGTTTATCATTTACATCACATGTTGACTGCGAACGATGTTGATTATATTCGAGGTCTCCTTTTATACACAGCTCGGTTATTGCGAAGAGAAATGTTTCTCTCTGCATGCGTGTTGTGAAAGAGAGTGCACAAAAGCTCGTATAAATTAAATAAAACTATTGACAATTCATTAGGGATATTATTTTCTACTCGGTTTATCATTAAATCGAGCGCTACCATGGCTGAATGCACTGCATAATGACAGTAGGGTGTAATCCGCTTGTAGAGTCGGGTGCTTTCGGAAAAACGGCCGCGTAGCAACGAAAGGGAAGCCTTTTAATGACCTGTTTTTAACGACTGATTGCGAGCGGCCTCTAACTTTTTTATTTCACGTCGACTTCAACGTGCTTAGAAATTTTAATTAGGTATTCCCGTGTTTCATTTTGTAATGTTCAAATAATTGAATTGAAAGTAAATATTAAATAACGAAAACTCACATTTCGGTTGGGAGTGGGTTTGGAATATTGGTTTACCAATTATAACTGATTGATGAGAACGAAATAAGTTATTAGTTGCGAGAGTTTTCGGTTGAATAATTCTGTATGCGTTAATCTCATACATTTGATAATAAAGTAGAATAAATATGGAGTTTGCGGTGGAGTGTTGCATTCTAATTTTATATTTTACTGATATTGAATTGGCGTTCATTAATGTTCGTGGAACGACTGTTGGACAAAGTTCATTCATTCTGAAGGAGAAAATGTATTACATATGTGCTTTTATTTTCAAAATATTTTGTAAGACGTTATATTTTTAAATCACTTAAAACATTTTTGTAATTCTGAAAAGTTTTTATACGATTTTGCTTCCGATAAAAATGCAGCAACTGTACTAACCATCAAAACGAGAGAAGAAATTTTTTATGTATATTCAATGTACCTAATGCGAAATGGAATTTCCAAGCAAACGAGAGAAAAGTGAGGTTTTTAGATATTCTGACATTCAAAAAAAAACCTTATCGATATTTTATCAAATGAATAACTGCGCGTTGCACATTAGTTGCAAAAACATTTAAAGATAGAACATAACTTACACGCCTTCATCTGGTCCACCTTTCACCATCACATCCTCCTGCTCTCCTGATTTGCTCGTAATAAATAGCACTCCGCGTAATCCTAGAGCAATTCTAAAAATACGGCGAACGTGAGGTGTGATTCGCACGACATACTCCCCCCTCCCCTCCCCTTAGACTGGTCTGGCTCCGTAGACGGAGTCGCAAGTCCGCGCGTACTCCGTGCAAAACAAGCGGCGAGCGCGACGCGCCAGCTCCCGCCGCCGCCTCCGCCAAGGCCGAGGTCGCCCAGGCGGAGAGTGAGCGCGCGCCGCGCGGCGGAGCCAGGCAGGCAAAAGTGAAGGCGTCGCGGCGCCGCGCCGCGCCGCGTCGCGGCGCGTCGCGTCGGGTGCTTGGGCGAAGCGCGTTGGCCAAGCCACCGCCTGCGCCAGCTGGGGCGGGAATTGTCTCTGTTCGTTTCATCTCGAGATAAGAAAACGAAGGATATAATAATATATCACAATTTAAAAAAAATAAAAATCGGAAAAAATAATAAAAGCTCCAACGGAAAAAAAATGAAAATTTAAAAATTGAAATAAAATAAACAATTTCCTGGTGCACCGTATTAGTGAACGAGATTGTACAAAAAATACGAACAAATGCATAATAACAGAAAATTATAAAGAAGTGAAGTGCTGAGTATTGCAGTAAAATTTAAAATGGAATCATATACTAGCGCATTCAGCTATGTACAAAACAAATTGTTCATTAGTACACCAATCGTCAAACTAATTCATATATTTGTGGAAGAATTATATATAATTATTTGCAATATTCTTCCTCCAATTTATTATGACTGGGAGGACTAATATTTGAATGAAAGACGGGATATTAGTGATTATAGAAATAACGGGCGACCAAAAAATTGCACTCCCTGAAAAACAACGGTGCTTTGTGAATGTACCAGCTCCGTGTTCGTCTCCCTGTGCCTTTATCTTTGGGAGCTCTTGCGAAGCAGCATGCGGCACGGAGCGGGAAAGAAACGTTTATAACGGGGAAGTCGAGAGCGGGCGCGCAGAGGGGCACGGGGCGAGGAAGGAGCGGGAAGAGAACGGGGCGCAGAGCGGAGTAGGTGAAACGAGGCGAAGGCGGGCAGGTGCGGAGTGGGCGCGGTTTGCGAATCCGGTGAGCTCTGAGACACACACACTCTCCATTCCTCTCTCCTTCCCCGTGGGCGGTGACGCAACACGGGCTGGGCTTCAGAGGGGGCGTCGACGGTCACCTGCTGTGGCGGTGCGGCGGCCTATTTACAGACGCAGCGGCCTTGCCTCTCCCGCGCCCGCGCCCGCGCTCTGACCGCTTGGCCGCCTCCCAAGGCCCCCCCGTCAAGTTCAAGAGCGAGCGAGGGCCTCTAGCCGCTGACGCTGACGCGGTCGCCCCCAGCTTCGCCCCGCCCCGCCCCCGCCCCCGCCCCGCCCCCAGCCCCGCTGTGCCCCGCTCTGCTCGGCTCTGCTCCGCTCCGCCCCCGTCCCCGCCATGCCCCGCTCCGCCCCTTCCCCGCCCCCATCCCGTCCCCGCCCTGCCCTGCTCCACCTCATCCCCGTCCTGCCCCGCTCCGCCCTTCCCCGCCCCCATCCCGTCCCCGTCCTGCCCTGCTTCAACCATGCCTCGCTCCGCCCCTGCCCTGCCCCGCCCTCGTCCCCGCCCGCTCCGCCCCCGCACCGTCCCCACCCTGCCGCCGCTCCGCCCTGCCCCGCCTAACCCCGCTCCGCCCCCGCCCTGCCCCGCCCCGTCTCCGCCCCCCTCTCTGCCCCGCCCCGCCCCGTACCTCCCTACCCCCGTCCCAGCCCCGCCCCATTCTGCCGCTTCGCTTGCTCTGGGACTGCCCGTGCTCTGCGCCGCGCTGCGCTGCACCGCCTCGTGCAGGCACTTCCATCAAGCTCCCTTTACAGCCCCTCGGCTGGGGGCTGTGCGCCGCTCCCCCATCGATTTACGGGGGTTAATCATTGTGCCTGTTTGCGAAGGAGGAAATTGGTACTTCGGTTACCGATACGTTGCTTTCATTACAGACTTCTTATTCGGTGTTGTTTTTTATTGGCATAAATATTTTTTTCGTTTCTTCACCCACTTCTGGGCCTCTCTGAAGCTGACCAATAGGAACCTTGCCGAGTCTACTTGTTTCTACTATCATTTCAAACCGCCATTTAAAGTATATTTTCCTCTCCATTCAAGAGTTCGACCCTGTGTTCTCCCATCTTCTCAAACTGCTTTGATCTATTGCATACGTGCGTACCTTTCACTGTGGCCTGTACCGATTCTTCTGTCGATCTCCATAGCTGGTTATCACACTTACTCCAAGCCAGGTGACTTCGCGCTCCGTGTGTTTCCACTTGACTACAGTCTTATTAAAATATCTAGAGCATTTTGTGCACTTTTGTGAAAATTGTTGGTACATTGTAATACAAAATTAATTCCTAAAGGAAGAAAATAATATGTAACGTTGGCAGAACACTTATTTCGAGGAAAAAATAGAATCGCACATTATACCTGGACAGCTAAAAGTAAGTCGAAGTGTACATTGATTTTTTGTTGTCCACCATGCTTCTCGTATCTTGGCCGATACGGTGCCGTCGTTTGTCTTGTGCCTTCACTGCACGTGTCCACTTCATATTCCTTAATCACGCCCAAATTCTTTCGTCGGAAGTGTTCCCCGCGCCACGGCACCGCTTGCAACGTCTGTTCGGCCTCTCGGAGGCAACGCGCCACGCCACGCCACGCCTCGACGTGCCACACCTCGCCGCGCCAGCCTAACCACGCCTCGCCACGTCACGACACGCCTAACCACGCCTCGCCACGCCGCTCCGCGCCTCGCCGCGCCGCACCACGCAGCGCCACGCCTCGCCTCGTCACGCCGCTCCGCGCCACGCCACGCCGCGCCACGCCACGCCGCGCCACGCCTCGTCACGCCACGCCACGTCGCGCTACGCCACGCCATACCACCCCACGCCGCGCCGCGCCAAGCCACCCCATACCACCCCACGCCACGCCTCGCCGCGCCGCCCCGCGCCGCGCCGCGCCATTCCACGCCACGCCACGCCACACCACGCGGCCGCTGCCACTGCCGGCCGGACCCCCTTCCCTCAGGAGAGCCATCCGACGCAGCTGCGGAAGCCCTAATGGGCTACCCCTCGTGTAGCGCTCGCCCTGGATCGCCGCAGCACGCCCTCGGCGCGCGCGGCGCAGTAAGGCGACCATATACGAGCAAGCCTGATTTGCGCCGGTTGTGTTATCCGGGCACGTTTTCTTGAGCTCTAATGTTGCTGCGCACCAGAGAAGTTGGAGTTTTGTTCTTCCGACGACCGACCGATTATATTAGATTTATAAATATTATTAACGATTATATAGATTATTAGATATTAGCAGCTCGTTTTTGGATGCAAAATTGTTTCTATTACAGAGGAGCGATCATTTCTGGTTATCGGATTTTGTCAATAACGGTCTTTGCTATTCTTAATTCTGTATTCAACTAATGTTACTAAAGGAGTGGGGGGTATGTACTTCGGGCTCAGGATAACGTGTGCGCATAATACATCCGTCGCCGCCTTAACTTGCTCGTTGTGGGGATGATGCGGCGTCACGGATTTACTATCGGCGCGAAACGGGCTCTCTCGTGTATGGTCAACACATAACGCGCTCCTCTCCACGCGCGAGAGGCTCTGTCTCCGGGCGATTGCCATGTGTTTGCGGGGGCGCTTTGAAGGTGCGAGATGAGAGAGATTCGCGCCGCGCCGTCACGAATTCCATGTTGTATTTTATGAAGCCGTTGCTCGCATCAGTGGCGGCTAAAATGGACTCTTGTTGGCTGTACGTGGGGTGGGGATAGGGAGACATTCCGGACATTTGTCATACACCCATCATTCAGTCATTATTACCACTCACTACTTTTGTTGATTCATTCGTTTATTTATTGCGCCCATTATTCGTACACCGAGTTCTTCATTTATAGTTCATCGTACCCAGTGTAAATATAAACAATGAAAATGTGGTGTCACAGAGAATTTTACCACATTCTTGTGCGTGATTTACCTCCGTAGTACTAGTTCGAGTATCGTGAAGATTAATTAGCCTAATCTTATTGATTGCATTTGAAAGGTTACAAACAATCGACAGGTAATTAGGAGATAATATCTATGTACAGTCTTGGTCAGTTAGTTAAAAATTATACTGTAAAACATATTGAAATAAAAATCATCGTGACTTTTTCTGAAAGTGTTATAATAGTTTGTACCAGAACTAATCGCAACAACAGTTCTTGAGAAACAATACAGCATACGAAGCAGAAGCAAGCTGCGTCAACTCCGAAGTGCCTGTGCCATGTGAGAGGCCCTTCCCCAGAGGCAGCTGCGTCATGTGGCACCGGTTGAGCCCGCGCGTGGGTGGCGGTTGGCAGCAGGCGCCGCTTCGCGCGTGCGTTTTGAATGCGAGTGTACGCGAGAGATTTGCATAATCGGATGATGTCAGAGCGGCCTTTCTAGGAGTTATAACGTGTGATTCTATGAAAGCCAACGTGCGGAGGGATTTTAATTGTTCGTTCTTCCGTACGATTTAAACAAGAAAGGTTATTTGTGTGCGCGTTACTGTGACTTTGTGTGCTGTGTTTGACTATAAGCGCCTGCTGTGGGATGTGTGAATGGTTTTGTGCCGCATTCAACTGAATGTAAGGGTAACATATTCCTGAAAATCGAGAGTTTTATGTCTTCCATATATTTCAAACAAATAAACCTTTCAGTGGTAAATCCCAGAGCGGGTCTTGCATGCGTACTGACGTGTCTAGAAAGTGCAGTCAAAAATTAAATGAAAATTTTATACGACCATTTTTCATTATTGCAGTAGTATAACAAATCCTAACGTTTTAGAATAGCTGCCTGCTTCTCTAATTGCAAGGTGTGGCATTACTTGTTTGATATGATATTACCATGACGACACTCCTCCTTTCTCATTTCATAGTGCAACGTCATTTAGATTTATAACGAGTGGTCTGACATGCATATGTGAGAAAATACACTATTATCCTTTATCGATACCAACATTGTAGTATCAACGGCGGTAATCAGCAATTTCACCAAATTTCGGAACGTTCTCAGCACACGGTCACGTGGCATTTTCATGGCGCGTTTGACTTATTAAATTTCCCGGTCGCATAACTCGCACAACTCGGGTAACGTAAAGGCACATACGCACGTCTCTCATTGCATGTGCTGTTCTTTGTTTTGCATGCGGTGGGAATTTATTTGCATTTCCTCGCCTACAACCTACCTTACTCATACTCGTTTCGTTTTCCAGTAATATAGGAATAGACGAGTTATTGAAAGTGACTTTGTTGAAATATTTTTTAAATGTTTTACTAGTTTGAATGTACTTATAAGTAAACATTTCATTTCCAATGTTCTTCTTTTAATGAGTTTTACTTTTTGTTTTAGGTGAGTAAGCAGAAATAAATTAGAACTCCCAACTGCACTATTCGTGAGTATTATAAACATTACTTAAATGGTCAGTGCCAAACATTTCTTATTATGAAATGTTCTGAAAAGAAAAAATGCTATGGATTATTTGTTGTGAAGTTTTTTTTAAATGAATGTATGTACAGTATATTGAAATATTCGTATAAGAAAAGAAATGCTTTAATCCTTTTGAATTGGATTCATTGAAGCGGATAAATTTCAGTTAGATGTGGATTAATGATGCTAACGTGTTCGTGTTTATGGTCTGTTATAAGCAAAGGTTTCTACGCCTTTCATAAATGCAAACTATTTCATCGTTGTGTTCATCCATTATCTAACTCATTTAGCAATATGCAATAGCTTGTCCGTTGCATTAACCGCTCTTTCCTCGTCATCATTCTTCATTTCGCTCTCAAATGTATCCCGGGGTTATTAGTTCGCCACTTAACCCGCGGGCGCGCTTGTTCATTTGCTGCCTCATCGGGTCGCTCGCTGGCGGTAATGAAATTTGGCAGGGCCGCCCGCCCCGCCCCGCCCCGCCCCGCCCCGCCTGCCCCGCCCTTCCCTCGGTCCGGTCCCCGCGCGTCCTTCCGCCCGCCCGCCCGCCCGCCCGCCCACCCACCCGCATGGCCGCCGACAGCTGCGGGAGCCGGGCTGATTCAGCGGGCGCCGACACGCGTGCGTGCACGCCCCCTACGCACAGCCCGCTCGCACGCGTGCGCAAGATGTACGCGAGTGGGCGGGCGACGGGCGGCCCCCGTCTCGTCCCGTGCCGTCCCGCCCCGTCCCGTCGCGCCCAGCTGCGTCACGGCTCAGTTGGCCGCCTGCGGCGAAGTGATCGCCCGCCCCGCCCCAGCGCCTCGCCGCGCTTTGCGCCCAGCGAGGGGCGCAGTGGAGAAGAGAACATTTTGGACATTGCCGTCGGCATACGACGGACGTGTTCGTCCGATGTACCGCATTCGTTCAAAAACTTATACGGGTAAACGGATATGGTCGTAGTGAACCCAAACGACCTCTTCCGACGGCGTCGGGAAACATTGACTGCCAAACGAAGATTCGTTTCGATTTTGTCCGGCCGACCAAAATCGGCTCCCCTGGGACCGTTACCTTCCTTGTGGTGCAATCCCACTTGATATTCAAACCGCGTGTTTGTCATCTCTCCTCTTCATTCACTCTCGTGTCTTTATCACCTCCCTTTATTTACTTTCCATACCGAATCTGTCCTTTCTGTCCTTGTGTTTCTTCTTGCTCTCTTCTGGATTCATCATGTACCTCTTACTTTGTATTAATCCAATTAGTAGATTCTGATTCTTCTTGATCCATCCCACTTTTTGTGGATCGCCTAATCTCGCAACGCCTCCGTCTTGAACCCTCAACCTGCCCTCTTATGTCATCCTATTTGTCGGTTTCGCTCCTTTCGTCACCTGTCTTTTACTCTCCTCATTCTACATTCTTCTCAACCCCTCCCCACTATTCCCGCCATATCGCATCTAATTCCCGCCTTGTTCGGAACACTAAAGCTCCTGCGTGCCTCTCGCCGCCCTGTTTGTTCCATTAGTCCACTCGGCGAGTTCCCGTTTCACCCTTCCTCATCCCCTTTGGCAATTCGGGCTCTTTCCGTTTGTGACAACCCACTCGCCCAGCATTTCTCGACGCCCCCCACATCCACCTGTTCTTTTTTTTCTTCTCTCTATCGCATCCAGTCTAGATTCCTCTGTCCCTCGCCGTTTCGCTGCGTGCGCTGCATGCCTCGCGTTGCACATCCCACCCCGCCCTCCCGCCTCCTCCCCTGTGCCCCGGCGTGCTGCCTCCGGCGCTCTCCCCGAGCGCTCGTTGAGTATATCGACCCACACCGCTCCGCTCGTCCCCGCCCCCTGACATCCGTCTCTCTCTCTCTCTCTCTCTCTCGCGTTTCGCCCGGGCTCGGCGGCGCGTGGGAAATGGAATGTGGCGGAAACGCCCGCCGACTGTTAGAGAATCCGTATTCAAACGCGGTCGGCCCTAATAAATTATTTCTCGCGATGTTAGGAAGCGGCGTTTCATTATCAATTATTTTACCGGACTCGGTAATTTATCGATGTCGTCGGAAAGAGAAGCACCTGACGCGGGCGATATACGTGTGTGTATGTGTGTGTGTTTTGGCCGCGCCTCACGGCTGTGCCCCGGTATTTTTAGCGCGTAGCTCTGCCATGCGTTTGCTCCCTGGAGGGAGAGAGCGGGAGATTAATTGAACACCAAGCAGCGGGCTGTTACTTTCGCATTTGTGTTTCCGGTTCCAGATTCTAGTTAGTGGTCTGATCCACTTGGCTCCAATTCGTGAATGTTATGTTTTCTAAAATACGCCTCCATAAAACAGACAGAGAGCTATTGCCCGACGTTTTTAGGGCGCGAAACGAAATATAGCGCGCTGTATGTAAATGTGTTGTTTTTTTTTATCCGCGAGTTCGGACCGCATTTGTAGGGACACGACGGCGCAACAGAGGTCCATTTCTGCGGATCAATAGTAACGGCCGGGCGACTATGCAAATGTCGAGATCATACGAGCAGACGACAATTCTGTTAAAGCGAATTTCGCAGCATATTGCAGCCTAATTTGGATATCCCCCTTCGCAGTTGCGGTTTCCGGCGCGCGTTTCGCCGGAGCGTGGCGGCGCGGCGCGGCGGTTGAACGTGCACGCGAGCGTATCCGTGTGTGTGTGGGCGTGCGTGTGTGTGGGGTCGCGTCGCGGCCCCGAGTGTCGTCGGTGGCGTTTCCGTTGGAGGGCGACGGGGGTCGAAGGGGTCGTCAGGACGGATTTCGCGCCGTGGAGTTGGGATGGCGGTGTTGCCGCAGCTTCGCGGGAGCGCAGACGGAGTTAGCACGCGCGAAGTAGTATACAGTGATTACTATAAGAAGGGACCGCTTTGACACCTTCTGCTTGGCCACTGCTCTGGCAACATTGCTGCAGGTTGTGTCCAAGCTCTCATTTTGGCAGTGTTTTCCTTTACAGTTAGCTCTTTTGTAAATGGTTTCATGACTATCTCTTACTCTGCGATCGTCCTACATGACGTCCATTTGCTTCCCAACATGTTGAATTAGTCCCTTCCTAGAGTAACTCCTCTTTACTCTCGCGGTGGAGATCGTATGGGGAGGTAGCGAAGGAAGGTATCACAAAGACTACGGTGTTCTAATTTCCTTCTGATACGGTATAGTGATCGGCCAGGCTAATGTAGGCGGGCATGGTGGTGGTAGTGATACGGATGTACAGAAATGATGGAAGAAATCCAAGAACTTATTTTTAGTGTTGTGAACACCGCTAAATAGTTCGGGATATGAATAGGATTTGAACCTTCCCTTAACTCTGTTGCCAAAGCCGATAATTCAACTGCGTTGCAACAAGTTTCTAGTTACATGTGTGCATGACGTCAACGCGATAAATAATGCTTTCTACCGTAGTGCTACTGAGATTTGCGATGACGCGCGAGTCGGATGTACAAAGCCGCAGCTACCCGTAGCGTTGGAATGTGGAACGTGATGGCATCGCAACGGCCGAATTACTGCCGACCAATTGCAAGGGCACAGCTGGAGCGCCACCTCGCCCCGCGTGGGCGGTGCGGAAGGAGCCGTAGAGATAGCCTAAACCACCCTTAACGCCACGTTTCTCCCTCCCCATTCTCTCTCGCTCTCTGCCTCTCGCTTTCTGTTGGATCTACTCCCGGTCCGCACGCAACCACGGACCGTGAAAGCAAATTGTTATTGCTCCTGGAGCGGCCATTGAGAGCGGGCGGAGTAAGTCGCGACGTTTTGGGAAGACTTCCCGCGGCCCGCGCGCTCCGTTCCTTCTTTTGTTTGCACCCCCCTCGCCGTTGCAGCTCCCGTCCCGCCCGCCCCGCCCTTCCCCATGCCACATTCCCCCCCCCCCCCCCCATTATCTTCAGTTAAACACATAATATACCTATCTAATGTATCTGCATACAAAAAGAAATAAACAAGTTATTCAAGAGCTTTTAAACATGAAATTATCAAAAATGTCAAATGTGTCAAAGTGTCAAAAAATTTCAATATTCTTCTAGTATTTGAAAGAGACGAACAACTATCGTTGAAACGTCGAACTAATGGACTAATTAGACCAAAAACATGTCTGTCAAAATTCAATGATTTTTAAAAGAATAACTGTCTTTAAATCAATCAAAAACGGATTGTTAAACGGTTACAACTAACAAATAATAGGAAGTAAACGCCATAGAAATAAAATTTAATGCACAAAAACAAAATTTTATTTTTCCACTGCAGATTGGATTAAATCGTTTCTGTCATTTTGTAACGTGGAGATAGAAGCCCAGTATAGCCATAAATTATGCACAAACGACCAGTAGCATTTTCGTAACCGAAGCGGGAAAGTTTAATGAATTCGGTGTTTATTTGAATATTTACGAAAAGGATGCAGGCGAAAATACACAAATGGTCCTTACATTTTTCTCTAGTCTTTTAGTTTGTACTATAATATTATTGATTTACCTATTTTTCGGTTTCAGTTACTTGCAGTTTTTCTAGAAATGAATTTTTTTTTTTTTTTTTTTTTTTTTTTTTTTTTTTTTTTTTTTTTTTTTTTTAGTTTCTTAATCCTTGAATTCCGTGTGAGACAGTGATGCAGTGAGAGCAGATATTTAGCGAGCTTCGAATACTGCGTGGTATACGACTGAAATTTATTTGCATTGTACACCCGTTTTGCGCACTAAAGTTGTCTTTTATAAAATGTTTTCTTGAACATTTCCAAATATTCATGTTAGAAAATACCTTTTCACTTTTTATTTCTCTAAACGTTTTCTCAACACTTCCTTGTTACAAATATTCGATGTACTACTTCGTTAGCTGAAACTTAAATCTTCGGAAGTTCCGTAATTCTTAGTTTTTCTTATTAAACGTCTTTTAAACTCACATTAAGAGAATACGTATTGTCAAATTGTTTCCTCTTTTCATCTATCACTTGCAATCGTGACTCTACATATCAGTATTTACTCTTCGTAAATAGTACTTTGGCTCGATACAGGCCTTTGCCGACTAGCGGAGGCCCAGCCTCTCGGCCAGGGGGTAAGGGGTTCGTGTGGTCAGCACGAAGGCACCTCTCCATTGTTTATACTGGTCTTCGTAACCTTAGGGTGGACTTTCTCATTGTCACACAGCAATAGATACTGGGACAGATGTAAGAAAAGCGCACAGGTATCATTTTTGCCCCGGCCGCGAAATGAACCCGGGATTGCGCCGTGCAAAACGAGCACATTAACCAACGAGCCACCGAGGGTTACTCTACGTAAATAATACCTGCACCAAAACCCCAACGCATTCACTTTTCGTGGATTGCTGCTTATCGCCATATTGTGGCAAGCCACTCACAGCCAAAGGTTGATGATTTTTCGAAATTTAATTTCCATTTTACATTTTCATGCAGTAATTCATTTAGACGTACATGTTTTGTATTCCGGCCGAATACATAAATAATATGAATTTAAGAGTGATTGATTTTTTGTCTGCATTTGATGTTCGCTGTATTCTGTTGAATTCATTGTAAATAATAAAATGCATCGAGAACTGCATGCTCAGAATCGGATGTGGTACTGCTGCGTTCTGCGATGAAGTCCTAACCAGATCGCAGTAAGAAAATTCTTTCGGGGAACTCCGAATTTTAAACTTTTCGCAAAATGAAATTAAAGAATGAACTGCCTGGCTAAAGTGTATGAGAATCATTCAATCATGTGTGTCAACCATTCAACAAAACAGGAAGGTTTTATAAAATGTGAACTTATTGTTATCTCAAAGAGATGTGAAAGCCTACAATATAATTTGTTTACGACAATGTTCTCTGTAAATGTAAAGTTAGTTACGAACTTTACCTTAGTATTTCTTTAACTTAGTTACGAACTCGTACCTTAGCATCTGCATAGGTAAATAAATAACTCAAATCAATAAACTGCAGAATATTAACTGTCATATTTTGGGAAGGACTTCAACTACCTCGCCTTTACTAAAACTATACACGCGTGGACCGCCCCGCACGAGGGGTCGAGTGTCACGTGAGCTGACCGCAGGGGCGCGCGTCTTCCAACCACGTTGGCAGCCCCTTGGCTGCCAAGGGCCGAAGGTGGCGGTTGGGCGCCGCTGCGCAAGACGGACACGCGTCAAACGCTCGACGGAGGCTGCCGCTGGAGCGCGCGCCAGACGCTCAGCTGTCTGCGAGGCGCGTGCTGCCGAGCAGTCGCTCCCTCCACTTGGGACGGCGCGTCACTGACTGGAGCGCTCTGTGTACTCTCCTTGCTCGTGATGGGTGCAGTCACAAAAGTAATTCGTTGCTGCATGAAAATTATCAATAGAGAGACACCGTTTCGGATGACCGTGATTTGTTGAAAGAAAGCCTATGACTATTTTGATAGAAAATACGAAATTTAGTGAAATATGAGGAGCACTACATATACCTGCGTGTGGACGCTCACGTGTATGCGCGCGTGCATACACACACACACACCTACATCCATGCACATATACATACATACAAAAACATTGAAGGCAGTAAAATATAATACTTTGCATCGACCAGCATCAAAACCTCAATCTCAAAACTAATCTATAAGAGTGGTTTCAATAGTGCTTATTTGTCGCCAATTACAATAAATCCCCCTTTCATTACTCACAATTAATTCCTCTCTTGTGTTTCTTCCCATTTACCTGCATATTGCGATTATTAGTTTAAAATTCTGTTTGTTTCAAAGCAATCTTTGTAATGCTTTAAATGAGTTCTACTTCTTCTCTAATGTTGTTTTTCTTATGTCATTTATTACCATCTTTCCCCTCTTGTTGGGCTTATTTTTTTTTTTTCCCCGTCTGTTTTCCTCTCTCCATTTTTCCATATCTACCATGTTTCTTTCTTTCTTTGATCTTGTTATTACTTTGACTTGCTCATCCCATTTCTAAAAAAAAAAAAAAGCTAATAATCCTAAATCCTCTTCCTTCTGTCCGTTACTCGTTTTTATCTACATCCAATTTTCTCCGCCCTCTTGTGCAGACCTAAATTTGTTTGCAAGCCAGCATTAACCGGCTCGCCGAAATAAAAAAAAAATTAAAAAAAAGCGGGGGTTGGACTGTTCGCGAAAGCTTTCTCCTTCTATTACGCTCCTGATTGTGGCGATTTTTATTCGGCGGATTGAAATTAATTTGCGCGATTTCATTTCGCGGCGAACGCTACTCCCGCGCCCGTCGACTTGCGACCGCCGGTTAAGCGGCGCCCTTTTATTCCACATCGGGCGCGCTAATAAAAGATAATGTTAAATTGAATAAATAACTCGTAATTGGGTTCGACGCCGTCGGTGAAATTTCGGGCCGCGCCCGCGAGAGTCGCTGTGCGGCCTGGCAATTCCCGGCAGCTCGCTTCTCCCAGGCCGGCCCGCGCGGGTGTGTGTGTGTGTGTGTGTGTGTGTGTGTGTTTGTTATTAATTTTAGAAATGGAATCTCTATGGGCGGCTGCTGTAGAAGGAAACTAAATTAAAGGAGTTGCAGTTCTGCAGAGGGGTAGCACATGTTATCATGAGAGGTGGAATGAGTGATGTTAATGCTATCGTTTGAGGTTGGATTAGTGGAATGTGTGGGAAAGATTGTCATTGGTTTTGTTGGAATTGTGGCTCTTTTTGTCGGAGAGACTGACACGAAAATCTCCCGTCAGTTTTATGATTGGTTCGGTGTCTGTTTCTGTTTGTGCGTGTGTACTTGTACTTTTATTCTGAAACTATAAAAAAAGCTCTGTTTTGGTTACATATTAGTACGAAGCTTCTTTTCCCCTTTCCATTTTCCTGTTGTCTAACTGTGCCAACCTATCGATGCTAGTGTATAATTAAAAGAAATTTTCATTATTACAGAGAAAACATTTTTGAGTTTCGCAAATCAATTCTACTTCGTTCTTTTCCAATTAGATTATCCACGAGTGACATAAATCTTGTCTCTAACTTACTCAATCACTGTTATATGCTCACGTTTAAACGTCACATCTAACCTTATCCTCCTTCGAAGTACAGTTCAATGGAAGAAAAATTCCCCTGTTTAATAAGCACTACAGCATTACAATTATTCGTCTTCATTCTCCATGTTTCTGTTTTCCTTTATTCTAAAGGTTTAATGCCATTGCAATAATTATCCTATTTTTTATAATGTTTTCTTAGTTCGGAATAAAATTGTTGAAAATTTCGTTACCTGGAAACATTATTTGCAAATTGTTTCATATAAGACTTGGAACGATTTAAGAGATTAATTAATCATCAAACAGTTCCAACAGAATAAATCATCATAGAAACAGTTCTTGAAATGTAGAAAGCGATTTTATAGGAATAATAAAAGTAATTTTTCTGAATGTCTAGCTATATAATGTAATGTGTATGTCGGTTTCGTATCTCTTTTTATTCTGTTGCGTCATATTTATTGTTTGTTAAGTAAACAGATTGCCATTGATTTATTGACATGACCATTTATTGACATAAATTGTATTCATTAGTGATGATACGAACTTTTTACTGAATTTACAAACTACTTCTACAAATCAATTGCAAGACCGTACGTGTTTCTTAATTATTTTGTTGTTGTAATGTTTGAATAAGAATTGAGTATTCCATGGTTTTCAGGTGCAATCGATTTATGATTGCATTGAATCGCATTCAGTTTGCTGACAAGCCGATGAAACCTCTGACCCACAGTCCTCGTGAGCTCATTGAACAGTTGATTCGTCGGTCTCTCGGCCGGTTGAACACATTCGCATTAACCACTCATCTAGCGACCAGCTAATTCACAGGTTCGCCTGCGAGCTCACTCGCGTTTCATTTATCAGAAATATTCGAAATTACTGACCAAACACGATGGCACGTTTGATATAGATCTTGTCTCGCTCGAATGGAATTACGGAATATTTGCTCAAAATTACTGTCATTGCGACAGAGAGAGAGAGAGAGAGAGAGAGAGAGAGAGAGAGAGAGAGAGAGGGGGGGGGGGGAGCACGTACATGCGGGCACATTGAATTCGCAAGATACCGTACGAGATGGAACGGGGTAAATATTGAAAGTTGATATTCGCTTCTGTACGTTGTCCGTCTCTCTCTCTATGTTCTCGGTCTCTCTTTCCTGGCCAGCCGGAGTGCCCCTGTGTGTGATCTTGCTCGACAGCGTGTCGCCTGGCAACTGTTTTAATGGCGGACGGACTAATTACGTCAGGGGGAGCGCGCCGGCGGGTGGTGCGGCCGTGGCGGTGGCAGCGGCAGCGACGTGCGAGGAAACGGCGGCGGCGCCGGGACACGTGGTATATTCGGCAGCGTAGGGGATCAGCATTGGATATTAGTAGTGTGATATATTTTGATATGTGCAGTATAAACACACACACAATATATAGTAGTGCGTGATTTCGAAAGTTTTTAGGAACCGAAACGCACTCCAAATCAGTTATTAATTTAAATATTTGATACACAAATTATTAAATGTAAAAAATTAAAGTCATTCAAAAAGTAGAAATGGTTTTATATTGAGAATGTAATGTTAAAAAATGATTCCCGAGGTATCGGAACGCCGTTCCGTCGCATTTCGCCAAAAATCAAGTGGTGATATAGTTATTTTGTTATGTTCGTTTTTCGCATTATAGAATTGGCACTAAAAACTGTACAGTTGGTATAGAAAAAACTACGGGCGTAGTGTATATCGGTTCTTCCAAACGCGGTTCTTGGCTTTTTGCCTTACGTCATGTCACTTGATAAGTCTTCTGAATAGTATTGCTACTATATCAAGGAGAACATATGCTACTTGATTCTGTCGTTCACATCGATACCAAATATCGTATCGATTCATGTATCCCCGAATACCTGCGCGTGTTGCATTCTGCCGTTCGGGTGGGACGGCCGAGGGCGGCGGGAAAGTGATTAGTGGATGTGGCTGTGACGGAGAGGGCAATGGACATGAGGATGGGAGGTGCGTCGATGCGACCTGTCGCGCTATAGTTAGACTGCATACCTTCTCCCCTAGGGCTGCGGTTCGCATCCCCGCCAATCTGCATGGAATTTATGGCGAGTCCACGGGAGGCGTTCCAGCGCATCTCGCATTCCCATGTCGTAATAATTCAAACTTTTCCAAACTGTCCAAGTGGCGTTACCAAGGAAGGAGGTAGGGAGGATTAAAGACCGATTAAAAAAGTTAATACAGTATTTGAAGTAAAAGTAAATATATATTTAAAGAACATTTACTTTAAAGGAGTCTCAATGTTTTGGACGAAAATATGTGATTTTGTAGTTATTCCGAGTCCTTCTCAGAGGCGACACCTTGATCAATACTGACAGCGAACCCTGGTAAAAAATTTCATGGATAAAACATACCACCGGCGGAAGAAATGAAATTGTGAAGACGTGGCATCTTCCGACGAGGTTTTTGCTCATAATGGTAGGAATGGAGTCAAAGACAATGGCAGAAAAGGCAAAGTTGATAAAAATGGACGAAAGTGGACGTTTCTGTCTAAGTTCTAATCCACGCGTACCTTCAATTACCCTTGCAGTTGGGGATTTTTTTCTTTTGTACGAAAGTAAAGACAAAAACAAAACAATGACATGATGTCAAGTACTTAGTGTCATTTGCCGTTAGTAGAAGTACCAGAAATAAAATGTTTAACCACTGGCGTTTATGCAAAATACATCTCTTAATGGTAAACCCATTACCGAACTTTTGAGGAAGTACACACAATTGTTTTCTTGCGAGCATTGCCGTGAAACAAGTTATCTATCCTGATAGAAACCGAAATACATAGGAGCTTTTGCTTAATTATTTTACTGATTTTTAAACATTTAAAAAAATGTTGAATATAAGCTTAAAGTATGGATTTGATACACTGCTAGCAGAGTGCACTGAATCTATGGGGATCGTTACGGGATGCTTTAACAAGGTTAGGGTGGAGATAAGTGTTGAAGGTGTCAGGTGACACACGCGTGACGGTAGTGTCAGGTGATAATGTTAGGGACAGGAATAAATTCCATCGTGACCGCCTAGCGAGCTCCAAAGCGTGAATATCTGCCGGCTCCGTGTCTTTTGCTCTATGCGTTTGAAGAGTAATTTTCAGTGAAGAAGTAATTGAATTATTAATTACTAATGAATGCTGTTTAATGTCCGTTTTATTTGGCCGCAGAAAAAGGAAAAAAATTTTGCAATATTATTTGGAGATGTTAATTACGGGTTTCCATCAATCCATTTCGTCTGAAGTGTGAACGTGAGATATCGTAGTTCAGCAGGTTAGCAAGCAAGCAATAGATACATTTGAAAATATTATTTGCTCAGTACTCTTGTGATTTGTGTTCCTTACGATAGCCTTGTCATCACCTCTCTCTCCGCCAAATCCGCCGTTCCTTTCACTACCATTTCCATAGCTATTATGCACGAGCCCCCACCATCAATAATACCCTTCAACAATGACACCACTACCAACAATAACGCACCTACCAACAAGAATGCCCTCTCACCACCAACAACGCCCGCTCGCCGTCAACAAAGCCTTCTCATAGACGACGCTCTCTCACCAACAATTGTCTTCTCACCAACAATTGTCTTCTCACCAACAATTGTGTCTTCTCACCAACAATTGTGTCTTCTCACCAACAATTATGTCTTCTCACCAACAATTATGTCTTCTCACCAACAATTATGTCTTCTCACCAACAATTATGTCTTCTCACCAACAATAACTCCCTCTCACCAACGCTATAGCTCTTTAACTAATGATAAAGCCTTCTCACGAATAAAATTTCTTCCCCACCATTAGCTCCCTCCCACCAACAATAACACCCCCTCCCCAACGGCAGGAGCACCAAGATCGACCTTCCCTTCGCTGTGACCGCCACCGCTGCCTTTCCCGCGAGGCGTAAGCGACTGGGGGGGGGGGGGCGTGTCCGCTCAGGCGTTTTACGCGCCACGCGGCGCTTGCGTCGGCTTCCGTTCGGCGGCGCCGGCAAAAGCGGGGCTTAGGCGCCGCGACCGGGGTTCAAGAGGAGGTCGGTGAGCGGCGCGGGGGCGGCCCGGCGCCGGGTGGAAAGGCGGTTGCGCGCTTGGACGTTCAGGTAAACCAATAGTCTCCAGCAAAAAGACTCGAATGTTGGCTGGGCGTAATTGTCGCATGGGCATTTTGGCTCCTTTAAGAGATGGTCATGATACTTTGATTCTGTAATAGATAAAAGTAATGCATAATAATGCAAAAACATTAGCACATTTTCCTGATTTATTACCAATGCATGTAAAACTTTTTCTGTTCATATGTCTATGTTGTTCAGTGATAGATTGCCAATTTCTCATTGAAAATATTATACTGTATAGTGGATAACTTCGAGTATTTTACGTCAATATACTTCCTCGAGACGCATGGCTTTCTTTGTGAAAGTGTCAAATTCGAGAATAGAAAATATCGATGTATAGTGATGTGTTACATTGTATTCATCTCTTACGTATCACTTGCTACTGACTCTACGAAGCTGAAATCTTGCATCTTTTACTCCTACGACAAGCAATATCCCATACAGTTTCGTTTTTTGACCCAGCAAAGACTTTATTTCTTGTCTTATTTGCTACATAATGTGTTTCTTCGGAAAAGCGCAATAATTGATGTCTGTTTGAAGTTATTGATTGACAGTCTAGTGTACAAGCTTCATAACATATGAACTTACCACATACCTACCATGAACAATACCACATAACCTACATTCTTCTTTCATCTTCGTCTGCCGTTGAAGGACGTTATCTCTGGAATTCTCGTAAAAGTATAATGATCTCTTATAAATGCATATTAATGTGCAGCCTGCCGCGTAATTGGCATTCCACTTGCAATCTAACTTACCGGACACAGTAATAATCACGAGCAACCCCTTGAATACTGGACTGTTTCTCATAAGTACACTTGTTGTGAACTTAGTGGAAAGCAAGTTGAAACATTCGCTCGCGATTATCATGGAGATTCAGGCGAGTACCAAACATTTGCATATATGCACGCAATGCTGTTATCCCCTTCGCACATTGCATGCTTCTTTCAAAATCGAGGGCAATTCAAAACCACATACATGCTTTTCATTTGAATACTTCTAAATCGGAAAACGCAAAATATACAAAATAATTAAAATGGTGAGTGAGAAATAATCACAAGCTTTACAAATGTTATTCTGAAAATAAGTATTCATTTAAAGTTTGACCTGAGAGAGCCGGGAAAGCAGTCAGAGATAATAATGAAAGAAGTGAAGGATAATTTGTCGACAAATGAAAGCAATGATGCTAAATGACAAGGAAAGCATTATGGCATGTTTAACTCAAAATTGTGATCAAGTTCTGACTAACTCGTCCTTCAGTTATAAATCTTGGAAATAATGTGATGAAAATGTTAAATGATGATGAATAATAAGTGAAAGTGGCTTAATAATATTCACTTGACATGAATTGTTGAGTTACATGTAAATGCGACTATTAAGAGTACAACGTACTTTTATCGGTTGAATTTAGCTCAGACTTGCTGTAGTGCAGCGTCTGACCTGGAGGTCCTCCGCTGCCTGGAGGAGAATTCGAGCTATCGGCTGCTCCGATTGGTAGTTCCGTGGTTTCTTCGATCAACATCAGGTGAATGTCGGAGCAGTTTCCTAAAAAACGGGTCTCTGACGGCGCGCCATCTTTCGTTCCTCTTGTCCTATCCTCTCCCCATACTTACACTTTCATGCACCACATTACCACAACTGTAGAGAGACCAGTCGACAGCTTGAGACGTGTCCGGCTAGGGCGGTGCCCGGCCGAGGGAAATAGCTGAAGAGTGGATTTCCTCGCAAGCGTTACGCGACACCTATTCTGTTGGTTGGTCCTCTAGGTCGTCGCCGGGACTCACATTCCAGCGGGAAAGAAATACTGCCAACTCCAGACCAAAACATTCACTAGACTAACGGGACTAATCATTCCTCGATATAATACAATAATAAACAATCAGTATAATATACTTTGAGGAAGAATAACAAGACGTCGTCACAGTAGTAGTATGCTTCATGATCATTAATGTTAATAAGGAAGCGGATTCACAGGTATTGAAAGAATTATGTACAAAATCAAAGACTAATGATGGTGATTAAGTCTGCTCATGTTTCGGGATGTTTAATCCATTGCCTTTTCTCTGTGAACTTGCCTCATGTAGAAGAAAATTGATAACTACAATTCGGAATCTAAACAGAACCGAGGGGTTTGCGAGCATTTTGTGTAAGAGTCAGTTTGAAAAGGCCAGTCCCTCTCAGGACGGTCAGTTGCCGACGAGAGGAGATGCCTCGCCCGAGCGGTCGGCGTCAATTGGGTCGATAGCAATCAGCGTGCACAATCGCGTCGGGGGCAAAAAGCTGTCGCAGCGTTGGGCGGCGGCGGTGCGGCCAAGAGCACAGGTGGCGGGCGGTGACTCGGTGCCACGTGCGGACGCTGAGGTCTGCAGCGACGATGAGGGCGGGGACAGAGTTGGAGAGAACCGCCGTCGGTGAAACACCGTCTCCCACGCATCTTGATTGATTGTTTTAGTGATTCCGGGCACCTCAGCTTCCATGGTAATCAGTCCCGTAAGTGTGTTGCATGTTGTTTGCTCGGGAGGTGGCGGTGATATTTCCGCCGCTGTATGGCGTCGACCTTCGTCGGCTAGCGGGGTTTTCCCCAACCAGGTATCTCCCAATACCGGGACACCGCCACAGCCGGGACAAGCTCCCGACCGGTTTCCTGGTAGTGTAGTGCATATTAGTGTGTGTGTGTGTGTGTAACGGGTGAGGATATGATAATGAAGAGGAAGGTGAGATGGCGCACTGTCCATGGTCCGTGGTACATGGCCGATAGGGTACCGATCAGAGTAGCCGGCCGATTGAATTCTCCTCCAGCCCATGCATATTGATGACAACATGCCTTGTTCCGACTTCCTGTCCACACGAAGCAGCTTGAAAATTGTTGATTGACGTTAAATATTAGTATTAGCTTCGGGTGGGAATACTTGCGTTATTTTAGCATTATTTTGAATATACGAAGAAATTTTACATCGAGCTATTGACTATTTTAAAGGTTTTATAGTTTTTTTTTAATTATAATTTTCAGGATTTTTGTTTCGATTAAATATTCTGTTATAAACTGGTTACCGTAAGATTTTATTAATTTTGTGGCGGGAGATATTGCCGAGGAAACCACTATAATAAAAGATAGCCCAGTCACATAGTCATCAAATTAATTTATTTGACCTTTCCGTGAGTTTGTCATATACATAATGATTTTATTTTGACAGCGTCCAACCGGTTGATGTACGAAGATTAGCTCAGCCACACAGTGTGACATTGTTATGCACCATTTATTCTGATGTTCTTTGCACTAATTGAAGGCTGGCAAGAAAACGTTGGCACAATTTCGAAGTGTCACAGCGCCAAATAATACTGGCTTCGTGAGTTCGCCTCCCTCTCTGTGCCATGACTCACACCTGACTATTTCTCATTAAGATTAAAGCGAACCGTAACAAGCGTGACAAATCCTTTTTGTATGAATTATGATTAATATAACTTGAAAACTGATATGGGCGTTTGAAGAAGAGCAGTGTGTTATTTTATTTTATCTGAACCATATCTACATATATTATAAATATCGTAAATCGTGAAAGTATGACATATAATATTTGACATACAAAGACATATCATGAAAGTATGACATACTTTGTATAACATACAAACAAATACAATATATTGTCCCGAAATACTGTTCAGTCATGAAGAGACCTGTTTCGCTTTTCTGGTATAACACGGGTAAACAGTGATTCTGTTGGAAAAGAGAAATAAAGATGCGGTTAAGCTATGTGAGAAACACTTTTGTGTACACGTAGGCTTCTGCGGCACGAGTTCATGACTTCTAGGCTGTCCGGGTGATACGACAGGCGAAACGACGCGGCGTCACCCGGACAGCCTGGAAGTCACAAACACTTTTGTGGTTTTCATTTCGCGTATTGTTCACCAACATCTGTGCACTGTCGTTTGGGCGAGGCGCTCCAGCGTGCAAGGGCGAGCCGACGCACACTTGGTGACTCGTCGCCGTGACGCGCGCGCGTTGCGCCTCGCTTCCGGCTGGCAGCGCACCTGTCGCCGCTGCCGTCGCACGCTAACGAGAGCGGCGTTCGTGGCCCCTGGCGGCGCAGAGCGCGGGGGCGGGGCGCTTTGCTCGTGGCAGATTCGCGAACGATGTTGGAAGGTGTTTAGTCTATTAAGCAGTTTTTTTCTTTTTCCAAGGAGAAATAATAGGGTAAACTAAAATTATATGGATAATAATAAATAAATGGAAGTTTAAGGACTTATACACACTTGAGCAAAAAAGGGCATGATTAGGGGGCGGAGATTGATGACCTAAAAATGTTCCAAAAATGCTCTTAAAATGCCTTAAAAATAAAGCAAAATGACGGAAAAAATTTGATCAAAACCACTTCAAATGAACAACTCAAACCGTTGGGTATGTTACTGATGTAATCCAGGCTTCTTCCTTTTGTTCAAGTGAACTCAGTTTGCAAAACTTTTGGTTTAGACTGTTCTTTAAAAGGATATCTATGCCTTTAACAATCGCGAAATAGGCCGAACTGACGGCGTCGCTAGGCGTCACAGAAACCGCAGTTTTCGTAGTACTCACAACGGCTGGCATTACAATATAATTTATTAGTCGAAATCGACGAAATAAGCAAAAAATGACTTATAAGTGGGTCAATTCGTTTTCTCAAAACATAAAATGAATTTTTATACTAAACAGCATTGTTCTGAAGTGAAAAGAAAAAAAAAGACATTTCCTTAAAATCTGCCCCTAGACATGATAAAATGTGCAGAGTTGCACTCCTGAAACATTTTCTGAAAGCTCTAAATGTTCAACATGGAGAAGGATCATAATGGGTTTAATACTCGTTTAAGAACAGAAGAAATTCTTTTACTTCCTACTTGCAGTATTTGTGTCCTTTTTGACATTTTATATCCATTCGCACTGTACCAGGATTTTGTTTGCCGTGGACACGAAATAAACAAAAGATAATGAAACGTATGCCATCACAAAATAAAGAATGATTTCTACGAATGTGATTGGTTAAATTCGGAAGATAATTCGTGTCTTAAATCGTGTGATAAGTATCAAAAGGGCACTAAAAAAGTGGCGTAATGTTCAATGTGAAATCGATTTAATATTTCTGCAGAAGTGAACCTTATGTAAGTGCCGGTTTGGCGTATAGGACGCAACTCGTGGAAAATCGTCAAACATATCTGAAAGAAGCTTTCGATTTTGAAATTATATCTGTTACTGAAGCTGGTCTGCAACAAGTCTTATAAGAACTTGAAATCGATATTTCGCATGAAATATCACTTGCTTTGTTCATTTTAACATTGTTTCTAGACAAAAAATTACGACTTGCAATGTATCCTAACCTATTTAACTCATACTCTGTAATATTTTCGTAATTATTTACACAGTTGCACACGTTCTTTACACAGAGTCAACAGTGACGTGAAATGTTAATTTAGTAATGTACAATATATTTTGTAATAACGGTATCTTTAGAATAGAATGAACTTGAATATTGCTTTCATTTCCCTTCGGTTTGCGTACTGGGTGGTGTTTAATTCAGTTCTTTTTATGTCTGTATAGTATTTGATATTTCAATTTTGATGCCAAACCTACTTCTTGATTACATGAGACCGGTTTTTGATATGAGTTCTAGAACGTACTTGAGTTAATTAATTATGCAGATTTTTTTTAAGCAAATATGTAAATCCGGAATATGTTACTTTGCCACTCCACTCTGCTGCATCTGTTTTTGATTTTGGAGCTCCACTTCCAGAAAATATTTCAAAATTCAGAACAATTTTCATTTAAACTTGTTTAGGTTTCATTTAGAAATCTTGAAACATGTTTATGTTCATGTAAAGCAGAATTCCTCTGTTTTTTGTGTTTTAACTTATAATCTCGTTCTTTCCGGGGTACGAAACGTTTCATTTGATTTACATACCTTAATTTGCATTTGAATGGTTGTAATTTTCATTTACCACTGTTTCAAAGTACGAACATTGTTCTGTCTAGCTCCTTTCTTCACGTGTTTGGTACGTTTTAATATCTTGGACAAGTGCCAATAAATAAGGCGGCCCATTGCTCGCGTGTAGGCGTTCTGTCAGCGTAAAGCGCGGTTCTGGTGGCAACGCCTTGAATTGTTTCACGAACGCTCCGTGCGCGTGTTTTGTACTTGTGCGCTTCTGTTCTGCGTATCACAGACCAGTATTCTGTGGAAGTCTTCCAGCTGGCGCTTTTTTTTGTGCGTGTAATAAATGTTAAGTACTAGTTCATATCATCTCTAGCTCAGATGGAAAAAGAGTAGAGAGAGCAGAGAGGAGAGGAGAGAGAGAACGAGAGAAAGAGCGAGAGATAGAGAGTAGAGAGAGCGAGAGATAGAGAGTAGAGAGAGCGAGAGATAGAGAGTAGAGAGAGCGAGAGATAGATAGAGAGTAGAGAGAGCGAGAGATAGATAGAGAGTAGAGAGAGCGAGAGATAGATAGAGAGTAGAGAGAGCGAGAGATAGATAGAGAGTAGAGAGAGCGAGAGATAGATAGAGAGTAGAGAGAGCGAGAGATAGATAGAGAGTAGAGAGAGCGAGAGATAGATAGAGAGTAGAGAGAGCGAGAGATAGATAGAGAGTAGAGAGAGCGAGAGATAGATAGAGAGTAGAGAGAGCGAGAGATAGATAGAGAGTAGAGAGAGCGAGAGATAGATAGAGAGTAGAGAGAGCGAAAGATAGATAGAGAGTAGAGAGAGCGAGAGATAGATAGAGAGTAGAGAGAGCGAGAGATAGATAGAGAGTAGAGAGAGCGAGAGATAGATAGAGAGTAGAGAGAGCGAGAGATAGATAGAGAGTAGAGAGAGCGAGAGATAGATAGAGAGTAGAGAGAGCGAGAGATAGATAGAGAGTAGAGAGAGCGAGAGATAGATAGAGAGTAGAGAGAGCGAGAGATAGATAGAGAGTAGAGAGAGCGAGAGATAGATAGAGAGTAGAGAGAGCGAGAGATAGATAGAGAGTAGAGAGAGCGAGAGATAGATAGAGAGTAGAGAGAGCGAGAGTAGAGAGAGCGAGAGTAGAGAGAGCGAGAGAGCGAGAGTAGAGAGAGCGAGAGTAGAGAGAGCTGAGAGATCGTTTGTAGTAAAGAGATAGCAGACTTGTGAATATTACGACGTAAGTCTGAAATATGGCTAATATTAGGAGTTGCCTGTTAATTCGCACATTACCAGACATCAAGTGCATAAAGCAGTGCAGTGCATAAAGATGAATGAATTATGGGAGATTATTTTGGCCTTTGCCTGGCTAATGTCGGTATTAGCTGTAGAGCGCTAGCCAAATTATGTCATAGTCCGAGAGTGGAGCGTCATGGGTGATCACAGAATGGTGTTTTGGCATAAAAATGCATTTGATGCATTACGCAAACTCGAGATTGTTTTGTAGAAATCGCGAAGGCTAAAAGACCAAGCTCTGTTGTCCATTTGGAAATACTTAGCGAAGCGTCAACTGAGGTATAAAGGGTGACTGTATTAAGGGAGAGTAAATTTGGTGGTATCGCACAGTGGAAATCCAATCTACTCACCTTGTCTCCCACTTACAAACTTAGAAAATTGTCACCGACATTCCGGTCCCTTTTTATCACAGATCTGCTACTTCTCGATACAGTCGCGTACTTTGCATCCGGTAGCCGGTCCTTGGTGGCTAAACTCGGAAGTATGCTTCGAAGCAGTACCTCCTTCAGCATTCACCCACCCATTTCGGAAAACCTGCACATTGACCGGCTAATTTCCGAATTTACCTAATTGGGACGTAAGTCGTAACATAAACACACATCTCTCTTACGTCATCTCTCTTTCATGTGTGTTATGCAGGTCGATCTCAGAGACTTGTGACTAAGTGCAGAAATGTGAAATATTTTTTTGATGTGCAAAACTTGTCGGAACGTGGAGCGCCGAATTGCGTGTGAACTTTCACAGCGGTGTGCGATACGAATACACCCGCGCGCGCACGCCCACGCACTAATGCAAGTTCCATGAGGTCGGCGACTGGCAGTTTCTTTTCGCCTGGCGAAACAGCCCTCGCGGACTCCCCTTACAACAAGAAACGGAGCTTTAGAGCATTCGCCCGCCCCCTTTCTGAGAAGGACGCGGGAGCGTGTGGCGTGATGGATATCTGGGAGACTTCAAATAAGATGGCGAGACCGTTTTATATTCTCTGGGATTTGCTGTATTCAGATGCAGAGTTTTATGCGCTCTTTGACGGAGACTGCGTATTGTAAGGATTTTTCTTGGCGTCTCCGTTTTTGGGAGGGCGTTGTGAAAAACCGAGAAGGCACTAAAAAGCTCAGAATGTGACACCTCGAACACAGGGCGACAACAGAACAAATCCATTGTTTCCTTCTTCAAACCTTTCGTAGTATATTGACCGGATTGGAAAAACCATTTCTGTTTCGTGGAGTAAATGTATATTTCGTGTGGTGACATACATTTTTTTCTTCCAATGCATTTCATTTCATGAGATTCGACGTCTCCATTTGTGAACAACAGGGTTTTAAAAATATCTAAAAGATATTTGTATGGAAATAAAGTCAATGGAACGCTAGCACATGAAAACATTCATTGCTTAATTCGCTTTGAAATGTTTTTATCGTTCAGTAATTGAAGTTCTCTTGCCAATAATTAATTGGTTTTGAGTTTTCTTTTGCGCACAAAAAATGCTTATTAGAGATTAATTTTAGTATTTCGATTTTCCTTTGTAGTTAGGAATTTTCATGCCGTGGCTATACCGTGGCTTGCAAATCCATTTTGGTTGGAATAGCTGCCATGGTCTGGATATAGCAGCATTACCTCGTACGTAAATTACTCAGATCAAATGTACTTCAATTGATCTTGCTATAAATTGTCCGGCGACAAGAGTGTTGTGTGTTTGGACGATACATTGATTTGTATGTTTATATTTGATTTTCTAATACACACTCACACACATTCATAGCAACACCGGAAAACACTTCCTGTGTCTTTCATTGGGTTGTCTTGCATTCCAGATAGTGGATTTAGTTGAGATTTTCTATTATCGTCTGTAATTTAAGTGAAAAACTTTACTGATGGTCATGATAGAAGTTTTAAAATATTGGTATGTTATTGAAATTAATATATAATTGGATTTTTCTACGGGTTAATTTATCAAGTAATATCTATGATTCTTAATAATGTATATATAAATATTTTTTTGTATTTCCTTAATATTCTGTTATACATTCGGTTGACTCACGTAATGTATATTAAAGCTGCATCCGTCCGTCAAAATATCGATTGAGTCCCAAAGTTTTACTTCAATTGTGGGCGCAGTAGATAACATGAGGTTGAAGGAAAATACAAATAAAATACCGCATCTGATCCTAAAGCAGGGTAAAGGGAAAAAATGCACTTTTCTTTGTATGTTCGGTGACCGATACAGGAATGCACAACTCTACTAATGCTCAGATTTTACAAAACAAACTTTGGGGTTATTTCGAAAGTAGTCTAATTTGAATTCCGTTTTTAAAGATAAAAATCTTTTTGTCAATATGTAGGTATAAATTATTGGATTGCATATCCCGTCGTCGCGATAATTAGTACATTAAAAAAGAGTCGCAAATTGCCAGTCGGCGTCGTAATGTGAGTGTAGATGCGAATGATGAAGTATGGAAGACATAAATAGAATTGCATGTAAGAAACATTGAACAATTGTGAGAATAATAAGCTCACGAGCACAATAGCGATAATTAATGCAATTCAATTAGGTATTCAACTTCCCTGTAACAACTTATTTCCAATATGAATGATTTTCGACACGTCGTGAATGAACAAGAATAGATGTTATAACCAAAAAACAGGTCTTTAGAATGGTTTTAAACAGACCCATTTATTTTGTGTCCAAAAGACAATCTTTTATTCTCTATACCGAATGATTTGTGAACTATCTTTACGAAATGCTTGCCGGTAAAAATAGACTTTCTAAATATTTATTCGCTTAACTGACAAATGACATTTTTTTATGTGTGTGACACGCAATTATCTTGTGTACTTGTGTGGCATTCTCAAACATCTATGTTTGTTAGCCTGTGAAAAGCCCTACGGGCTGAAGCGGCGTGCAGCGCAGGTCGGTCTGCTCCTGTTCACGTTCACGCGTGCACCAGGTGCCTGTTCGTCCCGTCGCGTCGCTCGCTCCGCGCGGGAGAAATGCAGGGGGCGGTTGTGGGGCGTCCTAGCCACCCCCGTACTCTCCGCCGCCCCGCGCTCGCCGCTGGTTCCGCACTCGCCGCCCCCGCCCTCACTGCCACCATCGCCCTCGCCGCCGCCCCGCCCTCGCCGCCGCCCCGTCCTCGCCGCCGCCCCGCCCTCGCCGCCGCCCCGCCCTCGCCGCCGCCCCGCCCTCGCCGCCGCCGTCAGCGCTCCCGGCGCCACTATCTCTGCCACCCCCGCCCCTGTCGCCGCCCCCGCCCCGCCCTCGCCGCCACCGCCACCGCTCTCGCCGCCGCCACTATCACTTTCACGCCTCCCAGCCCTCTCAACCACCACCACCACCACCACCACCACCACCACCGCCGCCGCCGCCGCCGCCTCCGCCTCCGCCCCTGTCGCCGCCCTCGCCACCGCCGCCGCCTCCCTGGTCCCGGGGGCCGCGCGTATCGACACCTGCCGCCTCCCACGCGCGGACGGAGGCGCTAACGATTCGGGGGGAGGAGGGGGTGGGGCGGACAAGGGCGCGCGTGGCTTATTGAACGCGCCCTCCCGATCTGCCGCTGCTGACACCGCGGTCTCGTCCGATTGCGCGTGCTGGAAGGCGCGGTGACGATGGCGTTAGGGGACCGCCGGCTGCATTCTGAAAGGAAAAGGACAGAATTGGGCGTGCATTTGTTTTGTGAGGCATTGGAAGAAGTGTTATTTTGCGGAGTGTTTATCACGTTATTTGGTGGGAGAAAAATAATGGCAATTTAAAACAACATACCAGAAAAGATATTATTTTTTTTTAAATGAAAATCTATTACCATTAAATATTCAGCATATTAAGCTGCAATTTGCATATCGCGAAAGTGTTTGTGTGCCAAGGACGAAAACAACTCAATGTTATGTTATCGTGTTTACTCTGTACTGCTGTAACTAAACTTGAAGTTGAAAATAGCTGCAACGTGTTTAATTTTTGTCGGGAACATTTTATTAAATAAAACGTTTTTGTATAATAGTGGTGGATTTCATTGTGTTCGTCTCCGAAACTACTGCAGTTTGTCAACTGTATATTGAAAGTATTTTTTTGCGCAATAAACGGAGAAGCGTACATGTATGCTCTCTTATGTAAGTTGACCTTTGGAAGTGGATTTATCGTTTCTCTCTGTCGAATTCTTGCCCTCCATTAACCGATAAATTGTATACACGTTTGCGATAGCCTGCTCTGAAATCAGAAGGAAACATTGGATTAGCTGCACCGAATATTGGTATTATTTCATTTCAGCATATCCACATAATTACTTCCACGAGTATTAAGTACTGTATTACTGCCGCCGGCTGCACTCTGTGCTCCGATGAGAAGAAAGCGAGACAAAAAAAATAAAATAAAATAAATAAATAAATAATAAAAAAAAATTAAAAAAATAAAAAAAACAACAAAAAAACCATTCCGGAAGAAAATGGTGAGCATAAAAATTTCTTAGTTTATGGTTGTCTCTCAGTTTATGGTTTGTTGGTCAAACATTTATGGTTGTAATGATTTTTTTAATAAGCACTTTTTTGATGCACAATTGTTTGTTGTGTATTCTTTTTGTTGGGCGATTTAGAGTCAAGACAGAGGGGAAATCGAAAAAGAACGTTAAAACTGTTTGTTTTTCTTTGATTTCGTATCTTGAATTAACCTAATAAATATTGTACTTTAAAAATTGTACAATAGTTACAATCTTACATACGACTACTGTGCGGCTGAGAATCGAGGCTGATCGATTGTGTCTGTTTGTCTCCGACCTGTTCCAAGGATATTCCGTTTTAGCAGTTTCCTCATTTAGTGGTAAAACGAAGTGAACGTGTGATCCTCATACTCGTAATCGTCATGCAGTGAACGTTTAGAATTAACTAGTTTGTGTCTGGTAATGAAACCTACACGAACGTGTTTCATATACGTCTTTATATTACTAGTGTAAGTTTCATGCTATAAGTACTGAGAATATTTGTTGCCACGAAGCTTAATGTATTTTGTCGTAGCTCAGATAAAAAAATAACTGGAAGTAATAAAAATAGTTTTTGTAAAAAATGCTTTTAGTGAGAAGTGACTAGAGAAAATGCGATTTTACTACATTGACACTTACTAAGAAATGCATCCCAAAATCGAACGAAATTATGAACGTGGATTTTTGTGTCCTGGGGTCCTTCTTTATTATCATGTACCAAGAATGAAGCGCTGCATTTTTTTTTTCAAATGCGATTTCATTATGTAAAAAAGATTGAATTCTTCCCGCCCTGTTGTCTGTGAAGCCACTGTGCGGGGGCGGGGCGCCACGTGCCCCAGCGGTCGCCCGCCCGCCAGCGGATGCTCTCGGCGCGGAGAGCAAGAGAGAGCACGACGCAAACATCCGCCCGTCGCGACATTCCCCTCCCCTCCCCTTCCTTCCCCTGCCCCCTCCTCCCCAGGCAGCCGCCTCGTATTGAATTGATAATCGCAGGGGGCGCGCCTGGCGATCGCGGAGCGGTGCCGCTGAAGTGGAAGGTTAAGTAGGGTCTTTGTGCTGGACCACGGAGAGTAAGCGGGGCGTTCTCTGATGAGTAGTTTTGATCGTGACTGCTGTGAATGATGTGCGTCGCCTCTAGGCGCTGGAAGTTTACTATTCTGCTTTTTTTTTTTTTTTTTTTTCCTCTCTTAACTTCCCACCGAAACTCCTGCAACACTGGAAAATATGAGCATTCGTTTTTTAAACTCTTTTGTTAGATACATAATCCTTGACATTTCTCGTTGTTTTGGTTAATGTATCATTAGTATATTCGAGTATTTTCCCGTTTTAACTTAACTCGATCATTGTTTTTTTATTTTCTTAAATTACTTTTAGACCGCCGATTTAACCGACCTCTCTTCCCGGTTGACTACAACTTGTGTAAAACACTTCAATTTGTCTGGAAGAGAATGAACGCATATGAGGTCCGCATACATATGCAACTAATTCCATTTCCGACGAACTCATTTGTATTTTTCATGTACATATTTTGCTCTTGTTTTAAAAAAAATGTTTTACATTTTGCAATTAAATGCTTCATTGTAACAAGTGAAGTAGTCCGCTTCTCCTCTTAACTTAATTCCACTTCTGAGAGGCCCATACAATGACTTCAATGGCGCTAATAACTACCAGGAAGACCCAACTCCACTGCAAGGAACTGTACCACACCAACCAAGGGTTAATGAGCGTAAAAGGCTCGGTACGGCTACCGACATGATTGTTCCCCGCACTCTCGTGCAATCTGTTTCGATCAGATCTAAATGCTCGACAAGCCCACCGTAAGAGGTAGACACTACTACTTCGTTTCGAATCCCATGTCCTTCCCGCGCCTCTGTGCCGCGGATTGCACATTGCGGGCTGTAATAGCGCCGCTTTTCCAATCGAGTTGCCATCTACCATGGTCTATTACGAGCAGCGCGCAGAGAAAACAAAACTAGTCGCTGCTGCCGGGCAGGAAATGACAAACGCCAGCCTTCTCTATCGCGTTATCGCGACCATTTTTCGGCCCGCTCGCTACCGCGAGCCCGAAGCACGTAACAGGCACGGCCCGCTTTGTTGGCTGTTGGCGCAGCCGTCCATGCGAACTACGAATCCATCACGGCTGAAACCACCGCAGTAAACTATTAAGCGCACTGAAAGAAGAGGAATTGTACGTCAGACAGTGGGTGGTCAGGTTCTTAATTTTCAAGGTTAGACGAGCACGGAAGCAATTTGCATGTTGTTTTGGTGTTGTAATCACCGGGTTATCTTTTCGAAAAGATGACTTGCGGTAAATTGGGTGAACTCAGTAGGTGCAAAAACAGTTTCATGATGGACGACATGAATAAGAAGTAATTAGGTACGGATTCATGGACTTGTAATCTTCGGTGTAATATAATGTAAAAACGTTTCCTTATCGATAATCTGTCCCCAGAATTTGACAATAATTATCTACCATTTTAATTCTCATTTGTTTTGTTAATTATTTTTTAGACAGTCCCAGTAAAAGCAGTTACTTTGAGAATGTGGAAAGCGTGCTATAAGTTGGGAGTTTTAGCACTAGTTTTGAAAGCGAGGTGATGCTCAGCTGCTTAGATAAAACTGAATACAACAACAAAAAAAATACTTCCTTCTGATCGCATCAGCTACTACTGGCAATGTAATTATTATTGACCTTAATGTAAAAATTAGTACATTGCTCTTTTTAAGTTGCGAATCATTAAAATTTGGTAACCCAGAGTAACGTTAACGTGGGTGGACTATTGGTTACGATGGTTCTGGATGCGAAGGGGACTAGTAGGGGCGGGAGGGGACGCAGGGCCGGATTTCAGTAGTGTGGGGCCCCAAGCACAATATTGTGTCCCCCCCCCCCCCGAAAAAATAGCTCCATCTTTATTGAATAAAAAATGTATTATAGTACAAGTACTTTCTGTACAGATACAAATGAAAACTGATAATTTTTTGTAGAAATTTTTAATCGTGTTACATTTTTTTACATTAAATTCATTTTACATTTTTTTTCTGTTCTTCACTGCAGAAAATTGGTCGATGATGTCTTCGAAACGAAGATTTCTCAGCTTATCATGCTCCATACTCATTTAAAAAATAATGTTTTGAAATTGTACATTTTGTTACACAGTAGACTACTTGATTAACAATTATTTCACAGACAAAAAAATATGGTATGCGTATTTTTCCGAAAGGCGGGGCCCCTGGTGAATGGGGGCCCCCAAGCAACTGCTTGTTCTGCTTGTAGGTAAGTAAATCCGTCCCTGTGGGGACGCGACGGACGCGTGATTGGAGAACGGCTCCGCGAGAGAGCGAAGCCACGACGCCGCGCCGCCGGCCAAGCCACGCACGCCACGCATTAGTAGCGCGGCGAGGCGACGCGCCGCGGAAATGAAAAATTACGCCGCGGCCCTCGCCTCGCCTCGCCTCGCCTCGCCTCGCCTCGCCTCGCCTCGCCTCGCGCCTCGCCTCGCGCCTCGCTTCGCCTCGCCTCGCGCCTCGCCTCGCGCCTCGCCTCGCGCCTCGCCTCGCGCCTCGCCTCGCCTCGCGCCTTGCCTCGCGCCTCGCCTCGCGCCTCGCCTCGCCTCGCCTCGCCTCGCCTCGCCTCGCCTCGCCTCGCGCCTCGCCTCGCGCCTCGCCTCGCCTCGCGCCTCGCCTCGCCTCGCCTCGCCGCGCCTCGCCTCGCGCCTCGCCTCGCCTCGCGCCTCGACTCGACTCGACTCGACTCGACTCGACTCTCGATTCGACTCTCGACTCGACTCTCGACTCGACTCTCGACTCGACTCTCGACTCGACTCGACTCTCGACTCGACTGCCCAAGGGCTTGGAAATAACACTCGTGCACCCTTACGAAGCTCGCCCTTCGGACGGCCTAGAGGCAGAGACGTGGTGCGTCAGGTTGTCGGGAAAGAGATGAACGTCTGGTTTCGATATTCATCGTCAAGGTATTGATTTCTCTCAATCTTAAATTGAATGAATTGAATTGAATTGATGCCTTATTTTACGTGGCGAGACTCAGACCATGAGGCCTGCTCTTCCGTCTGACCACGCAAATTTCGCAACGCTCCTTTCACCAACTAGCAGAGGAAGGAGGTATTTCGTGGTAATTCATTTTCTTACGTTTCGATTAAAATAGTAAGTATGCAGGTGATATCTGAGAAACTACATTGTATTATAATGGAAATCACCAGTCCTACACTTCCTCAGCCGTCTGAATTGGGACGTTTTCCAAGGTTTTTGGTTGCTTCGTTCGAATTCCATTTACAATTTTTATTCGATGAAAAGCAAGCAGAGGCGTACTCCGTCCGGACAAATATTCATATCTACCGATATTATTCATTCTGAATTTCTTCGAATTTTTTTCTTCATAATCAAAATTTGTTATTACAAATCAGGAATATATGACTTACAGCAGTGTTCTTGGAAATGTATTGCGCGTCTCATTTTAAGGAATTTAATATAAATGGAATGAGAGCTACTCGTAATAATTCGAAGCTGAAGGCTCGAATTCATCGTACAGAGTTATGGTGAACTTCGATGCGGGAGGAAGCTTGCACTGAATTTTGATTAGTTTCCAGTTTCATTATTAGGAGTTTTCTAATTATTTTTAATATAATTTATTTTAATTTATTATAATAACAGATATTAAAATATTTAATTTGCAATGAATTACCTCTTTATCAGTGAAGAGGAATTACGTACGTTTCCCAGAACAAATTTGAATGTATGCTTGTGAGTGCAGCCCTCAAAGAGTTTTTACTGGGCTCCCATATGACTCGTTCCCCTATCAATTTTCTCATTGTCATATCAGTTGAGGATTAGCAGAGTACTATTTCGTACTTATCGTCTCGTGGACACATCTCACTGTAACGTAGAACGTGGTATTAATGGATCTTTCGCTCAAAAGAAAATCGTTTTCTTCGGTACGACTCAGTGAATGAACGCATAGGTGCGCGTCATCAATCATTGTACCTTTCAGCCAAATGCATCTACGTACTCACTAAATCTTTAAATCAATCTTCGACCATCGTGCTGTCTAAATCCATTTTCCTGCACATTAGAATAATATTTCGGACTTCGCTCCCCTCTGCGAAGCGCTTTTGTCGTAAAAATTGTTCTTCCTTTCACGCCTTTGTATTTCCTCTCTCTCTCCTTCCCCACGTCCCCTTCGTTGGGCTTTCGCTTGTCACGTTCTGAGTGACTCATCCTCATCCTTGCAAATGAGTAATCTCGTAAACGGACGGAATCCAATTAAACTTCGCTTTCAACCATTGCACTTAATCGCAAAATCACTCTCAATCAGTTTTTCGGCCAAAAATCCACGGTTTCATTAAAGAAATGGCGGGATTCTATTATGGAGAAAGAGAAAAAGAAACGATCATCCACAAAGCTGTTACAATTTTGTATAATATTGTTTGTTTTTCTATTTCAGCACAATATTCGACTATTATATGCCCTGCAATATTTCTGCTTTCCTTAAATTTCCGTAGCTGTCGTTCTGTCTGGAATAGTCGTTTCGTCGGGAAGAGACTATTATCATTAGTCTGTCGTCACATCCTCACTTATAACTCAATAGTATTATCGAATTGTTACTGGTTCTGCCTGCCCAAATTTAAAAAAAAATACGATCCTTCTCCTTTGCGACATGTTCACCGCGATCTCACGTCCTTTCCTCATTGAATCGTTGTGTCTTCCTTACCTCCTCCCGCCTCTTTCCTCCAATCGTCGCATCACCTCTGGGGTCGCTCCCCAGGGCGCGAGAGGCGCCGAGTCAGCTCCCACTCACCTCGCCCTCCTGCGCAGCCGAGGTAATTGAAGTCCAGGCCAGAGGACGGAACTTTGCAGTTCGCTGGCAACTGCGAATGTTGCGTGCGCTCCGGCGCAAATCTTTCGTATCCTTTCAGCATTTTCACAAACGTCCTATTCAAGCGTTCGATTTTAATGATATGCCAAATTAATAACAAAAACTTCGAAAGTAGAAGATTATGATTCAAGAGCTAAACAAGTGAAGGAACGAAATTCTGCAAAGGGTTTTGATTACCGGGCGAGTGTTATGTTAAGGCTAAATGTCCCGACACTACTACAATTTGTTTACACGCCTGGCCTGGCCGTGCCGCCGCGCCGACAGAGGGCCCACAACAATCGGGGGGGGGGCGAGGTGTTTTCCTAAATTTCACTATCACACGCTCCTATTCGTCTGATTTACATGATTGTCACGGCGTTGGATTCAGGAAGCATGTCGCCATCGCCCTATAAGCCCACATTTTTTAATGTTTTCTCGGAAGTTCAAGAACTAATTTCAAATTCGCGTTTTTGCTACATTTTTGGAAAAAGCGCTTCGTAGCGTAAATTCTATTTTAAAAAGGCGTCAAATGCCGTTTACAGATCGAAAATCGGACCATTGCTTCAGACGTTATCAGTAAAGTAAATTCCCCTATGATAGTGCTGCGATCTATTGAATTTACCTACAAGTATTTTTCGATGCATTTAGCCTTAACAGTAGTGACAAGTACACAGGTCATTGCCGGTGGACATAAAAAGAAATGTGGGTCAAGTTTCGTGAGAAATACCTTGTTCAGTTAAACTCCAATATTTTGCTTTTTGTCAAAATATTCTATTTTAATAATCCTGTCGAAATAAGAAACAACCATAATAATCCTCATAGGTGGAGATCACGGGATTTGGTCGGAGTGAATGCAACGTCGTAAAAAACAACGCGAATTTACAACGGGTGCATAGTAATCCTCTTAGCATTGATTTAACTTTGTCCCTCCAGTTTTCTTTCGTCTTTCCTCAAGCAAACACTTTCGAAATCTGGCGCAACGGGTTCCATGTGGCAGCCTCTGTAGCTTCCGGGAGGGTTGGAGGAGTCGCGGCGATGGGCCGTCGAGCGACGCGAAGGCTCGCCCCCCGGGGGCCCGCTGCCCGTCGTTCATCGGCCGAAGCGCTGCCGGAGCGGCATCAATAATACACGGCCCGCAGGAGCGGAATCACCAGCAGCAGCAGAGCAGGCAGCCGATTGCCTGGGCCCAGAGAGCAGCAAATGCGATCTGATGAGCCTCTCTCCCTCCTTGTGTTGCGGCGACTACGATCTGAAACTGAAATGCCAAAGCCATTAAAACCACTCGCCTATTTTTTATATAAAAGTAAATTCATGAGAAACGTATTTTGTTAGACCTTTTCTTCTTCTTCTTCTTCTTCTTCTTCTTCTTCTTCTTCTTCTTCTTCTTCTTCTTCTTCGTCTTCTCCTTCTTTTCTTCTTCTTTTTCTTCTTCTTCTTCTTTTTCTTCTTCTTCTTTTTATTTTTCTTCTTCTTCTTTTTCTTCTTCTTCTTTTTCTTCTTCTTCTTCTTCTTCTTCTTTTTCTTCTTCTTCTTTTTCTTCTCTTTCTTCTTTTTCTTCTTCTTCTTTTTCTTTTTCTTCTTTTTCTTCTTCTTCTTCTTCTTTTTCTTCTTTTTTTTTCTTCTTCTTCTCCTTCCTCTTCTTCTTCTCCTTTCTCTTCTTCTTCTTCTTCTTCTTCTTCTTCAGATTTTACGAAGAATTAAATTATTATCAGAATAAAACAAACTTATTGTTGCGCTTTTAAAAAATATCTTGTAAATTGCACAATCAAGGAAAACAAATTGTTGTTTGTATTTATTGTTGGATGATTTGTTTTTTTCTCTATTTTTATGACTTTATGACTAGTTATGTTCCTAAGACTTGTATTGCGTTGTGTATCATAATGGAAATAGGTACTGAAAACCATAACTGACCATGTGCAGCTCGTCTGCCGTCAGTTTGATATGCCTAGTGTGAAACAGAGTCACTGTGTTGCAACAACGCCCGCTGTTTGCCTTGGACTCTCGTGTATTGCTTAGTGGGAGCTTAATTGTCTTTGCCTGGGAAATAGTGGAAGGCTCCCAGTTCATTCTTTCTTATCTCAATAAATCTCGTTTAGTTCTATTGCTTTAATTCTTGGGGTTCTTTCTCATAATTTTAAGGTAATTTCGAACTATTTAGTACAGTGCAGTTCAGGTCTGCAGAACACTCCTTTTTGGCGAATTTTCCACACCTACAAATTCTGCGTAAAATATAATTTAAGTGCTTGCTGTTCGTGGCTTATTTGCTGTCTTAGTACGAATTAAAAAGGAATATCCACAAAAACAACTCATTAAACTTGATCGTTAATAATCCGTTTGTCTCGTCCTGGTGACTTTTCGAATAAAAAGTGGCCGTAGCCTTTATTGGCCGCCGAAGGAAGCGCTATAAACCAAAGATGTTCGCCACTTACCTGTAATGGAAGCCATGATAGTCTTTCCAAGCATTAAATGAGAATATTGCTTAGACTCGTGGCCTTCAGTGCAACTTTCTGACTTCTTCTTGCCTATTTAAGGGGACGTTTGAGAACATTATGTTTGACTGCCGACTACCATTCATTAGCAATTGATTCATAGTTACTTTCTCTCAACAAGGATAGTTTCTCTCGCGGCGTCTTCTTTTGTTAACGATATCTTCCGTGCTTTCACAGTAATAACAGTAACAAATTGAGTTACGACATCTACGCTCTGAAAGTGGGAACATCCTGTGCTTAAAAATCAGTTCTGCTACTACACATCCACCTATTACATCTACTGAATGTATGATGACTTTTTCGTATAGGTATTGTAGAGAAAGTAACGTAACAATTTTCATTCGTCCCTTAACAGCTTGAAATTTTGATCAGTTTACACGCGTGTAGATTGGGGATTGGAGCCCACAAATGCAGGTACTTGGAGACAAATCATCCCGAGCAGCCAATGTTAATGAAAGAGATTAAGCGAACCTTTCATATCCACACAAGGAATCATTTAGAGTCAGCGTCGCCCCTCCGAAGCTTTGCTGGCAATTCTCATCGCCGTCGGGCACTCTCCAGGGAGAACGACAGCGCACCCGCGCCTCCCTTAAGATAACATTGACGCGACGATCGCCCTGTTTTGCTCCCTCCCCTTCCCCGCCCCGCCCCGCCGTCCCCGCTCCGCCGCGTGGCTGTAAATCCCGCCCAATTAGCCTTATCGCCGCGGAGGGCCTCGCAATTACAGTCGCGTCCCGCCGCCTCTGCTGCACCCCCCTCCCCCTGACGGCGCGGCGGTCGTGTCCCCACCCCCCGCCGTCCCATCCGTCCCCGCACTTCCTGTCCCGCCCCGCCCCCACTGCGTCGATCCCCCAGCTTCGCCTCCGCCCAACCGCCCCACCCCACCCCGCTCTCTCTCTCTCGCGCGCCACTCGACCCACCCCGTCCACTCCCCCGCGCCCCGCCCTGCCTTCTCCCCCTCTTCCTACTCCGTTTGCCCGTTTCGACCCGCCTCCCCCCGCCCCCCACCCCTGCCTCTTCCCATCACTATGTCGAGCTGCGTTTGATGCGCGTGTAACTTGTCAACTCGCCGCGCGATGCTATCATTTTCCGACATATGAGAAGCTCCGCGCGCGCACGCTCGACGAGCGGGCAGTAATTATAACGCACTTGTTAGGCTGCATGCACGCGCGGAAGATTCTGGATATGAATGGTGTGACGTTATAAATAACTCGGTTTGTGCGCATGTATGAATGAGGTGTATGAATTAAGGTATGTATGAATTAAGGTGTTTTGTATGTTCTGTATGTAACTACGTTGATGGCGACGTTGATCTTCTGGATTTCTATTCGCGTTCATTTGGCACTGCTCCTTCAGCTGTCTCATTATAGTAACAAGTGTTTAAAATGGTTCCGCTGAATCGTAATTCCATCTCCATTCCACCTCTTCGCATACCATACCGTAATTCCATTTCTTTCATAAAACTTGTAATTCTTGCTATTCATTCTCACTTAACGCAGGTGTTAATCGTGACAGATCAGTGATTCGAGGTAAATTCAGGTACGGGCCGCATTTGTGCGAAGAAAGAAGATACTTGCAACAAGTGCACCCAACACCTCGCAAACGAACGTTCGCACGTACACACAGTCACCTCCACCGTTTACCCCTACTCATACTCGTTTACTTCACTGACCCTTTTTTTTTAATATTTTTAGTTTTTATTTTGAATTTATATTTTTACAATTCACTTTTCCTTTTTTTACCTCCCTTTACGAATAAGCTGAAATCCTAGATTTTCCATGAAATCGACTTCTGGTAGATGCATGATATTGCTGTCATGTGAGAGACATTTTTTTAACGGCGGACGCAGCTTTCCAAAACGTCGGGCTTTCCAAAACGTTCGGGCATTTTCCGCGTGCTTCGCCAGCGCTAGCAGGTGCCGGGGCAGATAGGGGCGTTGAAATACGGTAAGTGCTCTGTGATTACGAGTCGACCTCCTTGAGACGGATAATCGTCCGCCCGCGTATGAAGCTCTGTCATTGTAGCACCATTACCGCGCCCCCGCCGAGTGCTGGTGCCTCTCGATAGAACGATTACTCGTCGTTGGCGGGGCGCGGCATAACCGGTCTTATCGATACGAGAGCAGCGAGGCGCCGAGGACAGACCTCGCGATTGGATGGCGCTGGAAGGCGGTTAACGAGAAGCGGCCGTTAAGTACTTACAGTTCGAGGGACGAAGTTCACGGTTTGAGGGAGAAGCGGCTTAAGAGTTTTCTTCTAAGTCGAAGACTTGACGGAATGAAATGTAATATCACTGTTGATTACATCGTCCCCAAAATCAATTAAAGAGTTTTAAATAGAACTCGAGACTTCACATGCGAGATTCCGTGAAAACGTTTGTATGGAGGAGGCTTTTTTAAACGGCTTTTAATTAATGTGTTTACTGCTTTCTTCCAATCAATAATGAAAAACAATCCATAAATTTTGTTTAATATGTTCAGCACTAATATTCCAGAATATATATTTGCTTCTAACTAGTCTTTAAGTAATCATTAATATTGTACATATGGAACATAATATATAAATAATAGTGTCGGAATAATGATCTTTATTAAAAAAAACATTAATTTCAGGAGTGTTGGTATTCTTATGCTCTCTTCTCCACGCGCATAGTACATGAATTTGGCATGAAATCAGTCATGTCGTTATGAATGATATGTACAGTAATTACATTCGTGTAAGCTAAGCCCTTCTTCGCATACCATTTGCTTTTATGGAACTGATGAGAATTCCACGGACCAACTTCTGAAGACTGTTTACGCAATAAGATTGTCGTTGAAAGAGATGGAAATGCTCTGTTCTTTGAACGGAAGGGCAACCGAGTTTAAAGTTTTCCTCAAATAAAGTCTCTCTGGTCCGCCTAAAATTACAAACAAAGGTTTCATTTAAAGTTCCATTGTTTCCGGGCAGCGCGTTTCGATGTTTTCCCCCTCTCGTCGTCCACGAAGTTGGGGCAGAGCTCTTATTTACGAAGCGAACTGGGAAGTCTTTGGAAGAAGACACGCACTCTTCGTCCCTAGTCGAAGAAGTAACCATGGAGATTTAAGAGATTGCTGACTTCCTTGAGACCGTTCTCAGTGAAAAAGGAGATCGTACTTTTTTTTAATTTATTAATCTGAAGTTATGTACTTAAGATTTACCATTCACATTTTGAGATTGGAACAGTTGGATTAACAATTAATTAAATTACATCTTTTTACAAGAAATAAATGTGTAAAATTTTGTTTGTGAATCACAGTAGTATTTAGGTTAGAATGATTGTCAGCTAGAGATTTCACAGCTTTTCAACATTAAAATAAATAATGCAACAAAAATATTTTTAACTACTATACGTGCATTATTTATTTCTCACTTATTATATAGTTTTCATTTTTTTTTCGAAATAGCATTACTTTGGGTTATAAAACTTAACATACAGGTATTTTGATACATTTGGTGATTTGCCGTAAAACCGAGATTTACGACAGTATGACATTTTTAGCCTTCTTTTAAAACGCTGGGTAACAAGTGTGCTTACGGTGTACAATACAGGATATAATTGACATTTTTGAAGTAGTTTCATAGGACTTCATTATAATGTTAAAAGGAGGGAAAATAAAATAAAATTACTCAAAATCACTCTTTACAAAAATTTTACATTTTTAAAATTTAAAAAAAAAAACTGTTTATGGTGACGATTTGTGAAGCAATGCCATTTATACAACTTAACATACAAGTATTTTGATACATTTGGTGATTTGTCGTAAAATCGAGATTTACGACAGTATGGCATTTTTAGCCTTCTTTTAAAACGTTGTTTACCCAGTGTGCTTACGGTGTACAATACTCGATATAATAGACATTTTTGAAGTAGTTTCATAGGACTTCATTATAATGATCGTTGTTCCTTTCGCTGCCATTGCGGTTTGGGTTGTGTACGATTGTGGCGGATTCGATGATGGTTCTTTGGTCACATCTGAGCTGATACCTGCCGGCAGAATATCCCAGCTTGCGTATATCTGAGCTGATAACTGCTGCCAGAAAATCTCAGCTTGTAATCTCCTTTCAGTGCTTTAGGTTTCTTTGGGTGCAAGATATCACACATGTTCACGTTGTGCATGTCATTTCATGTATACAAGTGTCATGTCACAATATTTACAGTTGCGTAATCTTAGTTTTCATTACTGTAGATCAATTTCAAGAATACGCGGTCGTACTATATATTGTATTTAATATGATTGTCACCTTTAAACAAATTTAATTATTGTAATTAATAGTGAATGAAATAGCTAATGAGATGTTTATTTTGTGCTCTTTTTAAATTATGTTTTCCCTTGTGGAATAATATTTTTCAGCATTTCTGTAATTTTATTGAATTTTATTTCGCATTTAACCCAGAGTTGTCTGGAGCATGTAATAGGAGAAGAAATGGATCATATCCGTAGTGTATAGTGGAAATAATTTTATTTGCATTCTCGCTTAGTTATCTGCCAGCCTTGCTGTTCGCCATGCCGCGGCATGCCGTCCGACTGTGCCTCGCCCTCCTGCGTTCTGATATACCTAGATGCGTTTAGGGCGGCTTTATTACTTGCATTAATTAAAATTACACTGGATTATCACAGATCAATAAAATCATATCGTCCAGTCATCTGAAAAGAGGCCAACCTGAGCAGTGATATGGGTGACTCAAAATTCGTTAAAAACGGTTGAGTAGGTGGGTAAGCTAGGGTTGCTAGGTAATAGTCGTCAAGCGTCCTCACTTTTGATTTTTTAATGAATTTGTGAAAATTGTAAAAGGTAGGCTAAATTAAGACTGAGAAAATTGTACCTACAAGTACTTGTATATTTCATTTAACGCCATATCGAAATCGGTTTAGTAGTTACACGGATTAGCCTCGACAAGCAGACAGACAAATATTGTAAAAACAAATGTTAGCTTTTTTATGATGTAAATAACCAAATCAGCTTATTTATTATATCTCATAAATAACCGAATCAGCAACAGTACAGTTATTTTTAAATCAAATACACACTTTAATTGTATTATGGTACTATTGAGAAACATGTTTGTCAAGCGTTTTTCATATTCCATTTTATTTCGTCATTTTAGTTCGTGGTTTGCTCACAACGATGGTTCGCCTTGGGGAAATTGAATTCTTCATCGCCTCCTCTGTAGGTTGCTGTCGGAGCGACGTTTCGAGCGTGTCTTCCCGCGCGAGGATTTATTCATGGACCGTCAGACGCCGAAGGACTTGCGAGCAATTGTCTCTTGGCAACCGTTTCCCGGGGCGCCGCGCTTTTGTTCCAGAGCCTCCTGCAATCAGGCCGGAGATCACCGCGGCCGCGGCCACCTGTGAGCAGCTTGCTGCTGCTGTCGTGACTGGCTCTGCCCCGGCTGTGTAGGCAGTCTGCTCATGCGTCCGACGCGCTGTGCTTGCCGTTGCCTCTTGTTGTTTCTGCCACTTCGTTCTGCGTTGTCTTTCGCAGCTGCCCACCCTCTGTCGTCACCTGCTCTTTCGCTTTGTTTTTGCCCCCCACCCCCACCCCCTGTGGCGTTTCTGCTTTATATCGCCAATATCTCTCTGAAAGTGAAAATGGAGTTACGGGCACTGCTTTAAACAAACACCGCAGAACTTCGATTTTCTCTCCAGGATTTCTTTGTTTTTGCGTGTGTGTGTGTGGGTGGGTGGGTGGGTGAGTGTTTATCGCACGAGATACAGTGCCTCTGGGGATTCACAGCGTGTATGCTGTGCTTCGGATCGTCGATACTTGTCAGTGGGGTGGGCGTTGCGAGGGTCTATGGGCGGCCTATCTCTCGACCGTAAGTGTTCGGCAATGGGAACAGGATAGGGAAAGAAGGATCTTGTCTGATCTTTTGCTCATTTTTTAGATGCTGCTCCGGCATTGGCCTAGGGGATTACGTTACTGGCTTAAAATTATTAGATACTAGTAAATTTAGGAATAATAATAGTTTTCAACAAGAGGATTTTGTAATATTTTTTCTCAGTGCATCTTTCTAAATATTTGTTCGGAAATATTTTCGAACATTCCCTAATATTTACTTGAATTTACTGAACGTCCACGGACTTTGTTATGACACTTTCGCTTATGCCATAGATTGCTTAGAGATTCAAGACCCGATAGCTTGTGTGTCTTCTCAAAGCACTTTACTGGGGATCTAGTTTCATCCCTATATAACTATTACGAAACCAAGACTTATTTTCTGTGTGTTTCCACTACTCATTCGATTGTTTTCACCCCCGCTTCGTCCGTCGGTGCAACTGCCGCCACCGCACATACGTTTCCGCTGTCTCCACCACAGGTCTCCTCCCCCATTAACCCCTTCTCCACGCGCCTCCCGCTCAATCCCTTGCGCGTCTCTGCCGGCCCACCCGGGGCACAAAGAGAGAACGAGACGAGGAAGAAAAGGAGCGCGCGACTCGGAGGCGCTGAGGTCGACCCGGATCCGCGCAGGCTTCGCCCGGGACTCGCCGCAGCGCACGCCGCACCGCGGGGGGCGCGCCCTTTATTGCTTTATCAACGCCGTTTCCCGCGCGACAATAAAAAAAAAGCCGGTAGCGACGCGCGCGCACAGATTCCTCGCGGTGACAACCTTCAGGGTGCCATTGAAAGGCGTCCCCTCTATCTCCGCCGGATGGCCCGTCGCGGTTTGAAATGCTGCCTGCGCGGGAGAGACGAGGCGCCGGTGGATCAGGGATGGGGTCGGAAGGGATGAGCCGGGGTTGGAGCGGAAAGGCGCGAGTTAATGCCGGAGAAAGCGGCAGGAACTGGAGGCGTGCCATGGGAAAAGGAGCGGGCGTGGCGAGTGAGGTGAGCAGGAGCACGGCCGGGTGGCACGAAGAGGGGGGAGGGGTTAATGTTAGGTATGAGGATGGAATGTCTAGATTTTGTACCAAACGTTGGCCAAGGAGATGGAGACAGAAGGGATAGAAGTGAAGAAAAAGTGCTTAGTAGCACTGAGTGCTTCATGATCAATGTTCATAAGACTCTGAAGGTTGCTTTGCATTGGTGTGCTTACATTCGAGATCATCAAAACGCCGGAGTGGTACAGGATGGTTTGGAGCGACGCAGGGTGGTTCGGAGTAATGCATGATGGTTCGGAGCGGTGAAGGATGGTTCAGAGCAACGCAGAGTGGTTCGGAGCGGCGTAGGACGTTTCGGAGGGACGCAAAGTGGTTCAGAGCAATACAGGGTGGTTTGGTGCGGCAAAGGATGATTCAGAGCAACGCAGCGTGGTTAGGAGCGGTGCAGGGTGGTTCGCAGCGACACAGAATGGTTCGGAGCGACTCAGGGTGGTTCGGAGCGACGCAGAATGGTTCGGAGCGGCTCAGGGTGGTTCGGAGCGACGCAGAATGGTTTGTAGCAGCGCAGGGTGGTTCGGGTTGAGGCAACGTGGTTTGGGGTGGCTTACGAGTTGTCTGAGGTGACGGAGAGTTGTTCTGGGCACGCGGTGAAGAATGGTGAGGGGGGAGGCAACTCAGGACAGTGTAGGGTGGCAGACCAGGTGCAGACCAAAATGAAGAAAACGCGGCTGCGCGGGTGGCGCGTGGCGAAGTGAGCTGAAAGCGTGGAGGGTTCATAAGCGCGTTCGTCCTGGCAGCTGCCGAAGAACTGGCGTCCTTTGCCAAGCACTCTGTAATCCATTGAGCCACAGCTTACACTGAGAAAAGAGAAGCCCTGCGTCCTTTACGGGTTTTATAATGCCCGAGAACGGATTTTCCTCGTAAGAATATTATTTATTCATGTATCATTGGTCACGACTCGTCTCAGCACGGGGTGCTCCGTCCTGTGGCGCTCGAGAAGGAAGGTAAAGTATGGAAGTGTTGTGGGAGGTAACATAAAGCGTATTTGTTTGGACAAAATTCTGTTGTGGTACTGATAAACGGGACTACCGAAAATAAATTACTGCTTAATAGACTTCAGTTTGAATGTATAGTAAAATTCAGCTTGAATGCATCAAGACTTGTTCCAATGAGTAAAGATTTACATCAGAAATATGTGCGAAATACAGAACGGTTTACTCGCTCTTTCCGCTTATCCAAAAATATTTTGGAAATCTTGAACGACTTGCAGATATGTGTGTGTTCCTGTTTTTCCGGCTTTGTGAATGAATTGAAAACGATTTTCTCGGAATATTTGCTTCGGAAACAGTTCCTGGCTCCCAGAAGCCCCGGCGTCGTATTCTCCAGGAAAGAAGTCGTAATGTGCTCACTCTCACTCTCTCTCTCTCTGTCTCTCTCTCTCTTTCTCTTTCTCTCTCTCCCTGAAGAACACTTGCAGAGCGCTGCGCCGCGCTCCACCCCGGTCCACCCCGGTCTATAAAAGTGCTAAATCTGATCCCGCCCCTCGGCGTCGCGGAGACAAAAGCCGGCAGGGCCGCGCGCCGCGGCAGATTGCGGTTCGCACCCGCTGTCACCATCACCGCCACCTCTGCCGACATCGCCCCATCTCTGTCGCTGCCGCCTCTACTGACGCTGCCACCTCCTTAACCATCGCAATTGCCACTGCCACTGCCTCGCTTTCCGCTGCTACTATCACCATCATCTTCTCCATCGCCGTCAGCGTTATCGTCATCGTTACCAACACTACCACAGCTTTGCTCTCTTCCTCAGCAACCGTCATCGCAGCCGCCGCCATCGCCATAGGCACTGCCACCATCACCGCCACCGCCACCGCCACCGCCTCTGCCACTGTCCCCGCTACCGCCACTTCCTCCTCTACTTTGCCACCGCCGCCGCCACAGGACAGTCGACTCGCAGCAGTTACTGTGTCATTTGTCATCTCGCTTGTCGTCGTGTGCTACAGCCCGCATGCAATTGCCACTTTCTTACCGCAACTGCTGTTGGCTACCGCACTTGCTGTCGCGCTGCTAAAAGCGATTGTCGTGCTAATAGCTGTTAATTCTCTCGTCACAGCTGCTGTCGTCGTCCTTAGGATCCTCGAAGCAACGATAAAAGTACTGTAACTAAATTCTTTAAACTCTACACAGAAGCTTCTGAGAACTAGTAACTTCGCTTTCAAAGTCCGTCCACAACTCTTGAAAATCAAGGCATTTCTTATATTATTCACTTTACTGAGAAACTTAATTGTTTGTGCACGTTGATGCGTCTCTCGTGTTTTAACAAGAAGCGCCTTTAAAAGATTCTGATAGATCCTTAAAAACATTACTTACTTCACATTCTAAAACTATCTCACAGGAATGTTTTGGAAAATTACGACCTCAGCACTTCCCAACTTTAACCTCCACAAAATCAGATAATTGTTACTTTAACGCATTAATGGAAATAAGATGTATAATTTGTGCAAAATGTCATTTTAAAATGTTCACAATTCGTATAAAATACCACTTCCGTCTAATACAATTATTATGATAGCATTGCTTAAAAATTCACTGACACTATCATTGACTTAACCACAAATCTTCTCTAGTGACTGAATCCCTTGAGGCGAGCCATCTTCCCTAATTTCAAGTGCAGACCTCATCCCAGTACTCCATGGCCCTGAGAATCCCAGGTACACTTTGCTCAACAATTAGATATTAACGGACCTCGGTTTCCACCCAGGTTGTCCGCCTGAAGTTCGGATAGACTAGGGTCGCCAAGTAAGAGATGAAGGTCGCGAGAGATAGATTTAATACTGTTAAAAATTTTCTTTTGTTTCTCGCGAATTTGAAGAAAATCAAATGCTCTTTTTCCGTAATATCGACATCCAAGAGCTGTTGAATTTGTAGAATGTTATTGCTTCAAGTTCCAAAACCAAAAAAGGAAGGACTACTTTATTTATGTACTACATCATTAACTGTATGACATTCATTTCACATTTTAATTTTGAAATTTTCTTTATCGTGTACAGCCAGTTCCAGTCAGTAAATAATACAGAAATAATTCAAATATTAATATTTAATTCGAATTCTGTTTCAGTGGAGGTAATACGGACTTTAATCATAAAGATGATTGTCTGCTTTCATAACTAACCCAGCAGCACTGCAGTAGAACACTGGATCACATAACAGAATTTATTACCCAAAGTTTACATATCGCAAATGGTAAATAAATTCTCGGAAGTGTCCAAAAAGTGTTTGAAAGAAAAAGATCTAACATTATAATGGTCTCGCATCATGACGATACAGATTACGTGGAATGCTTGTTTCTCAATATCGGATGTATAGAACACTATGTCTGTTTTTGTCCGGAATGAGATTATTGGCACCGTCAAATGAGTATCTTGTCCTCTACCCAGATATATGCCACACTACGTCCTACATCAAGTATTGGCGGAGTTACATTGCTTTTAAACAACACCAAATCGACTTCCAAGTCGAAAGTAAAACGTCTTGAAACTGCTCTCCTGTAAAATTCAGTAAATACCGTCCTAAACCTCCCGTCCACAGATACGTGTCACCATCCGGAACGAATTGCACGAATATCTCTAGTGCGTGACATCCAAGAAACCGAATTTCCGGCGTATTGCTGCTACTTCTGCACAAACGCCCCGCCGCCCCTCGCTTCCGTCAGCGTCGCGGCGGAACAGGAAAAGGCAGAGAGGGGGAGAGAGAGAGAGAGAGAGGCGGCTGTGGCGCCATGATTCTTTCATCTTGCGCGGGCGCCTTGAATTACGGTAAATAATTCACGCGCTCCGCGCCGCGCCCTCAGAAAAGCAGCAGTCGCGCCGCCGTGGGTGGTAATAAAATCATCGCGGGCGCTCCAGGAGGTGGCTAACCGCTGCTTCCGCCGTCGCGCCGCCTGGATTTCAGCAGCCTGCGCGACGCGTGTTAGTTAAACGCGGCACCTTCCGTCTGAACGATATGTGTGACTATTCCACTCGTGAAATTGAAACCAATCGGTTTTAACTATACTTATAAAATGCCCCAATCAGCGCGGTGTATCTCCAAATGTTTATAGCTTTTTCTATCCGATTTTTCTTACCGGCCCTTCCTATTGGCCAATAATAAGCTGCTACTCGTCTTGTTTTAGGAGGCGGTATGTATAGATCGCTGTGTTATGTGCAATAAACCGAGTATGTAGTGTAACATAACCTCTTTGATTTTAACACGTTCGTTTGTTTTCAATATTTGGTGTATTTTGGAACTCTGTTGGACGTAATTTCATTCGTGGAATAGTCCTATGAAATACCACTAGTGCTGTGGAAATTGATAAATCCCCTCCTCGTTTCGCAAGACGGAAGACAGAAAATTTATGGACTATTCTAAAGCACTCTTGGTATTACTTATGACTATTCCACTCGGGAAATTAAAACCAAGTGTTTAACTATACATACAAAATGCCCCAATCAGCGCGGTGTATCTCAAAAAGTTCTATCCGATTTTTATTACCGCCTCTACCTTCTGGCCAGTCATAAACTGTGACTCATCTATCTTTCGAGCTTTATACATCGATCGCTATGTCGATGTCCAGTAAACGGCGTATGTACTATAACATAACTTCTGATTTTAACACACTCTTTCAGTTATTTTTAATATTTGGCGCATTTTGAACTCTGTTGGACATAATTTCACACCTGGAATAGTCTTATTAAATATCACTCGTATTTTGGAAATTCTCATATAAATCTCCTCTTCGCTTCGCGAGTTGGGAATTTATCGACAATTTCTAAAGCACTCTTGGAATTACCTCTGAAAATTTCGGTACTTTGGTGTGGGTATTTATTTATTTATTTATATTTTTTGAGACAACGTAACCTCAATATCTTCATTCGAATAGGTAAGACCAATTTTTGGTTTAGAGTATTACGGCGTAATAAAATTAGTCACGCACGACGTCCGCCATCTGAAGGACATTTGTGATGATTTTGGTACTGTATGTATGTATATTTAATTTGTTCAGACAACGTTAATTCGAAGTCTCGTTCCTGATAGGTAATACCAAATTTGTAGTGTTGAGTTTTCGACATAATGGGATTCGAATTACCGAATCCATAGGTCTAGTCATTTGAATTTGACCCCCGACTCGATGTGATGTCCTTCGGAGTAGTGGGGAACGTGGGATAAAAGGCATTCTGTCGATATGATTTTTAAAATAAATTTTTCTTCGTATTATCGCCATTGGGGAAAGTATGGCATCTTATATGCCTTATTTGAAATAATCATTACTCTACGCGCTCCAGCTCGTATGTGTGTACGTCTACTTCGCCTCAGTCTTCACCAACGACTAAAGTCTTCGAGTAATACTCTGGCTCTTTTTCTTTAATTAAGTAATGGCTATGTCATTCCACAGTTATTTCTGCACTTAAGCCCTTGTTAATTTTTTTCTGTACGAATCACTTCGACTTCAATTTATTCTCGGAATTCCTTCGCTTTTGAGTCACATTTTCCTCTTTCTTTCTCCCCTCCCCTTGATTTTCCCTACTGCATTTACCCTTCGTATGCACTTCCATTACAACTTTCTCTCCGTTCTACCTCTGATCAATTTTTTCTTCTTTCGCTTTCTTTCTCTGTGCTTCCTTCTCTCACTTCCTTTCTTCACCATTTCCGCTCTTGTCAAGGCTACATCGCGGCTGCATCGCGTGAGTACCTGCGTTCCTCTCAGCTCGACCTGCCACTGCAGTCAGACTTCTCCCCTTAAACCCGCTTAGACACACGACACTACCTTTCTGGAGATGATTTCTTCTTTTCCATAACAAAACACATTTTTTTCTATGAAAATAGGATGATAAAATGTAGAATGTTATCTGAAAACTCTTGGGAATGTGAAATGTTTTACTCAAATGAAGGGGCAATATTTTTTTCGTTGTTAATGATTTTAATTTTCATTATTTGCTTAATTTTTGTAAACATAGATGTTAAATTGTTCGTTGGTAATAGCCTATTATGTGTTTTATGAAAAAATGAATATACTAAATAAACAATTCTATTTGACTGTATAATGTTAACTTGCTTTTTAGGTATAATTACATTTAATAATTAGTTCCAGCTCTCTTTTTGAATTGCTGTTTTGCAGCAGTAACTATGATTTTCACAATGATATCATGGGATGTATATTGTGATGACAAGCACAATTATCGAAAATGTTATCACTTCTCAATGCTTTTAATATTTGTTATTATAGCCATAATTTTTTATATTTTAATTTTACATTAATCCCTTTCTACAAATATAAATCTCGTTGTGCATTGTGAAAGAGTGTAGAACAAGGGTTCACAAAAAGAATATTAGTGTAGTTTAAGAACACTAAATAAAATATAACCCACTTTGTAGCTAAGTCTCATACATGGCTGATTTCATGTTATGACAAGCAGGCACAAACAAGCAGCGACGGGAATAGAAAGCCCATTGCATAGCTTATTACGAGTTTGAAACTTCTAATTAGGAAATTAAATTGCACTTTGGAGAAACGAGGTTAATAGTAGCTATTTTCATAAAACATCAGAGGCGAACTCTCACATTTTTCTTGGTTCTTTTGTTTCAAATAATCCGCCGAGAATTTATTACGTAACACCGCCGTGCCTTGGGAGCGAGGAGTCGGAAAATTCAATTCTATTATTAAGGAGCGATGCGAAGTCTAGCACAGTGGGCGACCTTTTCCATTATCCAGCAGTCGAAGATTGTAGGGCGTGGCTAAACCGTCACGCACGGGGCATCAACTTCAGCCTCAACTGTTGAGGCATCAACCGATATCACTGAAGTACATCTGACCGGGTGTTCCTATGTTAGAGACGCCACGGTGCAAGGACTTTCGATCCTAGCTGGGAAGCTAGATTGAGTTCTGTCGGTGTCTGGATGAGAAATCTGGTGGTCAGCTGCTCTGATCCGTAGTTTTCCGTAGTTCCTCTGATCAGTACCAGACGAATGCCGGAGCAGTTCTCAACAAACGGGCCACGGATCGCGCGCGATCTTTCCTTTCCCATTCCTTGTTCTATCCTCACTCCTTACACACAGACTTACAGGCGCTTCAGTACCACACATGCCAGGAGACCAGTCGGGGGCGTAGAGTTTGTCGCGGCTGGGACGGTGCCCCGCTGATGGGAGATACCTGGTTGTGGAAAAAACCCTTACCCGATGATAGGTCGGCGCCGGACCTCACCATTCAGTGGGGAATGTTTTTCGCCACCTCCCGCGATAAAACATGCACTACACTTACGGGACTAATGACCTTAGCAGTTGGCGCGCCCGGAATCACTAACCAACCAAGCAACGCTCGGTGTTCTGCGTGTAGGCACAACGGTGGGGCGAAATTCTTGCGGAGGGCGGTGGGAGTGGCCGGAAGGGAGGGTGTGGGAGGGACGGCCAGGCTCTGGTCTGGCCGCGGTGTTTATCCCCCGCATTGAACTCTGGCGGCGGGGCGCCCGCTGTGGGAAACGTCACGCAAGGCTTGCCGCCGACACAGGCCTCTTGCTCGTTTTGTGTTTCATTCTGTTTGTCCATCGACGTTCTCTCTCCTCCAATCTCGTCCTGCCTCTTCTGTTTCTTGTGGCGAGCTTTGTTCCTTCAAATGTTATTTCTCTTGTCTCTCGTAATCTGAATCAATTTGTACCTTTCCGTTCCGTGCATTCCTACACGTCATGCAAACTCGTCTCAGCTTGTCGAGTAGTCGTGCCCTCTCTGTTATTTCATAGTGATTCTATCTTTCATTTTTAATTTACCTACTATTTCGCGCAGAATGTACAGTTTCTTCCGTTGATATGTTTGCAGTTATCTTTCTCTCCAATCTATATATCTTCCTTATTTTCCAATGTTATACAATTTCTTCCAATTTTGTTTGTTTTTTCTGTTTATTATTGTTACACATTATTGTTCATATAGATTACTTAAAAACCTTTGTTTTACGCACGCACGCACCCACCCACCCACCTACCCCCCCCCCACACACACACACATGCCCATTATTTACGCAATGTCCGCTCCATTACAATCTGGTTAGGCAAAAGAACCTGTTCGAAGCACAAAACAAATTACTCTAATGACAATGCTTTATCGCGTTTTGTATTTGCATCGACCGCACCTTGTTTGTTCCATTTATTAGCCACACCAGTACCCCGGACGAAACTGCTCGCAATCGTTCTGACGCTTCGAGAATGTATTTAAAAGTAAATCTTCCCCGCCGTTCTGCAACATTAACTTTCGAATCGCCATCGTTTTCCAAAACCTATTTTTATTATTTCTCATCTTGCCTCGCCGTCATTCTTTTCCAAGATTTCTGCCGATTTAATTGACGAGAGTTTTTTTTCTTTTTTCCCCCCTTTTTGAAACATTTTAATTTCGGCGTCGTTTTATTTCGTGGCCCACCGTTTTATGTGGGTCGGGCAGCGGGGACGGTGACGGCGGGGGCGGCGGCTCCTCGTGACGTCACTGGAGGGGGCGCGCCTTTCTCAGATGTGAAATGTGGTGTGAATTAAGCAAGGCGAGCCGCAGGGAGGAGCGAGGCTGCTGGGGAGCCGACGAGAGAGCGCGCTATTACATCGCGCGGGTCGTTGTTACTCTAACGACGTAAGCGCAGTCTGGCGGTGGAATGTGGAACGGGTGCCTCCCTGCGTCCGCCCTTGTCCCTCCTCGCTCCACCCACTGCCGCGGGGACCCCCCGTTGCCCCTCCTGTGCTAGTTCTCGGGTAGTGCGGACCCTCCGGCGCGGCAGCCCAATCTGGGATTTAATAATCCACATAATGTTCGTGTCCCCTGGCAGGTCCCGCGTAGAATCGTGTAAAATGGCTTGTACTCGGCGGTGATTGTTGGTCGTGACAAGGGAATGGAGGTTTCTCTCTCGATGCCCATAGATAAGAGGTGATGTATTCATCAACTCTGCATATTGTAAAGTAGTAATACACATAGTTAGTCTTTTTATTGGAAATGATGGTACCTTTCTATTACACATTGTAAACGGCTAAAGTTATTGTTAACATTAAACACCTACACATCACTCACACAATACATGCTGTATATAAAGTCTTGATTGTGCTATAAATTATACGTATCGGTTAAAATGTTTGTTGACGTCTAGGTGATTTTATGGTATGAATTTGATTAATAATAATAATAGCAATAATAATAAAATGAAAAAGCCTTATGACTTAATAATTGCGTACTTTGTGTTTGTACTAATAACAATTGCTCTACTTTTGACTTTATTTATCAAACATTTGTTTCAAGGATATTTCTGTAACGGATAGAAATGCGCCGCCCAGCCATCGTAATGGGTAATCTTCGTGCAAACTGGCTATCGAACGGGGAAGAACGTGTTAAATGGTTTGCACCCGACTCATCTAAACGGGTCCGAGCTCCCCGTCTTATTCTCGCGTGCGGAAGCCTTCCAGGGGGGCGAGCGATCGAAGATCTCGAAGCGCGCCCTTTGCGCGCTTTTTGGCTCGCGGGCCCATTCATCGGGGAAGCTGGTAATTGTCGTCGAGGGCAGACCCATTACGATGTCGCCAACTCCATTTCTTGCCAAGCGCCAGTCGTTTAGCTAATTTATGTCCGCTATCCTTCATTGGCGAGTGCCCTTTCTTCTTATTCTTCTTGTTCGTTACTTCTCCATTATCTTCACGTAGCTCTCAGTACATATCAATTAAGAATTCATACAGAGAATTACGATCCCGGCTAATCGGTTTGTGCGATGTAATACCTTGATTTATGTGTCCATTACGGGGCGGAGGTTTATGGAATTGCTTCGAGCTTAGGTGGAGTTGATCTACATGCCAATGCCTTACCTGGGATTCGACGGGGTAATTCTAGATGTCGGGCTGTATGGTGGAGGGGCATTTGTCAGCCGAGAGGGAAGTTATCTAGCGTTTTCGACCAAAATGACGTGATCCCGGACTCCGACACGCGATGTCGTAACTTCCCCAGCCGAAAAGCACACGCCCTCCGAAAAGATTTTCATAATAAATTTATGACCTTGATGCTAGTTCATGGATAGGTTACGGGTTAATTTTAAATTCTTTTTATATAGAGGCTGCGTCAGACGAGATAGCATGAAATGAGAATCATTTGACATTCTGATTTGATAATCCATATTGGGGGCAAAGAGGGTGTGATATATTATCAACATGTATTCGATTTTTTTTTCTATTGCACGTAAGGAGTTGCAAGTGTCGCAAATAGCTTTGTGAATCATGGGTGATTTAAAAAAAACATTAAAAATACTTGTGAAAACGGATGGCAAATCCCCATTTATAAATGTATTAATACTTATAATATATTAATAAACCTCGTATATATAGTTACTGTTGCAGAAATTCGAACTTCGTAAGATCGAATCTAATCGATCTTCTTGCTCTGCCAACGGAACGACGGAAAAATAGTTTGCTACCACTTCACGAAAAAAAAAGAACCGTTGGAGTATACCAGATCCATGACACTGTAACAAGGAACCTTGTTACAGTATCATGGATCTGGTATACTCCAACGGTTCTTTTTTTCGGAGCTTTATTTCATTTCCAGCGTAGATCAATAATACTATTCTCTAACACGTCAACAGCCCTCCCATGCGAGTCTGTTTCTATTTTTTAAACGCATGGGCTATCGCTTACAAATCGAAGCACTGGAAGAATTCCAGTTGCGAGGAGACTCGCCGTTGTTTTTTGGCGAAGGGAGCGTTTCCCAGATTGGAGAGAACCCTTCGAGCGGTTGGACTTGGAATTATTTCTCGTTACGGCACCACGTTTTTATCTCGCGGGCGCCCGGAATGATACACTGGGGGCCAGACAGATAAATTTTCATAAGTAGGTTGCCCGCTTCCGCTCCTGCTCCAGACGGGGGTTGCAAGGGGGGGGGGCGCGAGCGGGCCACAACCAAATGCAATGCTGGAGGACGGGGCGACGCCGCGTTGGCAGCGCGTGCGGCAGAGAGACGGGAAGATAATAGGATGACGTGGACAAATATTGGGGGAGGGGAAAGAATGGGGAGAAGTGGGGAGGTTTTGAATTGATAGGATTAGGATGAAAACAATGGGTGAATAATGGTAGGGCATAAAAATGATAAAAGGGCGTGTTTGAGAGGAGGGTGGAAGAGGCAGTCACTAGAAAATCACTAGTGCTCAGACGCCTTCTGGGCTTAAAATCAAATCAGTTATTAGGCTTTCTGTATACTGAAAGTGATGTTAGGGTGACTCTCGGCCAATGGAAATGAATTTATTCATTCATAAATATAACAAAAAATACGCTTATTTTAATGGAGTCATAAGGTACAATAGAGTGTAATCGTGTAGGGCAATGAGATACAAAAGATAATTGAGAAGATTTAATATTTTTTACTAGAAAACGCTACTTGCTATGGAATAAAAGAGTGTATCTTCATTCACTAGTGAGGATTCGAGACTCAGTTACAAATGTCGATGTCCGACGCGCCTTCTGCCCAACTGGACCGATTTCTTTTCTGTTCGTCTAGCAGGTTTCTGTAACCATATCCAGCCTGAACTGTGCGGTTGTAGAATGTATATGAAGCAAAAGGATTGATGGAACACGTGTGGAATCACTGTATAATGGGTGGTGATTAAAATACGTTCAGGTAGCTGAATTACGTTTACAACAATAAAACACCCGATTTGAAAGCGCATTTCCAAAACAACGTCGAGTAGTGAGTGTTCAGTTCGTTGGATTAAATTAGCAGCAATAAAACGGAGATTTGAATCTCGCATTTCCAAGTCAACGGCGAGGCTCCGGCCCTTGTTTTCCCCAATTAACATAAAAACATCCTTGCGTCCAACCAATGCAAAATTTCCAACGCTTTTACATAATAATACAGAAACGTCGTATCTTGACTCTTACCTCCCTGTCGTAACTAGTTCTAAATTACTATTTTTACGTAATTAAATTTGCGCTTTAACTGCTCGTCAAAATAATACTCGCATGCGGTGGACCGCGTGCCAGTAAAATGGACCAGCAGCAGCATGGCCGTGCCCGGAGTGGCCAGACGGCTCCCTGGGGCCACGCCATGCCGTGCCGTGGCGTGCGGCGTGTGCATACAGTTTCACGTCCTTACGCCTGTGCGCGCGCAAACACTGGCGGCGGCGGCGGTGGAGGCGGCGACGGCGGCGGCGGTGGTGGTGGCGGCGGCGGCGGCGGCGGCGGCGGCGGCGGCGGTGGCGGTGGAGGTGGAGGCGGCGACGGTAGTGTGGCGGTATAGGCGCTTCCCGCCATCGATCAAGAGCGCCATCGCACCCGGATTAACCCCGTTCCATAGGCATGAGCGGGCCGCCGCCGCCGACGCCGGAGGTGGCGGGCGCGCTGGAGATGGCGCACGCCGCGCCGTGATTGTTTCGGCACCATTGTGGCGTGCGGTCGTGAGTGCGCGTGTGTGCGTTGGTGTGTGGCGGATGCTCGCGGGGGTGATGAGATGGGTTGCCTCCCGTGCTTCCAAATACATTTTCCAATTGTATACCAGGTGAAACTTTTGTCGTGTTGCGCTGTTCGATTATGGTATTAGTTATACAATTGCTTTTTATTTCTAATTAGACCGATTGTGAACTCGTGACCCATGTGGCAGGTGATCATTTATCATGCATTTAGTCGATGAAATTCAAATAAGGGTTTAGCTATTTCCGTGAGTTAAACTGGGATTGCTCGGGAATATATAGACGTGCACTCTCACACACCTCCCTAATAATGTACATAATCAGACAGGCGCGTCGAGCCTAAAGGTGAAAACCGCATTAAAATCATGTGGAGTTAGATTCTTCTCTGGACCCCCTAGACAAGCTATCACATCATTCACATCATTAAAATATGTTTATTGTGTAATAAACGTTCATGTTTCTTACTGGTATTGTACAAAATATTAGTAACTGACATCTTGCTCAATTGAAGTTGATAGAGGTTTGTTTGTTTTTTGTTTCAAATTTTCTTTCTTTTTTTATTTCTTTCTCTGGACTCGCTACTCTTGCCATGATATCCTGAAGTAAACTTGCCAATTGTTGAAAATTATTACAGATCCCTGACAACATAAAAGGAAGAGTTTGTATGAACCTCAGCTCCGCAACATACGTATTGATTTATTCGTCTCGAAGGGTTTTGTGAGGATACCGTACATGTTTCATTACATTGATAATGTTATTTCGTAATTCTGCTTCGAATAGTTTTCTTATTTTAAGGTATCTGGAAACTAATTCTCTAGGGTAATGTGGCTTTTTGAATATTAAGGAACTGTAACTTGAATCATTGTCAGATTCGAGATTTATAAGTTTCAGAGTTGAACTCATTACTCTCCTTCTGTTTCTTCACATGTTCTTGTATATTCAGCGCAAAATTATAAAATGTATTTGCTTTTTGTCGTGTATCACTGCAGGCTATTAGGGAATTGCGATTGGTAATCACTTTTCTACAAATTTGAACGACTCTGCATAGAAGCACTTACCACAACTTCAGTTGCATCTAAGAACTTCTCTATACTTCTATATTTTGTCGTCAGTTCTCCATGATCATGTAGGCAATGTGGATGTTGCATGTGTTGTGACCTTTTAACATCGATTTTTGTTCGAAGTTTTTACGTGTTGGATATTTTATTTTTAATGAAAAAAGTACCATCAAAGTAAAAACCTATTATAATTTCCTGTTATTCATTTGAGCAATATTCAGAAAAAAGTGACCAAAGGTGAAAAAAAAATCGTGTTTTCTTTGATGAATGAAATCTATATAGTTTCTCAATAAGGCAGTCAGATAATATGAGTACAAGTTGTGTTAATTATCCTGATCCTGACTGTTTTGTGTAAGTTAAATATCAATTTAAATTGAATAAAAGCGACCAGCTTCATATTAAATTCCCTTGGTGCCAACATTAATCATTACTAATTCAGCTTTAAAAACATCGATGGTTAGGAGGCGATTTTTTTATTAATATTGATGTCTTAATTTTCAATATCGATATTTAGAAACAGCGCATTTTTGCTGACAATGTCTCATCCATACTCTCGAGTGGTGGCGTGCGGTCGCCGCCCATTCCCCTTCTCGTGACCCATTCCCCTTCACGCGACCCATTCACCTTCACGCGACCCATTCCCCTTCACGCGGCCCATTCCCCTTCACGCGACCCATTCCCCTTCACGCGATCCATTCCCCTTCACACGACCCATTCCCCTTCACACGGCCCATTCCCCTTCACACGACCCATTCCCCTTCACGCGCCCCATTCCTCTTCACGCGCCCCATTCCTCTTCACGCGCCACATTCCCCTTCACGCGATCCATTCCCCTTCACACGACATATTCCCCTTCACACGACCCATTCCCCTTCTCGTTACCCATTCCCCTTCTCACAACCCATTCCCCTTCACGCGGTCCATTCCCCTTCACGCGGCCCATTCCCCTTCAAGCTACGGCACGGAACTCTGACGCGGATCTCTGCTGCTTCGCTGCAGTCGGAATCGGCCAAGGCAAAAGGCAAAGTTTGTTGGCGTTCCACCGCCTTCGCGCGAACCGTTAGATCGCCTCAAAGACCGCCCTTGTGGCACCTCCTCGCTCTTTATGATCTATTCATTGGGGGCCATTAACATGACAAACGCCCGAGATTAGGATTCCGTTACTTCGTCGGAAGTGGGAGTGCTTAATCATTTAGAAGATGTTTATCTCTTGAGCATGTATTTGTATGTGTGTGTGTGCATTAGCTTATGCACATTTCATGAATCACCTTGCGGGAATTACATTAATACAATGTAATCGCTTGTGTTCTTTTCTGCCTCTGGTTTCCTTGTTTTATTTTACAAATAAACTTGCTGATTATTCGGCATTGCTTAGGATATTCTTTTATCACAATAATATATTAAACAGGCCTACGAAAGTCACAAACATGCCCGCCCCGTCCCGTCCCTCCACACCCCGCCCCGCCCCGCTCTCCTCACCGCCGTCCCCCTTCCCCCGCTGTTTTAATTGCATTGAAAACATTCAGCAGTTCATTTAACGTTGGCTTTATGGACTTTTGTACTTTGCTGTAATTTGTAACAAAGTTCAAAAACATCGGGAAGATAATTAGTGGTTTCACGTTGAAAGTAGAAAACTAGTCCGGAGGTCCGGACAGTCTGTGGAGAAAACGGGTTTCGTATTGATCGTAAAGTTAGCGCTCGTGATTGTAGTGGCGCAGCGGCGCGAAGACGTGTGGACTGTTGACAAGTCGAAGCACTTAACTGCATAGTCGATTAATGTTTACCATGCAGGCGATCGCTAACTTACTCTAGAATTTGCGCTTTCAGTTAAGAAATATTGTTGAAGTTAATCCAAGTCTAATTCAAAAATATCAGCTCCTTATGAATATTGTTATATGGTATTTACGTATTATCTTCATGCGAGGTTGTGATTGTTCTCTTTTTCTAGTCTCCTTTTTTTACGACTTCAGGCTTCTAACAATGCCGACAATGTTTCTCTGCCCATCACATATTGGTTACGGGATAATTTGTCAAACAGCGACCTGACCCTAGATCTTTGTGACCCAATTGGGAAATACAATCCACCGGGTGCAAAACTGCCATTTTATGCAGTCATAAACCGTGAACATTTCAATGACTACACACCTGGTTTCAGCAGAGATCCGTCAATACCAGAAGAATATCTCGTGTTCGTGTTTCGTAAGCATGACGTGAATTGTGTTTTCTAAAGGACATGCAAGAATGAAAGCGTACTATAAGGATACCTTCGTGTCTGTGGAACGTGGTCAGGAATTTGAGGCAGGCTATTGATTGTTTGGTGCTTGAGATGAAAGAAAAAACGTAACTCGGAAGATGTAGACCCTGATATAATTGACCTGGTTCTTGTCTACATTATTTTAGTGAACTAAACAAGTTAACTTGTTGTACTCATTTAATTGCCAACAGAAAGTAATGAAAAAAGTTGTCATTTTATGAAGACTTTAGTTAATTAAAAAAAATGAGATTAAAAATAATTTTCAAAGTAACAAAATGTATACTGATATTCATTTAAATACAATTCAATTTACAAGCAACTACTGTAAATCTTCAAATAATGATGCTTCTGTTTCTCAAGAATTGAGAGATTTCCGTATTAAACGTTAAATTTACTTCAGCATTCGTTTTGAAATGCTTGTTATGATGTTGAAAACTTCCTGGTTCACATGCTCGTAAACCCATTACTAGTGCAATGACTTCTTGATCGGTGCTTCGCAGATGAGAAAAGTCTCCGAATCAGCCGTATCTGGAGGCAATTCCCCTCCAGTGTTCCAGTGCTGTTTACTCGTCCTCCGATCTACGTCACATCCGGTGGCGAGTTCTTCCGGGTGCTCTGACGGTGAACACAGTGGGTCGAAATTTGCAACAGATGCGCGCGTCACAAACAAGCTAACTAAAAATTCACTTTTGGAATTTCTGGGAAAAAATTATTAGCTGTGAAATGCTTTATAGAATCAAGCTGATTTGATATTTACACAGCTCGAGGTAACAGAATAATAATAGAAAAAAAGTTTTGCAATAAATTGTCCGCAGAAAAAATGCGACTTAATCTGGGATATTCAAGAGAGAGAAATCGGCTTCTCCACGTACAATCTTCTTTCACTATTAGAATGCTGTAAGCCGTTCTGTTGAATAACTGGAATGGAAAGAATGATTATAAAACATGGCGAGAGATGCAAGTTCTAGTGACTGTTCTAGTGACTTCAACTACTTATTTCTTTAAAGTTTTATTTTATTTTTTCTCGATTCGAATTCCGAATCGATTCACTGCAAGTTAACAACCAATCTCATTCGAATGCTTCCCATGACTGCTGCAGGCGCGGGTCCACAGAAAGGGAAATGAGGGAAATCTCCCCTCTCCTATGTTTTGTTAGTAACTATTAATTCGAACTTGTTACGAAACTTTCGAGCAAAAATATTTCGGATATCATTAAAACGAATAAAATCCTATTGCATCATGAACTATTGTAGCCTACGAGATTTTATAAAATATATGCCATGACACCTTCATCCTAAACATTTTGAATTTTCCCTACCAAAATTCGTCCTTGGATCCGCCCCTGCTGCTTGCTACGGCTGCATCCATCCCATCTCATTTGTGTCTGAATCTTATTTTTACTTTTGCGGCAGGAATAATGGACGCCAAGTTAAAAAAAAAAAAAAGAAATCGGTCAGCGCGCACTGGCTGTCGTGCGCTGCCCTACTGCGCGCAGGAGACAAGGAGGAGCCCTGGAGCCCCGGCTCCCAACTTTCGGGCGGGCGCTCGCCCGGCGAGCTATCGAGTTAGAGGGGTCGATCTTGGGATTGGGGTCGCGCCGTGGGGAGGGCGATCTCGTGAGTGCGCTGAGGCGCGAGCCCCCCCCCCCCCCCCGCGTCGCTCACCCGTGGCCCCGGTCCTCTTTCCGGTGCGTTCTGTCGCCGCGCACGGGGATGCGTCGAAGCTGTTGTTTTTGGTCCGCACTTCCCTCCTTGGGTCCAATGGCTGTTTGTTCCGTCGTCGTTTTATTGCGCATCAGTGAATATTGATGGCGTTGTTCTCTTATTTTCGCGGATTGCTAGGCGGGATGAATGAAGAGGGTTAAACCAGAAGAAATGAAAACTAATTGATCCTTCTTGACAAAGTGAAGATTCCAACGTTAGCTGGGAAAGCTGCGCATTAGCAAAGTGGATACTCAAGAGGGAATGATGTGCAGACGGAAAGAAAAATGAAAAATTATCTTAAGAAGAAATTCTTAAGAGGGGTCTATGCAGCTCTTTGTCAATTATGTGTAGCCTGGTCATTTGTTTTGAGGGTTTTTTATTCTTTCACCTTCAGGCCTTTTTTTACATACCGCGGATCACTTATCTTTCACGCTGGACGTCTCGATTTTAAGAGTGAAATGCGCATCAAACCACACCAACCACTAGCGACAGAGAAGAAAATCTTCAAAACTTGTGGAAGACGGTCTAAGTTTGTCTCCGTTTAATCTTGTTTTTCTGTTTCAACAGTCACGTTTCGCAATAGATCGCCGTGAACAAGACAGCACTTCCTCTCAAAGCAAGTTTTAGAACCAGGGAATATTAGTAAGCATTCAGTAACATCTCCCTCAATGTATTTCTCCTGTCCGATTCTTTATTTTCTTTCAATATTTTTAATGACCCGTTTCTGTTCTCTCCAGAGCCATTACTCTGCCACTTCAAAGCAACCAGCCAAAGTCTATTACTGAGGGTTACGCCAGCCTTTAACTCCAAATACCTTGAGCAAACGGAAGACTCTCAACTCCGTGGGGAATAAGGAGTATGTCCAAATGCTAGAACCTAAAGGGACCTCTAATTATTCTAGCACAGATCTAGAGATAATCAGAAAATATTTGATCTTTGATGATATTTCTCCCTCTAAAACAATGTTAACTTACAGAAATGAAGAACGTACATTTTTAACAATAAAATGTTAAAGCGAAGAATGATAATTAAATATTGTACTGAGAATAATAGACATCAATAAAATTAAATAAATCATGTGAAAAATTAATTTAATGTAGCATTTTTAAAATATAATTTTACTTAACCTCGTCATCACAACTGTCCATCTACGTCGATCCCCTCCTTTGTTACTGTTTTCATCGGCAATTCCTCGTACCGTTCAGCCTCTTCTCTTCTTCGCAACTCCCCGTGCCGCTCACCGGTCACCTACGTGCGTCGGGCGCGCGGGTCTCCCATTGCGCTGAGTGCCTTGCGTCGCAGCCTTTGCGCGCCGCGTCGGGGACCGCCGTCTGCGTCCCAGAGCTCGTTACCGCGCGCCCTCTGGGGGCCGGCGCCGCGCCCCGCCCGCCCTCGTGCCTCGACGGATGCCCGCCCCCGCCCCCGCCCCGCAATGCCACTTGGCCGCCGCTAATGCCCGCCGCTTTCGCCTGCCGCGCCGCGCCTCGCCCCCCGCGGGTGAAACGAGTGTTGGTTGGTACTAAAAAAACGAATTATTTAAAACTAATAATTTGTTTCTACGTTGCATAAACATCACATTTCTACTTTTTAAAATACGGCCCCGAGTATTGTTCACTTCAATATGTCTATTATAGCCCGTGGCCCCACCTCGGTGCTTGTACATTTTGTGGGTGTAGAGATACTGTTCCCTAATTACACTATCGGAAAGGATCAATCTTCGGTTGATTTCCGCGTTCGGGCCGGCAGGATTGTTTACGACTGAGTAATTGAAACACCCACTAGAAGAAGACCAGGACGCACTGCAAAGGAAAACATTCTGGCGAATATGGCCGAATTTGATTGAACAATATCAAAAGAGCTGAGAAAAGAGTGTTGGTTGGTACTAAAAAACTAATTACTTAAAACTAATAATTTGTTTCTACGTTGCATAAACATCACATTTCTACTTTTTAAAATACGGCCCCGAGTATTGTTCACTTCAATATGTCTATTATAGCCCGTGGCCCCACCTCGGTGCTTGTACATTTTGTGGGTGTAGAGATACTGTTCCCTAATTACACTATCGGAAAGGATCAATCTTCGGTTGATTTCCGCGTTCGGGCCGGCAGGATTGTTTACGACTGAGTAATTGAAACACCCACTAGAAGAAGACCAGGACGCACTGCAAAGGAAAACATTCTGGCGAATATGGCCGAATTTGATTGAACAATATCAAAAGAGCTGAGAAAAGAGTGTTGGTTGGTACTAAAAAACTAATTACTTAAAACTAATAATTCGTTTCTACGTTGCATAAACATCACATTTCTACTTATTAAAATACGGCAACGAGTATGATCACTTCAATTTGTCCATTGTAGCCCGTGGCCCCATCTCGGTGCTTGTACATTTTGTGCGTGTAGAGATACTGTTCCCTAATTACACTATCGGAAAGGATCAATCTTCGGCTGATTTCCGCGTTCGGGCCGGCAGGATTGTTTACGACTGAGTAATTGAAACACCCACTAGAAGAAGACCAGGTCGCACTGCAAAAGAAAACATTCTGGCGAACATGGCCGAATTTGATTGAACAATATCAAAAGAGCTGAAAGTATTTGACTGAACCCAACAGATAGATCAGGGGACGTGCTGAAACCAACGTACAATTCTGCTTTGACGATATCACATAACGCGTAGAATGGAATTAAAATAGTTATCAATAAATGATTTACCCCATATAATAAACCACAACTCTCCATAAAACACTCCGCCCAGTGTTTTTGATGGCCATTCTAATGCCTTTCCGTCCATCTACAATATTAAAATATTTTAAGTAGCAGTGTGTGTGTGCGCCATTAAAATCAATAAAGCTCACGTGCGCGTACATGCAAGGTAGGAAAAAGTGTAATGCAATTAAGATACATACTGTAAGAAAAAACAAACAAACAGCAAGTGTTTTTTTAAGTACGAATTCAGCTTAATTCTATTCAGAATAGTAGAATAAATGTTTGAAACATCTAGGGGATGTTGGAGTTAACGATCACTTTTCCCGCTGAATGTCGAGGAAAATGTGATATAACGAAGCTACACTTATCTTAGAATCTTTGATGGCTAGGCAGTACATTCTGCAGTGTTGTTTGGCGGGTAGAAGAACTGTCAGGGGACGACCTGCCCACTGACACTAACGAGATATTTTGTTCAATTTTATTCTGTCAGACGTTCATCTCCGTTATCACTCATCCATGAGACCTCTATTACGTCAAGACGAGAATTTTTGATAACCTTTATCCCTCTTCCGTACAGACTTTTAAAATTCGTAACATTTATTCTGAACCGACCGCTTGACATACCAATCGGGCGCAGGTACGTGGCATTCCTAGAGGCGATGAGAGGCAGAGGATGGATGCTAGGATCTAGGGGCCAGGGGCGGCGGCCCACGATGATAAGCTTCGGCGCGAGGGCGCGTTAAATGATTCATCGCCCCCCGGGAGGGTGCGCCGGTGGCGGCGGCGGCGGCGGAGGCGGCTGGGAGGGCTACTAGAGGCGCTCAGGCACGCCGACTCCGCCTGTGGCCCCTGCGCCTTGCATCATCAGTCCATGCACGAGGGGATTCCACATCCCGTCAATGCACGAGAGAAGTGAGAGAAACGATCTCCTGCAAATTGTCCATTTGCAGGACGTCGCTTTTATTTGTTTCCTGGCCCGTCACAAAAATATCAAGTCGATATCGGCGGCGGCGATGGTGTGACGGTTAGCGTACCGGACTGTTATACCCAAGCTCGCGGGTTCAAACCCGATCGAAGCCGTGGATTTTTAGGGCGACAAAATCCTTCGTACGCCTTCCTTCGGAGGGGAAGTAAAGCCGGCTGTCCCATGTTAGTAGATTTACTTGCATGTAAAAGATCCTCAAGCCTAAACGACGCCTCTGAGCTAAATTCAAAATCGCCTGTTTCTCGCCCAAGATATACCTCCTTTCTCTGCTAGTGGAAAGGAGCGTAGCGAAATTTGCGTGGTCAGACGGAAGAGCGGGCCTAATGGCCCGAGTCTCGCCACGTAAAATAAGGCAAATTCAATTCAATTCAATATCGTCAGCAAGTACTTGGAGAATAGGCAAAATTTCCAACCGACTGGGAAACAGCAACGATTTGTATTTTACTATAATAAGATGAGACACAATGACTTCGTGGGTGATGCTACAATATGAAAGGTATGCGACGTGGAGACAAAAAAGAAAGAAATATCACCAAATTGTTCACATTATTATAGAAATCGATGTAATATTGTAATCCAGTTATTTATGATCATCGACTCTAATATTCTGAATTTATTATCGATGTCGGAATATTAAAACGATGTGGATACCTTGACACACGCTTTTACCATTACCCATTTTATGCTTCTTCTTCGGACTCCTAGCAAACTGCCGCAAACCATTTTCATCTTTATCTCCTCACGTTCTTTGTGTCCCGTCGAGCTACATCAGTCCTGGACCATATCTCCGGCTTCCAGACGCCTCACAGCCCATATTTTCGTACTATGACTACGTCACTGTAACAGTCTTTGTGTTCAGTATTACTAGAAGCTGTCACTGTTAACTCCGCCACTATTTTTTAACATTCCATATCACGTACTAATATAGTGATAGGACAATGTGCAAATACGTTTTCCGTCAGCAACGTTCATAGTAATAAAATACTTCAACTATTATTCGCAAAGTCCCAGAGATAAAATGAACCATTTCTAACTAGTGCTATCTTTAGCACTTACATTTCTACGATTTTTTTTATCTCCGTTCTCACACCTTTCTCTCCCATCCAACGTAACGCAATTTTTCCGCTTCTCTGTGAGTTCAGCGAAAAGCACAGCGGTTACCACTCACATACTATGTGATCAAAAGTACTCGGACACGTGGCTGAAAATGACTTACCAGTTCGGGGTGCCCTCTATCGGTAATGCTGGACTTTAATAGGGAGTTGACCCACCCTTAGCCTTGATAGCAGCTTCCACTCTCGCAGGCATACTTTCATTCACGTGTTGGAAGGTTTCTTGGGGACTGGAAGCCCATTCTTCACGGAGTGCTGCACTGAGGAGAGGCATCAATGTAGGTCGGTGAGGCCTGGCACGAAGTCTGCGTTCCAAAACATCCGAAAGGTGTTCGATAGGATTCAAGTAAGGTCTCTGCGCAAGCCAGTACATTACAGGGGTGTTATTGTCGTGTAACCACTCCGCCACAGGGCGTGCACTATGAGCAGGTGCTCGATCGTGTTGAAAGATGCAATCGCAATCGCCGTATTGGTCTTCAAAAGTGGGAATCAAGAAGATTGCCCTGATACGAATGCCCTGAATACGCCCTGATGAAGGTCGCAGAATGGCGACCGAAACGTCGGCACCTTCGCCATGGACGCGGCGTCACCCGGACAGCCTAGTAAGTACTAAATCAAGAAGATGTTTACGTAAAACATCAATGTAGGTCTGTGCGTGATCTGGGCTGTCCGGGTGACGCCGCGTCGAAGGCTGTGTTGCCGACGTTTCGACCATCTTGTCGTGGTCTTCCTCAGGGCTGGTATGCGACGTCACCCGGACAGCCCAGATCACGCACATGAATCTGGCCGCGGAAGCACGGCTTCATCAATGTAGGTCTGTGCCGTGATAGTGCCACACAAAACAATAAGGGGTGAAAGCCCCCTCCATGAAAAGCACGACCACACCATAACACCATTTTCGACGTGTCCGGATACACAGTTAGTACCTCCACTCCATTTCTCAGAGCTCAGTGTCTCGTAGACCGCCTGTGTTTCGCATTCCTCCCCCACCCCCTTCCGACCTATCAACCCGAGCGCATAATTGTGTAACCAAGACGTCGCTGGCAGTGCATGTGGAGGCGGCCCGCGGAGCGGCGCGGCACGGCGCGTCGTCGTAAAATATTCACGCGCCTTCAGGCGGCGGCGTGAGGGGGCGCGCCCGGGGACGCTGTCCGCGCTGCGGATGAAGTGCGCATGCGCCGGCGCGAGCTACGATTGCCACCTGGCGTGGGAGGGGGGGGAGATGGGACAGGGTTTCGGAAGTGGAATCCGTGAGGCGGCGCGACTGTCACAAGTGGTGCCCGATTTGGGGTGAAATTTCGGTCCGTCAGATTCGGACGGACAAGTCCAAACCAATGTGCGGCCAACAGACGATGTTTTCGGACGCCGCTGTCGGAAGAGGTCGTTCACTTCGACCATTTCCGTTTACGTAAAGGCGTTACGGGTTGGCATGGGTGGCACGGCGTGGAAGGGGAGAAGGGAGAGGGTTTCGGCAGTGGAAGCTATGAGGCGGCGGTCACAAGTGGTGCCGATTTGGGGTGGAATTTCGGTCCGTCAAATTCGGACGGACAAAGCGAAGCCTATGTGCGGCCGACAGCCGATGTTTTCGGACGCCGCCGTCAGAAGTGCTCAGTATGACAATTTCCGTTTACGTGATGGCGTTACGGGCAGACATAGACGGCGCGGTGCGGGAGGGGGGAGGTAGAGGATTACGGAAGTGGAATCGGTGAGTTGGCGGTTAGAGTGGAGCCGACTTGGGGTGACATTTCGGCCTGCTAAATTCTGACGGACAAAATCAAACAAAACAAAACCTCATTAATTGACAGCCAGCCGCCGCCCAGCACACTACGCCCGCGACCCTGCCGCCACTGAGGATGTCCACCGCAGACGTGTTTGGCCCTTCAATGCCAACTGGTCCACGGCCTACCATCCCGGAAAATGTATCTTCTATTGACTCAGGCCGTGAAAGCCTAGGATGCTAAGTGAAGCGCCCCTACGATGTTAACTTGAAATCTTCGTCCGTCTCCCGATGTTTTCGGACGCCGACGGAAGAGGTCTTTCGGGTTTACTATGACCTTTTCCGTTCACGTGTTTGAACGAATACGACATGACGAACGTGAGCGTCCCACGTCAGCCATCGAAATTTGGCTCAACATCGGCTTCCGCAACTGGCGTCCGATTTAAATGAGTAATTGCCATGTGCTTGTCAGATGCCTCATTTGCGTACAACCACAAATATCAGTGTTCAAATGATGGACGTGACGTTTACTGTTCACCGCCTGGATTGGTTGTTCGAAGGAGTTCCAGCTTCATACGGACGTCTAAGCTTTCTGCATAGCGGTGTATCCAAACGCAGAATTGTTATACATATACAATTGTTATAGGATATCAATGCGTGTGTATTGAATGTTCAAACAATGTATGGCTATTGTGAGATTTTCTTTGTTTAGCAATATATTGTATACAACAAATTTCGCGTTCGCCTTTGTAAATTCAGTGCGTAAAAAATGAAAACTGAGTTAATTTCAGTGCGGTTCTCTCAGTTGTTTGGAAAGTTTATCCCAGAAGATTTTGGAAACACCATGCTATATTACATAAAAATTATTTAATAATCATTTTACAAAAATTGCGATGCAAACGCTTACGAAAGATATATTAAGTGCCTCCTGCAGCGTTATCTCAACACTAAGGTTACGTTTCAGTCCTTCCCCACTTTCTTGTGGTAACAATTCTTTGAGAGCACGAATTATCAACTGAAATAGTAACATTTACGTAGCATTTTCTCTTGGAATTTAAGACGTTTCAGTTTCGGCGGTAATTTTTTGCAATGTTTGTTGATTCAATAGAATGAAAGTTGCTTAATATGTATGTGTGCATGGCAACGCACTTGCACCTCATGGTAGGTCGGGGAGGGCCGGGGCAGGGAGGAGCGGAGTGGAGTGGAGTGGAGCTGTGAGGGGAGCGATGGCGCGGAATGTAAAGGGGGAATGCGTGTAAACGTACATCCATTATAAATTGAATTTAATTTACAATAATTTATAATAATGAATTGAATGTATGCCTTATTTTACGTGGCGAAACTCAGGCCCTGAGGCTTGCTCTTCCGTCTGACCACGCAAATTTCGCTACGCTCCCTTCACCAACTAGCAGAGAAGGAGGTATTTCTTGGGCGAGAAACAGGCGATTTGAATTTAGCTCAGAGGCGTCATATAGGCTTGAGGATCTTTTACATGCAAGTCAATCTACTAACATGGGACAGCCGACTTTACTTCCCCTCCGAAGGAAGGCGTACGGAGGATTTTTTTTCGCCCTTAAAAATCCACGGCTTCGATCGAGTTTGAACCCGCCAACAGTGGGTACAACAGCCCGATACGCTAACCGTTACACCATCGCCGCTCGCATTTTACGCTGTAGATCGAATGGGAGACAGCATGAATGTTTCATTCCTTTTCGTGTCTAATAGATGTTTGCGTGTCCAACAGATGCAAAGAGAACGCCGGGTACTTTAGCTCGTTTAAATATAAATTGTAATTCTCCTCTAATAGGTACTGTTCTTTTCAAGGCCTTTGTTTAAGTTTCAATATTAAAAAAATTACACATCTCAAATCTTTTAATCAAACATTCCAATTTTGTGATCCATTTAAACTCTGCTCATCTAATTCTCCTACGTGACGTATTGCCTCTTTGATCAGTACGGTTTTTATTCATTAGCAGCGGATCATTCAGCGTGCCATTCCCATGACTATGAAAAAAAAAGTTTCTGTTAAATGAAGTTCGCGGAACTGCCGGCAATGCTCCGCACTAGTAATTTATGTTCAAAACTATGAAGTTATTTCTTTGAACTACTTTTACTTTTAAGTAATCATAATTAAATGGTTTCACATTTTCAGCAGCTGTGTCGAGATCCCATTTGGCTGAATTCCAGAGTTAGAGTTTTGTAGCTATGCAATTAGTTAAATTAATTGCATTTTTTGAAGTTCATATCTTATCCTCTCTAAATGCAGTTTTGTATTTATTGCTTAAGTAACATTGCGTGACTGTATTTTATTACACTCATATTTTCTTCGCAAACAGCCGTAAACAACTGTCTCCTTAGGATTTCTTTTTGGTGATCTTTTCGTGATATTTCCATGAACCACTGACTGAAGGTAAACAAGGTGATTTTATGAGCATCTTAATATCTGCGAATATGTCAAATGTATAGTTTTTATTGTTGCAAAAGTAGGAAATAGTGATGCTTTCGAGCGTTTTGTCCTAAAATTAGAAATTCTAAACATTTTTACTTGCATTCAGTTCTAAATTTATTTTAAAATATCTGACTTTATTGCATATGAAAAGTTATTTTTAAGCCAACATAGAAAGGAAATTGTGCAATTTACGATTTCATTCATGCAACGAAATCCACATCTTCTTAAAAGATAAATCACTTCAGTAAATGTGAAAATATTTATTCCATTTGTCCAAATAATTGAAATTGAGAAAATACTAAAATAACACTTCTCTTAATTGATTTCCTTGCAAAAAGATGAAAAGGAAGAGTTAATCTAATTATTACTTGAAACTTCATTGTGCTTCGTACGAATAGAATAAATGAACCATCTAGTTTTAAGGACAAGCCGACTTTTATCTTTATGTATAGAGATGTGGAGTTAAAGCAAACATGAGTTACGTCGATTGCGTTGAAGTCTGAAGCAGGCTCAACCGAAACGCCTGCTTGTTATTAGATACCTTCTAATAATTATAGTAAATTAAAGGTGTTGTCTGGTATCCAAAATTTATTTTGCTAACGATCGTTTCGATCGCGTAGCGATCATCCTCAGAGCTAAAATTAGAATTATCGAAATAAAATTAGCAAAATAAGTTTTGAATACCAGGCGACACCTTTAATTTACCGAATCCAAAATTGTTTTTGTACTATTAATATCAGTCTTGAAATCAGACACTTCCAAAAACCCACGTGTCGGAGTTCATAATTGAATTCGATGTCATTTGAGCCTGTTGCCACTCATTGGGACACGTCACGTCGTGGTGATTTTGGAGTGATAATGGCGTGGAAGATAGAGAGGGGTTCCGTCCCACTCTAGTGCGCGTGCACTGACCCGGCGCCCTCGCCGCAAGAGAAAGTCGTAAAATAATTTTTTGCCGCCGCCGTAATAAGTCATCGCTATTTTACACTTTTATAATGCCCGCTCCAGAGTGTATGTACGTTGTTCTAATGCAATTTTTGTGTTTCAGGTGAGTGTCGTGCTGAGGCGCATGCGACGTGTGTGAAATACGTGCGGTGGTGAGTGTTGTCGCTCTGGTGAACTTAAGCGGAGGTGATATCGATAAGAAAACATCCATGTCACCGAATATGTTTAATTCTAAACATCGATTGTTTAAATGTGATTTTTGTAACTTCTAACATTAAGTTCGTGCGCTACAAAATTTTATTTGACAATAGTCGAGTTTATTGCTTTACAATTAAGATGCAACAGAAAACTAATAAAACTATTTATAAACATTAAAACAAAATATTTATAAGAAATGCGATAAAAATAATTATAACCACGGACAAAACTGAGCCTGAAAGGTTGTGCAACAAGGGTCATCTAAATGGGCGAGTCCTAGTCGCCGATAAAGATACTATTTGTTAATATTTCAAATTTTAACTTTTAAAAAATTGTACTCATTGCGAATTTTTTATTCACTAATAAACCTTCGAAAACGTAATAACTTTAAAAACAAAACATCGATGTTAGAAACACATAGGCTTAAAACACCGATGTTTTTTAAAATAACGACATCGAGGTTGCATCCCTAATTGACTTCTTTTTGACGTCGATGGTGTACACATGTTAATGTTCAAATTCAGTTTAATCTTTGATTTATCTTTTGATATTTGGTTTCACATCTTTCAAATATCACAAATTTCTAAGTTTGTTAATTTTTCATTATTTTATATTACCTTTTTTAGTAATAAAATCTTTCAACATTTGTCACAAATGAACGCACTTTTTTGTAAATGGTATACTTACAAGGTTCTAGATTTATTTTCTCCGGATGTAATTTTCACGAAACGTGTACTTCTAATATCCCCTCTGCTAAATAAGAAAAGATGAGAAACGTGACTTACGCAGATAAACATTTTTAACGTTGAGAAAAAACAAACGATTTTTCCCCTAGAGAATATATACGTCGCCTTTTTTTAATTTCATCAACGGACGCTTACTTTTAGTTCAGAGAATTTTAATTGGGAAGTTGACACAACATTGGGCGTTGCTGCATTAGGAGAGGGATAGTATTTCTTTTTTAGCCAATGCCTTTCGTCATATTAAAAATATTTTCTCTTTGAGAAAAATCTCCCCATGTTTAAATTATAAATATATATTTTCAGTAGTTCATTGAAATCTCTTGTAAAAAAATACACTTAATCTTCAGTGATTACATTTTCAAAAACAAATGGTTTAATTTAATTCACTTATGTTCTTCGAATATCTCATGTCTTCTGTTATAAATCATGCTGTACTAAGACTTGATAAAATGTTTGTTTTTTTAATTCAGTGTGAATTTTACGGCGACAAGTCACGCATTTCGTGACTGCGTGATGTTAAAAATAGTATTGTTCCCAAATTTAAAGATTTCTTTCTTGATGTCACGTTTGCTTCTAAAAATTGAGTAAAAGCGAAGCCGAGTTCTGGAATTTCACAGATTCCGCCTGTCGATTATGCCTTTCGATTCATTCATTATTTTTTCACGGACGATGTACGGGCACCAGAAAATGCACGTAGCTTTTGGCGTTTCGTTAGCTTCGTAGCCTAAAGCATCTGGGCGTCAGCCAGAACACATGGGTTCCATTCTTGATCTGGGCACTATAGCTTTGAACAATTTAAATTTCCCTCCATTATGGTTCGTTATTGTATACGTATTTCAAGTATTTCTTTGCCTCGTGCAAAGAGGAAGTACATAGATGTTGTTAAAACTCTAACTACACCATCTCGTTCGCCTTGCACCACTAGTGCGACCTCATAAGTGTTCTGACAGCCGCGTCCACCACGCGCGCGCTCTTTCATTAGGCAAATTGACTGTAGCGTTTGGGAGGGTCGCAGTTTTTGCTGGAATTCAACGAGTTCGGTGGAGCACGGGAATAATTTATCATCAATTTCCAACTCGGGGCGCGCGGATCGATGGGACATGAAAAGTAATTTGTTCTTTACCCTGAAGTGTATTCGGGGTGACGCACCAGCATGCCGGTTGAAAAATGGTGCGGCGCCCGCTGCCCGTTGTGGAAAAAAAAAGAAAAAAAAAACAATTTGCTAGAACCAATTCGTTTTCCTTTCGTAGTTAGTCTATGAGACTGTTGGCCCTTTCTGTGACTAATTGACGCAAGGGTTTGCACTGTATTTGACGAGTTCTTTCAGTCATTAAAATAAGCCTCTTGTTCTTTTTTATAATGTTTATTATTGGTACGCTTTTTACCTGACCTAGCGTTTACAGCGTTAGTTCATACGTCAAAGGTGGAAATACTTTTAAAAAGGAAAACCGAGGGATATTAATTGCAGTGTCGATCTAGAAGTTAATGTACTCTCTGTGTCTTATTTATTTCCGGCAAAATATTCTCCTGTATATCCTCTTGTATATTCTCCTGTATAAAATATATCCTGTGTTAATAAAAAAATCTATAATATAATATTTATTTCATTATTTAGAAGCTTTATTACATTACTATGCTTGTGTATAAATCTGTTTATCTTTCTATTCCTATTCTCTCTTTCGATTACAAACCCCTCTGTCACTCTCCCTTTCAGTAAACCGTGTCTAAGTGAATGTGAGAGTAAATGACACACCCATACACACACAAACGCATTTGGTTATTCGTGTAAGGCATTTGAGACTTCCAAAGCGTGTTTGAAACCAAACTCTGCCCGGCATCCAGGCTTCTCGCGTCTGCTGCTGTCCCCTGATAGGTTAGCCGTGGGTAGCTGCATGCTCCGAGCTGCGCTCCCCCTCCCTGCTTCCCACAGTCTTACGTGCGCGCAACAAACTGCGTCACCACATTCCCTCTTCTTTAAGAGCCATTTCGGCTCGGCTGGAACGCACCCACTTGGCGCAGCGATCTTCGTCGCGCTCGACCTCAAGTTGCTCGTCGAGATTTGTTGGCACATTGCCGGCCAAATTACTTCAAATTTGGCGCCTTGTTTTTTAACACAGCGTTTGATGTTTTTTGAAGGCGTTTCAGAGAAAAGGTTTATGCATTTCAAACTTGACGCCTCCGAGATAGTCTTATTTTTCCCCAAAAAGCCGCGCCAATTTCTTCTCTGTTGATCAAACATTCATTTCTTCGTACAAAGTTCCTTGAAGTCGATTGTCAACTGCTTTCGATTAGTTCGGAGCGTCACCGAAAGATCACACCAGCTCCTGGGCAGCCCCGCGTAAAATAGGCTTTGTCGAAATACTAGGAATCACTGATTTTCTATATCAGACGCCTGGTCGCATTGTCACCACAAGCTAATGCGGAAAACTGAGTAAAAGCGTTTTGAACGTCTTCAAGGTTCGATCCAGGGTCTGCCAGGCACCGGATGCAGTTGAAACATGAAGATAAAACCACGAAAACCACGGAATTCGTAAGGAAAGGTTTAATTTTGTTTGGACAGAGAACACTCTTGTCTGACAAAAAACTACTGATAGAAGAGGTGATGTTTCGTTGCAGCTTCTATTAAAATGCTCTCCCAACTTTTCTTCGATTATTTCGCCGCCTGAACAAGATTTGTTTGTGCGGAACGGAAGAGCCGCGAGGAAGCTCGCTTCGCAGAGTTCAGATGTCAGTTTGCCGCGAATGTCTTGTGCGCTTGGATGTTCTGTGGAAACGGCCTACTGGAATGAGGACAAAGGCACGTAGTAGATCATTACAGACAGTTTAGCTCAAAATAAGTAATCCCGATTTAAGTGTAAGGTTCATTAGACATTATAACATGGCGAAAGACTACAGTCACCCGCCCAACTCCTTGGTCCCAAATCGTGGTCTGAGGTTAATTTTTGCGGAAGGGAAGACGAAACTTAGAGCACGCTTTGGGAGAGATAAAGTTCGCTGAACTCTTGACTTGTGTCTTTCACTGAGAAATAGAAACAATGAAGTGCAGTGTTCAGTGTAAGTGCTTGAGATATTGTTTCAGTTATTAGAACTTGACCTAATAGTTGTTTAATAAATTTAGGAAAATATATTGATGTTTTCTTCCATTGTGGAAGAAAAATTCACGTATATTTTGTTCACGTGTGTTTAATGTTCTGAGTATTCAATAATTACTGAGAATACACTTCGTGAGATAAAATAGAGTACATTATCTGCTTGACACGCAAACTCTGAGTTTGCTTGTGTTTTGGATTGTGGATTGAGATTATATTATCCGGTTTCATGATTTCCATCAACTTGTAAAGTATACACATTAACCATAACCTTGTAATTCGTTACAATGTTTTAAGCTATTGTGTGTCATGTGACTATATGGTTAAAAAGTAAATGAGCTTGTACCTCATGAACAGTCATTTTATCACATAACCATTACACGCAGTTTTTTTTCACACATTAACTGCAGTTACCGCTCTCGAAAATTTGTACCTTCATTTATTGTAAGAATTCTCAATACGTCATGCAATCTGTATATGCAATGTCAATCTGTGTGCAAACTTGCATAATTTAAATAACGTGAGTTGCAAAAGTCAGAATAGTGCATTGGTCACAAAAGTATGTAGTCAGTCGTCAAGATAACTCGTTCATGAGGCTGGTCTTCAAATTTGACCGGAAGAGTGGGAACAGAATCATTGTAGGTATAGCAAAAGTCGTAGCGAAGAATACTATGCAAGACTCACGTGTTTGTCAGGAATAGGTAGGAACAATTGATCATATCGCCTCAGATTATTCTGTTCGAACGACGACCTTTTATATTAAAAGGGACGATAGGGTCTGTGGTTACTTTCACTGGCTTTCAAGTTCTACTCGCTTGCTTTCAGTTGTACAGTTACTGGCAAAAACTTGCGTTCTGTAGATCTCGTGATCGTACAATAGCGCCGAAAAAAGATGTATTGGTCTTTTGGGATTTCGAAAAAAAAAATTGGCTAGTAGTAGAAGTGCCGTTCTATTGAAATCCAGAATCTAGTAATATGTAAAGAGACAGAGAGAAATGTCTTAAATTCGAAAATCAGAAAATCGAAAATAGCCGCAAATGCGGTGTAAAAACACACGTCAAGTCGTACTTGAGGTCTGGAAACTTCCGCTAAATCTGTGGAATAACGTGTCAGAACTTGTGAAATTCCCAGACTATTTAAAAGGCTGAAAAGTGCAAGACAATGCGTTATTGGATAATGATCCTATTTTCCGCGAAGTATTGTAGAGACACCCACAGTTCCTGAATCAGATTCTAACTCAGAAATGACCACTATTCTTAGAGGGGAAGAATGGCATACATAAGTAGCATAATATGTGGAAAATAAACTTCAATTAGAAAGGAGTTTTCAAAGATGTTTTAAAAATGTCCGTACTATCTTTCAGACTTCTCCAGCGTTTTCTCGAAACTTACAAGAACAACTTTTTTTAAAGGAACTTTTGCAGTTGTGCAAATAAGGCTTTAGACGTTCTAGTTGAAAAGGGCCTTCCGAGCTGGGTGACGCTTCGCCTCACTGCCACTGGCGCAGCTACTGCTACTGCCACTTCCACTGCCACTGCCACTTCGCCTCACTGCCCAGCGCGCAGCGGCAGGTCCCCGAGCCACTGCGACAGGCGACATATTTCATCGCGCGGGGGGTTGTGACTGCTGGAGAAAGCTCCTGTCCGCCCGCCCGCCCGCCCGCCCGCCCGCCCGCCCGCCCGCCCGCCCGCTTGCGTCGACGGAAAATAAATATGAATCTCCCGCTGGCAGTATATCTGTCCCGAGTTTGTGGCTGCATGCCATTGACGGAGCGGGTGGCCCGCTGGAGTGGATGGCATTTGAGGAAATAGGACGTTGGAGGTTATCTGGAGGCGAATCGGTTAACCCAAAGAGATGCATGGGAAGAAGGAAATTTATCTTCAGCCGAAATGACATTCAGGTTTGTATACATTATCCATTTATTTGTAATTTGAAAGCAGTTAACTTTCATTAACTTTGTGGAAAAAATGCCATTTAAGTAACGCAATGTACAAGTGTACCTACAGATGTGAGATAATCATTACACATTTCGAAATGGTACTTCCTGAAAAAGGCAGGAGTTGTAGTGTTTCATGTATGAAATAATGTGACAATTGAACATAAAAAATGTTGAAAACATGTATTTTCATTTCGGTGACTTAGATTATCTTTAAAGTGGGTAGGGTTTTTATCGTTTCATCGTAAGAGAAATATTGGGAAAATTTAAAATATATATATATATATATATATATATATATATATATATATATATATATATATATATATATATTATACACTTCTCGAGTTATGATCTAGTTATCAGTTTCTGGTTTTATATCTTCTCCTTTAGGTTTAATGACGGCAAAGACATTCAGAAATACTAATGTTCTCTGCGAACCCTTTTTTGCTGACGAGATCTCGATCGCAGATATTGGTCGACTATCTCTCAGTACGTGGACTCTATCTGGATGGGATCCGGCTGGGAAGAGATTTCATCTTGAGCTTACACGATGAAACGATGTTCCTCCTTAGGCAGTATTTGGTGGCATGTAGAGCTTCGCTTTTATGACGACCTCATCAGATGGAAGAGAAAGTAGATCCGCTTACAAGGACTCTCCGTTTTTGCTTCTTCGTCCACGAGATTACCTTGTCTGAAGAGGCACTCGCTTTAGAGAAGATGCTAATGCACTCTCTATCACTTCTTCTAGATCATAAATGTTAGGAATCATCAAAACTATCTTCACGCTTCTACATATTTTTTTTAACAGATCTTTACTCCGTGAAAAGCAAATCGTGCTGATATTCAGGCATCCCTGAGCATTCCTTACGATTTGCTAATTCAACAGAATATACAGAATACTCTCGTGTTGTGTATTATTTCTGTTCCTACAATATCAACGATCACTCATGTGGTGAGATTACTCGTTAATGTCTACATTCGTTTAGATTTCTTTCATTTTACTATTGCAGTGCGCATGTGGCATTCTACACGTGTGGGATGAAATTGTGATGTAGCTGTGCAGTCCCTGAAACAGTGATATTTGAACGTAGTTTTCCTCACAATTGTGTTGTGAATAATAATTGGATGAAACCAAAAAAGGGAATATACTTCTATTTTTCTGTAGTGGCCGATGCCATTAGTTCATTGTTACATCTCCTGCCGTATAAAACGAATGGTTTTAACAATGGTAAGCACATTTATGAGGCCAGGAGTCCCGTTGAAGACGTTTGCAAATTAATTAAAAAGGTTGATTTTATAAGACATGTGGTGTAGGTTAGGTGTAACAACGACCTAAAGTCATCGGTAATTACAGAAAAGTCGAACTATAAGTAATGGTGTCGCCAGAAGGGACAGAGCATTCCGCAAAGTGTGTTTCTAATTGAAACTGTAAATGAGCCATCGCACTTGCTCTCAGGTTAAAATTTTAGGACGGACGTACTGTACATTATAAAAGAAGGAACAAGGATGTTTCGATAACGCTTCATCAGTGATGCATTCAGAAGCAACCTGGTAACCTCTCATTAACTTCAAGATACACGGAAGACGTTTCCCACCCTGGCACACTGGCGTGCAATATCAGTAGAGCCAAGAAATGTACCTGTTTCGTTCCCCGCTAAGCGAAGAGCTCCTCAAACAGGTCGATGTTTGCGAAGTTATGCTTGCGCAGCGGGAACAAAAGAGGGTCTCCCGAAAGAACAAACCCTCCCCTCCCCTCCCCTCCTCCCCCGCGCGACAACTGAACTCGAAGATTAATTCTCAGGAGGCCAAGGGAGCGGTGTCCAATGCTAGGACGCCGTTCCTTTCTCCTCTTCCTCCTTGTCTTGCTTACTCAGGCTTGGCCAGGTGTGAGGGTCGCCCCAAGGACGACGGAAAGAGAAAGAAAGAAAGACAAGGAAGAGGGAAAAATGGGCAGAAGAGTCTTTTGTATTGAGTTGACAGATCTCTTGTCTCTGAGAGCGGCTTTCGTTGGTCTTTGACTGCGATAACGAGTTTCCCTTTAAGTGGTACTTTTTTGTTTTAAAAAAATGTTCCGCTGAGTAACGTTTGATCATGAATTCTGTAGTACTGTACTATCTGTGAACGGATGTATCTTTTTATAAACGTTACTGTATTAAAAATCGTAAAATGTGTGTAGGTAAAGTATTTAAACAACTTGGGGCGGTCCCAAAAATTGGAATTGTGTTTTTTTTTAAACATTATAATACTATTAGGAAAACCATGTGCAAAATACACCTTAATATTCGTAATTTAAGTGTATTGCAGCAGAAACTTACACTCTCGTCCGAAAGTAATATATCAAATTATTCAAAGCAAATACTGAGGCATTAAATAATTGTTTGTATTACTTTATTATCGATTTTGGCCAATTCGGGGTCACTTATCCATGTGATACATAAATATCGTACGGGCAATCAGATAGAAAAAGCTTGTTGACCCCACTTCATGTTATAAACTTTGAAAGACTTTGAATGATTAAAAGGACATAAAAAGTGTTCTTGTGTGATAACATGGATATTGGAGTAGCGAATACGAAATACTCAAGTTTGAATTCGATCCCTTAACCTCTTGAGTCGAGGCTCTTCACGATTGCTACCTGACTCACCTCTTCTTCTAGTCATCTCCTTATATTAATTAGAAATGCGAGAATGTATGTTACAATGTTGAGAATGAAAAGTGACATTGTGATATACAACTGGTAATTCCATTACTCCGTACATTTCAAATAATGAGTGGTCCGACAATTATTGAGTCTGCGGTGCACCTTTTCGTTCCAAAACCAAATAATAAACTTTGCCAAATGCATTCTATACTTCCATGCGTTGTTGTACAAGTAACATACTGTGTTATCGCGTACATCCAATTCACCACGGCGTTATCCGAAATCCGTCCCCCCGAATGAGCGGAGCATTTCCGAGCGTTTCCTCCGCGGTGTAAACATCCTGGCGGCTCCTCGCGGGGCGAACACGTGTGGGATTGACGGCGCTGCGAGCCTCCCCGCCCGAAAGGCGTCTTTTAAAAGCGGCAGTGCGCGCGGCGGCGCGAGGCCGGGCGGGGTCGCGTGGGCGCGGCGCGGAGGCGACGGACGCCCACGCGGCAGGAAGTGCACCCTGCAGCGCTGCCGGCGCGGCGCGGCGCGGCGCGGAGCGCGTGGCTTGGCTGGCGCTGGGACAGCGGTGGGCTGCTCCGGGGAAACAAACAACGCGAGAGGCGCGGCGCGGCGCGGCGCATTGAAGTCCTGAGGAACTGCAGGAATTCGTGATTCGTTTTTTTCTTCTTCTTTATTTATTTATTTATTTCTTAATATTTATTTTATATTATTATTTTTTTTATTTTATTATTATTTTTATTTCTGTTAAGGAAATGAGAATGAATCTGTAATGTAAATCGTTGGTAGAAGTCGATGAGACGTTGGTGCGGAGACGTATCAAAAAATAATCATGATAAATTAATAGTTTCTAGTAAGGTTTGTGCAAATATTTCGCTCTTATTTTGCAACATAACTGCGAACGGCCAGTCACATAACTGTACGGTGTAGGTATATAATAATAATAATAATAATAATAATAATAATAATAATAATAATAATAATAATAATAATCGAATGCCTTGGTTACCTTTTAAATTGTATTAAAATGCTGACTAGCCTGTAAACTACTTAAATCGTCATCAGGGCCAATGACTTCCATCTGGACGGTACGAGCCCTTCCAGTTTTCCTTGATCCCTTGAGGAAACAAAAAGAAAAAAAAAAGACTTCAAAAATTCATGAGAAATGTATGTCCACGTTTCCGTTGTATAGGAAAAACAGGAAACCTCTTTTCTTTCCAATAAGTTTTCCTATACTGTAGTTTTTTGGATAAACATGATGTGTTTGCTACTAGTTTTCCGGTTATGTTGATTCAGACATCATCGAAAAACGCTTTGAATGGAAGGCCTAGTATTGGCCCTGCCTAATATTCATTGAACTTATTTTTTTGTTAAAAATGCATATTCTGAACAGAAAATATCGGATTGTACGGGAGATATCTAAAAAAAATAATTTCATGAAGAAACGTTATGAGGAGGACGTTGAAAATACTGCAGGAGTCAGGGATTTTTCGACTTTTTATAATCTAGAATTTGCAAGTAGAACATCGCGGATGTCAAAGACGCTTACGATGCACACTAAAATATAAAAAAAATATAATTAATTTAATAATTTTCAAAGGCCATTTTCTTGATGATGTTTATTGTTGATGTTTGGAGGGTACACAAAGGTGACTGGCAGTACACGTTGTCAAGCGAGAGAACCACCTCGTTAACTCATTGTTGCCTTACGCACTTACCGTGCATTGCTGACTCACAGCTTTAATTAGCTTGTGTCACATACACTTTGTTCTACATGCTTTGCAATACGCTATTAAACTAATTGAGAACTCAATGTTGAAAATCAATTAAATCAAAATCAAAAGCGTTTCAAAGAGGCTAACATAGTAGTAGTATTTTGATAATATCATATCCCTTATTTATATACGAAATTTTCATCGAATTTCGATAGTCGACAAAATTATAACGTGAACTATGTTTTCACCAAATGTAAAATGTAAATGCAAGAAAAAGTGGATTTTATATCGTATCTAGGAGAGCTCCTTTTCTTTGCGTTTTTCTCGAACTTCCTAACGCGAGAAGAGTGAACTAACTCCCAGTCCCAACACATCACTCGCGTCTTACTTCGTGGTCGTTGCCTCGTTTTGTTTGCCGGTTGAAAAGCCTGACGTGGCGTCGCGGCGCCTGCTAGTCGTTTTCCGGAGTTGGGCGTTGCGGCTGGCGGCCGGTGGCTGGCAAGCGGTGCCCCCCACCCCCACCTCCCCGTCTCCCTTCGCAGCGCGCATCGTTGTGGCCTCGCCCACCCCTTCTCCACCCGCGCCTCCGCCAGGGGTGGCCAAATCCTCAGCGGTTGGCGCGGGCGTCTGCGTGCCTTGCAGCTTCGTATCTTGAATTGAATTGAATTAATGCCTTATTTTACGTGGCGAGACTCAGGCCATGAGGCCTGCACTTCCGTCTGGCCACGCAAATTTCGCTACGCTCCTTTCACTAACTAGCAGAAAAAGAGGTATTTCTTGGGCGAGAAACAGGCGATTTGAATTTAGCTCAAATCATTTAGGCTTGAGGGTCTTTTACATGCAAGTAAATCTACTAAAATGGGACAGCCGGCTTCACTTCCCCTCCGAAGGAAGGCGTACGAAGGATTTTTTCGCCCTTAGAAATTCACGGCTTCGATCGGGTAGCTTTTTTTATCTTTGCTCTACTTTATTTATATACGTACCTACCTTTATTCTTTAACACTCTGTGGAATCTTGATTATTTGTCATTTTCAGTGTAAACAACGTTTGTATTTTCTTTATATATGATATCCCCGTACTACAAGTAAGTTTTGCTAATACAATTTTCTTAAAAATTCATGTTTGCTTTGGAGTGCTTGACAAAACTCTCATTGAAATAATGAAAGACAAGCTCCTTTGGAATATTAGCATGCTATATTTAGAGATGCTCAATTTAAACATTTTTTTTTGTTTTCATTTAGGTAATGTAAATGGAATAAAAGGAGATCATGAAAGTAAACACATTTGAGTTCCTCTTAAAACTTACCACTCTCAACTCCAGTGAATCCTTAGTGAATTTATTTGTATTTCTCCATAAATTACAGTATTATTATTCCAAGAGTACATTTTTCCACTTCATGTGTTTTGTCCTGACTCCCTCCCATCAGCCGTGATTCCCACCTATATTATAATCTCTTTTCCCGCCTCCCAAGAAGCATCGTTGTGGGATTATAAATTATTATAATGTAATTATATATTAATTATATTATGATAATTTATATTCTATACTTCACAAAGATAATTATTGGCTTCCATCCACAAAACATTCGTCGTTTTATTTAATTTATGCTTGTTTCAGTAATTGATGAAAATGTGTGAGATTAAAGTTCGCACGAATCCACACAAACAACACATCACATATTCAATCACCCATGCATTCACAGAAAAACGACTGCTCACTTCAGTGATCCACTAACCTACCCACCCCTTCCCGCTCCTCAGCGTCTCCATCTCACAACCTCTGTGCCCATCCTGATACTCATTTGTTCGTCCTTTGCCTTCGCCCCCGCACGACACCACACTCTTTGTACTCACATTTCACCTCCTTCAACTTCCATTCTGGCGTTTTCATTCTTGCCTACCGCTGCTATCCCCCTACTTCACTCCCCGAAACCATTGTCGTTCCCGCCGCCTCCGTCACTCCCACCCTCTTTTTCTTATGTCTGTGCTCTCTCTCTCTCTCTCTCTCTCTCTCTCTCTCTTTCTTCTCTCTTTCTTCTCTCTTTCTTCTCTCTGTTTCTGTCTTTCTTTCTCTCTCGTTCTCTCTCTCTCTCTCTCTCTCTCTCTCTCTCTTTCTCTCTCTCGCAGGCGCCGCCAAAGCCCACACTCTACCACCCTCGCCGACATCCTCCTCATCCTCGCTTCCCCCTCCGCTGCCAACGTAATGGGTCTCCAGCGTCACTAATTAATGTGCTTCAGCTCCATTTTCATTGGGCGCAGCCGGCGAGCAGCGCGGACTCAAATGCTCGTCGGAGCCAGTAGCTCAGCGCGTCGCCGCGGCTCGAGCCCGGAAGATTCCGCGAATGAAGTCGCGCCTCTTGTTTGCCCCGCAGAGCTTTCACTTGGGCGCTCTCTGGCCGACAGGTGGCAGCGTGCGGACGCGGACCAGTATCCCCTGTGTTCGTACCGTTCTGTATTATCTCGTGACTGGTTTTCGCGATAATATTGTGGCGTAACGTTGTTTTGCGATTTGCCCGCCAACACGAAGGAAAAGTTATGTTCCTCCGTTGTGTGAAGGTTAGTCACTCGAGGATGCTAGTCATCTCGCTTCACCGGCCGCGTGGGCCAATTGCAATCCACTGGAGAGTAAAACCTACAGTAAATTTCTGTTATTTTGTCCCTTCCAAACCGATATTTTGAGGCAAGTTAAGTCTTTACAAAGTAAATTAACATCTCCCTGCTAGCTCTTTCTAACGAGATTGAACTACAAACCTAGATGTTTTCTCTGATGCTCCGGTTTAAAATGTAATTCCCGTTTGTTTTTGTATACGTTGAATGTTTTTTGTGAGCGAGTGACACGGTTCTCATTACTGGCTGCTCATGAGCATTTTATCCTCATAAAGCTCGCCCCCCTTTTTGGTGTTATGGAGAGCGAGTCGATTGCAAGCGCCTGGCACATTAGCAGATGTCGCATTCATTACTCGCAGCGCGTGCGTGGTCGCGGGCAGTCGCGCTGAGGGAAACGTCTGTGGAAGTAGGAACCTGCTTCGTTGCGGAGGAAGTGGATGGACCGATGGGTTGAGAGGAAACTAACTGAAACGAGATAATACGACACCGAGTTCGAAAGAGAGAGAAAAAAAATAGAGTATTGCTAGTGAGGGATGAGATATTTCGTAATGGAAACGAAGTTGTAAAGAAATTGAGAGATTTCAGATTTGAGAGATTAGAGTACTCTTACTGCAAACTTAAACATCATTATTTTTTTTTTATTAAGATAAAATTACACTGAACCGGCGCTTTTGTTCCGTTGATTGCTCGGTGCAATTTATAAAACAGCTTTTTGAAAATTGTGCATTATATGGTAAAGGAAATAATCTCCACAAAAGTTTTGTGGAGATTATTTTCTTTACCATATTATGGATTACCACAAGATATCTGCTACCACCACGGAATTTAATTGTGCATTATTCCATACTGCTCATTTGATGGTATCGAGCCTACAAACATTTCAGACATGAACATATGGGTAAATCTTCTAGTGTTCAGTATGTCTCAAATTGAAAACAACCCTAATATCGAATTTCTATACACACGGTGCATTCGCACATAAATTAAAAGGGAATTTGCGCATGCTCAGAAGATCGATAGTGTTGTCTATTACTGTTACACTTCGCCTTCCCAAAAATCTCTAAAATCTCACCATCTCAATCGATATCTTCGTAATTCGAATCCATTGTAAATCGAAACGCTTCGCTCTTGATTCGAGATCGGTGTATGAAAGATTTTTCGCTTCAGTAGACTAAAGCCCTGCGCTGTCTGGGAGGGCGTGGGCGGGGGCGGGGGCGGGGCGGGGAGCTTTTGATTAGAGCCCCGGCGGGCGAAGCGCGTGGGGCTGCGCCGACGGCGGGGCGTTAGAGAGAGAGAGAGAGAGAGAGAGAGAGAGAGAGAGAGACGGAGCAAGGTCAGGGTCAGGGCTCCGTGAGGCGGGCGTGGGGGGGGGGGAGGCGTGATAGGGCGGGGAAGGGCGGAGCGCTTTTGTGATGAGATGACAGGGACGGGCGGGGGGCGGGGCCGAGGCGCCCCGCCCACGCCGCGGAGCTGAGCTCCGCCGCGCCACGCCGCCTTTGACAAGCACCGGGGACCGTTTCGAATTGCCCTCGACTGCGGCCGGTCTTCATTCGGCTGCATCTACTCGCTATGCCGCGGCACGTCTGACCTTTTGAAATGGCCTTTTTTTTTTTTTTTTTTTTTTTTTTTTTTTTTTTTTTTTTTTTTTTTTTTTTTTTTTTTTTTTTTTTTTAAGAAATAGCGAGAATGTTATGTTTTGGCAAGCGAGCGTTTAAAAAGGTTAAAGCAGTATAAAAAAAATTGCTGCATTCGGCCTTACCATTCGCGGAGTGAGTAGCAAGAAATGTTAAAATATGTTACAGTCTCGACAATTTTCTTAATACGTAGATCGAAATAAAATTAATACAATTATAGTCCTGCTAAATCAATCATTTTGGCGGAAGGTTGGTATGAAGATAGGCTGTTTGCGAGTGTTTAACTTCATGCATGTATCATATTCCCTTAGCTATTTCGCTTTAATTGTGTTACTAGTAGGTTTTGCAAAAACCACGAAATTTCTGGTTGAGTGTCTTACGAGACATTTTGATTTCTTGGTTTTTCTTTGGCACAAACAAGAAGTTGGGCATTGCAATTTCACTACGAAGTTTCCGGAGTGAAAGTAGTAGTATTGGGGAGATTGCTGCTCGCCCAATAAGATCTCTACGACATTTTTAGAAAGTAAACAATTACATAAGGCTACTTCGTGCCAAAGCTTCGTGACATTTGTTTAGTTGCAGTTATTTGCATTTTGAAGGTTCAGATAACTTTCTGCTTCAACTGCTAATAAAATAAACACACTCATAAACATCCGTTCCCTTTCTAATATTACTAGTGAAATTGATTCACTGAACATTGTTTTTATTATTTATATCTTGCGTCATTGATGACAGGTTATACGGATTCAACCATTTAGGTCTCAAACAAATAAATTAAAATTAGAAACCGCCCCTACACACGGAATGATGTATGTTAATACGTACTGTGATTTAGAGGGGGGATATTTGGCTCGCTTAACGTGTTAATCTTCCGTTGCCATCGATACAGTGTGGGTTTTCTCGAAGATCTGCGTCTTGATTTATATTTCGTTTGTTTTGTAATACAATGGAAGTACGAGTGCGTTGCTGTCACACCTGTAATTGGCACTCTTGGGCGAGTGAATGAAGTCTGTTGTTCAGAGAGTATTGCTGAAGTGCGAAATTGTGCCAATGTGCCGTACGCGAGTAAGCAAACTTTCCGCGACAGTCACACTACGCGGAGTGTCTTATTTTTCTTCTGGGGTGGGGGTGGGGAGTTGAAATGTTTCCTCTAATTGCCCTAATTAGGTCTTTAATTACAATAACTGTACGATTGATGTTATTGGGTCAGGGCATGTTCGAGATTGTGTATCCTTTTATGATCGTAAATTAAGAAAACTATATTGAAAAATTCAAAGTTATGAAACGTCTGTATGAATCTTACTAATGATTTACATATCCAGAGATAGCATCGTGTGCTGGAGTTTGCGTGATTTGTGACACCGTTCAGTTGAAAAACAACAATTGTGTGCAAATGCAGCACTGTTATTTTTAATCCCACTTCGACTCTCCCCCTCCCTCTTATTCCTTTACCCCTCTCGATTTCTTTTTCATTTTATCTCCCTTACCCATACGCGGATTATGATCTCCGCCTAATAATACGCAATTGCCACCGCCGACACGCCAATTTCTCTTTCATATTTTACTCATCTTAGCGCTGCCGCGCGTAAGAATCTACCAAAGCTTCTAAAAAGCGCCGTGCGAGATTTAACTGGTATTCGATGGAAGTGCCGAAGAATAGGAGCCGCGTCTAGTGATGCCAGTTTTTAGCAAAACATCGATACCTCGATACACCAACAAAAGGTTTCCGTTGACGATGAAAACATCGACAAAAAACATCGGTGTTTTAAACATGATTAAACATACCGAAGTGAAATGTTCGGGTTCTAATGTGACACATAACACGTCAATATTAGTTTGATGTATATTCTGCCTTAAATTTGACTGCCATTTAATTTTCTAATCAATTGTCTATTTAGTCAAGGTTGAAAACGCAGTGTAACGATATTACCACGTAAAAACAAAATCAAAAAAAAAGTAATAATACTGGAGAAAGGTTACGAATAGCGAACGTTCTCGTGCCGTTTGGGGATCGACAACAGTGACAGTAGTAACGGCTGTTATTTGCCACCAATAAAAAAAGAATATATGTATGTATGTATGTATGTGTATATATATATATGTATGTGTATATATGTATTTATGTGTATATATGTATGTATGTGTATATATGTATATGTATATATGTGTGTATATATGTATATGTATATATGTGTGTATATATGTATATGTGTGTATATATGTATATATGTGTATGTTTGTATATATATGTGTATGTAAGAATATGTATGTATATGTATGTGTATGTATGTATATATTTATATGTATATATATGTATATATGTATATACTGGAAAATATTATATTATGAGAATTTTATTTTATTATTTTTTTTTAAAAGCATCGATGTTATAATATCGATGTTTTAAAAACTTTTTTGCCATCCTTAGCCGCGTGGCGTGTTGTCTCCCCGGGGGCTATTCGTCTCCTCCGACAGGAGGGCGGCGCGGCGGCGGCGGCAGGAGCAGCTCGCGAACACCGACTCGAGAACGCGACGCCGTAACGGACGCGCCCGCACTGCGGCGCCGGGATACGATCAGGGGTCGCGCCCCCGCCCGCGCCTATCTCTTCATCGCGGGCCGCGACGCAGCGGGCGGGGGCGGGGACGGGCGGCGGAGACTTTGTCCTGGCGGTGCAAAGGGACGGTCAGAACAAAGGTGATGTATTGAGAAGGTGAGAGGGGCCAAGGAGATCAACGAAAGAAGGGATAGGACTGAGAGGCGTTTTCATAGAGGGACTGAGTTGATGAGATGAAAAGGATAAAATTTGGAAGTACTGGTTATAAATGGTTTGATCCAAAATTGAAGTGTAGAAGAGAATTTGATGAGATGAAAAGGATTAAATTTGGAAGTACTGGTTATAAATGGTTTGATCCAAAATTGAAGAGTAGAAGAGAATGACGCTGATGAACAGCTGAGACACTGGACAAATCATTGAGAATACGCTGCAGCAGAGGAAGAGTTGGATAAGAGGGCGAGAGAGAGAGAGAGTACAAGAAGCATATAAAATGAAATATGGGCTAGAAAACGAAATTGAAGTCAATGAATCGGAAAATATGCGATTGGAAAAGGTTACGTTGTGGGGGCACTTCAAAACGCCCGAATACGAATGTATGTGAGTGAGTGTGTGTGTGAGAGAGAGAGAGGGGGGGAGAGTTGGCAAAAATATCACAAACGCAAAACTGAGTTTAAGGTTTGGGGTTAATGTATAAGTTGAGATGATTGGTAACATCGTAACGGCTCAACAACGGCAATGGAGTTTCTGAGATGATTGATATGTTTAGAGAATGAGAGGCTGGGACAGTAAGTGCTTCAAAAACGGTTTTCTACACGCGGAGTGGCCAATACTTGAACGCCGCTTCCCAGATCCGGAAAGCGAGCGCGGTGTCCATAACAGGTCGCCGGTGCGGCGGCGGGAGTGGTGGGTGGGGCGGGGGGGGGCTGATGGTATCGCGGAGGAGGATGGAGTGGCAGCGTGCGACGCCTTGTCGCAGGGCCGGCACATAAATAAAGCGGTGGCGGTGGCTCGGTCAGTCGAGGCGACGGCCACGGCCGCTGTGCGTGGGAGGCTCGAGTGGCTTCGAAATGCCTCGAGTTCGCTGTGTTGTTCTTTCTTCTAGTGTGCGGAGAACTTTGCACCGATGAATGGTAATAAAAATAATTTTTACAAAGTTATTTTGAGAGCAATATTTTTTTATGCTGAAAAAGAAATGTACACTAAATATTTTTGCGAATGAGTAATTCAAATTGTGAACTTTCAATTAAAATGTATACAATGTATTGTATATCCAGTATTTATGTCAACTATTTAAACCATTTTTAAGTAACTGTTGATGTATTACCTGTCAGTATTCAGTATTTCTTGAATATTCTTTGAATTTATTTCGCTTGTGCTGTTTAGTTACATTTCTTGCTTTGCGTTGTCTTGCAATCACGTTTCACATTTTACAATCAAAAATTCATTTTTTTTTGGTTCCATATTATTTCATAAAAGAATATTTGTGTAGTATCGTGAATCATATCTTGATTACGTCATTTGCATACCCCAATTCTCAAGTCACATCAATTACGTCCTACATCCTTTACCTCCATAAGTGATTTGACACTATTGTTAGGTCATTTAATTTCCTTCCGACATTTTTAATGCAGTAATATTCCGGACAAGTAAAATAAATAAATATATAAATAAATACATACATACACACATACATACATAAAAAAACTGCTTGTATCATCGGTGGTCGGCATTTCCCCGTGTGGGGCAGTAGGAGATCGCTTGGCGGGTCTGGTGGCGTGGGCGCGCGGATGCAGCCGTCCTCTCTGGCGGGGCCGGAGACCTTGACCGCGCTGAGTGGGGCGAGCGCCACAGTCGCGCTCTTCACTGCGTGCACGCGTCTTCGGAAGCGTTCCGCACTTCTCAAGGTGGAGGAGGAGAAGGAATGTATTTCCAAAAGAGGTTCCGGCGCTATAAATATGTGATTTTATTTTCATTGTATGCTTAATATTTCTCTTATAATGAATATATTAACGTCTGTTATCTTATTTTATTGTTATGAATTCTTGACCTAAATAAACAGGCTCAGTAGTTTTTATAACAATTTTATTCTTGTTATACAATCATGACATTTCGATCCTATTTGGGGCCTTGTTTTAAAAAAAAACTTATGTCTATGTCTGTTGACACCACATCATAAACAAACAGCTAGCATTTTGGTAAAAAAAATGTCAGTGTTTATTCTAATTGTCTATGACAATTTTTTGTCAAAATACTGTTTATTTAGGTTATGGTGTCAATAAACCTGGACACTTGAATTTTTGAAAAACGACCCCCAATAGTATCGAATAGTGTGTGTAACAAGAAAGAAATTGTTAAAAAAATTCAAGTCTGCTTAATATTTCTCCCTTAGTTGAAAGCGAGTACAATAATGATTGACTATCAATGTGTCCATATGTTTATTGTGTGTGTGTCTCTCTCTCTCTCTCTCTCTCTCTCTCTCTCTCTCTCTCTCTCTCTCTCTCTGTATATATATGTGTATATATATAAAATATTATTCCATAGTTCTTTCCACATCCTCGCGAAATAAAGTAATATGTGCATGTATTATCGTTAGTTTAGCTGCAAATGTTTCAGACTAATGGATTTCTATGAAACTTGCACTTCTTTTTTATTTAATGCAATGAAATGTAATAAATACGCTTTGCTGAATAGAAAAAATAGCTGAATGGATCTCTTTGTGAATTTTGTTTCAAAAACCGCGCTCATATCCTGCGGCGTTCTTTTTGTGTCACGTGCGCATTCATTTTCAGAACATCTTTTTCAAACACGTAAAATCAATTAAAATACTTCTAACGGATTATGTTTCCGATTTACACACGTGTATGAAATCCTAGTTCCCTTACACACTATACATTTTTATATATACGATACGACGATAGGAAGTTTCAAAATCACACAAAGTATTGCACAAGGGAAAATATTAATTGCAAAATGTAACTTGAATTCGGAATTAATTCGAAATAATACGTAGTCGATAAAATGGTGGTGATATAACTGCTCGGGCGGTCTGTGTTGGTTGACACCAAAATTCTTGAATGATATTAGTTCATAACCCACGAGTGGACGAGTCTATTACTGCGGAGGTGGAGCCCCATAGGCCTGAATCCTACAATCTTTCCAGTTAATGGTGTTTAGGAGAAGGTTTACGAGCTAGGATTGATACAAAGGGAATGTAAAGTAAAAAAATAAACAATTGCGAAGCGCCATGCAATTAATTTGTTTTTATTGTTTTGGCAGTAGGCGCCTGAGTATTGCTTACTCGCATTCTAGTTACGTAGATAAGAGAAAGTATTGTAAAGTTGCAGAAAAAACACGATTTTTCCGTAGAAAAACTCGTTTTGTTGGACCATGGTATCGAAAAAGTGGTTTTACTTCCCCTAACACGTTCAGTAGACAGAATCCATGTTTAGGGAGTGTTTGGTACAGAAAAATAGATTTTCAGCAAAACGTCCGTCCCACCGCCCGTTCTCATTTGAACTACGATAGCCAGTAAACCCTTGGTACGATTTTCACCGAAATTTATATTACTCCTTCGATCTGGCTGCTCCTTGATATGAGACATATTTCGATTTTTGGGTATACTTTGCAAAAAGTTTCAGAATTTTCAAAATTTTCTTAATGGCTCCAAATGGTTCTTAGTTGGTTTTTTTGGTCACAGCAAAGTATGCTTTTAATAATGGAGCAGGTTCTATTTTCGTTGAATACTCTGATTTTTCGAAAGTTACAAATATTGTGAAAAAGAGTGTGCTGTTGTGGCTCCTAGTTTTACTTTTTCTCAGTGGGCCGAGGAACGTCTGGGAAAAGCAGGCGGAGCCCCCCTTAGAATTCTGTGGGGGGCAGACTGAGAACCGTTGGACTAAAAGATGCGGATGACTATATCGATGCATCGTTGACAACAGCAATACCATCACTACAACCTCCTTCATCGCCGACGAAATGTTTCTGAACGCGATCGGGGTCGCCTCGCGGCGCCACCATTCATCTCGTGGGCCCGTCGCGTGACGGCGCGGCGCGGCGGGCCGGGGGCGCTGTCGTTACAGGGGGGCGTGGCCGCGTATCAGTCAAGGTCCCAGGCCGACTGGCGCGCGCTCGCCGGCGGCCCCCGCAACAATGTAACGCGAGGCCGAGCCGAACAAGACGTCTCCGCGTTGGCGGACGGCTCCGCTTTAAGAGCGTGCTCACAAAGCCTCGCGAGGAGTCTTGCAGCTGTTTGGACGCGCTGTTTGCTCATAGCTTTGTAGTGATAGCTCCACTAACACTGTCTATTTGTGCTTCGTATTTTCGTTGCTCTTTGCGGTGAACTCGTTTTACTGTCGACGTTAATGGCCCTAGGATTCTTTAGATACAATACTGTTTGCTATATATGTTGCGGGGTGTTTTGTCATTAAATGAAATACAAGTATAGGGACGTAAAGATCATAGTTGACGTGCGTGTGTAACGTAAGTATTTACGATGGAATAAGAAAGGATTTCCATTGTATTGCAAACGTAAGACTTAATTATTTTCTCCGCAAATACTCATTATTACAAAAATATTAGTATTTTTTTTTATCTTTAACGTTCAATTACCAATTAAAATATCATCATTCCATTTTATTTTAAAAGTTACTGGGAAATTGCACTCATTTTAATCCATTTTCTGTTTTGATTTTGATATTAATCATCATTCTTGAGAAACAGACTGGCAATACATGTAAACCTCTCTTTTGACCTCCGTTTCAGATCCATGCTAATCCTTGCGAGATCTCATAGCCTCCTTATTCATATCCTTGTTTTCTTAATTCTGCCCTTTGAACTGCGTTCATTATGTAAAGCAGAACATTGAATTGTAGATAATGTCTCTCTCATGTATATTTTATGGTTCACAAAGAATGTAACTTTTCACATTAGGTACTTTTTTTACTCTACTATGACAGGATATCTTGAAGTTCGGTAAGTAATGCAGAAATATGTATTACTGTTAAATTAACGAAATGGGTTTGCTTACCCAATATGTCAATTTCTGGAAATATTCATTACTCATACGTCTATAAATAGTTGACATTTGATAATGCGAACTATTGTTCAAATGGTATGACACCTTAAAACAACCATCTTATAATATAGTGTTCTAGTTTTTACAATATTTTGTTTAATGTTTACCATAATTTCGCAGTGTTTGATAAGATTTTAATCCAATTTAAGGTTTTCATTTGTTCGTTTCTTCTGCTGTTTCACAAATATTTTTGCACCTCTGTCTTCATTTCAATTATATCATCTAGAAGAGGAGTGTCCAACTTGCAAGGCCTCAAGAGCCACAACTAAAACCTTTAATAAGGTTTCGGGCCATATTTTTATTACTCGAGCATTCCACACGTGGCCCAGAATTGTCGATCTCGGCAGTTTGCCCAGTTGCTCTGAAACCGGGGGGGGGGGGGGGGGGGGGGGAGCGTGCATGATATCGTGCTTTATCATGTATAACGCAGTGAAACGCATTGGGATGATCGTGAATTTCTGAATTTACTAGGAAATTCTTAAGGCATTAAATCTAAACTTTTTTTTTTACATTAAGGGGATATTGATGCAATATTCAAGGGGATATAGGCGCAATATTCTCGCCCGACGTGGATGCAAGGGATTTTCACGTTTGTCTAATAACTTTTCGCGGGCCACACTAAATGGCACAACAGGCCGCCAGTTGGTCAACCCTGATCTAGACGATTCCTGATCTTACACTCCTTTTCCTGTTTTTCTGCCTCATTCCAGAGCGGATGGTTCGGTCCGACTTCCCTTTGAACTCAGTCTGAAAGGTTGAGCATTGATTTTATCTCCATCCGAACGAACCTTTATAATACTCACGCCTTGCCCGCGCTCACACGTGTCGTTGTGCGCATCTTATTGAAGATGTCGTTTGCCGTTGCGAGCAGTCGGATGTTGGTTCAGGCCCAATTCCCTCTGCGGGGTGCTTCGCCGCGTCTTCGCCAACAAACGATTGCTCGCTTTCGCTCATAACTTATACTCCGTTTGTTTTCAGATAAACGTGAACTGTAATTTGGAACAACAAGCACTGTCGGCGTTGTGATGGAAAAGAATGTGAGCTATAGGACTGCGAGTCATCGTTGATGCAAATGAGTTAAACGATATAATTCGTTTGGTTTTTGAACTCTTTGGGTGTGTTATGTTGTACAAAATTATGTAGAATTTGTGTTATAATGTATATAAGGAGATGTTCATTTTCGAATGAATGGGGAGTGATTCGTTTAAATCAAAAAAATTCGTTTTCTCCTCCAGTGTTTCCTGTTTTTTAGTTCAGAACTGCAAATGAGTTTCTCATCATTGGATAAAATATTCTTGGGAATTATTTTTGTTCCATTTGGGATCTTGAGTAACTTCAAATCCGATAGGAAGAGGTAGTATTGACCCAGTATTCGTATCTTCATTCTTGTAATTTTTTATGTGGGAATTAGACAATTTCAGCTTCTTCTCCATTATCATTCAGAAAGTATTTAGTTCTGGAATTCATTGTTCTAAATTGTACATTTTTCTTAAGCCTGCAAATGGGTCTAATATTTCAACGTATACAAATTTGGATGAATTTAAATAATTTGTCTTTCTATTCTTGCATTCTTGATCTGTTCTTTTCCTTTTTCTGCTCTGGTGTTGGTTGTGAGTAGGAATAGCAGTAAAGCTTTGGAGTACGTTTTTCTTCTCGTGCTGACGGACTTGAAGCAGAGGGAGTAAGATTTTCCCCATGATTAATTGATGAATTTGGAATGTCTTGAGTAGGATTTGCTATTTTAGTTTCTGCTAAAGAACGGTTTTCTTTTTATTGTTGTAAAAACGGTATTGAGAAGCACAATTCCTAAAGTCAATGATTATGTTCAACAGAGTGAATACTTGCTGAAATACTTTTCCAACTAATTCAGCAATATTGTTCAATTCGGGCGTACATCACATTCGATCTAAGTTTCCCAATATTGCATAATATGCATACAGAATATTTATGCATGTATGAAATATTTATGCATAATATGCAATATTTAAGCAATTACAGAAGTCATATTGTTAAAACAATAATTATATACATAAAAGGTTTGATTTGCCAAAAATTGCATTGCGAAGCCGAAATGAAACGATTTGAATTGAAATGGCTGTTCCTGCCAAATTAATTTCCTCCTGGAAAGTATGACTGCCAAAGTTGATTTACCATCCTAGTAATAAAAATTGTCTTGAGTGCAGATTTCCCTATTGATTGAAAATTAAAGGAAAAAGTCCACAACTATTTCGAAGAAATATGAAAGATTACAAAAGCTTACTGTTTAGAGATATCGGAATGTTATTTGTTGAAAAGCGAATGTAATTATAATTCAGCTAATCTCAATTTTCAATTTTCTGAAAAAAATAACATGACCATATTGTGGTCACATGATTTTGGACTTTCCTCACTTTTACTGCCCAGAATTAAAGCAATATAAAATGGTTCGTCATCCAGTGGGCTGGTAAACTCTAAAAAAAAGCGCCCCCGTTACCCCTATCAGCTACCTTCATCGTGATCCATCTGCTTGCAAACGCCCGCCCTCCGCCCTCGCAGCAGTAAGAGCATCCGCTTGCCGGTCTGTTTTTCGAGGCGCTGGGAATTGATGGCTCTGCTGGGACAGCCCGGAACTCCACAATGCCTCCCCTCCTCTTCCCCCCTCCCCTTCCCCCTCCCTCAGGGTCCCCCCTCCCCCCCCCCCCAGCGCAAAGCCTCCCTCGACCGCACTGCGACCACCTTCTCAGGTAGCCACTGGAGGTATCAGCCGCGCTTTATCACAGGCGCAGCGGAAGCCGCAGTAGATATTAAACGAGTGCGCCCTCGAAATATAAATTTTAAACAACGCCCTGTCGGGGGAGTTTAATGTAAATACTCTCCGAGGGGTATAAATACCTTGTAAGCGGAGCGCGGGTCGTGGGTTCGGTGACGGCGGAGTAGGGTCGGGTGCGGGAATATGAGGCCGTTTCTAATACCAGACCCTTGGCTGTTCCGTCTATTAAGTGGTGCAGTATAGTAGCAGACACCCTCGTCATTAGTAGAGCAGACCCCAGAGAGTTTGTTGTTGCTGCTGGTGTGTGTGTGTATGTATGTTTTGTGCAAGATTATAGACCGGTTTTGTGAAAATCTTTCCCCCTCAGTTTTTGTGCCACTTTTTTTCGGATATTTTTGATATGAAGGTTAGAGGTGATGGCCTTTTCATAGTGATTATAGCTGGTACGTTCAAGTGTAGACATGTGTATTTACAAATCAGTTTACAGTAAACACACATGTTTAAATATTTTTTTTACAAAAAAAAAAAATTAAAAAATATTTCGAATATGAAATATTTGCTACGAATTCAATGTCCTAGCAATGCACGAGATTCTCTATTTATCTGAGTGTTGGACAGTGAGAACTTGGTGAACAATGGCGACAGTGAATATAATGCTGCAGATGGGCGAATGAAGCTTCTGGAGCTGATGATTTATTTTATTTGCCTTTAGTGCACTAAGCAAATAAACAAACAAAATGATAAAATAAAATGAGTTTTTGAGACAATTTAGCTTATATAAACTAACAATTTAGACATACAAACACACACTACGAGTACAATACACACATACGCGCCCGCGCACGCACACACACACACACACACACACACACACACACACACATTCGTATTATAAAATTTTGGGTCCCGGAAAGCGTCCTAAATTAATTGTAAATTTAATAGAATCCATCACAAAACAAGTCATACATATATATTGAAACAATGAAGTTCGGTCAATTTTATAGTAAGATCTCTCGTATTAGGGGACCATTTTTTCTACCATCAGAATGACTTTTTTTTTCTATTCAATAATACATCTTATTTTGATTTTCTGTAATAATTTGGCTTCAAATTCATTTTAAATTTGCTTTAATTTTTCAAATTATCTCGAAAGTGTAGTAAATGTTTCCTAAGTTACCTCCATATTTCACACGGGGTATCGTATTCAGTATCCGACCCTACCCCGCGCGGTGCCGTCGCGTCGACGCGTGTTTGTGTGAGTGTTTACGTGAGCAATTATCTTGACACTCATGCCAAACTTGATTTCTCCTCGAGTGCTGTCTGTAGAGTCATTAGCCGCCAGAATGGGTAAACTGGCAGACTGGCTGAGCACAAGCGTCTGTACGCTTCTCGCAGACTTTCGACTAAAGAAGTAATCATCTACGAGGCGACATATGGCTGTCACGTGATGTTTCATAGTGCTCCCTTTACTATTTACGTCATTCTACTTTATTATTACGGCTTGTAATTACTTGGATGCCCGAACCTTGTTAAACAAAGATGAGTGCGCACTTGCAGTTCAGCCGCTGGGTAAGCTCGTTGAGCAGACTTGCACATTCTCTTGGCATTATCGCCACTCTTAGTTTTCATGCTTAAGTTGCAGACGTTTGTTTTAATTTGTTTCCTTCAAGACGCCTCTCTCAAATTACTCGCTTTCCTCGCACACCCTAGTGCGTTACGAACTGGTTAGCTTGCAGCATTGATTGCTTATGTTTCAGCGCTTAAAATTTATTTAGATTTCGAAAAATACCCTTACAACACGGTAGAGTACTTTTATCTGGCATTCAATTCAAATTGTTGAAGAATCCTGCTGGAAATTTTTTCTGAGAGTTGAAAAACATCCTCTCGAACGAGCAAGTGATAACATTCAAGCCCATGTCTTACGAGATATTCGATTCGCACGGCGGAACTCGCAGATGAAGATATCGAGAGTGATATGATTCTGGTTCAATTTAAATTGTTGTAGAAGCCTGCTGTTGAAGAATGTTGATATTAGATTAGTTTTATTAATAATTCTGCAATTAACTTTGAGAACTTGGTGGCAGAATACACTAACTTAACATTACTGAACTTAACATTACTGAACTTAACATTACTGAACTTAACATTACTGAACTTAACATTACTGAACTTAACATTACTGAACTTAACATTACTGAACTTAATATTACTGAACTTAACATTATTGCACTTAACAGTACTGAACTTAACAGTACTGAACTTAACATTACTGAACTTAACATTACTGAAATTAACATTACTGAACTTAACATTTGTGAACTTAACATTACTAAACTTAACAACTTTACAAAATCTACAAACTTTACAAATTAACGTGAGCATTTCACCGTGCAATCTTTCATACTACTCCACTTCACCACACTTCATTTCACCGCACTGCGGAACACCGAGCGGTAATATCGTGTGAGTGATATGATTCTGGTTGGTGAAAATCTCGTTTTTTGCTTTGCCTCCCTAAGAAACACGACGCCTCTTCCGCGCTGTCCTCCGGTAGCGGTCGGCGGCAATGGGATGATTTCCGGGGGCTGCGGGGAGCGGGAGAGGCTGAGAGAGACGGAGAACGAAGGGGGGGGGGAGAGGTGGAGAGGGTCGAGCGAAAAAGCAGGCGACGACGCACTCGTCGGTGCATCGTCTTTACTCTTGTTATCGTCGTCGCTGCCGTCCCCGGCTTGGCCGCCGGCAACATGTCTTCCCCGTTCCACACAATCGCTTGTCGGCTCGTCGCTTCCGGCGCTTTCCTGCCTGTAATCCCGCCGCTTTTCCCCTCCGTCTCCCCCCGCGCTCCCCAATCCGTGCGCGATCTTTTTTTTTTTTTTCTGACGCTGTCGCCCACCTGGATTAGGAGCTCTAAACGTTAGGCCTATCGCGTCACACGTGTGCATTACCTCCTGTTTCTACCGATGAGTGTCAGGTGCCGTAAGTCATTTGCACGTAACTTAGTAGATTCTTGAAATTGAGGCTAACTTTTATATACAGATTTTAATATTTATTATTTTAAAATGTTGAAGGTTTGTCGCTCGTGACGTAATTTTCTGTCTATTTATTTTTCTAATCAAGATATATTTTACTTGTTACGCACTAAACGACCAGTTATTATTATGGGAATTTTATTATTATTATTATTATTATTATTATTATTATTATTATTATGGGACCAGTTATTATTTTGAATAACTGAACTTGCTGTACTAATTGGACTTTTTCAAAATGATCTCCCCGGGACCGTTTTGTCTCATTTTGACTCTTCTTCCGTTTCCGTCAAACTGAGGACGTTTTGACTTTTTCCCTGTTCTTGATTTATTTTCGCTTCTCCGCTTTCCGCCCTTCTCATATCAACCTCCCGCTGTCGCCCGTAACTTCCATTCACATTTATGTCAGCATTATCACACCTTAAATACCATCTCCCTCTCATTTTACGCGTTTCTGTCGTATGTCTCTGGTGTCAGGGCCTTGTCTCGCACTGACGGCGTCAGCTGAGAGGCTCTTGTTTTTTTTTCCCCTTGATTAATTTCCGGAAACAAGATCAGTCGACCGTTTTCGTTTACAACCACGACCGCTTGCCGGATGTCTGCCTCTGTGGAGCTGCCAGCTCAGAATTTTAAAAATACGCTCCGCTTCTTTCTCGGTGAGACCCTTAGGCACCGAACAACGCGAAAGTGAAAAAGGTCACCGAGGAATATCAAAGTCCGTGCCAGAAAATGTTGCAATTCGAGCTTTCCTCACTTTGCTGTTGATCGGGGGAAATGGTGTGAAATTTAAATTTGATTACCAAATCAAAATAATTCCTGTAAAAAATGTACTGATGTAAGTTTTGCAGATTCGTAATAAGAGATTTGGAAAAAAGTAGGAAAAATGTTAGGCAGGCTGATTATGATATTTTTCGATCAAAACTGCTTTCGGGTAATGAGGTCAGCGGATATTGTTTTATTGAATCTCGAGCTATGAAAGAGCTTTCAAATACGTCGCACATTCCTGTGTATGTTTCAGTCGACGCAATATGGGTTCAGCAGTTGCTTTGTGATTTGCAATTTTTAAGTTCATGGTTCTCACTTATGGAATTTTTAATTATTTCGCAAACAATATCATGAAATGTAAGTAGCCTTGTTGAACGTTCTTAATGAATTTTGAAATTGTTCGCATTGAGAACAAATAAAAAACAAAGTTGGTTTAACGTCTTAAGCCGTCAGGCTTGGATTAAGGAACTCAGTCGACATAATGTTTGGGTGTATTAACCTATTGTTCGTGTTGGTTTGAAAAACTCACAAAGTAATTATCCAAAAAGTTTCCAATCATGTTTAATGAAAATATGCAAATTAAAATTGTGTGTATTATTTCTCTTTAAAATAATATATATTGTTATTTAGTACATTCCGTACCCATTGCATGTCTCAAAATTTGACTCTTTGAAACCCAGCCCTTACTGCACATGCAGTGCGCCAGACCCTGCACGTATCTTTTTGCTGATGGTCGGTAGAGAACGGCCGGAAAAGACGTACACTTCACTTCTCATTAATCATTCAACTTTGCCCTTTCTATGCAGCTCATTGCAAGCGCAAACTACAGATAAACGCGTAGTAATAAAATATAGTTTACTGCTCTTTCGGGGCGGTGGACTGCCAGTGGGTATAAATCACACAAGCGGCTTGTTGGCGAGTCGTTTTATTAACACAATTACTCTTAATATTACTAAACATTTATGCATTCACGAACAAATCTGTTGTAAAGTTCGAGTACAAAAGAGTATATATTATTGAAATAATGTAGACTCGCATTTGAAATTACGATGCACGGCGCTATAATTGTAATATGTAATGGGATTAAAATTATAATGCTATAATTAATATCGCGGGCGATTTTCATTTTGAGCGGCCGCCATTTCAACAATGCAAGCGACCGTGAGTACGGCCTGCTCTCGTTCGTTCGGCTGAACGCACTCGTTTGTTGCGCGACAGTCGGCTGCAGCGGGCGCCGATGAATATGCATCCGCGTTTTGAAATTCGTCACGCGTGTGTCTGCGTGATGGCGCGTGCGTGTGGACCGCTGTAATTAAATAAATAACGATGTGTGTACTCGCGCCGAAGTAATGAAGTTGAAATTGATGGCCGTGTGGCGGTTCCTTTGTGACAGGTTGCGGTGTCGCTAGTTTCGCGGCGGTCGGGTTGGAACGCCGTGGTGCGCGACTGGTCGATGCTCGGCTGTTCTAACGAGAATGTTTTTGTTTCGCGGCGGTGCGTCAAATGGGAGTTGGAGAGGAGGGGCTGTAATGAAAGAGGTAGTAAGGTAATGGTTTGCGCGGGCAAAGAAATTATGTTTACATAGTTCTGTGCTTTGGATAGCTATGTAAATAAAATGTGCGTTACATCTCGTGGTAATGGATGAGAAACGTTGTAAGATATTGCGATGCGATTTGTTTTAAGGATGTTTGTTTGACTTCATTCGTGCGTTGTAATTTAATGAAATTTATAAATTACTAGCAGCACATGACAGAAGTGTTGTTCTCGCTCTTTTTGTGTCTGTCTCTCTCCCTCTCCCCCCTCTCTCTCCCTCTCGCTCTATCCCGCGCTCTCCGTTTGTCCTCTCCTTCGCGGCCTCGCCCCGCGTCACACGGCATCGCCGAGCAATAATAAAGCCCAGATGGATTGGGAATTGCATTTATTTGATGCGCCACCTTGTGCTGCAACGCCATCTAATGGAATTACAACAAAATGAACAGAATAAAAATCTTTAGCATGAAAAACCTTACAGATGTGCGAACTTTCATGGAGGCCAGTCAAATGGTGTCAGAGTTGAACAAACCAACATTCATTTTTATGCAGAGAGAAAATGTTGGAGCTGTAATGATTTCACATGCTGTTCTCAATAATTTCATTATTTCAGGAATTGGGTATCATGGGTATTGATTTTCATAATACGAACATATTTTATAGTTCGTATTGTAATGAGTAATGAGATTACAATGTTTAAAATAACCATGTTTTTTCAAATGGACTACTCCATAAATCGAAATTTGCATTGAAATCAGGAATTTTTATTCATGGGAATAGTTAAAAAATAAATATTTAATTACTTTTAAACTTAACTTTGTACATTAAAATAATATCGTTGTATTAATGTATTCGATTGATTGCGAACAACATTGCGTAACATCATTTACAGATCCTTTTAACGTTTAGAAGAAAGGTAATATCATTTCCATTTCACGTGCCACTGGCGTCAACCAGTCAACCTACAAGTTGAGTGAGTTAATATCTGAAAATTAATTAATTTAATCTAATCTTATTAATTAAATTAATAACTCAATAAATGAATTATAGTATGCGAAAATTGAATACGTCCTTTGAACTTCCAAGTCTTTTGTGAAGGTGTAGGTAGAGGTTGTTTGTGAATAAACGAATGACATTGCCTTCGTAGAACATGCAGTTATAATAATAGACAAAAACCTCTGCGCGCGCAGACGCCTACGAACGCATACTCACGCAAACCACACTCACGCGCTCTCTCTCTCTCTCTCTCTCTCTCTCTCTCTCTCTCTCTCACTCACTCACTCACTCTCACTCTCACACACACACACACACATTACCTCCCACATGCACGCCTAAACATTCAGCCAAATATATCACACACAGAGACACACAAAAGAGCACAGAACAGAAAGGTGCACTCGACGAAACGACGACCTGTAATTCGCGGCGCAATCCACCCGCCTGTCAACGCGACCCCGCACAACAGAGGCGGCGCGCGGCGGCGCAGCGCGTCATTAAGACGGAAAGTGCCGCCGGGGCTTTGGCGCCGCCCCCGCCCCGACGCCGCAATCACTACTCCGTGCGCGCGCGCGCTGTGTCGGTGTGGGTGGATGGAACAGGTTCTACTGCTCCGCGGAACTGTTCATTTCTCTTGAGAGCGCAGGTGAGTGTCGTTTGGGCCACAATTCTGCGGCCTTCCTCAGGGCGAAATTACTTTTAGTATACTTTTACTTTCACTATACAGTAAACTCTTTTCTGTGTTGAGCCGGTTCACCCCCCACTTCCACCCCCACCATATAGCATTGATGCTCAAGCGAGCCAACTACCGCGATAGCTCAACGGCTACACCGCTGTCGCTGCAGCATCGTTTACCGGAAGGTCTTAGGTATTGAGTGCCATCGGTGGCGGGTTTTCTATTTTAGTTTGATAGCTGGTTTAAGTTAGCAGCTATCTAGAAGAGTTCTAGTGGCCCCGCTGCTAGGCTCAGCGGTAGTTTTCCGGGGTTTGTCCTATCTATACCGCGATCCCTAGAGCCCCGAACCGCGCGCTATCTTCATTTCCTCATCCTGCCCCCTCCTCTCCTTCTACGCACACAGGCACTCTTACGTGCACTACACTACCACACGTGTCGGGAGCACAGAGCTTGCCCCGTCAGGGTCGGTCCATCACTAGGGGGAGATACCTGGCAGGGGAAATCTCATTAGCCTACGAGTAGATCGACGGCGGATCTCTCATTCCAACGAGGGAGAAATACTTCTATCTCCCAGACTCTTAATATCTATGTTTTACATGCACTACACTTCAGGAATCAGATTCAAGAGCGATCTCTCTGGAGTGCGTCGTCAGTGTTGCGCCCCTGCCGCCCGACATTCACGTCCGCGCTGTTTTCTCGACGCGCGCCATGTAGCGTGACGTTGGTCCTAAAAGCTGCGACGATCGGTTCGCTCTTGTCTCATCGTGTAACACTTCTCATTATTCTCCCATTTCTATACGATTGAAAATACCTTGTCTTTATTTTACAGTTTTATATTATACTAGTATGACATTGCTGTTACCAGTTATTTTAATCAAATCGAAAACCGCATTTAAAACTGTGCACAGAACTGGCTAACTCAGTTTGCTTTTAGCGCGCGTGAGCAGTGCTGTTCGCTAATCAGGTAGAGCGAAAGAGATAGAGACAAGTTCCGTGCAACCAACCATGGCAAGTGTTGGTTACCTGTGTAATCTACATCTCTGCTTTCCTCACACTTATCTGGGGATTCTCAGAATAACACATAGCCGTTCCGCTGCGAAAAACGTTGTGTATTTTTATATTATCAAATAAAGTAAAATATGTTGTGTCATAGATCAGAAATCTTGCAATGTTGTGGTCCCTGAAGAGTACGTAATTGTCTTATCTGAAGAATAAACATTCTTAAGAGTAGAAACTACAAACTCGCTTAATGACCCAAGCACAGTCTTGTTCTCTGCTATCTTAATTATTTTTACATCGTGTATGATGGCCTTATCATGACGTGGCGATACGTACTTACCTGAACCTTACAAATTGCCAACACTTTTTATGCCATCATTAACTTCCACCTGATTTGTATCATTTGCGGTCATCACTTGCAGTTTGTTTCGAACTCTTTGTCAGCCTCGCGCTGCCTTTCGTAGACCGCACGCGACTGTGAGCAACGCGGCTGTCTCTGCGGTTTTTCCAGAGCTCCGCAAATTTCTAATTTCTGGCTCTCGACCCGCTCTGTCCATTTCCGCTTCCCAAAGTTACGTCGGAGAGAACACTAGCCTCTCAAAGAAGAAGAGAGAAAATAAATAAAAAAAAACGTTTCTGAAAGCACGCGAAAAAACGCAAATTACGTTGAACTGCTTGCGAGATGGGCATTCGTCGTTTTGCTTCCGTTGGTCTTGTACTTTACCACTTACGCGTCTTTTTTTTTTTGTCCGAGGGCGTTTCTTTTTTATTTCTATCTTTACGCTCCTTCCGCTGTCGTTGCTTAAATATTTCACTGGGGCGGTTGCGTGAAAGAGCGCGCCACCAGCGGGGCGGGGCGTGGGCGTGAGGCGCGGGGCCATTGTGCCCCGTCGTGTAAGCTCTCGGTGTTATTGATAGACTAGCAAACAGCGTGGCCTTCGGCTCGGCGCCTGCAGCGGGGACCGGGAGACGGCAAGGGGGACTTTGAAGTCCGCTAGAGAGTGGACGCGGAGGGTGAGGGAGGGCGTGGGAGGGGAAGGGGCAATCTCTTGCGGCGAAGACAACTTGAAGAAGAGTCTGTTCGATTGGAGAGCTTATGGAAATGGGATGCGATGGGATGAAAGAGGACTAGGAGCGTACGAAGATGAATGGGGTTGTGGGGTGAAAGACACGATGAAGGGAATGTTATGAAGTAAAGAAATTCCAAAAAAAGGTTAAGGAAATGGTGAACGGAAGAAACTAAAAATATGCGGAAGGATTTGTAAATAAAATAAAAAGATAACTTTATTTAAACTGCAGTTGCGTACCCGGTGGGAGTTACATAAATTGAATCGTTTATTTCAGAAACACAACAAACGCCAAAATCTAAAACACACATTAGCGTTGGATTATTGTTCCAAGAGAATAGACACATCGTTTAGTGCATATTTATATGAAAAATATTCATTTATCAATAAATAAAAATCTTTTTGAATCTGAAAAATTGGGAGACTTTGCTCAGTTTTCTCGAAATGAGGAATATGGCGTTTGACGGGTTTCTGAAATAAACGATTCAATTGATGACGGAGGATATGCAGTCATTAATGCACGAAATCCCATTGAAAAGGGAGCGAATGTTATTGAAACATTCTTGTAGAATACACGGACTAATTGGCATAGAATTGAGGTCTGGAATAAAAAAATTGTTCTTCACGCGGCAAAAGTGACTTCTCAGGACACGACAGCAGCATTCTTAGACTCGGCTCATCGGCCTCGTGGGAGAGCGCTCCCATCTAGTCTTGGAAACATCCACTTTCTTGCCTTGTAATAAAAATTGCTATAGTTGGATTAAGAACTGTGACATTATTTATTAACTCGGCTCATCCAGATGTTGAGAAATTTATAACAGATGGTATGAGGTTTCTGCCCTGTGCTACAAAATTTTCTAGTTTTTTGTTTCTCTCTAAACATTAATGGCACGTAGGGGTTCTTTCTTTTCAAACATATCACTTCTGTAGGTGGTGCATGTTTGCGTGAAGATGATTCATGATCGATATTATAGTACCATCATATTTGCTTGGTTCTAGTTTCATCCCAGAACGTATTTCCTTGGTTCTAGTTTCATATATTGTATGTTGTTACGAGATGTAAGGCAATGGTGTGTTGCAGTGTCTCGAAGAGAAGTCTAGAATTAATGTAGGCTTATGTTCTATTCCTTATACTTTAAATTAAGTTTTTCGAACATTAAGAAACTTTATAGAAATAAGACGTATAAAATTATATTTTCTGGTAAAATTCGATTTAAAGTTTTGATTTCCTCTTCATTCTTTTAATTTTTCATGAAAATTACCAGAAGCAATATTCTAGAACATTCTTCAAAGAAACATCCAGGATGTATTATAAAGAAGACAGCAGTTCAAGAATGCCATGTTCTAAGCAAGAAAACTTTAAAGAACGCCGTCGAATTTTTAACACGACGCAGGAGGACTCTGGGGAATGCGAAATGAGCTTCTGTTTCGATTGTTGCCTCCGTGCAGTGCAGCTCTGCACTCTCGCGGCCAAAATTTCTTCTAGCTCCGCAATGTACACTCCGCAACATAGAGAAAGAGTCGGAACCAACCAACTCCGTCATCTCGCTGGAGGTTTTACAGCTTTCATTTTTCTCCAAAAAATCCACAGCTGCTTGGCTTCCAGCCAGGGGGGGAGCGAGAACGCTAAATCAATTCATCTTGAACCCCGAGATGAAAGACCCTGTGAGAATTCTTTGAAAAGAAGCGTAGCCAGGCCGGCGTAAATAGGTAGATGTGGCGTGGCGGACAGAGCGTGAAAGCATCCCGGGCGAACCTCAACCCGACTCAAATGAATGTAAAGGTTGACGGAACTGATTCATCGAAAATAATTTTTCCACATCAAAGCATTTTTTTTTCTTTCAATATACCGACATTAATCCGCAGCTACCCTATTTTATGCACGTGAACAAAAGCCTGTGCTAACCCACGTCAACGGAATTCCTAAGTTTCGAAATGGCATCCTCCCGCAGACCGGACCACTGTCCATTGTGCTGTCTCGCGCAGATGACAAATGCTAGGGAAACAGGTAGTTTATCGGCCGTTTTTCGTGGATGCACGCGCGCTTCAGATGTTTCCGCTGGTCAACGCCGAACGCGTGTGGGCCGCCGGTGATGTAATTATTTCTGCTCCCCGCTTCGGGATCAGAATTTATTCTTTGCTACTCTGGTGTAAACTTTGTTTTGCCCATCGGCATAATTAATAGTTTTCAGAGGATCCTACATTTAACCACAACAAAAAGGTCAATATTTGAAATGCATACTTTTAATTAGGATAATAATCCGTATTGCCCGATATTCTCTGAACATCAGTTCGTGGGAATATCCACAAAAAAGGAGAAAAACATTAACCGTTTCCTATTGAACTTGGTAAAACCACTAAGACCGAAACATTTTGATTTCATTTAATTTTTCCATTCTATTGTGATTTTCTAGTTTTTCTAGTGGTAAAGTATTGAATTGTTGAAGTATAAAAATGAAAAGATTTTTTTTTGTTTTAAAATATAGGTGCTACAATTGACTTTTATTTTGCAAATAGGTTTTATTTTATATTTTACCTCCAAAACATTGAACACAAATGTACTTTTCAACACTCGCATATGGAAACTAGTTCTTACCTTCACTGTTTAATGATTAGAAAGTGTTCGTTGGCGATTGCGGGAAGCCGTAGCCAAATAAATCAACTGAGTACTGCAAAGTAAACAAAACATGAGTCAACATGGCTGCCGCCTCTCATATTGGGAAAGATCCCAAGAGCATTTGTACGTTTTCATAAATTCGTACTAAATAAGAATGTAAACAACTCGTACGAAAATATGTTGGAGTAATCATTTCAATACGTCAACATTCATTCCTACGCCAAAGACACTTTCTCTACTAGTTACATAAATAAATAAACCGCTACTGGAAGTGTCAGTAAACAAGCAATGCACTTAAAATATTTACATAATTAAATCAATCAATTTATTATCGTTTGTAAATTAGTGTATTGGACGCTGTTACGTTTGTTTTGGTATCGATATCACGATACTATCGAACCATCAGAATCGATCGATAATTACAACTTCCGTTCGTCCGATTCGGTCGTTCTCAGACCGTCCACTGCACATCGACGGCGCCAGCTTCCGGGAGCCAGCGCGTTCGATTGGTGAAAGTGGGGAAAGAGCGAGTAAAATCAGCGGGCGCTTTCTCTGCCGATGCCCTCTCCAATATCTGACCACTCTGTGACCACCACTCGCACACAGATTCAATGTAAGATGTGGATCGATGGACAATCTTCTATCCCTTTCCTCAAAGCCTGAGCAAATTTAAAAATAAATTAGTTTCTTGAATGTAGATTTGTGTTATAAATATTTAATAAAATTCAGTGTAATCAACGATGTATTATGTATCTTTGTAATTATTGTTATTATTAATGTTATTATCATTATTATTAATTATTATTATGTGCAGTGCAGTGGCGTGAAGTGCAGTGACGTGAAACTGAGAGAAACGAGTGTGTAAGAAAGACGTTACAGCTCGCTGTATCGCAGTACGGTGAAGTGAAGTGTGATGAAGTGGAGTTGTATGAAAGATTGCACGGTGAAATGTTCACGTGATTTTGTAAAATTTTTAGATTTTATATAGTTGTTAAGTTCTGTAATGTTAAGTTAGTGGATTCTGCCACCAAGTTCTCACACTTAATTGCAGAATTATTAATAAATAAATCTAATCTAAAAACTCGTAATGCATTTGTGGTGAGCTCTAACCAAATACCAAACCTGCAGTTTCATATTATTTACTTCAAACCAGTATATACCCGCGTCAATCCGATTATAGTGAGGACTATAGAGGTTTTACATTTTTGATTCAGTATATCACAGGTTCAGGTATGGCCGATAAGTCAAAAATATAATAATTATTCGCTATTACTGATTTTATTATTTTAAAACAGTAAACTATTTATTATTTAAGAACAGGCAACTGTGTCTAGGACGCGGCGCCTCGCGGACAGCCAAGTATCTATCTATTGACTCCGGCAGCGGAAACCTACGTTCTCACAAGATCGGGGAGTTTCGTAAGCTTGAAGATCCCCGTAAGAGACAGTCTCCCTTCGCCTCAAATTGCAAGATTCGCACATGCGTCATTCGCACTCTTCGAAAACTCCCTTCTGCGCCTTCCGAACGTTCCTCACTTTGGTTTGCGGGCGTCTGCAGTCCCAGTTCATTGAAGTGCGAATGCTGGAAAAGAGCGTGTCGCGTTGGGGGACGCGTATGATGGCTGCGGGCTTTTTCTCAGCAGATTTCCAGCTCTCGTCGATGAATTTTTCACGGCGCCATTCTGTCATCGCGCCAGTCGCGTCTCTGTCGGCTTGCTGTTTGTGGTTTTGTCATCATTGTGTGTGTTTGTTTATTGTTGTAATCTTAATTCTTGCGTAGCCTTCAATTGCAATTAACACTAAAATATAGGCCTGATTATATAATATTTTTCGATGTTGATTATCTCTAAATTAAAATAAAAGGTTCTAAATAACTATTTTTGGCGAATGTTTATGGTGCTTTTTATTTATTATTTTTTTTAATCAATCCTAGTTTCTTTATTTCCAGATTTTTCAGTTCTGCATAATAGGGTATGGAATCAAGGGCCAAAACTAGTAAATAAATTTCTCAAGAGTCAAGTTCTGAATACTAGTAACTGAAGTAAATGCTTATTTCGTAAACGTGCTTTATTTGACCTTTGACATTATAGTTTAATCACTCTGCGAATTATTTACACGAGTCACACGTGCGCTAACGATTTCAACCGTGAGCTTGCATCTGTAAAGCACGTACGCCGGAGAATTTCAATTGCCTCATAGTGGTCGGTGGCGGCGCTGCAATGGCTGGTTGGTTGGCTGGTTGGTGGCGTCGTGTGCATGTCTAAAAGGCCCGCGTTGTGAGCGCTAATCCGCACATGTTTGCCGTGTCGGAGCTAACCATTCCGACGGTGACCTATTGCGACTTCGCCTCTCGACTGCGGAGACGCGTTGACCCGGGTGTGCGGGCGCCGTCCGGTCTTGCGTTGACCCACTGAGGAAGGTTTCCTCGTACACTTAGGCTTCCGCGGCTCGAGTCCATTACTTCTAGGCTGTCCGGGTGATATAACACCGGAGGCGGAACTTTACTGTGTCACTACCCTGAAGAAGCCTGCGACATGACGGGCGAAACGTCGGCCTATCTGCCAACGACGCGGCGTCACCCGGACAGCCTAGAAGTAATGAAGGTTTCCTCGGTTTATTGCGGGCTACTCTTGAGGTGTGACGTTGAAGGGTTATGTTTGCTGTCGTGATATCGGTAGTTTGTACGATTATAAACGTATGTTTATTTATTGCGAAGTAATTATTAAAATATCAAACATCAGTACACGCGCGTTGTTGATTTTGGCAAAAATACTACCTGATATGCTATTATTATTATTATTATTATTATTATTATTATTATCATTATTATTATTATTTAAAAAACTCGAGATGTTTAGATGGACATAAATGCCAGTGTAGTATACTATTGCATGAGTGTTAAGTAAGTTTACAAAATGGGAACGTATGGAAAAATATTTGAAGGGAAATATCGCCTTCCTTACATCATCTGCCTTACAACTCAAATTTCCATCTTTATTTCAATTCTGTTTCGTAAATGTATTATTTATCTTGTTTTCTAGACTTATCTTTTTTTTTAATTTCCTGTGTCATCTTATTTCATTTCTATCTCGCAGTAGCCTCTTGTGTTCCATTCGCACTTGCGGAAGCTGTTTGGTGGAGTGCATGGCAAGACTAGCATTCAAAAGGCATTATGAGACTGATGCAGCGGAAAATGTTGATACCTCAATTCCTATCTATCTGTTATTTTCGAACCGTGCGTGGTTCAACTAAGGATTGGCGGCATACTTTTTACAGTGATTTGTTTCTTTCCGTCAATGAATAGTCCATTGAAAATTATCCTTTCTTTAATATTTGTATGTCTCGATTTCCTGTTATGGGTCATTTTTTAACGCATGGACAGAAACGCCCCTTTTTATTAGCTGGAACATTGTGAATTCGTTGTGACTACTGTACTATGTAAGGTATTAATTCTCTGAATGTCTTCAAGTATTATGGAAATTTAACATAACCATTTTAAGGATTGTGGGATCGCTTGGAGTTCCAGATGATTAGAATATTCGTCTCTAACTCGTGTGTGTTCTGCCAGCCAATCCTTTTCATCCGATCCGTCTGTAGAAGGAGCTCCCTTGCATGTATAGACCCGTCAGGAAAAAGCACGATGTCACTCGAATAAATGTATCGATTTAAATAAATTGTTCTCTGCGGTGTCTGCGGCTTCTAGAGCTCTCCATGTATGGAAAGTAGATGTCCCAACGGGTCGAACATCTCATCTCTAAACAGCACTCTATACTGACCGGGTACTTTTAAACCAGGAAAAAAGATTCGTTCTGCGCCAGGTGTGCTGTTTAACGGACGAGTCTGTGGCTTTCCGAGTAGACGAGAACGATGTCGTAAGACGCACTTGTGAATTGCTAATAACATAGGATAAATGCATGTGCAGCAGAACTTTATTCTTAGTTAGTCCTGGGGACATTTCCTTCTGGGGGTCCGCTCGGAGAGAAGCCAACACAGTCTCCCTTGTGCGCAAACTCCGTGATTAACGATTGATTGACTTGGGTGTGGGGTGCACGTCTCTTGATGCGACACTGTCCATGGGGAGAATGTTGAGAATCCACCTCAGGGGAAATACTATGAGGAAAGCGGGAAGTACAATACGCAAGGGCGGTTGGGAATGGTGATGCACAAAGCGGAGGAACGAATAGGAAAACGCGGTTACGAATTGTCTGCGAAGCAGTGTATGCGGATCTGTGACGCATGGTGCGGACCAGTACGAGTTGACCGGAGAGAGGGGAGAGAGAGAGAGAAAAAGTGAGAGGAAGAGAAAAAAGTGAGAGGAAGAGAAAAAAGTGAGAGGAAGAGAAAAAAGTGAGAGGAAGAGGGAGAGAAAAAAGTGAGAAGTGGGAGAGAGAAAAAGTGAGAAGTGGGAGAGAGAAAAAGTGAGAAGTGGGAGAGAGAAAAAGTGAGAAGTGGGAGAGAGAAAAAGTGAGAAGTGGGAGAGAGAAAAAGTGAGAAGTGGGAGAGAGAAAAAGTGAGAAGTGGGAGAGAGAAAAAGTGAGAAGTGGGAGAGAGAAAAAGTGAGAAGAGGGAGAGAAAAAAGTGAGAAGAGGGAGAGAAAAAAGTGAGAAGAAGAGAGAGAAAAAAGTGAGAGGATGAGACAGAGAGCGCGAGAGGAAAAGAGAGCGAGAGGAAGAGGAAGAGAGAGGGAGAGGAAGAGGAAGAGAGAGGAAGCGAGAGAGGGGAAGAGGTAGAGAGCGAGAGAAATGGTCATTAGGGCATGTGTGTAGGCCGATGTAATGCATGCTTGTCAGTATGCGTACGCCGCAGCTGGCGGTACGGTCACTGAGTGCCGCGGGCGGTAGGCGCGCGTGGGATTTTCAAGCGAATTCCCTGCGTGGGAGAATATCCGTTTGTGTCGTATTGCGATGAGTCCCTGGTACGTACCGGCTGCATTACCGCTCACAGAGCCTCTCCCGTTGCCCCGACTCTTCAGTGGAATTGCGCCTGCCACTCGCGGCATCTCCCTTCGATGCCTCCACTGATTACAACTCAGAACCTTCCTCGATTCCGGCTTTGCTTCTTCCAGTGTTCGGCTGTATTTAATTTCTTTGATTCTTAATATCACTTTTTCAACGTTTCCTGCAACTTACTCGCTCCCTTTTCCATCTTCATTCGTCCTTCTCCCTCTCCAGCAGCTTCCAGTCATCTACTGCACTATCCAAACCACGTACATCTCCCTCCCTAGCACATCCCATTCTTTCACGTACACCGCTTTCATTTTTGCCGTTCGTAACGGAATGGTCCCTTACACGTTCTTCTCAGCTCTTCAACAGTTCAATACGGAGGTGGTCCCAGAAGTACCCGGCCTGACCTAGAGATCGTGGTAGTGTTTCGAAAAATATCACTGTATTAGAAAGTAGACAATCTATGAAGCATATGTTTCAAGTTTGAAGACGCAACGTTGTTTAGTATTTGTTTGGCAACAATCAATAGTGAACGTTGTGAGTGAATTTGTAAAAATGGAGAAAATTGGTCATCGTTATGTGATCCAATACTTTCATTTGAAAGGCCTCAGCCCAACCAGTATAAAAACTGAACTAGATTCTACTCTGGGTGAGTCTTCGCCTTTGTTTACTACAGTAAAATATTGGGTAGCAGAGTTTAAACGAGGCCGTACGAGCTGCCAAGGCGAGCATCGCAGTGGTCGACCAAATGAGGTGACAACTCCAGAAATGGTAGAGAAAATCCACAAAGCGGTACTGGGTGATCGTCGACTGAAAGTGCGCGAGCTAGCAGACATAGTAAGCATTTCGAGAAGTGCGGTACATCGCATATTATCTGAAAATTTAGACATGAGAAAGCTGTGTGCAAGATGGGTGCCGCGTTTGCTCACACTCGAGCAAAAACAGTCGTAAAGATGTTTCAATTGAGTGTTTAGCGAAGTTTCACCGCAACAAAGCAGAATTTTTACGCCGTTTCATAGCCATGGATAAAACATGGGTCCACTACTACACCCCAGAGAGAAAACAACAATCAAAACAATGGTCTGAAAAGGGAGAACGTGCACCAAAGAAGGCGAAGACCGTTCCATCTGCAGGCAAGGTCATGGCGTCGGTTTTTTGGGATGAGCGGGGGATAATTTTCATTGACTATCTTGAAAAAGGAAAAACTATCAACGACGAGTATTATGCGATCTTATTGCAACGTTTGTGCGAAGAAATCAAGCAAAAAACGGCCACACTTGGCTAAGAAGAAAGTGTTGTTTCATCAGGACATTGCACCAGCTCACAAATCCGTTATTGCAATGGCCAAAATTAATAAATTAAAATTTGAATTCCTACCTCATGCACCCTTTTCGCCAGATTTAGACCCCTCTGATTATTTTCTGTTCCCAAACTTTAAACAATGGCTCAGTGGTCAAAGATTTTCCCACAATGAAGAAGTGATATCGGTAGTTAATGGCTATTTTGAGGAGCAAGACAGTTCTTATTATAAAAAGGGTATCGAACTTATTGAACATCGCTGGGAAAAGTGTATAGAGCTCAAAGAAGATTATGTTGAAAAATAAACATATATTTTTCCAAAATTTTTGTTTTTTCTTTGTTGGGTCGGATACTTCTGGGACCACCCTCGTACACTCCCGTCTTCTCCATTGATAGTCTAACTTGTCTCGTATGTTATGCTCAGCATCTCACCCATTTACACAGCGACTGACTTTAGCTCAGTGCCAACATTGCCGGTGTTTTTGCAGTGGATAATCTAGGGTTCCAGTCCCGACGGTGGCGTATTTTCATTAACCGCAAAGTGCGGAAAAATTCATCCGTTGTCTAGAGGAGAATTTTGGCGGCCGGCTGCTCTGATCGGTAGTTTTCCGTGGTTTCTCCAGTGGACACCACGCGAATGCCGGAGTAATGGAGTAATGCCCTAACAAACGGGCCACGGACCGCGCGCGATCTTTCGTTTTCTCCCGTGATCTTGCCTCTCCCCTTACATCCCGACACACACACACACACTCTCTTAAACTTACATACACTCTACCACTAGGGGCGGATTAATATTTTTGCCGCCTGTAGGCACATCAAATTTGCCGCCCCCTGTTTAAAATTAATGTTACATTTCTAATTGTAGCGTTTCAGTAACAATTCCTCATTAATTTAAACGTTTTAACTTTAAAAGTAACATTATATTTCGCACATTGTTTTCATAAATTAAATAATTTTTTTGGATTAGCTAATTTTGGATATAAACTGTATCTTCATAGCAAGTAACGTTCAACATTATTAACGTTTCAACACTGAAACGTTAACATTAAAAGGAAACTAAAACATGACAACTAGAATTGCAACATGTTTTCTTTCGTCAACGGGCCTTAGTTTCAGATTCATATACTTCTGAAATCATAAGGTATACACTAATGAAGTAGACAAATAAATAGCTTGTATTAAATATTAATATGATATTTTTAAAATAAAAATATTTATGCTGTTATAGTTTTTAGAGAACCTAAATTTGTTTTAGAAAATATCAAGAAAATTTTGCGCCTTTGAAAACTTGCCGCCCTTGAGGCCCGTAGGCACGTGCCTACTGTGCCTATGCGTAAATCCACCTCTGTCTACCACCACAGGACAGTCGGGAGAGCAGGGCTTGATCCGGCTAGGGCGGTGCTCGGCCAGTGGGAGATACCTGGAGAGTGGATTCCTCCACAAGCTGACGCGTAGATCGCACCATCCACCGGGGGAGGAACACCGCTACCCCCTTGTGACAAAGCATTCACTATACTTAAGGGAATAATCGATTATTGCCGTTAACGATGTCCGCCACACCCTATACCTTCCCCCAAACGCGGCAATTGAATCGTTTATTTCAGAAACCCGTCACACCCCAAAATCTAGAACTCGCATTAGCAGCGGTTTATTGCCCCAAGAGGACAGACACATCGCATAGTATGTACTTATATGAAAAATATTCATTTATCAATTGCTTTAGAAAATAAAAATATTTTGAAATCAGAAAATTTTGGAGAGTTTTTTGTCAGTTATCATGAAACGAGAAATTTGGCGTTTTTTTGTTTGAGTTTTTATTTTATTTATTTATTTATTTAAATTATTCTAGCCATCGGCCCTCAGCAGCCGCATTAGAAAAAAACGGGTTTCTGAAATAAACGATTCAATTGCCCTCGCCGCAGCAACACGCTCCTTTCCCTGCGTCTCCGGCTGCGTTCGCGCGGCGCCCTCCGCCCGGCCGGCCTGCCTCTCGTGACCTTCGCCCGCGAGGGGAGACGAACTCGGCGCGGCCGCGGCGCGGCATCCGGGTGGGGAAGTCCTGCGGGCCGCCCGCGCCGGAGGTCCGCCGCTCGAGGTGAAGCCGGATTGAGGCGGGGGCGACCGCTGCGGCCGCGGAACGCGCTGGAGGAGCGCCCGGCCCGGCGGAGGAACGCGGTGTGCGAGGATTTGAGGGATCGCGAAAAGTTTCGGAAATGTCGAAGTTTGCCGATATACCGCTTGAAGCTTTTCGTCTTCTTTTTGGTTTGCCGTCGTATCGAATATCGAAATTGCGTCCTTGGATTCATCGTTTTATTCGTACAATTTTTTCGATTTAAATGTAGTGTCCCTTCAAGGTCACGAGGTAGAGAGGTCACTGTCCTCAAAAATTGTAGGGACGATGTTAATGAATGATCTCGGTAAATGGTGTGTGAGGTGTGGAAAGGATAATATCCCGTGGAAACCTGTCGCAAATGTTACGAATTTTACATGAAGTAGCGATATATGAAGTCCGGTACTCGCGAGGGAGCTAGCCGCTTTGGAAAGAATAGCCATCGTATTCCATGAATAAGTAGAAGAAATGAGATGGCGGGAGTAGAGCGAGAGTAAGGAAAATGAACGAAATGGGTGGGCTACATTTGGTCGGAATGAGGGTTTACTCTCGAAGGTAAATGTGAATTAGAAAGAAAGGGCAAGGTGAACTTTTAGGCGGGCAGGCGGGCGAAAATGGCAGTGACCGTAGACAATGTGCTCAGTGGCTTGGGCGGCCTTTTGCCAGAACAAAAGAAACAACTGCCCTGTGCTCTTTCTGGACGCCCCGTACCCAACGAAATAATTTTAACGTGGTGGACGAAATTCCTTAATTGCCAGATACAAGCGATAATTGGAATATGGTATCGAAAGGTTATGGATTCGATAATGAAGTCATATCACAAGAATATTAAAAAAAAGTAAGATCGCGATTTAATGGCATCTCATAATCTACATGAGATAATTGATTTAAGATTATATATCTGTATAATGTATATGGAAGATGCTCTGCAACGTCACTTCATGACAATCATCATTAGACACGAGATATTTCTGGCGTGACGACATACAAGGGCGCTCGTCTTTGCATTATGAGAATGTGGGCGTAGTTCCTCTTCTGTCAGCGACGCCGTACAATATTAACGGCCTCGCCCAACCTAATGTGTTAAGGGTACTGGAGAGTTATGCAATCATTAATCATCGGAAGAGTAACTTTTTCAAGAACGTATTTTCATAAATTTGTCCATTATTACCACAATCGTTCAGGTCGTTAAAAATTTAATATGTATTGTGTAGTTGAGCTCGAATGACATTTTCAATCCCAGACGTCGCATTGATTATAAACGTTGTTATTGTGGTCTTGACATTAGTACTGTTCTTGTTTGATTTTATTCTCTAATTTGGTCCCAATAGGTGCCAAGAGCATTGGATCCTTGCGAAATTGTGTTTACTACGTCATAGAAGAACTATCTCGAAAGTTAAGGCATACGAAAAGATTCAGACAACGTCCTTCCATGGTTGACCATTGTAAAGATCCCGATAATTCAAACCTTTTTGTCCTCGCCTCACGGACACTCAATTATTGGCAAAGCCAACAGTGATTTACGATCAACCAGACGAAACATTGCACCCCAAATACTTACGCGCTGAAGAATTCGGTTAGATAATTTCACCGGGAATCATATTTTAGCGACCTTTGTTTACACTGGACCGGTAACAGGAACAACGGTACTGGTCGTACGAAGAAATACGTCGAAGTGAGAAACATCGCGACCCTATTCATACTTCCGGGCGTTTAAGATTGTGAGGTGACAATCAACGTACCGAGAATGAAATGATAATGGATACATTGCGGAGTAGTAGAGCGATGGTGAGTGAGGAGGCAATGACTTCATGAACCGTCCGCCGTAAATACAAATGGATCATTTGTCGCTGTTTCGCCATCCTGTACCTTTTTTTTTTCCTGTCGCTCGGTTTGAGTACCGGGCGTCCCACAGTCCGAGCATCTCTGTCGGCGGACGTTGAAATTCTATCCGGACGACGCGGCGGCGGCGGCGGCCGTGCCAGCGATGATATCCCGTTGCGCCGCCGCTGCCGGAGCTGTAATTGCGCGGATAATGGAAGGCGTCGCTTTCGCCCGCGCGGCGAACGCCGGTCCCGCGCGTGACGTGTTGCCCCCCCCCCCCTTCCCACACCACCCTCCAGTTCCTGACGCTTGTCTATGATGTTCGTGGAAGTACGTAATTCTTCCTAGTCTTCTCCCTCCGTCTTTTGTTTCTGCTCGTCTCGCCGCCTTGCTCCCTGTCCCATGCGTGTGCCCCCGCACTTCCTACTGTGTTGGTTTGCTTCTTCCGCCTTATTGCTGTCGGAATGTTGACGATCGAGTGTTGAAAACCCTGGAACTTATCAGTGGCGGATTCATTTGGGGAGAGGGCACACAAAAACCTCGCTCCAATCAAACATTTTTGGCAGGTTTTTTTTCAGTTTATTTAAAATAAATACCCAGCATCGATCTCATTATATCAAAAACGAAATTCTCGTCGTAAATATACTCATACAATTTTTATTTCAATGTAACAATTAGAAAAATATTAATTCAAGAATATTTAGATAGGAGACGGCCTCCTAACTGAAATTCCCCCCTCCCTAAATACATCCTGCATTCAACCCGACTCAAACAGCCAGACTTTGACATTTTTGTTACATAATTCATTTCCAGTTCTGTGATTGGAAAAACACTCTAATATTATCACTTGCCGATTTCTTCGTAGCATAAGCAACAAAATTTTACGTTTTTCGTCTTAATTCTGTTTAAGCGATAATTTCTTATAAAGCAGTAACATAAATTCGGTGTTTCGTGTCGATGATGTCTTATAAAGCTCACTGAATCTTCCGTCATTTGTCCGTGATGTATTTCTAGATGTGACGAGAATGGTGGAACATTTAGCGAATTTTACAGGACAGTACATCAAAGACTGTATTCTTAGGAATGTCCGAACGTAGCGTTGCTTTGACTGCTTCTTCTTTATAATGATTTTTGGACAGTTCTCAATGCCTCCAGCAAAATCATTGAAATTGAAACAAATATGATAAAATATCCTATTTTAGAAAGAAATGAAATTATTCCCTTTACCACCAGGATATGAATATGAAAATGGATACTACTAATTAATGTATTTCTTTTGTTTCAGGTAAAGAAACAAGAAACATTTATTTATCCCATTAGTGTACCGTACGTGAGTACAAATCAAAAACGTTCTGTGCAATGTGATAAGTTTCACCGACACAAGTTCTTCTCTAGTGACTTCTAGGTATTGAATTGGGAAACATTCTGAGACATTTTGCGAACAATCGTTCCAGTAACGAGCTTAGTTTAGGAAATCCGGCATATCCTGAGATAATGTGCTGCTTTGATAAAGAAACGTTTATGCTCTTGTACATTGTATAACCCGGAGCCCTTGCCTACACCATAGAGACGCAACATGCGTCGGTGATCTGCGGGTAACCTATCCTAGCTTTGTTAGAGGAGCATGATCATCAAGAAAATGTTCCCAATCAGCATATTCTTTCTGGTACCTTTAATAACTGTTATATAATATTGTGTTACAACTTGTATTTTACTATTACTTCAGCCACTCCTTGAAAAAACTCTCTTTACCAAACAAATCAAAATATATTCGAAAATAATTTTATTCAAGGGCTTTATTAAAAATAGCTTTTTGCCCAAATACTGAAGGATACTATAGGAACTACTAATATTTTAAAATATATACAAATGAAGATATTTCATGTCCTAATACCGAAGAGTAGATTTCATGAAGAAAGTAATGTCTAGATTCAATACTACTAAGGTTCGAAAGATTAACTTTCGCAATTTTTTGAAAATTTAGAAGTTGTAAGGAAAATCGGATATACACTCCATTCCTAGAAACATTTCGTTCTAGTGGAGCAAAAAATGTAAAGAAAAAAATGAATCGTTTTTGTGAAACCCTTACGTATTTTTCGGAAATTTGTCATAATTTGACCCAGTATTACGTATTCTTGTGAAATTATAATTTTCTTGGTGTTTTATTTCTTTGAATTATGGAATGCATTTTGAATACGACCATATTTTTCAACATTAATAGTTAGGATATTGATGTAAAATTGTTATATTCGACCGAAGTCGTTTTTTGACTGTCAACTTCTTGTGTGGCCGGCAATTGAAAATCTACCTTCCACATAAGTCGGTTTACCATGGCCGGCTGAGCAACCGATAGGTTCTTGCTGTGCCCGGTGCGGCGCGGGGTGGCGTGGCGGCCCGAGGCGGCAGGGGAAGGGGAGACGGGTTTATGGAGCAGGCCGTAATCGTGCTTGTCGTAACACTGTGAGCTTCCCCCCGGCAGGGTTCAGAAACCCACGACCTCCGCATTCGTGAGCCATTGCTCGGACGGCGTTTTGCCTTCCACACTGCGCGTGATCGCTGGCGCAAAACGGGCAATAACTTGGTGCATGTGAAGAGGCTGTGACTGATTGGTATTTACGATCGATTTACGCTCCAAGAACCTGGATAAATCAACACCAGTTAGGCGTTTCATGAATCTTCGTATTCTGGCTCTTCTTTATTCATCGCTATTAAAATGTGTGCGCGCTTGTTTTGTATTTCCTAGAACGCGCTCGTTTTTCAGATTCCATTTACATTGTGTTATTACATTTCCACTCGTAGAGAAATTTCAGGTCAGTAGAATTGAATGCAGTTTATTTGGATGCGTAATTTTCTCACTTTATTGTATTACGTGAAATTTGATTTTAGAGCAGGCTCTCGAAACTTCATTAAAAATTAATGAGCTTTTTATGGAGTTAAACTTTTGTAAAATTATTCGAAAGCTGTAGTGTAATGCACTTTCTCTGCAAAATGGTTTGTAAAGGTTAGATAAAGTTAACTTTTTGTTGATCGGTCAGTGTAATAAATTGTGATGTAATGTTTTCGACTCAAATTCACCAACCTTGTTTTACAATCGAATGTTCTAACCCGTTAGCACAATTGGTTACTATTTACAGCAATTGGAGCTGTCTTATTTCCTTACTTCTCTCAGCAGAGATATTTGGCTTTCTTTCGTGTTTTTTTCTTTTTCTTTTTTTTTCTTTTCAATTTTCCCGTTTTCATCACGATACTTACATCACTTGAAATCTCCTGTGATGAATTATTTTAAAATTTGCATTTTGAAGGAAAAATGAGTTGTACGGACAATTTTTAGACACGAGATGGACAGAATACGTTGTGTATCTTATGGCAGACAGGTTTTAATGCACTAATTTGAAAATCACGGTCTTAATTGGCTATTACTATGCACAAAAGTATTTAAACTACATGTTTGATTGTAATTTAAAGTTAATTATCCCGAAAAGCTCAATATTACAACGCAGATCGGTGGCCAGTTAAATCTCATTAAGATGGAAAAAATGTAACTTATTAGACATTCTGTAACTATTTTACTCATGTGCCTGGAATGATAATAATAAGAAATTAACACGAGCATGTCCGTTTAAAATTAATATTTTTTGTTAATTGTTTTAAAATTCAGGCTGCTTTTCCTTTTGAAATGAAATTTCAAGTACTCCTACCAAAAAATATTGTTTCATTTCCCTGGCATGTAAACTTCATTTTTTTCACTATCGACCCTCCGTTCTCAATCTTTCTTTTCTCCCTAAGCCTTTTGTTTTCCTACTTTAACTTTCATCTTTTTGGGCTAGTTTAAAAGCAAAATTGCTTTTACTACTTTAAGTCTACTTTCGGCATACCGTACGCTGTGATGAAATTGATATCTTACCTCATATATCGCTGATTTACTTGAAGCAATATTGGAATATGCTTTCATTTTAACTATTACAACGACCCATTCCAAAGAAAATAAATGATCTTTAAGGAATCTAGTAAAGAAAAAAGGAATTTGTTTTCTGACTATTTTTGTGACATTTTTATCATGCTTCAAAAACGTCATTCGTGACTGCGTTAGTTCATGTTAGCTGTTGACAATCACACGGCATGTCACGTAGTGAACATTTAATTTTCGTTCGAAATTTATGAAACGCTGGAGACATAAATTTATTAATTATACCCCTAAAAATTCAGAAGTAGTGAATGTGCTGTAGCATTGTATTAACGTACGTAGCTGTTCGTTTTGTGGGGAACGGTGCGACGAGGAAACCACATCGACACGACTGCTTTCAGAAATAATGCATTTCATGATAAATGAGATCTGCAGAGTTATGGAGCTTCTGGGAACCGCAACTGAGACAGCTTTACGAACCGAGCGCCTTTGTCGTGCATGTATTTCATCATCTAGAAATATTTTAATAGAAGTCTGCTTCTTCTCGTTCAAGAACGCTTTGTGCGTTGGTGTAGAAGCTTTGTAACGTAAGTAATGTGAGTGGAACTGTGCATAGAGCATTCTGGAAGTTTGAAGTGGAATGAATTTGGTCCATGTTCTGCGTTCGCGCGTGGGTGCAGCATTTGCTGTTGCATTCGTTTTTGCAGGACTCACTTTTAGCACATTTGACATGCAATTTACTCGATGTTTGGAATGCGAAGCTGTCATTACATTTTAATTTAAACTGTTTAGACATGATTTCTTGTTACAGTTGGTTAAACAGACTCTAATTTCTTTTGAGTTACTTTAAGAAAAATGTGGTGCAGTTTTTAATATTGTCGTTTACAAATGTCATAAAGTGCGATGTAAATTCTGTAAAAAAAACCCAACAACAACAACAACAACAACAACAAACAAACGAAAATTTTTGTTGGTAAATTTGAACGTCTTAAAACGGCAGTTGACGTCACGTTTCTCGAAACTTTTATTTAAATCCATATTCCATTCGTCGGTCGTTGCTTTAAACTAACGCTTAAACCGCAGGAGAGATAGCATCTTTATTATGCTTTTACCACTATTTTTTCTGCTGCTTCAAACAGTGGTTTTCGTTGTTCGTTATCCCGCTACGAGGAAGATAACCGCGTTAAGTATTCCTGCCGGCAACGCCTGTGTCGGCTCATCTAAGGCGTTTAAAGAAATAGTTAGCATTCACTCTCATCGGCTACTTGAGTGACGTGGATGTGGATGACAGAGGGCTGCCAACCTCCGTCATGTGTTCCCCACTGTCTCCTCTTGCTTTGCTAGCGAAAAGCCATTGCTCCTGCCATTTTGTTTCATGCCAGGAACCTCTCATTGCTATTTCTTATGCAGTAGCATACCATTGTGTAATGAGTTTCTGCTAAACGAGATTAAATGGAATTTCGATAAGTGCATTGACAGACTAGGAAGTTAATTAGTATTCAGTTGTTGATTCGATTTATACAGAATTAATTAATAGTAAACATTAAACGCAAGGCTATAGGAATGTTCACGGAAATAACAGATGGTTTCTTTTAATTGGTTGTATTTTTCAGAATTGAAATAATTGTTTCAGCATATACTGACGAGAATATTCGGCGTTTTTATTTTGTTGTTATATTTGTTTGATTTTTACAAAGTATTCTTGACGCAGTCCTTTTGGAACATAAAGGACTTGGAAAAAAAAAAAAAGAGGTTATCGTTTTATGGTTGTTCTTTATACTGACTGGAGTTTTAAGGTATTCCAGCCACTACTTTTGTGCTCATTACCACCTCCTAACCACTGCTGTTCACGCCTTCAGAACCTTGCCCGCGGACTTGTACATTGCGTGGCTCGACCATCTGTCAGTCGTTAGCGGTGCACTTGGAATTGCGACCAGCGGCCACGACGCTTACTTCCCACGATGCACTGGCACTCGATGTAGTGAGTCGATCGGGTTGTGGCCATCGATTTCGTCACGCCCTCTGGCTAGTGTAAGTGCTCCGCGGGCGGGATTCGAACTTCAGACTTCGGTCCCACAACCCTGAGTGCTGAGGTGTTACGCCGTTAGTGGCAATGTGTGTGCAATGAGGAGATGGGATGGGGTCTCCAACTCCCCCCACCCCACCTCCCGCGTCTCAGAAGTCCGGGTTGTCCCCAGTTGAGCTCTGGATTTGTCGTGGCTCTGGATTTGTCGTGGCCGATACTCATATGTTGTCGAGGTGCGGCTTGTTCCGACGCATGTGAATGGCTTTCAGTGACTGCAGTACTAAACACTGCAGTCCTTCTGACCGGGAGGTCGTAGGTTTGAGACCCGGCAGTGGCTGGATTTTCGACCCTAGCTTGTCAGCTAGGTCGAATCCAGTCGATGTCTGCAGGAGAATACGAGCGGTCGGCTGCTCTGATCTGTAGTTATCCGTGGTGTCTCCGATCAACACCAGGCGAATGCCCGAGCAGTACCCTACCACACGGGTCCCGGACCGCGCGCGATCGTCCCTACGTCTTCCTGGTCATATCCCCTCCCCTTTCGCACAATTACACTAACACGCACTACACAAGCGCGCATGCCGGGTGAGCGGATGGGAGCTTAGAGCTTGTACCAGCTGGTGCGGTGCCGCTGCAGGGAGATACATGGTTGGGGAAAACCCTGCTAGCCGACCCGTCGTCTCCCGCTAGTTGACGATAGGTCGGCGCCGGATCTCGCAATACAGCGAGGGAAAAATCATCGCCACCTCCCAGGACAAAACATGCATTACACTTACGGGACTAATGACCCTGGTAGTTGACGTGCCCGGAATCAGTAAAACAGTCAATTAAAGCGGTATTGAACCGCACAGTTGGTAAGCTTCGTGTTAATAAAGCGGTCCTGCCCAGGTTGTTGTGTAGATGTTTTAAACTGCATTCCTCTTATATGCCCTGAGCCACAACGGGTTTGGGAAAAATGCCGGAAAGGTCTAGAAGCCCATCCTTTGGTCTTAAGTATTCTTGGCAATGTAATACGAGTCAGACTGCTGTATGTACTGTTGTAGGGTGCGTATTGCCTTGCGCAAACGAAGCTAAGGTGTATTATTTTATTGTCATTTCTTCCCGAAAATATTGTTTTGTTGCATTAACGAAGATACGCCTTGCGTTTGTACTTAAAAGGAAGGGTTTTAATGTAAAACTTTGAAACGTCTGGATAATGATGCAGTTAGTTCCCATTATTAAGGTAGAGAAACTCGTGCCTTTTACTTTGGTTGAATGACTTATTTTTCTGTTGTTTTGCATCGAAACCTATGAATCTCGAATTATTGATGAAAAACTGATTTCTTGCGACCGATTTTTGCCTGATGGAATCATTTAAAGGAATAAAAAAAAATTAGAAATACAGCGTTGACCTGGGTCGATTTTTTGGGGGCGGGCGGGATGTTAGATTGAAGGACCTCCATTTCACATGGATTCTCTTCTTAATTGTTCTTAAAAGCTAGTTGTTGACTGTTCTCTGGGTTCAACTTCTTCCTTCCCTAGGGAAGGAAGTTCTTTGCCTGATTGTTTCTTGCGAAAATGCAAATTTCCTGGTTAGATTTTCCTCTTGTTCGATTCTGTAAATAAGAGAGAAAACTATTGCTTGAATTGTATTGTGCAATAGGAAATAGAAACCGGAGTTACTTGTCTACGTAGCAGCGCTATTTCATGATAAATTTTTAATATTTATGTGGTCATAAATCCCATTCTCCCAAAACTCTCCTCGTCTCTCCAGTTTCCTCTGAACTTCCTCATAATTGTTAGCATTACTTTATTCACAAAACACGAAAAAACAGCAACAGTTTATTTTTCATTGCTTTTGGAGTTTTCGATGTTATGTTGCTTCTTACAGAGTTAGCGATTTTCAAATGATACCTTAATATTTCATCCCAAAGCTGCGAGAGGCGCGGCGCATTTGCAGCAATTGCATATGCAGGAGAAGCCCCGCGGCCAATCCACTCCGTTCCGGCGTCGGGCGCTGCGCGGGGCCGCGGCCGAGTCGACAGGGCTCCGGCGGCTGAGTGCGCGGGCGGCGGGCGGACGGCGGTTAATGGCGTGTTGCGCGCTCAGCGCCGGAGCAGGTTCCGCCGCGGCGGCCGTGGCACAGATCGCGGTCTGCGCGACGCCTAACTCCCTCGCTCTCTCACTCTCGTGTGCTCTCTCTTTCTCGCTCGCTCTCTCTTTCTCGCTCGCCCTCTCTTTCTCGCTCTCTCTCTCTTTCTCGCTCGCCCTCTCAATCTCTTTCTCTCTCTGGCTCTCCCATTCTCACTGTTTCCGCTCTCACTCATTTGCTTTCTTGCTCCCTTTCCCGCTCGCTCTCTTTTTCGTTCTCTCTCTCTCTGCCGCTCTCTTTTTCGTTCTTTTTCTCTCTGCCGCTCTCTATTTCTATCGCTCTCCCATTCTCAAGTTCCCCCTTTCATTATCTTTCTTGCTCGCTCTCTCATTCTCTTTCTCACTCCCGCTCTTTTCGTTTTTTCTCTCTCCCGCTCTCTCATTCTGTCTCGCTCTCTTTTTCGTTCTCTTTCGTTCCCGCTCTCTCATTATTTCTCTCGCTCTCCCATTTTCAATCTCTCCCTTTCTCTCATTATCTTCCTTGCTCGCTCTCTCATTTTCTTCCTTGCTCGCTCTCTCATTTTCTTTCTCGCTCTCTTTCGTTCTTTCTCTCTCTCCCGTTCTCTCATTCTGTCTCGCTCTCCCATTTTCAATCTCTCCCTTTCTCTCATTATCTTCCTTGCTCGCTCTCTCATTTTCTTTCTCGCTCTCTTTCGTTCTTTCTCTCTCTCCCGTTCTCTCATTCTGTCTCGCTTTCCCATTCTCAATCGTGTCGGACCACTCGCACAGTTCGTCGTTCCACCGAGGCAGGCGCGCGGGGCGCGGTGGGGGCGGTGGAGGCGCTTGAGGCTCTGCGACGGCGAAAGTGAGCGGTTCGGCGGGATAAGTGTTTTTAGTTGAAAACGCGCGTAAATGCCTGCGTTTTGGGCCAATTGCACGATAATCTGTGCGTAACGGAACCTCGTGAATTGCGTAATAGTGTTGAACAAGAGTAAGGATATTTTCGTCGGTCACATTTTCTGCCCGCCTCGACATTTCTTAGTTTAAACTGTGTTATGTTCTTTTCTCGTTTAAACTTAGATATAAATAGTACGAATATCTCACGAAAACAGATAAAAGAGATGGCGGTAGTTTTGTCTGCAGTGCATTCATATGCAGATTTATTTGAAACGCTTTCGCTATCCATCTAATCATCATTCATTCTTTCTACAACTATTGTTGTAATATACAAATACGCCCTTTTGCAGACCCAGCTGAAATATTGCATGCATTTTAGTAACGAGGTTTACTTTATTTGCTCACTCTGCCTCGAATTTTCCCAGAATAAACATGAAATGAAATATATATTAATGTGAGGCGAACTGCAGTCCCTTTTAATGAAACGTACGTGTAGTAGATGTTAAATGTAGACAAATAGTTTGCGAGTTCATTGTTCCCATTAACGAACTCTATTGTTCATTGTTATTTTTAACTATTTACACCAGAGTTGTGTACTAAGTGGAAGATGATTTAAGAAAATGCGAAGGGGATGTACGGCATCGTCACATTTCTTCTCGTAGCCGCAGGCCTTGGCGAAAATTCGTCGCAGGTGCATTGTTGGACGGGGCTATAAACTCGCTTTTGAACGTCGAGCGAAAAAAAAGCAAAAGTTTCGCGCTTGCGAACGCTCTGTTTTTTATTGCGTTGTCCGTCGGAGCGAGCGCCTTTTTAAGTGGCGAGGGAGTGTCGCGGTGCGTGGTCGACAACCACGAGATTTGCACGCTCGTGCGCTCACGCGTGTGCAGGCTATCCGCAGTGTAAACGGTCCTCACGAATGAACACCAGTTGCGATCGAATTGATGAATGAGCTTGCACAGTTTTTTTTGTTTTTTCGCCGTTGTGTTCGAACCGTTGTTTCAAATATATTCTTGAAAAATGTCTTAGTTTATTGAGAAGGTTCTGTGAAATAATTTATTTTTTAGACAACTAATAAAATCATGTAAAGCATACTGAAAGATCAATGTTCTAGTGCTAAAAGTGAGAAGATTCTCAAGTGTTCAGATAAAACTGTAAATGCAACAAAGGAAACACAATTCTTTCGCCTGATCGCATCACCTGCTGATCTTAATGTAAGATAGTAACTTATAGGTTTCAATTGAAGTAAAATGAAAGTCAGCAAGGGTAACTAAAAAGTAGGGTGTAACACGAGGTAAAAGTGATTTTATTTTGCTCGAAGGATTGCACCACACGGTCTATCAGCCTCGTGTCCCAACCTTTGAATGTATGCATTTGGCATTTTGGGTCGATTGTCCAACGTTCCCGGCTAGCTAACGATGCCCCCACGCCTGGACCTAGTTTAATTCTCACGCTTGGGGGTGGGGGGAAGAGACATGGCGAACAACACGTATTCCCTTCGCCACAACTAGCTAACCCCGCTTGCCTGAGCCTTCCTTTGTCACTCAGCTACAGAAACTGTGACGATTTTTCCCTCGACCGGTAATCGAACCAGGAACCACACCACGAGAAGCTAGTGCACTGCTCATGATCTATCCTAGAGGCGTGTCGCAAAATTTCCTACTCGCATTATAAAAGGTCTTTTTTACCACTCCTATCTTAAATATCTATTATCACGATTAGATAGTAATCAGTGATCACCTTAATGTACTCTAAAATATGCAATTATTCACTTTCGTGTCGCTCCTGTTTCCTCTTACTTTAGTTTCGTTCTTGTCTTATTCCTTTCCCCATTTTTGTTGGATCTCGCCTAAATATAACTTATTACTAAATATTATGCTTCGTGGCGGAAGGGAAAACGCACGTTTTAGATGTAAGGCTTACTCGTTTGGAAGCGACGTGACTCATTCGCTTGTAGTGAGTGGTACAGTGAAACAATTTAGGTCAAGAGGAGCGTGAGAACACCAAGAAATTGCCGGACGTTGCTAAATCATGCACTACTTAAAATGGATGAGGTATGGGAAAATCCGTCTAGTGTGCAATAGAATGAACATTTGTACATGTGACCTGTGCGAGAAAACAATGGGAGGTGGTGTTGCAATTTCTGGTCCAGGCCTCTTCAATTTCAGAAAAGTTTCTTACTCGAATTTTTGAATGTTGAATCTAAGAATCGTTCCGTTACAAAAAATGTGGTGACTTGAGTATAAAATCATCAATCAGAAACGGTGAATTAAAACATATCAGTGCAATATATTTTCTTTTTTTAATATTTGTAATTTGTCGACCTGATTGGCCGAGGTGGCTAAGAGCGCGTTCCGACTCAGTGCTTAGGTCCAAAGGCTCGCGTGTTCGAGTCCCACCTTGTGTATGGTTGTTTGTCCCTTGTCTGTCACGTATATGTAGGCACGGAGGGCTTCTCGTTCTGCTGATCACAGATCAGAGTAACCCGCAAGGGTGTTGGTGTCTAGTGTATGGTCGAATACGCGTCCCATCGGGACCTAAATGGGATTATACATGATCGTGGCTGGATGAAATCCCTAGAAAAATAATAATTTATAAACTACTAAAATTTTAGAGGAATAGCCTGAGAAATACTTTACGAAAATAACTCTTTAACTCTCAACAATCAAGATCCGGAAATTTTATGTATAATGATCTCTTAAAAAACGGATGTATCGTATTTCATTAAATTAAATTCTGAAATATTGTTCTCTGAAACAGAAGAATGTCATCAAATTTTTAATTGCGTACCTTAGAGGCTCTCCATCTTGAAAGGAAAACGAGCCAACGAGTCCCACTTTTGACGACCAATGGTGACGACTGCCTTACGCCGTTCTTGGCAACTCGCAGGGACCACAGTCGAGTCGCGTGGTGATTACTGGTTATTTTAGATTAGAGTTCAATTCTGTTGTTTCAAACAGCGAAATTTAGATTGTTCCGATTCTTTTATTAATGTACAAAATGAACATAAAAATAATTAAATTATTTTTAGAAATACCTTTGGTTTCATTATCATGTATAAAGGCAAAATTGAATTTACAATTTCACATGTGATCCGCGTGCCAATTGTGACGGGCAGTGCATTGTCGAGGAAGGAATGGGCGAGTCGGGGTGGGGCGGATGAGATGTTAAGAGCGAGGCGGGGCATGTCAGGACTGTCAGTAAAATAACTTAAGTGTTACACTATTGATAGATTTTTATTTATTTTTTTTATTTATTTATTTATTTATTTATTTATTTATTTATTTTTTTGTCTTTGTAATAGATGATTATGATAAATGGAACTTTGGCAACGCCGGATTACTTAAGCTAGTTTACATATTAAACTTGTAAAATAAACTACTTAGTTGAGGTATTGTAGAAAGCAATGTTAGGAAATATTGAAGTGCATAACCGTATAAATATGTTTACTGTGTATTTCATTATGTCCATGCAGTGTATGATTACAAGTTATTAAAAATATCACTTTCCATGATGTATCCGTACCGTTTAGTTCGCCAAATTTCGGCATGTGTATGCGACTGCTGTCGACTCTCTCACTTCACAGACATTTAACGACTGTTTTCAACTCGAGAGCCTGCGTGGCCTGTGGATCACTGGGAGACGACGGCGAAAACCCGTATTCGAAGCAGAACAAGGTGGCTCAGGGCATCACTTGATGTTATCAGTGTCTGACTGGAAGGTCTTAGGTTGGAGAGCCGACGACGGCAGGATTTTCGATACCAGCTAAATAGCTCGGTCGAATTCAGTCGCTGTCTGGAGGAGAATTCTAGCGGCCGGCTGCTCTGATCGGTAGTTTTCCGTGGTTTCTCCAATCAATACCAGGCGAATGCCGCAGCAGTACTTTAAGAAACTGGCTATGGAACGCGCTACCTCCCCCGCGATAAAACACTTACTGCACTTACGGGACTAATGACCTTGGCAGGTGACGTGTCCGGCATCAATCAATCATTGGAAGTAGAGAAGACTGGTGGCGGCGGCGGCGCGTGCAACCTGCCAAGCAACCTGGCACTTCCATTAAGGTCACGGCCGAACCTCCAACCTGCGCGGCCGACCCAACGCCTGCTGGCCGGTCGACGCGCTGCCTCTCCACGGGCGGCACGGCGTCTCGGCGAAAGGGCGTTGATGCTGCGTGCTTCCTTCTAGAGGAACTGTCGGTCACGATTCTTTCTGATTCTCGCGTCCCTTTGATAAAATGTATCCCAGTTGTACGATTCGCTTTCAATCAAGATGTAACTGAACGTTTGGCTTCTAAAGTTGTTAATGTTATTTTATTACTCTTGCATCGTTTTGTTTATTTGAAGAATAGTTTTGAAAAGTTAAATGCCTTTTTTACTATTTGTGTGTGTCTTCCTCTTTCGCTTGGTTAAATTTTGCCTTTTTGGGCCGTGTATGTTCTATCGCTCTTACAGAAGAGCAACTACTAGAAAAACTCATAAACATTAATAATCAATAAATAAACAAATAACTTATTTGAAAGAACGATAAAAACTGTGACGTGTTTCTGAGAAATGAAGATTAATATCAACTTCCACGGCGGAATTTCGCATTACATTGCACCGTTGGGCAGGTTTTTGTATAATGTATTTCTTCTCGAAAGTGTGTTTACTGGGAATGTTGGGTGTGGTGAGCTTTGAAAGTTTCATGTTTCTCATTAATTTTATGTCATACTCGTGCCGATCCATTCTCGCTATTGAAATACAGTTTCATATAACGCGTCGGTTTCTCGTTTTCCACGTCTATACGATATTTAGCAGCGATATTTTTTTGTGGATTTCTTGCTAGTCTCTTGTGAATTTTACAGTGACTCAGTATTGACGTGTTTAAAGCGGATATGAAAAGCAACCTACATGTTGCTCTTTCTTTAATAGAAGTTCCCGTTTTTGTGTACCGTGAAAAATATGAAAATATTTTAACAACTAGCTCATCGTTTATTAACATAAAGTGGTAATCGCGCGTATTTCATGGCTACTCTATAAATGAAATTGGTATTTAAGAATTTGCGAGCACAAATACCTTTTTTGAATACAGATGAATTCGAATGTATCAAAATGTAAATGGAATAAACCCACATAATAAATGGACTGCCATTCGTTACTCATACCTACCAGATTTTTTCCCCCGCTGACGAAGCACTTTCTGTCCAATGAAGCGAAGTTTGACAAATAGTGAAAATTCTTATTGGGTGTAACCAACAAAGCGCCAAAATGGACTTCAAAGGATGTCGCGTGTATTTTTGGAAGAGCGTTCTCGCTCTGTGTTAGTTGAGTGTGAAACAACCCGCGAAGGCGTGCTTTCATGTGGGAGAGGGGGCAGGGGACGGGCCGGGCAGCAGGTCGTCGGCGCGGAATCGGAGGGGCGGAGTAGGACTCGTTAGGCTCCACCCCACCCCTCCTCCCCACCCCTCCTCTTCTGGCCGCTGGCATGCAGTTGAAGGGGCAAGGAGGGCCGTCCGTTAGGCCCGTTTTACACGGTCTTTTATTTATTTATTTATTTATTTATTTATTTATTTTTTATCATTTTTCTGTATACAGAAAAATGGATGGAGAGGGCACGTACTTTTCTACACGTACTGTTTCGGTATCGAAAATGGATGAGCGAGAAGAAGCGTTTTACACGGTTATTTCATTTTCTGCACGTAATCGTGATGAAAATGTTTCCTCTGGACGCCGCATAAAGCGTTGAAGATCAAACAGTTGAATGTAGCATCTATGGTAAAAAAATAAGATAGGTTATATTGAGACAGCACTTAACTAGACGTTAGAATACATAATATGGTTTATTTCTTACTACATAATTACATCACATTAGTATTCAACACATTAGAACGCTGTCGAAACTGTTCAAAAGGGACAAATCGCAAGACATACATAGCAAACCAGAGACAGTTTCAAAAAGTTACGTCAGGAGCGCGGTCGGCAAATTGGATAAAATCTGTATCGAAAAATGAAGCAAGCGTCATTTTTGTACACATTACTTCCAGTCTTTACCGTCACTTTCCTGTACCGACGAAAAATGATGAAAAAATGACCATAAAGCGGGCTTTACGTCGATCTCGCCCTTGTCCACCCTCATCCCTTCCCGGCGGATCGGCGTGATGTACTTTAATGTAACGTCATTGCGCGTGCTATAAGGATACTAATACGTTATATCCGTTCGGTTCATTTAGCAAGCAGTGATTTATCGAGTAGATTTGGCCATGGAATGTATACTTACAAAAACAGAAAATTACTACTAAAAATTGGAAGAGCCACCACCAACATACCATATAAACGATGCAATATATTAATTAGATCGCTGGTGAGGTAGATACCTTTTTATTATGATAAATAAATAAAGATGTCTGGTATCAATACCTTTTTGCCTTTGCAATATATCCTCGAAAAGCGCCAATGTCATGACGGATAAGTGCCTTGTACATTTCATACGCAGAAGCTGATGGTCTATTCTAAAGGGAGAGTAATGCTATTGTTGTATAATCTTCCAAGTTGCAAATTCCGATGGTTTACTCGTCGTCAGTTTCGCTGAGAAGCGTCGCAAAAATAACTAATCCGTTAAGAAATCGAGGCTGGTAGTGAATTGACGAGAACGCAAGAATAAAATTTGCATAATTGAGCAAAACCAGCAGTGAAGTTATATAATTGACCCTCTCAGAAACCAGCAAAGAGGAGGGGGTGAAAAATTGAAGGTTAACGGAGTCTAAGGTGATTGACGTGACTCTTCTCTTAATTAGCGTGAAGTCCTTGTCTTTCCCGCTGTTCACCACTGTCGCCGACGACCCTTCCTCCGTCGCAGATGGCAAATTTTAGCAAAACATCCATTCTTCTGATACATCTTCAAAAGGTTTTCGATGTCGATGAAACGATCGATAAAAAACTTCGATGTGTACAGTATCGAAGTTTTCAATTTGATGTAAAATTAGGAAGTAAATGTCCTGGTTCTAATGTACATAACACATCAATATTAGTTTAAAGTATAATCTTCATTAATATGACTGTCATCTTCATTTTCTTATCAATTTTCTATGTAATCAAGGTTCAAAATGCAGCTTTAACGATATTATCACGCCAAAAAATTATCAATAAAAGGAAATAACACTGGTGAAAGGTTGCGAATAGCGAACGGTTTCGTGCCTGGAGATCGACAACAGTGACACTTGCCAATAGCTGTTGAATGCGAGCAATCCACAACAAAATTAGAGACAGAAAATATTATTTATATCATCAGAAATTGTTTTTGAAAACATCGATTTTTCTGAACAAATATTTGGATCTGAGGAAAACATCGATGTTTCTGGTGTTTTTTTTTTTTTTTTTTTTTTTTTTTTTTTTTTTTTTTTTTTTTGCCAACACTGCAGCTTTACCTCTCCTGTTCTCCCTCCGCCTGTGACGCCCTCGCTCGCTCGACCGTAATGTGCGGAGGTGAGCCCCGAAGCACGCAAAGCTTTAACGCACGCGTTACACGCTCCAACGCCGCAACACGATAGCCTGCCGCGGGTTTTCCATTTCGGAATTGTTTGGCAAACCTCTCCGCGTTTGTTCTGCTGAGCGAAGATGAATCGGTTTCACGAGTTGTGTACTTTGAAACGAGTTAGTCGAAATCTTCCCGCGACGAAATACCCGGAGCAATTCAACTAACAGAAAATCATAATGCCTCTCTTTGGGTTAACCTATTGTATTTAGCTGTATCTAACCCGTCCGGTCTTCAAAAATTAATCGAAAGAATGAATTCGTATGCGAAGTCCACTGACCTAGGTACTCACTCGAATACTTACTTTTCACTCAGTGTTCAAAAAACGATTTTTTCTGCTTTTTTATTAACATGTTTAAATTAGTTTGAACACAATTTCAAATGAATTTGTTCTATTTTTATTCCGATTAGTTTACATTTCATCTTCCAAAACATTTATAGTTCAAAATACAAGAGGTTTTCGCGTAATTTTGAATGATTATAGTACTCTTTTGAGAGATTTCTTCCTTAATGTTATCCAGTTCTCAATATTACAACTTTAAATCATTTCTTGTTAATTTTTTAAAAGAGCAGTTTTCGCATAAGTTTGAATACGAAAAAGCATGTGCTAGTTTTCTGCTGCTGTGTACTGAAATACCCTAAGATACTCTTGAATATACGAGCGTAATTACTTTCAGTTGTGAGAATATCAGTGGCACCGTATAAGTAAGTTATTTCAGAATGTGGTTTTAATCATCTAACCTCGCAGAACCAGTTTTGCAGCTTTTAATTATAGACCACATTCTAAGGATATTTGCGGACGTAACGGTCATAAATTGACAGCAGAGCATTACCTAAAACTGAATATTCGTAATAAAAATTTGATGTTTGGTTGTGGACAGAACCGGATTGTCTTTCATTTAAAGCAATGTTGATTGTATTGTCTTTCTAATAAATCGAGAGACCGATTTCAGTAAACAGTTCTCAATAAATATTCGATTTTTTTCGCATTCGTTTTTGATGTATTTTCTAGACGTTAATGAGCCATTACCATCTAGAATTTGCCCTCGATTTGGACCATCTGTGTAGTTTTGCTTTCGTTTTCAATCGTTTCGTTCTCAATCTCATTTTCGTTCGTTCATTTTTGCATTTCATTTTTTGTGTCGTTTATTATACCTAAGTTATTCATTTAGAAGTGAATATATTCACGTAATATTACTCATAATTAATGTAATAATTAACAGATAATAAGTATTAATTTTAAAAAAATCGGGTGATCTGAAACCTCGGCGCGGACTCTCTTAACTGCCTCGGGTCGTCGGTTAAAATCCCACCTTAAACATTGGTATGCGTGCTTGTCCAATATGCGTCCATTGTTTATAGTAATATTTCCACATCTTCACACAGTTTCGTAATTCCGAAATTCATCTTTTTAGCTCATATACCTAATTTTAAACATTCTTTAGATTCCTTATCCTCTGAAAGATTCACGCGTACCCATGTTTATTATGAGATAGAACGCCAGGGCCTTACTGCGTTTAGGGTCACCGTTCTTAAAGACCCCCAAAGTCAAAAATAAAAGAAGAAAAATAACTACTAAATTTAATATGAAACAAATAAAATTTACATATTTAATGCAATAAAATGTTGATTTTTTTATTAAATTTACTTCATTTGTAATATTAGGTAAACCGTGCCTCGTTTGAATGCAATAAAATGCATCATGCGTTGTTTGAATGCCTCGTGCAATAAAAAGCGCGGTGCGTCCGGAGAGCGCTGCAGCGCGCCTCGTGGCGAGTCGCGCCGTTGCGCCCGGGCGATGGAGGTCGCCGTTATTGGGCTGTGCGAGCGGCGGCGGCGGCGGCGGCGGCGCCGGAATCCGAGGGCCGGCGGCGCTCGCGCCCGCGCCCACCCGCGGTTTCGTGTCCCAATTCGGTCCGCGGCCGAAGGGAGGGAGGGAGGGTGCCCACCGCTGCCATTACGCGCCCAAAGGCCACTTTATCTCGACACCGGCGCTCTCCGGCGGACGCGAAGCGAACGACCTTGGCGCCCGCAGCCCAGTCACCGGACGCCGCGCGACGCAGGAAGGAGGCTTGTTTTGTTTTTCTCCGTCGGGAACAAAGGTATTCGGTTGCAGAGCTTCTGGATGGTTGGGGGCACCGTGGTTCAGTGCATTCTTGTCTAATTGTGTTCAGGCCTTTCTTCTCCCGCAAGTGTGTGCAAGTGTGGTCCTACAGTAAAAAATGAATGCTTGTAATAAATATTTACAACTATAACTTAGGTAGCTGGCGTTGCTCGGGGTTTTGTCTTAATCATCTATTAAGAAACTCCGCCCCCTCAGCCTTCTTTCTTCGCTCCTTCCATAATAAAATAGTAAACAACTTGCTAATGAGGATTCCAGGCCTGGAACATTTCCAAATTTCCACGCGAAGTTAATCAAAGAGCTTTGGTTCTCGAAATTCAGGTGGCCTAACAGGTGTAAGACACAAGTGGGTGTGGCTTTTTCTCACTGTTGCGGTGCCTGGTGAAACAGGTGCGCGATAACCTGACCTTCTGATATCTTTCCTCCTCTCACCCAAGCGCCTAGCACTTCTTGTCACTGTGCCAATTTCAGCTCTACCTAATCCATCGTTACATTTACAGTCCGTGTGTGATGAACCGTTAATCGAGAAGGCAAGGAACGTAACTTTATTGTATTTGGTCGTAGTCTCCAACTCAATATATTACATGTGAAGGAAATATGACGATTTTGTGCAATTCATAACAAACCTTCCTTACAAAACTGTGTAACTGTACAACTGAGCTGAGCAGGGAATTTGCCTCCCAATCCTACGTCAAAGCGATTTAAGACGAAAAACAGAAGTTTGCAGACGATGACGGACTGGAAATCAACTCGCACATTCAATCAGCAGCACACTTTACACTGCAACACTGTTTTGCAGAACAGCTATTCCCTTGAATCCAACTTTGGGGAATATACTGGAACACAACAGGAGTACCAATTATGTTTCTTGAACAGTATTCTACACAACGCTTTTTTCGCTACGAACGCTGCTTAGCTTTTCAACATAGTGTTTTTTGTTTTGTTTTTTCATTTTTGGAAATTCAGCACATCTGGATAGCGCCTTAGTTGCATGGGTGGTCTGAAAAGAGCAGAAACTCGAAATATATGTAAAATGAAATTGTCGCTGCATAGCGGGACCTACAATGCTTTCACGTACCGTTTTGGGGTTAGCCCTTCGAATTGGGGTCCAGAATGAAGCACTTGTCACTTTTAAAACAATGATTGACAGAGTGCAGAATGCACGGGTATTTCGTTATTGGTTAGTAAATGGAACATCTTATTTTGAGCAAGAGTGCCTGTAGAAGAATAAAACTGTGGAATTATTAATCCTTCACTGCTAGAACTAAGTAACTTCTACTAGAAATGAAGATGTACATTTTTCTGTGTGACAGTAGTATATTCTAAAACGATTTACATACTTTTGCGTTTTAAGTAAATTCACATTGTTTAGTTTTGCTTTCATAGTTAATGATCATTGTAGTAAGACGGCTCAAATTCACTATGTCAGCTATTTTTTTTTATATGCGAATGCTTGTTTCATTACCAGGTTACGAAATATTACCAAGCAATTCCGCTTTGCAATGTGCTAAAGTCCTCTTTGTAGATGTCAGCTTGGAAATGCATTGATCTTTAACCCATAGCTGAATAAGTCGGAAGATTGTACGTGTTCTCTGTCCACGAAAGGTCTCTACTATCAAGATCCCGTTTCTATTCTTGTGTTTCCAGTTCCGTGACTAGACAAGTAAAGTTATTTCCGTGTCGACGTATCTCGTTCTCACACACGTCGCGTGACCTTTTGGTTAACATTAGTGGTGGCGAATAGATTAAATTGTCATCATACTCATAGCGTTTACACTCTTCCTAGAACGGTGATCTTTGCATTACCTTAGCCTTCCAAGATTTTTATTCTGCTGCTTCAACAAGACTAATGACCGTGAATAAACGCAATGTGTTTCTCAACTCTTTAGACAGGAGGTTAACTTCCTAATTGATTCGACCTAAATGATAAATGTTAGAAACAAGGAATAATATTCCTTGTTAATTAATGTTACTGGCCTGATTTGTTGGCAGACATATCGTCTTTGTGAATAATTGAAGGCCGGAGAGCGTCGGTATACAAAACATGTGTCGCATTGATTCGATCACTCCCGCATGACTTGCATAAAGGATCGTGAGTGGCTGGCGACAAGAAAAATTGCCTTCACGATCGGTTGGCTCTCACAACAGACGGTGACAGAACTTGGCGAAGAGAAAGTGGGTTACGAGTTTACAGTTTTACACAAGGCTCTCTGCGTCCTAGGGCAGATCGCCTCGTCGAGAACGGAGGGGGAAAGACTTTCTGCGATGTCGTTGTGTGGAGGAAAGAAGAAGCGACGCATCCACTTAAAGGAAGAGCGAGACAACACGACTCTCTTGCTGAAGCGTTCAAGCCGCGCGTTACGCAAGAAACGTCACCACAATGATCCGATTGTTCTATTAATGGACGCCGTGAATTGGAGGGAATGAATGACACTCCTGCAGGCTCGGAATGAGACTTGGGTTCATTCGAAGAAACGTACAATCTAGGAGTCGGAACTTTGCCTACGTGGTTGCGGGAAGGAAATAATTGACAAGTGTACGCTCAGTCTAAAAAACAGGTTCCTCATTTCAAGACAGCTTGATAGAAGAACTATGAAAATGTTCTAAAAATAAAGTGTTCTCTAAAAAAAGGTTTATTTCTGTTACTGTTTGTACTTTAGTACTCCAGGTGTGCTGCTGATGGGTGTTAGATGGATTAAGAATTATTTTTTTTAACTTTCTCGTGTACGTAGTTTATGGTATCATACGATGAGAATACGCAGAAAAGATAAAGTTATGTAACGGTGCAGAAAATCGTTGTCGACATATAGCAGGGCTCTTCACACGCCCATTTTCTACCATCGTAGCTCGACGGAAACAGCGGCTAAGCTAAACAAGGTCCATTTGTTCCATGTAGCGGTATAGCGAGTTAAGCTCCTCGCATCATCTCGGCGGTCATACGCCAGCGGGATTTGTTGCTCGCGATGCACGTAGAGGAAATGCGGCATGCACGCGACTTCGTGCGGGATGGCCAAGAGTTCTTTGAATTGTTACCCTCACTCAGAAGTGCTCTGTCACCACTTTGCTCGCTATCTCTCTCTCCCTCTCGCGCTCGCTCGCTCTCGCTCTCTCCTCCTCCCTCTCGCGCTCGCTCTCGCTCTCGAGGTCGTTCTCTCTCGCTCTCTTCCTTGCTCTCCACATTCTATAAGTCTTCCTCTTTGCTTCTGGAAAATCTACGTTGTCCCCCCTTCCCATTTCTGTTCAGTTAAACTTATGCGTTTTTAGTTTAATTTATCATTTGTTTTGTTCTGTATGCTTTGTTATTCCGTTTATGACATTTTGATAAATAAAGCATTTCACCGATTCACCGAAATGAAAACAGACAAATCAAATGAAGAAAAATTCAAAAATCAAAAAAGAAAATTACATAAAGAGAAGAAAATATAAGAGATATAAGTGTTAACAACCTATAATATTTGTAAATAATAATTAAAAACTGAATACCAGAAGCAAAACTAACTAAAGAAACTAATTTGCCTATTGCAAAAAAACAATAACAACAACAACAACAACCAACAATTATGAATAATTTTACTCGGACCGTGCTCTCGCATTCAGGCGAATTCTGGGATGGTTCAAAAACCTCATGATCACCTCTCATCATCATCCTATCACCTCATAGTTCATAATTCAAGGCTTAACAACCTTATCTTATTAAGGGATACAGCCGATAGGCTGATACTTATAATGACACATGTATCTCTGTCCGAGATAGAATGTGACTGGGCCTCGAAAGAGAACGTTTTGCTTGGTCAGAAATGGCCAATACGCAAATAATAATAATAATAATAATAATAATAATAATAATAATAATAATAATAATAATGATAATGATAATAATAATGATATTGATAATAATGATGATGATAATGATGATGATAATGATAATAATAATGATATTGATAATGATGATGATGATAGTGATAATAATGATAATGGTGATATTATTATTATTATTATTATTATTATTATTATTAATAGTAATAAACTGCAAGCAGAAACAAAACTAACTGAAGAAACTAATGTTCCAATGGCAAACTAAAAGTTAACAAAACCACGAATAACTGCATTCGGGTGAAGCTGAGACGTGCTTGTGGCGGGGGCGGGCCGCGTGGCGCAATGGCCGCAGGCGTTGGCGCAGGGGCGCTCCCATGGCGAGCAAGGGGGTTCCGAGGAAACTGCGCGGCGCGGGCCAGTCAAGGCCGCCCGCGGGCCGCGATTAGAGCGTGGGCGTTACGCAACTAATGCCACGGACGAGAAGCAGTGGAAGGCGAAGCACCGTCAGCATCAGGTGTCCCCCAAGGACCGCGCCGGTCGCGCATTCTTTGGGTTGGAATGAAGGGTTGCGCCGTATTCAGTTCGACAAGGTCACGGTTTTGGGGCGTGGTTCTGTGTAATACTATTAAATAATGTTGTATATACAACGGCAACCTCGCCAATAACACACTAGATATAGTTGTGCTTCAGCTTTGTTCAGTTCACGGTTTACTCCTGGTGCAAGCGTGCAGTTCCAATTTGCAAATATTTTGATGGGTAACAAAATAATGTGTGTCAAATCAAGTGAATTGGAGGCGGGTCATTAACACCGGTTTCGACCCCGTTCATTATCTTGGATCTGTTTCTGGTTTGTGTTTCAGTGTACTCTGGGTAAAAATCGAAAACCAATCCTACGAAGTTTTGGGCGAATCGAATAAGTATTGATTTCAAATACTCGTATAAACCAATGAATTTTTCTTTATTTAATAGGAATTTTTTTAATCGGGTAGCAATTCGGTGTCAAAGGTCTTACAGCAGTGTAGGCAAATTAGAAATCCGACATTCTGACGCAGTTCTTGATGATGAACAAATAACTTTCAATAAATTATAACTTTCAACAAACAAATAGGGGAGGTAGGGTATTTAAAGAAAATTCAAAACACTTACACATTTATATCACATGAAAATTAATATTAGAATAATAGTTGCTTTGTAACGTTTCGAGTTTTTTGTTATATATGCGAAGCTTCGTTAAATCGCATGAAAATAAAATTCAATCCATATAATCTGCCTTTGTGGAGATTTTATGCGGAAGAACCTGTACTTAAACCAGTCTAATTGCATTACTTACGATAATTGTTCATGAGAGTATTCTTTTGTGCAGAGTTAAGATATTATTGCAGTTCATTTCATGCGCTACGTGATATTAAATAAGAAGTTACTATTAATACGAAACGAGAATTGTCAAGCAATTAAAACGTGTGCGTGAAGAACCAGCGAAGCAAATTAAAAACAATTTCTAGCCACATAAATCATTCGGAGCTTCTCAAGAATAAATAAATAATTCATTTATTTGCCGTGTATGTTCTCTGCAAAGGCTTGGCCTTCCCTTCGTACCTTCATAGATTATCTTTGCGTACACTGCGTATTTTTGTGGGACTGTTGCTAGTCTATAACGTACGAGTGCTGCCTCTAATTGCCTTAAAATATAGCCTACATTAAAATTCCAAGAACACTAAAATACAATTTTATGGGCTTGCGAAGCTCTCAGTCTTCTGCCTCGCGACTGCGCAAGGTTTCGCCTCGGAAATCCCCGTCTATTTTTAAAAATTATGACATTTAAAAGGTAAATAATTATGACGTTTTTAACGACACTTTATAAATGAGGCAGGCAACCCGCACTTCGAGCGTGCCCTATCATCACTTAATCCGCCGCAGTTGAGCGAAAGCGTTTTTGTCGGGATCCTTCTATTGTCTTTCGATGGATCTTCTTTTGTTTTGTTTTTTTGCAACAAAGTGCGGCTATTACCCAGTTATTACCTGTTGCACAAACAGTTAAACATTGGCAGTTTCTCCAGCAGCATTATATATATATATATATATATATATATATATATTATCTACACATACACATACGGAGAAGCAAAAACTAATGTTTCTCAATTTGCATTGAGACATTTTACGAAATGACATACCACTATTATCAAAATTTGTCCGGAAGATTCCATGCTGTCGTTATAACGCGTAGGGTTTTTGGACTTTTTTTTGTCGTTTTAAGTAATGTGCGTTTCACGTATTTTGGTGATTAAGATTGACACATTTGAGCATTCAAGGCAGTGAAAATTTCAGTTGACTGACATAATAGGCAAGACTGACGATTTCATTTTTATCTCTGATTTTTTCTAGAAGCGGGCGTTATTTTTTCCCGTTCATAAACGAAGTGAGAGAGCATTTCCTTCAGTTGTGTGGCCTGTTTCTCATCTTGCACGTTCCCGTAATTTTTAAGTCCATCCCGTTCTCATTTGTGGCTGTTGGAAATATTTACTCTGGAGAAATAACGTCCTCCCCCTAAATGTGAATTTAACCGCCTCCGCACGCGCTCGTGGCGCTCTCCAGGAGTGCGAGCGAGGGCAGATTGCCTTGCGTTTCCCGTCGGGGACTCAGCGGCGCGGGTTGGGCGCACAAAAAGTAAACGATAAAGCGGAGAGCCCTACAAAACGGAATCACGCCCATTTAACGATTAATCGACGCACCGAGGGGCCCTGCCGAGGAGGGGACGGGCAGGCGCGGGTGGTACGGGGTAAGGCGGGAGGCGGGCCACCGCCGCACAAAGGAAAACACTCGTGCATCTTCCTTCCAGGAAAAAAAAATTAAAAATAAAAATTTATAAAAAGCTGCCCGCACAGAACGCGCCTGACTGTTGCCGAAGTTCATAAAGTTAACGCAGCACACCCCTCAAAATGATATAATAATAATAATAATAATAATAATAATAATAATAATAATAATAATAATAATAATAATAATAATAATAATAATGTATTAACTACTTTGGGAAAGATCCCGGTGGCAGCTCTCCATAAGTACATCAAGTAATACATTTAAATTACATGTAAGTTATACGTTAAATTAAGTACATTAAAAACCCATTTTTTACAAATTATGACTCATACTAAATGAATACAAAATTTGAATGCTCTAGTCCAACATATGTACAATTATTAGTATTTTTAATTTATGTTTTTTAATTTATTTTTGAATTTTCCCACACTCTGAGGTACAGTCTCTAGCAGTACTGCAGGTAATTCGTTCTGCCCTGACACGTCCGGCGCTGAGGCCTTGTCCCGGCTGGGGCGGTGCCCCGCTGGTGGGAGATACCTGGTTAGGGAAAACCCGTTAGCCGACGGTAGGTCTACGCCGGATCTCGCCATATAGCGTGGGAAAGATCACCGGTACCTACCGAACAAAGAACATATTACACTTACGGGACTAATGACCCTAGTAGTTGACGTGCCCGGAATCGCTAAACAATCAATCAATCCACGTGATCTGCACAATATTTCTTCTAGGCGAGCTGGGAGCATGCGCGGCACGGCCGGCTGGCCTGGTGTCATTTGCTGATGTGGGGTCGGCGTCGGTTTAAGCACTCATCTGGGGTATCGAAGCATTAGTTCTGCATAAATGGTTCCATTTTGTCCGTAATAACTTTCACATCCATAGTAGAACAAGCGTAGCTGCGTGACACTTCTTGGATCGATTTGCAATCAACAAATAAGCGGTAAATTAAAAAAAAAAAGTATGCATCTCCGACGTTACTTTTAGAGCAAGAGTTACTGTCAAGGTCTTGGGAAATGTATACTTCGTTTTCGAGAACTTTGCTGTGGTACCTTTATGGACCTCTACGCCACCGCCCTCGCGTTTGCCCGCCCTTTGAGGATGTATTCGTATGCATCGTGCTGGGCAAATACTGCTCGTTATTACGTTGGATTTGGTTCCCCGAAGTTCGCTCTGTTTTTTGAGGTTTCAAAAAGGTACATGTAATTGTAATTAATTTTCCTTATCTACTACCATGCCACTTCTTATTTCCTAACCGTCCATTTTTGCAAATGTTCATCTTTTTTACTTTTATTCTTACTTTCGCGTTTCCGCTTTCTCTGCCTCTTAAAAAAAGAAGAAAATTTATTGATTACTACGAATGAACATGGATCATATTTTGTACATATTACATTGTTATATTAGCTACCTTTTTCATTACTATTATTATTATTATTATTATTATTATTATTATTATTATTATTGTGATCTTTCCATAGACATGCGGACGTGTAGTTATACCCACCAAGGCCTTTTTTCCTAGCATTTCTGCCGAGTCCATTTTTACGCCCCAGGGTTGTTAGCCCTAGGGGTATGGAAGAAATAGGGTGATGAAGAGATATGGAAGTGATAGGGTGATGATTAGGCGTGACAGAACTTGGGATGATGGTGGAAGGTGGTACATAGGGTGGTTGGAGATGTTCGTGGGTTTTTGGATCCATCCCAGTATTCGCTGTATCACCAAGGGAAACCACGAAAATCCTCGGTCAGGATGGCCGGTCCGGGAACAGAACCCGGACCTCCCGATTGAGATTCCAGCTCGCTACGTACTTTGTCACTAATACCACCACTTCGCTCGGTATATTAATAATAATAATAATAATAATAATAATAATAATAATAATAATAAATATTGTTTTCGATTAACTTCAATTGAGACAACTCCTTCTCAAATACGAAGAGACACACGGACAAAAAGAGACAAACGTCCTTCTCAAAAGTGTTTCTTTCTCTTCAAATTTACTCAATTTTCTTCATTATTTGCTGTGTGCTAGAATCAATCTCGTCAATATTTCAACTTTTCTTACAGATATATAATGTTTATTTTCGGTCGCATCTACCTCTTGGGTTATTAGTGTCCTCCTTTTCACTATATATACGCAAATACATTACAGTGCTATACCTTTACAAAGACATAAATACATTATCCTTACGTTGCATCTTTGGTTTTAAATATTACAGTACATTAAACAGAGGTTGGGCTCAGTTCTTGATTACAGTTACAGCAGAATTTACACTAAACCTAATTTCAGAGAAACATTATATGTGGCTGTACAGGTTGATTTCTTTCAGGAATTTAATAAATTTGTTAGACAATTCCCTATCATTAACACCACTGCTGGTGGGTTGAGATTGTATTGTAGTTTTGTGGTCTCGTTTTCAGGGCATATGAAAATGTGCTCAACAGAGAGGATAATGTTTCACCGGTCGCACATGGCTGCAGCATTGTTCGAGATATAATGTTGATGTGTGAATTTGCTGTGACCTATTCTACATCTCATTAGTACTACTTGATCAGTTCTGCGAATGGTGACAGCTGGATTAACATCGTGAAACTCTCTAATACTTCGTAATTTGCTGTTTAAACCATTCCATTCATTGCTGTCTCTTTTCGTACCGTCTTTCAACTTTTTCCGATAATGTAGTTAAAGGATTTTTATGTGAAGAGTGGACAAAGTGAAAAAGGAATACGATGTAAATAGATATAAACTATTTTTGAATATCCATGCAGTGAAATTTTAATACATAGAGAAATGTTTTAATACATTAGAGACATTAGGCGACAGAATTTTTATTTTATTTTCCTGGAGCCAGCGCAGAGCTTCCGGGAAGTGAACGAACACTGAAATGTTAGTATTTGTTCCCTAAATCTATGGATAAGCGACTACTACAATTTTGTCATGTAACGAATATTTTTAATTTGTCCTTTTTTATGTATATATTTCAAAAAATTTTTAAGAACGTAATGATCTGATGTTTGTAGTGGCATGCCACTTTTAAATAAAATGATGTAATGATTCAAAAGACTCATCAGTTTTATTCAATAGCTTTGACCACAAGAGTTATTAATTACATTCTGTCAAATCAGTTGGGCAAAGACGTTCCATTCCATAGCGGACAGCGAGTAATTTTGTTTGGATGAAAAACTCTAAAAAGAGAAAAAATATAATGAAGGAAGGATTACAGTTTCGTTCACCGAATTAAACTTTCATTTCTGAAACTTGCGAGATAAAAGGCAAACGCCTCACTTTCATTAATTTGATGTGGCCTTCTCTGCACTCGCGGTGCTTTTCGCTCGCTGCTGGCTGTGAGCCACGACTCGCCCTGCAAACTGGTTTGCACTTTTTTTTGTGCTCCTCTCTTTGTGTTCACATTGTTTCATCTGGCAAATAAATTTCATTGTTTCGTTAGATTGTTAGAACAAACTAGAAGGAAAATCGTTCTCTCTCTCAAGGAAGATGTTGTAGTGGAGTAGTTGGTGAAATAATCTTTTCGTGGGTTTGATTGGAGCAAGTACATAAATGCCGTCACTTCTGTCATTAACGTAAAAAGCATGTCACAGAAGTTGTATGCACCTGTTACAACTTTAGACATATCTGCATAAGATGTTTACGCCTGTTGGGTGCATTGGCGTTGTTAAAGATGACAAGAAAGGAGAAAGAAGAAAGATACAAATTACTCATGGAAATATACACTTGTATTATTCAACGTGTTTGTTGTGAAGACTTCTTACGTTGAGTAGAGAGGATTTACGAGTGTACAATTGTAAATTAGAATGGCACATCGACAATAAAAAGCATCGGTGTTCAAAATTAAAATATCTATGTTAAAACATACCTTCGTTCGCACTCACCTGTGGAGGTCACTCAGGGCACCAACTATGTCACTACAGTGTTTCTGACCGAGAGGTCCTAGGGTTTGATTGCAGGATTTTCGACACTGGCTTGTCAGCTAGGTCGAAATCAGTCGCTGTCTGGAGGGGAATTCTAGCTGCCGGCTGCTCTGATCGCTAGTTCTCTGTGGTTTCTCCGACCAATACCAGGCGAGTGCACCACATCACCACGAATGTCGGGACCATATAGCTTGGTCTGGCTGGGGGCGGTGCTTGTCCTGGCTGGTGGGGTATAACCTGGATGGGAAAAAAACCCGCAAGCCAACTTGTAGGTCACGTCTGGGAACACGAAATCATCTAACAATTGTTTGCATGAACTCGTTTTACCCGTATTTCGCCGTCTCGTGAACAAATTTTCGGCATTTTCGGCACACAGATTTTTTTTTTTGGTTCCGTTGAACTGACTACTAACTTGCCAACTTAGAAGAAAATTCTTCCAATTTATTGATATATGAATATAATTTTTTTGTTACTCTACTTTTTTTAAAAAATCACAAAAAATGTTAGAAACATCAGTTGCAATAAATCGATGATTTGAAAACATCGACATTGATCTATATTTTAAATTACAATTTTTTACTCGTGCACAATCCATATCCATGGAGAAGGGATGCCAAAAATGCCCCGTTTATACTAACATCTGCCCATTTCACAACTCCATGTGAAAACTGGTGATGTTAGAACAGCATATAGTTTCTTACATCATTTGTAATGGTTCGTAATCATTTATTACATAATATCTGTACCAGTGAGAAATTTTCATGATTAGATATGATTTGGGGACGAGGGAAATGTTACTTAATTTGGTTACTTAAAAGTTTTATTGGCACAATTCATGTCTCTGTTAGTGTACAGCTCGCAAACGTATTTACGTGGGATAAAATTTGAACTCCAGAACGTAAGTTTATGTGACGAACGCGCTGATCATAACATTTTCCCATTTTTGTCAGATGTCCTCAGGTGTCAGATGCCCACACATATCCACAAAAATATATCTTAAAAAAAAGTTGAAAATGCCCTTGGAGCTTGAAATTAACACCAAAAACTAGAAGTTTTGTATCAAATTCGTAGGGGAAAATTAGTTCTGCGCGATTGATGGAGGTATACCTATTTTGGGGGGAATTTTAAGAACGATTTTGGTGCTTGTTGACGGACGGGCGAACGGACAGACAGAAAACCAATTTCTAGAACTTCGGAAACGTAGAATTTCAGTTAAAATCTGACCTCCATAATTTCCAGCTCTATAACTTTTTTCACATTTCGTGTACGAGAATGTAAAAAGAAGGGGAACGATAACGATCCCACCTCATTTCGTTATTTTCTCGAAATTCAAAAAGAAAAGCGGCTAGTAATACCAAAGGAGGCGATTGATTTACATTTGTGACCTAGATTTGATAGACACAATATCTGTTTCTAAATTGACTGCGTTACTCGGTCCTATTTCGAGTGTGCGCCACACGCTGAAAATATCCTGGTGATCTCGTGCCAGATATGTAGCAGTTCCCTTTCCTTTTTTGCTCATAATAAGGATAATTGCGATAACCTTGGACAGAGACCAAACTCGCCCGATTCGTTGAACAGCATTGAAAACATTTTCGAACTGTGTGAGTGTTCTTGTGACCGAGTAATTTGTAATTTTCTTGTGTAATTTATTTGCATTACGATATTATTTATTCATATCTTTGGTAATATTTATAGAAATTCAATGCTACACATTTCGAGGCATTTAAATAGTAAATAATTGCACCACACACATTTGCATTCCGTTGTGGGCATCTTTGAAATCGTTTGTTAAAAATGTTTCAATAAAATTTCTCATCTTTTATCGAGGTAAATGTTTTAATTAATATTTAGTCATTATGTAATATTATGTTGTAAAAAAATTAAGTTATTGTTTGAGTACTTTTATTTGAAAGGTTTTTCGGAAGAATTGTGAATGATCACATCGAAAAAATGTTTACGGTACTTTGTCTCTTAAGTTATTAGCAGTTCCTGATGAAATAATGCGATGAATGAGGCATTCAGAAATTAACTTAGGTCGTTGGTGTTGTATATTCTTGATAAACAATATTATATTGTAGATTTTTCTTAACTTTCTATAGACGTGCAAATAGCAAAATTTGCGAATAAAATAATTATCAATTCTGGATAGCTTACTAACTTTTTCTATTACATTTTTATTATCTTATCTTTCAAATCATAATTATAATATTCATACTATGAGGATTAAATATTGTGTGCATTCAATCTTCCGTTTTTAATTGTTCGTTAAGTGGCAAGTTCATCTTTCGCAGTTGGGTGGTGTCGAGATGAACTCGCCTATAGAAACGTTGTCAAGGTACTCGAGAGCTCAGGGCAGCGGGGCGGAGGGGAGGGGCGCCGCGGCGAGCGAGGTCGCTGGGGATTTCGTGAGAGAAGGCGGTGGCGCGGCTCTGTGTCGCCTTTATGAACCAACACAAACCGAAGAAACGGAAAGTCGATATTCGCAGCTTATTTCGCCAGACGAAGCGTCCGGAATTGCTCGTCTCGAGAGACTTCTGGAGATTGCGCTCTCGTACCCTAAACGTGAATTACAGTGCACCTGGAATTGGCCACTATGGTCGTTAACGAGCTAGTCTGTTAACACTAAAACCTAAACTGACCTCTTAGCACTTAAAATGTGAATATCGCTGTTTTGTATGGTACAATTGTTTGTCACGAATGCCATATTCAATAAAACGTTTGGATTTTCAAAAACTTTTTTTTTTTGTATTTTTTAGATGCGTTTAAGGAATTGGCCAGTATGGTCGGTAACGAGCCCGTCTGTTAACACTAAAACCTAAACTGACCTCTTAGCACTTAAAATGTGAATATCGCTGTTTTGTAAGGTACAATTGTTTGTCACGAATGCCATATTCAATAAAAGGTTTGGATTTTCAAAAACTTTTTTTATTTTTTAAGATGCGTTTAAGCCTGTGAACTGTTGTTAAAACATCCGATAATGTTATTGGTCAGTGCATTGCTCAGAAAACTGCGTTCTCGATTCCATATCGCAGCCAAATTGAATGCTCTTGTGAACATAGGTGCTTGAAGTGATCTCTAATGGTGTCTCTAAATATCAAAAGTTTTCTGGAGTAAATACTTCATATTTTCTTTGTTCACTAAACTTGTTTCTTATATGTAATTTGGGTAGCTGTGGTCAGCTGCGTGTAAGGGCGGTGGTTTAGGTACTAGAGGATTTTTTCATTAAACTGTTCGTAATTATAGGGAACTATTCACTGAATTCAGTGGTTAAATTGCTATTTTCATTTAAAAAACTGAATTTACAAAAAGTAATAAACATCTCATGCTTCGTTTCGCGAAGGTTTTTCAGAAGATTTCTAAAGTATTCAGGGGATGTAATGCAATATCATAATCTTACCAAACCCTTATAGATACTCATAATATGAAAAATTGTGTGCTACTGTAACACCACTAATTTAGTATGTTTCTGAGAAATATTTTTAGAATGATTTTTTTCTTTGTCTATAATGAATTACAATATAGTTAATGTCATTATGGATTTATCTGTATACATCTCTTGGTGAGAATTTTAGCACAATAGAATAATCGGTATATTATTATTATTATTATTATTATTATTATTATTATATAATGAAAAGATAAATCTCGTGTATTTCTACCATAATTGGAGTCTCGATTGGGTGAAGGAAATGTAAATGAACCGCAACCTTGATTCTTTAGAACAGAATGATATATTCTACTTTTGTTACCTCCCACATGACATGATCCAAATTAATTATGACACTATTGTCTTATTGAGGATTTGTCACCGACGCACTAAATCCCAAATCCATCTGTCCCGTGTGTCGTGTCGTGAGGTCTGTGTCTTCTCGATCGCGGCCAGAATAATGCGCATTGGTCACACGAGCTTTCAGCCAAGTAATTAAAGCGAGTCGCAAGTACTTAAGAGAGGAGTAATTAAAAATCCGTCACACGCTAGAATGTCTGCAGTAAATTGGACATAGCTGCACACCTCATTGCCCATGTGCTCGTCTTCACGAGCATTCTTTTTCGTTTTTCGTAGAACCGTGTTTATTTTTGGCGTGCGTTTATTTTTAAGCACTCAGCGGGCGGTTTTGTTATTGACCGCCTTTTATGTGTGACTTTTTGAGCGTTTATATAAAGCTCGTTAAGTGCAGTCTGACAAAAATAGAGCATTGTGAACGCAGCGCAGCAATGGCTATTCTTTTTGGTCCCTTGGCGACGTTGTTTGTTGGCTCTTGAAGCTGAATGATGGTAGAAAAAATGGAATGGCTCTTCTCTTAAACAACTCCAAATTAATATTGCGCAAATATGAATTTTAAATAACTGAATCACGTAAATTATAAAATAATGTATTACAACTTCGAAATATATTCGTGGATGTATGTACATCTTTTTCTTGGTTGTATTCATCAAACTTGAAATTCTAAATCAGTTATTCAAAAGTTGGCATAAATTAATTGTTTAAATCAATAGTGCGTAAAAAGCAAATAAATATGATAGAACAATCGGTATATTATTATTATTATTATTATTATTATTATTATTATTATTATTATTATTATTATTATTATTATATAATGAAAAGATAACTATTATATGAAAACATGCACTTACCTTTCCATCAGTCACAGAAGTATTGAAATTGACTATATTTGTGCGGATCGTGTAAATGTTTGAAAAATAGTTTTTGTCGTAAATGGTGTGCATATTCAGTTATTAGATTTAGAATAAAAATAAATTTTATTCATTTCCTGTTATTTGCTAATCCTTTGTTAATCATCATCTCTGTCTTTGATGGCCTGTGCAGATTCTTTCCGATCCATTGAATTGAGTTTATTTCATTGTGTCACCATTTTTTTTTGCATACTACGACGAACAAAATTGAACTAAATAACAAGGTAGCCAACGAACCTGTAAACCTTTAAAAATGGGAATTTGATTTGAGAACTCTGATTATTTACATTTTTGTATAATTTAATCACTATGTAGATTTATGTGCGTCATAGCAATGAAAACAAGGAATGTAGTAAATGGCTTTGTGGATATAAAGGAATGTGAAATGTAAACTTACGGTCACATTGTCGCTCCCTCTCTACTCTAGTTTCTGATTCACTTGGGTGGGATGGGTAGTAGGCAACTGCCTACAAACGCCTACTGCCAAAGCCCTTCAAACGTCCGGGAAGTTGTCATCCCGTAACCCGAGACCTGTAATATTCAGATGGAATTTCGCCGCGTCTCTCACAAGACCCCAGATGACTCCAAACAATGTTTTTGCTTATAATACTTCCAGATTGAATTGGCTGAAAGCTCGAATTGACTAAGCGTCACCGCTGAAAAAGCTACCCCCCCTTCAAAAAAAAGTTATTTTTGAATTGTGACCCCCCACCCCCCACCCCGCCCATAATTTAGTGCTGGTGAGGTTCATGTCAATGCCATGCGGAGTCAAATACATCAATAATATTTTTTTGAATAATTAGAAATCATATTCTTTGTCGTTTTACAGATACAGACGTTTTACGTCAAATATTTTTATTGATATTATACAATCTTGAAAGCTTTGCACGAAAAAAAGAAACAGATGAGCGATATTTGACAAATGTTTATTAAGGCAATTTTCAAAAACTGAATGAATGGAGGCTATATGCGAAATTATGGCATCGAGAAACTTGTGAAGAAATTAAAAAAGGTTAGGGTTAAAGGAGGGGTTGAAATTCTGTAATTCCTGAAAAGAAAAAAAAATAGTCATTGTCTTTGCATCTATTTCAGTACGACTTTCGTAAAGTAATTTCCAGTTGTAAATTATGCGATTTCGGTTTTGAACGCGTAGTCCGTTTTTCCTGACTCCCGCGATGTTAATTTGAGACACTGTTCCCCATACCCTTTGAAAATGAATACTTCCCTTTCTCCGTCTGTTCGGAGGAGACGAAATCGCGAGTCAAGTCGACTGGAGTACCCCACCCCCACCCCTGCCCCGCCCGCCCTCCGCCCCGAGCGCCGAGGCGAGCGCTGTAGGAGGGCAGCGAGCGCGGCGGTGGCAGGGGGAGCGAGAGAGAGGGAGAGAGAGAGAGTGAGAGAGGAGAGAGAGATGGCGTCTTCGTGAAGATGCTGCAGCAGGATCTGGAAAGCGGCGGGAAGGCACGGTGGAACACGGAGCGCTTTGTTTTTGTTGGACTGCTGCTGCTGCTGCTGCTGCAGATGCTGCCGCCGCCGTCCACTAGATCCAAATGGGACGAAAGACGCTCATTCCAACAACAAATATAAATATTACAATAATAAGGAAGGGGGAAAACAATTCACGGCAAATAAATATACTCGCTAATGATATATTAACTCTCATGACATAGAAGGTAATAATATATTGCATTTTCTATTTAATGAAATGTAATAAAAATAATAAATGCGCATCCTTAATCTCTGAAGAGAGACTATAAATAGTTGACTAAAGCGGGAGCTTTAGTCAACTATTTAGTAATTTAGTAATTTCATTCTGATATTTATATTTATTACTCGCTTTCCTGTGATCAGCCAGTTAAAAATTTCGAGGGGTCGTGGCTCTCCTGGACATTTTGAAAAGGGCCCCATAGCTATTTACGAAAAAAAAAGTTTTATTACAGCGTGTATATCCCTAATTTCCTTCTTTTCTCAAAAGAGAATTCGGAGAATTGTTATACAATAGAAGAGGAGAGGAAGATCTAGAAGGCATCTGGCAACCCTGCAAATAGTTCAACATAAAATCCATATTGTCTTTGTGAATTGAAAACATTTAATGTTTAATTTCATTCACCTTGGAAGAAAATTTGATTTATTTACTAGTAAAGTGCCATAAATTGAATTGAATTGACGCCTGATTTTACGTGACGAGACTACCATACGTATGTAAAATAATAATAATAATAATAATAATAATAATAATAATAATAATATAAAATTAAATAATAAAAAAAGTTCATTGAAAAAGGGGGCCCAGAAATGTAGCTGGCCCCTTCTCGTTTTGAAGCTGCGATCGCCTACGGTTGAAAAGTTCGTTCTGTCACCGCGTGTCGCGCCAGCGAGCGGGGCGGGCGAACGGGCTGCGAGGGAGACCGCCCGAAACGAGAATAAACACGCTGGGGCGTGCGGGGCGAGGGTGGGGGGGGGGGCGGCCGCGTGGCAGCCACCCCTGCCCTCCCGCGGCGCACGTGACGGACCGCACGCGTGATGACGGCCCACGCGCACGCGGCGAGGCGCGCACGCGGAGCGCTGCGTGTTGGAAGGTGTGGAGATAAACACGACGGATTTTGTGGACTTGGAAAGTGCCCTTGTGTACTGTATTGGGTTACTCGAGGTTGGAGTACTCTTCACTCTCGATGCTGGAAATATTTTTTTGACGTGGGGATTTTAAGGTACACAATAAATTGCTTAGATTTATTAGATATTATCTGTTCAACTACATTTGATTTAAAAATGCAAGTTCATGTAAATACCAGCTTTCAGGGGCGCCCAGACAAAACCAGGAGCTTGGGGCAGTTGAACCACGGTTGCCCCTGTAATGCTTTGCTTTGCTTACGTTGCTTGCTTGCTAGGCCTCGCTTGCACCCACAATGATTTAGGCAGGCAAGGGCGTCGCAGTTAAAGCAGCAAACGCGTATTACATTACAAATTATTTAGATTTTATGGGTCCTTGGGAGCTAAGTCCCTTCAGAAGACTGCAGGATGGTGGATCAGCACAAGTGAAAATGAAAGACAGAATATGTTTTAGCAAATGTCGAAACAAAAGTCCTTTACTTACATAAAATGAAGTTATACAAAAAATGAAGTTACATCTAAGTTACGTGGAGACCTCCGCCCAACTGAACGATAGCTCGGAGAATCTCTCCGGGCAGGGCCCGTCCGCTTGTTTTATAGTAATCAGAGCTTTTTTTGTAATCATACGCTTTCACGTGGGCTGCATGTGGCTTCCCCCTCCCAAACCTGATGCGGCCAGAAGGCGCTGAATAGGCCCTCTGTGTTTGTGCCTGCGCTGGTCATATCGTCTGCCGTCCGTCACTTTAGACGCTGATGGGGGTCAGCTGGGGTCACATGTCGCAAAGGCCATCGTGCTTAAACATTCATATTTATTGGTACTTCCCAGTTGACGGGTATTTCCCAATTGAATGCGTTATGATAAAAAGCTCCCATGAAGTATGATTATACTCATTACAGTTATATCACAATTACAATTATTACAATTACACTTATTACTATTACAATTATTACACCTTCAATCACAATTATTACAATTACACTTATTACTATTACAATCATTGCACCTTCAATCACAATTATTACAATTACACTTATTACACCTTCAATCCGTACAGTTACAATCATTACACCTTCCCCCTTTTCAAAAGTGAACCACCATGTGGTTTACTTTTACTCAACGAACATATCGAGTGGACCGTCTGAGCCTCTTGGGCGTGTGATCTGGATCTATACTGGATGGCGTATGCTGTCCATCTGCTGTTGCCTCTACGTCGGCAAAGGTTGGCTCACGGGTTATTGGGAGGGAACGTGTTGATAGGACAGGAGATACTTTGTCGAGATCCCTTTGGTAGGAGACCACAGGTTGATAGGTATTTATTACCAAGCATCTCTCTCGTGCCTGTGCCCAACAGTCCCTGGGACTCCATTTGTCCCACAACCAAAAACCACATTCTCTGCAACATTTGCAACAGCAACAACTACAGCAAGTAATTATTATGAACAATACAAATACAATTAGTGATCCTAACCATGTTGCGCCTTGATACCAGACAGAAGGAAGAATACTTTCTTCTTGGTCTTTAATCAGCCCTTCTATTTCTGATACCTTGTAGCTCGCTATTTTTAAATCATCTGCAGAAGTTAGAATATTCTGCAGAGGAGTATCCAGATCTAAATTAGTTAATTTCTCCTTTGTCTCCTCATCAAAACAACAATCAAAATTTGGAGACATTACAGGTAATACGTCCAGCTCAGTTCGATTGACTTCTATTTGACTACTAGCATATAAGGTCGCGGAAGCAGAATAACCTTTGCAACCTTTTGGTAGGTGTAGTTTACCTTGGTTTTCTAAGACAATATTTCGTGTTCCTTGAAGAGGACACAAAATTGCAAATCTTTCGGGGCTCGGTGCAACGTATAACCACTCATTACTCAGATATAGCGAGATCCAGTGTGTTCTTGTTAATTTAACAATTCTTTTGTCACACACATCTGGAACTCTGTTATTAGATACATGTAGAAGCGTAGCTTCACAATCTACATCTGGAACATATGTATATACTGGTACTTTCTCTTTACAAACAAAATTAATTTCATTAGGATTAAAACAATTACTTAATTCATTGGAAGACATCTTTCCATATTTGTTATGCATAGTGTCCTTAAATATATATTCTCTATTAAAATTAAGATACATAAATGTATCGTCTTTCACTCTTGCTGGAAAAGGTAATACTTTATACAATTGATATTGAGTGTTTGAAATAAGAGGTATTTGGATTACATATACAAAATAGTTCTGAAAAGAATAGATGATAGGAATTATTAATCTACTTAGTTCACTAATAGGAAAAGGAGGATAGTCCAGGTCCTCCTTTGGTTTACCTTGATCCATATAACTTTTTATTTTATTTGGTGTGACCAGTTGAGGTTGTAACACACCATCTTGAGCATGAACAAATTTATCTACTAAAATATCAAACGTATACCGACTTTCCTCAATTCCTCTCTCTACTTGTTTCAATTGTTCATTCATCATTGATACTACAGTGGTTGATTCCTCTAATTTGTTAATTGCCATGGATGCTTTCTCTGCAAAGTTCTTAAATTTATCAGCTAACATTTTCTCATTCTTATCTATTTTATACATTGTAGAATTAAATGTGAGAATGGCTGATTTGATTACTGTCATCTGTTCTCCCGAAATTTTTAAAAATTCTCTTTGCTCTTTCTGAATTGTATCAATATGCTTTTGATAACTTTTAATTTCAGATTCTGTTGCTGTGCCAAACAAAATTTTGCTAACCTCTCCAATAAAATTTAAAACACCTCGCTTCTGCCGACCATAATTATTTTCATTTAAATAACCCGCAATTATATCTTTTAAAGAATCTACATAACGAATCTTTGATCGAGAATAAGTTGCGAATGCTGTACAATCCGTTAAATGATACCATGATTCATTTGAATGTTTTTGACATACAGTTAATACTTGAGCCTGATGACTTTTAGTTTGTTTCCATAATTCTTTAATAGGGTTTAAATCTATGTAATTTACAAACTTCCATTGAGTTGGTGACAACAAAAGTGTACCTATTTCGTCGAAATATACTCCTGCTGACGACGATATTGGAGAATTTTGACTTTCCACCGTAGTCTGGTGTTGTAGTGCAATTAACAACAGCTTAAGTATCCAAATCGCGATCATCTTGCGACTTTTCCTCTGAAACAAAGTATGGTTTCAACCTGTTTACATGAACTCTAAGTCGTTTACGTTTTCCTACTTCTTGTAGAACAACATCAGATCCCTCATTTAAAACTTCTTGTATTTCATATGGACCTTTCCATAGCGGTTCTAATTTATTTCTTTGCTCTACTTTTACTAAGACCTGGTCTCTGATTTTAAATTCCCTCTTTCTACTTCTTTTTTCATCATAATATTCTTTCTGCTTTTCTTTCTGTATCCTCAAATTTTCTCTAACCCTTTCATGACAAACTTGGAATTTAAATCTTATTTCCTGAACAATATCATCGTATGTATACAACGGAGTTGTATTCGCTTGCAATTTACCCGGTAAATTTGCTTTCCTTCCAAACAATACTTCATATGGGGTATACTTTGTACTCGTGTGGACTGTTGTATTATACGTAAAACTCGCAAATGGTAACCAATCATCCCAGTCGTTATGTGGCTGTTTACAAAAACATCTTAAATATTCCACTAACGTTCTGTGCGTTCTTTCGAGCGCACCATTACTTTCTGGATGATATGCACTAGTATTAATTTTCTTTATTTTAAGTAATTTACTTAAATTTTGGAATAAGCCACTCATAAAATTAGAACCTTGATCGGTTACTATCTCATTTGGTATACCGAAAATACAAACGATAAAATTATTAAATGCTTTTGCTGTTTCCTGTGCGGTTGAATCAGAAAGCGGGACCGCGATTAAGTATTTACTCAAATTGTCCTGACATGTTAAAATATATTTATTCCCTTTAATTGTCAACGGTAAAGGACCTACAATGTCTAAGTAAATCTTTTCCCAAGGTGCCTCTTTAATATCAGTCACAATAAGTGGTTGTTTCACTGGTAACTGAGTTACTTTATTTAATTGGCATGTCTTACAAGTTTTAATAAATTTCTCTACGTCATTTGACATGTTCGGCCATGAAGTATATAATTTAATTCTCTCTAGGGTTCTTTTGATTCCTTGATGACCTCCAATGGGACATTCATGCATTTCTTTGATAATTCTTTGCCTATTCTCTACACTAACCTGACAAGAGACTACTGGATATCTACTTAACGCATCTGCATTGACATTCATTTTTCCTGCTTTATGTATCACTTCATAATCGTATTCCTCTAACAATAATCTCCATCTCATCAATCGAGATCCTGGATCTGTTACATTCAAAATCCACGTTAAAGCCTTATGATCTGTCACGATTGTGAATTTTGTTCCTAATAAGTATGGACGGAAATGTTTACAAGCCCATACGATAGCTGCGAGTTCTTTTTCTGTAATAGAATAATTTAACTCTGCTTTGTTAAAAGTTCGAGATGCATAAGCAAGCGGCTTATCTTTTCCTATCTTTCCTTGACTAAGTATTGCTCCAATGGCATAATTACTCGCGTCCGTTGTTAGAATAAATGGTTGTTGAAAATCAGGATAGTGAAGTACTGGCGCTTGTGTTAATTCTTTCTTTAAAGAGTCAAAACTACTCTGTTCCTCTTGTTCCCATTTCCATTTACTATCTTTCTTTAATAACTTTGTCAAAGGTATAGCAATTGTACTAAACTTGTCAATGAATCTACGATAATAACCTGCCAAACCGAGAAATGATTTTATGTCTTTGATATCTTTTGGTATTGGAAAATCTCTAACGGCTCGAATCTTTTCTGGATCTGGTTTTACACCATCTGGCGTTACCAGGTGTCCTAAATACTGTAATTCTGTTTTAATAAATTCACATTTATCTGGTTCTATTTTCAAATTACATTCCCTTAAATTTTGAAAAACTTCAATCAGCTTTTGATTGTGTTCTTCCAAAGTTTCTCCGAATATTATTATATCATCTAAATAAACCAAACAACGACTACCTAACGTTCCTGATAATACGTTATTCATAAGCCTCTGGAAGGTACTGGGAGCGGATTTCAAACCAAACGGCATACGCTTAAATTCATAATGTCCGGTATTAGTGCTAAACGCAGTTTTACCTTGATCTTCTTCCGCTATTGGCACTTGCCAATATCCACTCGCGCAATCGAGAGCTGAAAAATATCTAGCCCTACCTAATTTGTCCAATATTTCTTGAATATTTGGAATTGGAAAACTGTCTCCTATAGAGGCGTCATTTAACTTTCTAAAATCTACACAGATTCTCCATTTTCTTTGGCCTGATGCGTCTATTTTCTTCGGAACGATTACTAAAGGAAAATTCCAAGGACTCTGACTTGGTGTAATTATATCTTGTTCGAGCATAGACTGAATTTGTTTTTCTACTTCAACTTTATGTTTTTCCGGTAATCTGTAATTTTTTAGAGTAATCGCTTTGCCTCTCGGGATTCCTGGTGTAGGAATCGTGTGTTCGACTCCTCTCGCACTCGTTAATTTGTCTCCTTCTAATTTAAAGATATCCTGGAATTGATGACAAATTGCCCGAATTTCTCTAGTACCCTCTTTAATGTGCGAAAATCTTAATTTCTCATCTAATTTACGAATTCTCTCAGGATCTTTCGAGTGATTAATCCATTCTCTTTTCGACGGTACTTTTCTTAATACAGGTTTCACATTAATTACCTGCTCTTCCTTTGTAACATTTACGCATAAGCACTGAAACCTATTGTCTTTACATTTCACTAGTCCACACGCTATATAAACACCTTCTTTTAATGTTTGATTTTCAATTAATCTATCACCTACTTCTGTGGTTGGTAACGATACTATCGTTTCACTTTCAGCGGGTACTCTTATATCAAAAGGGATGTTTAATGATATTCCATACGTACTGAGACCATCTTGTCCTAATATCATATCGAGTTCGTGTGGCAAACTGTTTACCACATAAAATTCGTGTTTACGAGGTTCTGATGCGTTCTCCAAGACAAGTAGTATTTTACCAATTACTTTTAAATTATTCCCTGTAATTCCTTTTATTATTATTTGTTCATCTGCATGCTTTATTTCTCTTTTATTTCTTATTGCTTCTAACTTTACCAACGATACCTGGGACCCAGTGTCTATCAATGCTACACCCATTTCACCCTTCAATTGCTTACACAATACGTATATTTCGTATTCATTTAGCTCGTAATGTCGATCTAAATTTCTGCAACCTCTTTGTAACTCATTTACGTTTAAACCTCGAGAACTACAGACCCTTGCTATATTCTCGTCCGGAGATTCACCTGTCTCCGCGTCACTTCGAGTCGCGATCTCTTTAGTGACTTTTCGGCTACAACCTAATTGTTTGCCGTTCCCTATTTTAAGGAAAGAGGGAATTGTTCGCGTCGCAATCCCTTTGCGCACCGCCATTTACTCGTACTTGTGGGCAGCACCCTGCTTGTGCTTCGCAACCCTTTTCTGAATCGCAACCTGCTTGTGCTTCGCAACCCTTTTGCGAACCGCAACCTGCTTTTGCTTCGCAACCCTTTTGCGAACCGCAACCTGCTTGCCTAGGACTTATCTTCGGTTGCTCAGACAGCCCTGCTGTCCGTTTCCCTGCGTTCTGCAATTTCTAGCCTCGTGCCCTTTCTTATTGCACTTCGCACAGGTCGGTACTGGTATACCCGTACATTCTCGCGCCTTATGTCCTATTTTCTGACATCGGAAACATGTTATACTTGCCGAATTAACTTCTTTTCTTACAATCGAATGTTTCTTTGAATTGTTACGCTGATCATAACGTGGTAATTGCTTAAAATTCCCCTGATTTGGATTACTGAATTTGTGTCGTTGCGACAAAATAGAACTTTCCTCCTCTAATGCAATTTCAATTAACTGAGATATAGACTGATCTTCTCCTTTTGTTTTTACCATTGTTTTTATACGATCATCAACTATTCCTTGAACAAAACATATCTTAACTATTTCTTGCATGATAGCAATTCCTCCTTCTACGTAGGATGGTTCTATCTGCTCCAGTTTACGTCGCGTTTCCCTGTATAATTCAGCGGATAAATCATCAATGCGCGAACCCCACTGAATTATAGTTTCATTAAAATTTTGCCTACTATTAAATAGTTTACTTGCATGAAAGTCTAATGTCCTTCTTGTCGCGTAATGTTCCTCTAAAATGTCACGTACGTCTTCCCACGATGATCTTCTTTTAATCATTAATTTTGCTTTCGCATCTCCGCATATTTTTGCTTCAATAAATTTTAAAAATAACCCGTGTTTACTAGGATGAACGACTTCGTACGCGGCTTCTACACTTTCTATAAATTCTCGCAGTTCCCTCGGATTACCCTCAAAGCTTTTTGGTACTAATTTGATTGCTTCCGGCACGGATATGTAATCTTGCTCGGTAGGAGCACCTTGACTATCAGCCATCATCCTCAATTAGCTAACACAACTAGATAAACACAATACTCAAACTTCGACGTTTCCTACGCTCACGCGCGCACTACAAAATACCTAACACACTTTGGATCAAGATAACCCAGAGGTTGGACTAACCTTTACAAGATGAAGAGTTCTTCTGAAGGCAACCAAATGGAGATCGTTGCTACGGTTACGTTGCCGGCTGCACGTACGGCTGAACACAGGATGGCACCTCGGTACACCAGGCTGCTGCTGTTGTAGTGCTCAGAAGAACCAAGGACTCCGCCAACTCCTCTCGGAAGGTTTCGCTGGCCAGGCTCCACCACGATCACGCTGGTGAATACGTGACTCCTTGAAGAATTGAAAGAAATGACTTTTGCTAAAACTGTGCTGAGCAGTGCTTCTGATTTTGAAGTATCCCACCGCTGCCACCATGTAATGCTTTGCTTTGCTTACGTTGCTTGCTTGCTAGGCCTCGCTTGCACCCACAATGATATAGGCAGGCAAGGGCGTCGCAGTTAAAGCAGCAAACGCGTATTACATTACAAATTATTTAGATTTTATGGGTCCTTGGGAGCTAAGTCCCTTCAGAAGACTGCAGGATGGTGGATCAGCACAAGTGAAAATGAAAGACAGAATATGTTTTAGCAAATGTCGAAACAAAAGTCCTTTACTTACATAAAATGAAGTTATACAAAAAATGAAGTTACATCTAAGTTACGTGGAGACCTCCGCCCAACTGAACGATAGCTCGGAGAATCTCTCCGGGCAGGGCCCGTCCGCTTGTTTTATAGTAATCAGAGCTTTTTTTGTAATCATACGCTTTCACGTGGGCTGCATGTGGCTTCCCCCTCCCAAACCTGATGCGGCCAGAAGGCGCTGAATAGGCCCTCTGTGTTTGTGCCCGCGCTGGTCATATCGTCTGCCGTCCGTCACTTTAGACGCTGATGGGGGTCAGCTGGGGTCACATGTCGCAAAGGCCATCGTGCTTAAACATTCATATTTATTGGTACTTCCCAGTTGACGGGTATTTCCCAATTGAATGCGTTATGATAAAAAGCTCCCATGAAGTATGATTATACTCATTACAGTTATATCACAATTACAATTATTACAATTACACTTATTACTATTACAATTATTACACCTTCAATCACAATTATTACAATTACACTTATTACTATTACAATCATTGCACCTTCAATCACAATTATTACAATTACACTTATTACACCTTCAATCCGTACAGTTACAATCATTACACCCCTTATTTCAGACAAAACATTCCCTTCTCCCCCAATTCATAAACAATTCATTTCTTCATGCATCTGAAATACCTTATAGCGTTAAATTTGGATTAGGGATGAGTACATTTTTTTTTAAATTTCTTTTGAATGAAAAAAAAATTTGGGGTCCTAATTAAGTTAAGGCCTGGGGCAAGTTGCCCCAGCTACCCCTCCCCCCTTCTGGTCTCTGCTGTCAGCTTTATATAATGGAGTTTTCCCGAGCATTTGCTGGATTATGACAACTGACACAGAAATTACCAGGGGCTTTTTTAAAAGTTAACTTTTACTGCCAGAGAATCGATGTAAATTAAACTGGGAAATTCCTCGTTCCGTTTACCTTCTTTGGCCTCACACACCGCCATTAGTGGGCGGCGGGAGAGCGGGCAGCGGGCAGCGGGCGGCGCGACGGTTTGGAGCCTCGGGCGTGTGGTTTGATTTACGAATTACGCAGCGGCCATTTGTCGAATTAACGCCCGCCAGCCGTGGCTCGGCGCGAGAGTCGCATCTTCCTGAATAAGCGAGCGCTGCGCCGCGCTCCCGGTTGCGCGGAAGCGCCGCCAGAGTGCAGCACACGCGCGGAACGTGGCGGAGGTACAAGGGAATGCAGGAGATAATGTATATTGGATTTTATTCGCCGCTGCGGCGCAGTGACCACAATAATTATTAGTGTTTCGATGCAGGAATCGATATTGTACGTTTACGAGTATTTGCTGACTGGTGTGTATGCTTCACTTCACTCTTGAGTATTTCGTGAACTATGCCGAAACTCAAAAGAGAATAAAAGTGGATATGTACACGACTAAAATTTTTAAATGCCATCTTTAAAAAAGGGCCAAATTTAGATGTCATACATTCCAGAATTTTCACCCAAAATGAATGTTTTGAGTATGTGGAATTCTCATGACGTTTATATAAGATTATTTGGAGCTTATTTCTTATTAAGTATTCAACTTAAAAAAAATATGCCAGAATATGAAGCAAATTAAAACTTTGTATGGCTAATAAAAAAATCGATCGTCAGGTGTTGGAATATCCCCCCCCCCATATTGGATATTTGTTTGTTGCATACACTCTGTGTGATAGAGTGTGTATAAAATGCAACTTTATTTACTCTCTCATTAAGAAAACACATATGTGGTACACATGAAAAAATCTATGAACAATTTTGATATCCACAAGAACGTGGATGTCAAAACAGTTCAAAAATTCTCTGTTGGGGACCGTGGGGTATACGCATGGGGTACCGAATCCAAGAGGGTACAACCTCTCTCTCATTGCCTTCACCTCGAGTATTTTATTACATGGAAGTAATTTTATAGAATATAAAAAATCCTTCCCATTGTACAAAAATCTGTAATAAATCGCATTGATGTAACGCTTTGTTTTCATTGGCCATTACCTAATTTTAAAACAAATTGATAAATTGAACAAATTGAAGCGAAAGAAAACAGTCCTCTTTTGCGGTACTGTTGCTCATCTGTGAAATAGTCATCCCCTGTCTGGGGGAATGGGCTCTCGGAGTGCGTGCATGGAGGCTTTCGCAATGCGTTGGCACGGCGCGGCAGCACTGCACGTGCAGAATGGCAGCGGGCGAAATTCTCTCTATGACGACAGAACGGCGGGCGCCCCCCCCCCCCCCCCGGTGCACTTTGTTGCGGCCTGGCAGGCGCAGGCACGGAACGGCCTGGCCAGGCAGCTCCTGCCCTACCCTCCCTCCCACCCGCCTGCACGGCCGGGGTTAATTAATCAGCCCAAAATAACGAGGCCGGCTGGTATTCGTCGGCGCGAACTGGTTCCCGCGATCAGTCATCTTTGTGCTTTGTGGTAGAATGTGTGTGTGTGTGTGTGTGTGTGTGTGTGTGTGTGTGTGTGTGTGTACGTGCGCGCGCGATGGAGTAGTTACTAGCTTTTGGTTAGTCTGAATGATCTTGGAAACTAATATTCTTCAAATTAAAATCATGCATCTCAAATAGTATTACAATAATATCTTGTCACTCACTTCGCGATTTTGTGTGTGTGAGGAGAGAGGGGGAGAGAGAGAGAGAGAGAGAAAATTGTAATAATTAAAAAAATCGAAGATGGAAAAACGATGTAAGTATTTCATATTACCTGGAAACAGTGTTCTTTACACACGGATTTTAATATTGTTGAATTGTTGGTGGATTTTCAATGATTTATATATTTTTTCGCGAAAAGAATGTTTAAGATTGAAGAACACCAACGGTATGAACTAACTCGAGAGAAGCTGCAAGTTCTGGAGCACCTTGTCAAGTAGGATATTCCTCCTCCGTTCTGGTTTTGCAGCACCCTGCGCAACGTTCTGCCTTCTCTCCCCCACTAGCACAGCTACGCGCGGGCCACAGCCAGCGAGTCGGCAGCGTTTTTTATTAGACACCCCGATAAACTCTGCTCGTGGGCGCGGCGGGTCGTAGGGAAGGGACCGCGAGTTCGTTCCCCACTCACGGGACGCGACCTCTGACGTCGCCTGGGGCCCCACATAATTAGTGTTTTGTCTGGGGATTTCGTGGGATTTGGGGTGGAGTCTGCTACTGCCGCGCCGCCTGCCCTCGTAACCCTGCCAACGTGTTGCTCAGAGCTACACGAGTGCGGAGGTCGAAGAGCTCTCTTCGCAGTCTCTTGGTGTCTGGGTTAAAATTCGGGTAAGTTGTAAAACACGTCGGTTCAGGCTACTTTCCTGCTGAAACGAACGGTCAAATATGTGGTACTTCATGGCAGTGGGAGATTTTCAAACCATTATACTAGCTATTCCCCGTTCATGAATGTCAGACATTTCTTTGCTTGATTTGTTGGGTAAGAATGTGTAGTGTCAGAAAAGCTTGCGTCTTTCATTTAGAAGCGTAGATTCTCTCCGCGTGTGTTTACACCTTTTTGAAGCAAGTTTTGGAGATACTACCATTAATATGTAAGTACAAAAGTTTCAAAGAGTAGTGATGGCGTGTTGAAATAGTGTTTTTTGTTATTACGTTTTCCTTAAATTATTTTAATGAATAAGAATACTAATAAGTGTAGTAGATTGCGATTCAAACATTACAGTTTTAAGTACTATACAGACAATTAGTTTTAAATATTGGTGCTAAAACGGAAAACACTTTCTCGTATTACTGGTAACGTTGAAATAATATTATAATGCTCCTTCTATGCTGCTCACTTTTCTATCATCTCTTGAAAAACTGAAACGATATAACTCAAAATTACGCCACAACTACCAATATTTTTAGTGGTACATGAAATGGTTTGAAGATCTAAAATTGAGGGATAGATTACATTAAAAAATAAATCTGTAATTTCAGTATTGAAGATGTACGACTAAAACATTTCTTGATACCCACGCGTTATACATACGCTTAATTGAATAGCGACTAATTCTGTTGGAAATGGTGAATTCTTACAACAAAACTATTGGCAAGATATCGTATTCCCCATTAACAGAATTAAATGTCTCCTCTCAGAGAATTTCAGTCATTAAGCCTTTTTGTGCGAAATAGAGAAGAAGCTATTAATCGTGGGGCTGAATAGAAAATGATGAAGTTTTTTATGAATCTTCTTCTTCTTAAGAAGAGGGTGGAAAGAGAAGGAGCATCGGAAGACTCGGGGAAGTTTGGCCTCTGGAGCTCTGGAGTTGAGAACGACGAAATAACAAATTGTGCTTATGGGGGAGGGAGACGGCCTGGAGGGGCGAGTGGAAGCCGGCGGGAAGGGATGGAGCGAGGCGGGGAGGTTGGGGGAAGGGGTGGGGGTAGTGAGGGGGAAGCGTTGTCATGGAAACTGGGCCTGCGCACATAGGAACAGCGACTTGCTTAATATGAATCTGCACACACACACACACACACACCAAAGTTCTCCGCCCCAATCCTCTCTTCTCCTCCTCTTCTCTCGCTCCCTCTCACTCGCTCGCTCTCTCTCACTCTCGCTCGCTCGCGTTTCGTGCCAGTCCCCCCATTGAGCGTTGGGGGAGACAGTTTTGAAAGGGTTGTTTTACACAAATATCAGTAGCGTAGGCTGCATGGCACTCATAAAATTAACCCCATTTCCTTTAGCCAACTTTTTTTTTGGTGTGTGTGTCTAATGGCGTTTTTGTTTCCATTGAAGGGCGGAAGAGATTCTTAAAATTCGTATCTTAGATACTGAAAAGGTACGGTCACTTCCCGTTTCTTTACTTTTCCCCCATCATTTTTTAACTCTATTCATGGTAAAAAAAAGGAACTTATCTCATTTTCTCGAGCGAAGTGTATACTTGTCCATGTTCAAGCTCTTTGTTTGGGCTGAAAAGGTAATTCAAAAACACCTGCGAAATGTTTAGAAGAGCTCGCAGACATTTTTAGCATCTTTTTGGCAGTATGATGTGTGTATCAGTTTCGTGTTTTTCTGCCGAGGCATTATCGAACATCTGGGGTCACTATATTTATTTTTTTTAACTTTTGATTTCGAAATGTTTCTGAAACGTCGCCAAATTGGAACACGCAGAACGCCTAACGGTTTTCCATTAATGTGGCTCGCTGTTTTCTGACTATGACCGACCGTATAAAAAAAAAGTCCTATACCATTACGACTGTGAAAGTTTGAAATATATTGTTACTCGCTCCGCCGTGTTTCGTAACACCAAGCGAAAACTGCTTTTATTTGTTCTTGTTTATGAATCCCCCGTCGTCGTATATTCTGGAATCAACACACTCCGATGAAATGAATTTGCATATCTTTAATCAAAACCAGAGAAGGGAAACCAGGGACATTCATCAGAGAGGAATACGTCTTGTCCGAGTAAAATAATTCCGCTGTGAATAGTGGGGCAGTGGAGAAATAAATCACGAAGCAATTTTGATCCCTGCCGCCGCCGCCGCCGCCGCGACCCGCCCACCTGATCGCTCGCGCCTGTCAGTCTGGCCCGGGCGTCGCCTGCGCTTCGTCCCCGTGCCTCTTGTCTCGAGGGCGGAACTTAATTCCCGCGCTCGAGCTGCGCCATTAATGGAATTAAAAGCTTGTTTGATTTGTTAATTGGAATCTCGCTCGCGTGGCGCGATTTCAGGCTTACGGTCGCTCCTTTAGCTGCAGGCGCTTCGTTCAAGTTTCGCTTGCGGACGGGAGAACGGAGTCTTTGAGGTATTTCATCGAACTCTCGTGGAAGCGTTCCGCCGAAAAAAAAGTTAAACGTCTGTACAACGAATTTATCTGTACAACTTTATTGTAAATATTGTATAATATTAATGTATTTTAAACATTAACTATTATAATTCGCTTTCTTGCTCTATGTGCTATTTTAAAGTTGTATTTAAATATCATTAAGGTTTAATTTATAAACAGCAGCTGCGCTGTGCCTACAAAGCATATTCTTCATTAATTTCTTATCAAACTAGACTCTGTTTTAGTTAACTGCTCCAAGTTTTCTTTCTACCTTTGTACTGCTGGGGTCATCACTTGCGGTATTTTAAAAGCCCCTTGGTGTATTTTCAATGAACTAATTACACCAATAGGGCGAAATTATTAACATAACATAATCATCAATCAATATTTCCTCAATTTGAGCACTTCAATATTTACTTACAATTCGATAAAATTACTTAATAAACAACGCAATAAATTCCCCGAAGATGAAACATTTTATTTAACACCCCTCATACTCTGTGCTGAACTTGCAACAAGTGTTTTATTTTATATAAATCAAAAAATAATAGTATTTTGTGTAAATATTTCATATCTATAAGTACAAGAAAGGATCCACTTCAGCCGTTATTCCATGAATCTAAGGAGTCTCGAAGAATATTTTAAGGTAATGGTCAGGTAACTCAACTTACAAAAAATTAACTTTCATATTTCTAAAAGAAACGTATATTTTAAAAAGAAGCGTCTTAGTACAGAAAAAAGTACATCACTGGCTGTGTGGTCTGAATTCCGCAGGCTTTTAATTAACGATGGAAACAGAACATTCATAAGATTTAGTTAGGAATTTTAGTTGATCCGTCAATAAGATACCATTGCATCAGTCACAGTACTTTTAGTGTAACGACCAAAAACAGCTTGCTGTTTTGTTTCCAATCGTGCAATATTGACCGACCCTTCACGATGTAGAGTAGAGAGCTGTGGTGGAGTCTCTCGGGGCACTGTATAGATTTTCGTGATAACCTTCTCGTGCGTTTCCACTCATGATCGTTGCAGGAGCGCGGTGATGTATGCATTCTATGAGGGGTTTCGGGATCGCTGTTCGCATGGAAATACAAACCATTCATCACACAGAAGTGAGGTTTTAGGTCATTTCAGTCTGATTGAACTGAATCCATAATAGATACGTGGCTTGTTGATGTATGCTCTCTGGTAAAAAGTAAAGACAAAGCTGTTAGCTTGTAATCTCTCGACAATAACAATTCAGTCCGCTTATTTTGATTAACATTTGATTACATAGGTTTTCCAGCATGAAATTAAGTACAAGTGAGTTCAATTTTTAGTTTTAATTCTCGCTATAAATTAATTATAATCTGTTGACGCCCCACGTCTCTAATTAATTTTCGTTTTGCATACGAACTTTATTATTGATGGGCTTCCTGTTGCCCAGAACGAATGCGTTTATTATTTGAACAAAATCAGATGTTTGAAGTAAATATGTTTCACAAAATATGCATTGTAAAACACTAATTTTAGTTGACGATTAAAATGTTATCGCTGAAGTGCTATTCTGTAAATTATTTCGACCGAAAAATTCTATTTTTAAAAGCGGTTACTTTTGGGGCATGCAAAGCGTGCTAACAGTTCATTTTTTAGCACTTGTTCTAAAAGTGAGACCTGCTTAAATGTTCAGATAAAACTGTATGAAAAAAAGAAGCACTAACTACTTTCGTCTGATCGCATCAGCTACTACCGACCTTAATGTACCGATTTGATTTGTATGCTTGAATTAAAATAAAATGAATGCCAATATGTCTCTCTAAAAATAGTGGGTGACAAGGGGGTAAAAGCTACTTTATTTTGCTCATAGATTTCGTACTCGCAAAATAAAACCTATTTTTTCACTCGTGTTGTAAATAACTACTATGTTGCCATGCTCGTCGGTGATTCGTTCTTTTTTATCTACTTGTGTAGTTAAATTAGTGACACCTTTTCGTACGGAACCACTGGCTTTTCCGAGTAGCTCAGGGTTATCTATTAGTAGACTTTGTGAGGTTATGAAATAATGAAGACAAACTGGAAATGAGCGTCGAGAAAGTCACGTGGCGAGAGAAAGAGAGAGGTGGTGGAGAGAGGGGAAGGGAGGGGGAGGGGGATAAATTAGGAGCAAAGTTTTAACGTCTAAGTTTCATCCGTAGACCTGTAGCGGGTCCTCGTTATGTTTTAACACCCTCTAGTTATGTTTTGCTGTGCTCTTGTGCAAACTCTTGCAAGTTGGTCATTGTCAGGAACTTCCTACAAAATACTTGCTGGGAATTTATTTTTTGATATGCACTCTCCGTTCTATCGCATTGTTGCAGCCATAGAAAATAAATGAATTTTTTGTTAAAAACTGTTACTGTGTTCCGTATTTAGTCACTAAGGTTGTGCAATAATTTGAGAAGTTCGCACAGAGAAATATCTATTCATTTTACTGTCCATTGTTTACTTCTGAAACGGAGAAACTGGGAAATGTTCGTTGTCGCTACAAATAACTTAATTGACAATTTATAGTTACGTCAGTATTTGTGATAATGGAATTGAAATCGGATGCATCCAACCCAATTTCTTGAATAAGTAGAACGCGAAGTAAAAAAAATAATTAATTTTGTTTGTATCCACAAATGTTGAAGACAGTTATATCAGGTCTCTATTTTATTTATTCAGTCATTGTCATTAAAAAGTAGTTTGCGACGTTTCTTGTACCTTGGCGTGAATCCTCAGGCAAACCAAAAAATAAAAAAATAAAATATAAGAAAGGGAAATTATAAAAAGAACCAAAAGTCATTATTTTTAATCACATTCAAATAAAATAGAGTACTATTTATATTTTTACAATCGTCATTCGTTCAATCGTTTTATGTCATTATTTTTATTATTTCAAAAATGTTCTATGAAGTAAAACTCAGGGTATTTTTTTTAATTTTTCCAGACATACAATGCAAGTTTATGTTCTTTAAATGCAATATCAAGAAAATTACGGAGATTGGATGCCACGAAGACACATTCACTTAAGTTTTTAAACAGTGTATTTTCAAAATTATTTGTCGTTTGTAATTTAAAAAAAGTTTCAAAATGTATTGCTGTTTCGAAATAATTTTATATACCGTATATGCGAGTTATTTTTAATCAGCGTAGAACTGCATTATTATTTTCATTATTCATTAAGGTTTATACATTATTTCTTTCATTTAGCCATTTGCAAGAATTGGCCAGAATAACCTCCACTCCCCTTTCCTTGACGTATTTTAGACAGCACCCATCACATACCGCGAGGCCATTCCAAGAGACACCGGGGCCGCCCACTCCCCGACCTCCCACTACGTACCCTCCCTCCCCCCCCCCCCTCTCCCTCTCTCACCCGCTCGCGCTCGCCCCTAACGCTCCGGCGAAGCGGTAATAACTTGCGCAGCGTTCATCCCGAGGCGGTTAATTTTTTACCGCCGGCCTCCGCCGGGTTTTCATGGGCGCGCGTAAAGGGCGAGGTGCGAAGGGCCCTGGAGTTTGCGGAACGCCGCTGCAAAGTGTTGCGGCCGCACGTTCACCCTGCCCGGCGGATCGCGCGCGGCGTATTGTTACCGCGTCGTCGCCGCCAGTCGAGTCGCGTGTGGTGGTTGTCGACACGCCCTTACCCGCGCCAACCCCGCGCTCGCCGTACGCTGTGTCTTAATGGACGAAGGATTTAATCGCGTGGCCATCTGCGGACACCGTGAAGGATTCGTTGTTGTCTCTTGAATAAATAAAGCGTTGTGTGGGTGGGTTGACGGACCTTAAAGACATGTACTGACCTGTAATTAACACTGCAACAATTTTGCATTGCATTTTATTACTTTCTGTGTGGAAAATTATTACCTTATTAATAATAAAATTATTACAGGTGTGAAGGAAGATCTTGTAATTTGACGTAACTTTTCAAAGGATGGAAAAGTCGAAAAGTATATTCGTATTTGTAGCGAAAAAATAATAAATACTTCGTTATTTTAATAATTAAAACGTTCGTAAAATGATCTACAGGATTACAATAATCATATTTACGAGTACTGGCTTAGAGAGTTTAGAGCAGTCAAATATTCTGTTTCCTCATAAAACGATAATCGTATTTAACTGAATTTTCGTAAGAAGCTAATGCGTAGAATAGTTTTACTACTTTTTTTATTTGTTTATTTATCAGTTACATTTTACATCGGTTTATTTTCATAAAGTTTTTATTAATCATTAATTTGCGAGTATTTTCTAGTTACTTTTGTAAGTAGTGATTTTCAACGATGTGCTACGCGAACAGGAAACTTCGTTCTCCTTCACTACCAAGTGTCAATCAAAATCTTTGTTTTAATCGGACCATAGTGAGCTGGTTGAGAATTCTTGAAATCGTGAGGGGTGGGTCAATCTCTAAATTCGGTATGAGGTTCTGACCCTCTAGGATTTTCTGATTGGGGGGGGGGGTATACTATATAAACATGTTTAATATTGTGTTTTGTTTATTTAGAAGTCGAAGTATAGGTAAAATGAATATGTATTATATGGAATGATTGCCTATTGTGAATTAATGGAAAGGATAATATGTATGATATGATCCCTATTTCGCTTCTCACAGTCGTGATACGATTTTTGCGAGAATTAGATGAAATATAAGCAATCAAAAGAATTAAATTTCTAGAATACTCTAGTAGAATGGTAAATTATTAAGGTCTTAAACAAAATACATTGATAATAACGCAAAAGATGCAGGAAAAAATTGGAAGGAAGAAGAGAGCTTGGAAACATTTACTTATGTTGCTTGAGCTAGTGAAGGTTTGGGTACTATCTGCATTGTGTAATGCGCATTTTAATGTTAGAGCTATCTAAAGCTTTTTTAACAGTTGTTCTCGATATTTCCTCTTATTCAGTTTTCGCAATTTTACTGCCGAAATAAATGACACGAAATATTTTCAGTTCCGCTTGTAAAGGTTCTTTTCTACTCAAATGTTTTTGTCTTCATGATATATATTACGCGTACCTCCATTGTGGGAATGACAGATGAGTCCTGCCCGTGTTTATATATTTGAATTTCGCATGAAAACGTAGCAGCAGTTATTGCAATTCCCATCCGAATGTTCGCTTTGTGCATTTTTATTACGCGCACAGCTGCAACATCAGAGTGCAGTGTAATCAAAACCAGTGCGTCCGTTAACAAGTTGAAATGCGAAACTCGTGTTCCGGCTTTTTACAGTAAACAAACAGTAGGTATCCATGAAGCATAATTTTTTAAAGAAGTTAAATAATATTTATTATCTTGAATATACGGGAGTTGCTTTAGCGCTGTAGTTTCCGAGCAAGAAACATATTTATGGGATTATCCAATCATGATGCAGTATCACAATGTTAATGTTGTAAACGTCGACTGCGTCCATTAATTTACGAGGCATCGCCCGATTAAAACGGCAACATAGCAACCGCGTATTTGCATTGCCATCGCAATTTTCCTGGAATATGTTGCAAACCGGTCCGAGGCACGAGGAAGTGCAGTAAAAGCGAGTGGAAAATGGAAACTATATCGGATTCTGCAGCCATGTGCACGAATCAAATTAATAGGCGCAATACAACATGGCGACTACTGTCGCTGGCAACTTCAGGGTGATATCGAAATACCTGCGCAAACCTTGACGCAACAGGGCGAGGTATTTCCATTAACAGCGCGGGCTGGTGGGGGTTTTATAAAATCACGCAATGAACTGTGGAGAGTGCTTTCTAATTGTGACGCTACCCCTCGCCGTGCCGTTGGAATCACGCGTGGGGGCGGGCGAGCGATTTTAATCTTTTTATTGACTAAATAATGGAATGAACTCTGTAATTGGAGGAATGTAATTAAAGACAGTTCAGATTCATTATTTAAATGCACGGCTAACTCAATTTCGGGCGAACGCGCGAGTCCAAACAGCCCCGCCAGACCACGCCTGCCGTGCCGAACGCCGTGCTCGCTAGTGAGTTTGATGCAAAGGCGATTCTTAGATTCTATTCAGGTTTTGCATTTTGTTCACGGGAGTGAATGTCAAACAGGTGGTATTTTTCTGAGGGGAGATTTTTTTTATCGATGTTGTTCTTCTTAATATATTTTATATGACGTGGCATGTTATTAGTAATTTTGAATTCAAGAAGCCTTAAACAGTTCTTTAATCTCTTTATTTTATTCACTATAGTTTGACATTTATTTTTTATCAAGGGTTGTCATATGATTTTTTTTTCAAATTTACCTTGGAATTAATTTCATGTAAATTTATTATTTGAATGTGTTAAAGTTAGTCAATTATATCAAAACATAATTTAACCATTTAATTATTCACATTATATTCATATTAAAATATATGTGCAATTTATTCACTTTGCGTATTTGTACTATTAGTTTTATCCACCTACTGCTTATATTTGTGTTGAATATGCTATGTTTTCGCTTGCTGTCTCGAGAGGTTCGTAAGTAATAAAAATGTGATCCAAATGTATTTCAATTTCAGACTTAATATTAATTCAATTAAATCGGCTACTGAATAGTGCATTCCGTTGAAAAAAATCTCACTAGAATAGTGCTACAATACGTTCGTCCCATTTTTTTCAATATGAGTTAATTACTTTAATCTGTATTCTATTCTGCGTCGCGCATGCTATTTGCAGTGATTTGCCTATAGATTAGAAATTAATTTTTTATACAGAAGTCTCATTTTAAACATGATACAATTTCACGTAGTACTAATTAACTTAGTGAGAAAATTAAAACCGCCGATGATATGTTTAAATCAGTTTTGCCAATTAATGGCAAATATGCAACTTGATAGAACATTTCACACAATTTGTCCATTTTGTGGGGTAAATTACGTTTTGCGAGTATCTGTGCAAGTCAATAACGAAAATAATTTTCTTTTTTCATTACACTATAGTGATTTAGTATATTATCGCAAATTGATACTGTTTTCCAAAAGAGGAAGGAGAAATACGATGCTTACGTTGATAGTAATAAAGAGAATTAGAGATATTGTTCAAATGTACATCAATAAAAGTACATGAAATTGACAGAACACAAGAGAGACAGCTCAAATTAAAGATAAGTAAGAAAATATTATTTCAAGAGGGCAAAAAGTTCTGAAAACTCACATTAGGCACAACCAAGATTATAACTGGGATGTTGGAGAAACAACAATGCATTGAAATATTTGGACATTGGATCGTTTAAGAATGCTTTTCAACAAATGCGTTTTTATGCTTTCTGCCTTGTACTTCAAAAATGCCTTCAAATGTTTGCAAATAAAGGAAAATTCCTACTTTGTTGCGTCCCACTGTGGTTATAATAATGAAGTAAACAATATAGTGTAACGTCGTGCGAGGGGGCCAGATGGACAGCACATGTCGCAAGGCCAGTGAGGGGGCGGGGGCAGTCCTTTGAAGGCCGCCAGGCGGCCCCGCCTCATTGTAACGTCGCCGAAGGGTCAGACGTTCGAGTGAGAGCGTAGGCTTCCGCGGCCGGAGTCAGTATTTACTAGGCTGTCCGGGTGACGCCGCGTCCATGGCGAAGGTGCCGACGTTTCGGTCGCCATTCTGCGACCTTCCTCAGGGCGTAATGCATTACGCCCTGACAGCCTAGTAAATACCCGGTAAATACCCATAGTAGTCACCCGGACAGCCTAGTAAATACGGTCAGACGTTCACACATGTCGGACGCCAGCGAGGGGGAGGAGGCCGGTCCTAGGGGACAGACCATTGACGGCGAGCGGAAGTCGCCGCAGGCGGCCCGCCTCGGGGGCCGGGGACGGGGCGTGTCTCGGAATGCGGTGTCTACTGTTGCAAAGGAAATTGATTGGTGCGTCCAGCTGCGGCGCAGCTGGACTTCCAAATTGTTAACAGGCGACATTCCCGGATGAGAGAACGCCATCGACATGTGGTGGCTGTCACGTGACCCCTCGCGAGGCGGCTGGAAAGTAAACCGCCGGAGGCATTCGAGTCTGAACCGGATCGGGGTGCGGCAGGCACTTGTCACCCGCCAGGGGTTATCGCGAGCTTAGGCTGCGAGGTGTGGCGATCGCCACGGGACACAGACTGGGAGCGGCGCCAAGCCGCTGGGGTTGTGTCAGTCTGGGGCGGGAATGCCTCAGAGGTATGCTGTGTTGGGAGTGCAGCGTGTTTCCAGGGAGTATGTATATACTGTAAATATCTTGTAATAAAACTGTATAAACAACTCCGTGTCTGTGAGTTACTCGCACCCGACGACGCCACAGACGAGGAAACATTAAATGGTGGCAGCGGTTACAACGAACTTCACGCGGTGGCAGCCATTCAAACATTAAATGGTGGCAGCGGTTACAACGAACTATCACGCGGTGGCAGCCATTCAAACATTAAATGGTGGCAGCGGTCATAACGAACTTCACGCGGTGGCAGCCATTCATACATTAAATGGTGGCAGCGGTTACAACGAACTATCACGCGGTGGCAGCCTATCACGCGGTGGCAACAGTAAATGGTAGCAGTGACATTGGACATCCACGCGATAGTGAGTGTAGTAATTCACGCAGAGTAGTGAGCAGTAACATTGAATACGGCAGCAAGTGTCGAAATTGTTAATAGTGCGGTTAAGTATGCAAGCAATGATAGGTGCCGCAGTAATAGAACTGAGCTGGAGATTTTGAGGAACTAGTGACGCGCGAGGAAACATTAAATCGTGCAGCAGCAACGGGAGCATCAAGAACGAAGACTGGTCCAGGTCTGGAAGAAAGGAAGGAAGGAAGGAAGGAAGGAAGGACCGACGTCTACACGTGTCCACGACTCAACCAAGTCACCAGAGCGCAAGCGGCACCGTGGGCTCCCTGTACGTAAGTGTGTCTTTTTGTACTTGTCAGGATTAATTCAGGCAGTATGGCGTATCTTGCGGGATTCAGGAAGGAGGTGTTGGTTCGAGTGGCCAAAGAGATGGGGGAAACGCTTTCTGGTGATGAAACGGTTGTTGCACTAAAACAAATAATTGTCGATAGCGCGCAATATGAGGAGGATGTTGTGCGGGAACTAGCTAATGCGACCAAGGAAATTCTCATTGACGAACGCGAGAGAGAGGAGCGCGAACGCGATAGACAGCACGAGATAGAAAAGTTGCGTATGACGACGACCACCTCGACACGGGAATCGATAGGTAGTACCGGTACCGCAACGAAGGCAACCGTGCAAATTAAAAACGTCATGGATCGGTTTAAGGGCGAAAATGATGATATTACAATGTTCCTTATTGTGTTCGAAGCACAGGTAGGGCAACTAGGTATATCAGAAACTGAATGGGTGACAAATCTCATGGCACTGTTGCCTAATCAAGTAAATTCATGGTTGATGCTGGATTCGGGAGCGGGTGGCGTTGAATACGAGGAAGCAAAAAGGCGGCTGTTAGAAATGTTTAAATTTAACGCCGAAAGATTTCGACAGTTATTCGCATCACACCAAAGACGGGCGGGAACCACGTGGAGCGTATATGCCCGGGAATTAAGTAACTATTGCAAGGAATGGGTCGCGGGGCTTAAGATTACGGAATTCCACGAGCTCCTAGATTTAATGGTTACGGATCAATTAAAGCGAAGAGTACCGGCAGAAATGCGCGACCATTTTATTGATGAGTGGGGAGATCTTGCCGCGTCACTCGCGAGCTAGCAAAGAAACTCGATAGCTATGAAAACAACCGGGCAGGCTGGAAACGTAGTTTCTCTAGATTTACGGGCAACGAGAAAACGCAGATAAGAAAGGTGGACCCGACGACTGAAGGTGCGCCGCGAGTTACTAAACAGCCCGAATCGAAGGTGAATCACACAGCTGAATTTGAAAGGCCTAAGGCGGCCACTTGCTTTAAGTGTGGAGAAGCGGGGCACTTTCGTAGGCAATGTCCGGATCGGAAGAGCGTGGAAAAAATATATCACGTAGCCGAAACGCAAGGTCAAGCATTGTTAAAACCATTCACATGCGTCGGAAAGGTCAATAATTTTGCCGTGAAATTACTTCGAGATTCAGGTGCTACTTATGATATTGTAAGCGGCAAGCATGTGACGGATGACCAATTGACCGGGGAATACGTTTGGGTGATGCAACCACTAGATGCAGAACCAAAGAATCTGCCGGTGGCACGCGTCACGTTAGAAGGGCCCTTCGGCAGGTTCGTTACAAAGGCAGCCGTAGCGAATAGTAATTGCCAGCTTGATTACTATTTGTTAAGTAACCATACGGCTACCTTGATGGATGAGGTTAAAAGGGGGTTTGTTGAACCACAACTAGCATGTGCTGTGCAGACCAGGTCACAAATTCACGGAAGGACGCGTACAACTTCGCCGGACCGACAAAGGCGTGGGCCGTCGCCCTCAGCGTCCACTAATGTCACGGGCGGAACGGAGGAATTGTTGGTGGGCGCAGATGAGGAAAGGGGCGCGTCCGAATTAGATGCGGGCATAATAAATCTTTTAAAAATCGACAAACAGTCATTAGCTATAGCGCAACAGGAAGACGAGGAGATAAAAAAGTTAACGGAGCTAGCCAGAGGAGTCGGCTCAGAAAAAAATGATTATTTCGAAAAAGGCGGATTGTTGTTCCGGGCCAGGCAGAGTAAACGCGGCGACTGCTACGAAATGATTGTAATGCCGGAGATCTATCGTAGTGCGGTGCTAAAGGTCTGTCACGAAACGGCGAATGCACATCTGGGGGTCACAAAGAGTAAGGACTCCATGGCCAAGTATTTTTACTGGCCAAATTGCTTTAAAGACATGGAGACTTACGTGCGCACCTGCGACAGCTGCCAGAGGGTAGGACGCGCAGGGGACAAAAAGAAATCGCCGCTGAAACTCGTACCTGTCGTCTCAGAAGTATTTGCAAAGATTAATATCGATGCGTGCGGGCCCTTTCCAGAGTCAGAAGCCGGCAACAAGTACATCCTCACCGCAATGTGTCTCGCGTCCAGATTTCCCGAAGCTAAGGCGATAAAAGATTTGTCGTCAGCAACAGTCATCGAAGCCTTATTAGAATTATTTAGTAGGATAGGATTTCCGCGGGAACTACAAACCGACCAAGGGACATGCTTCACGAGCGCGTTGACGGCGGAATTTGCGGAGCGATTCGGCATCCGCTTAATCAACAGTTCACCGTACCACCCGCAGAGTAACGCAATCGAGAGGGTACACCGTACCATGAATAGACTTATGAAGGTGCTTTGCCTAGAGGCCGGGACAGAGTGGGAGAAACAGCTCCCAGCTATTATGTTCGCCCTGCGAACCACGGTACATGAAAGTCTGGGATTCTCACCGGCCGAACTAGTCTACGGCAGAAACCTGCGTACTCCCATCACGCTTATGTATGAGCACTTGGCTGGTGCAGAAGAGCAGACGAGTCCGGTGGTCGAACATGTCTTTAAATTAATAAACAGACTAAAACAAACCCGGGAGTTAGCACATCAGCGAATGGCGTCCGAACAAGAGAAACGTAAGGTTTGGTACGACCGGAGGGCCATTCGCAGGACGTTTGCGACGGGAGACAAGGTGCTAGTTTTGGCTCCGAACAAAACACAGAAGTTGGCAATTCAGTGGGTTGGTCCGGGCGAAATTAAAGAACAGATTTCGGAAACTAATTACGTAGTACAAATGCCAGGGAAAAAAGAGGCAAAGGTGTACCACGTAAATATGTTAAAGCGGTACCACCAACGGACCGAATACGTTAACTTCCTCGGTATCACTTCGGAAGGGACGGCGGAGGAAGAAGACGAGCTGGATCGGTACGCGTTGAAATTAGACTCAAGTGATTTTGACATCGAGTCATTGCTTGATGACACCCATGTGGAGCCGGAATTTCGGGCAGCCTTGAAAGATGTAATTTTCAAATATAAAAACATATTTTCGGAAAAAACAGGATTAACTGACGTCGTAACAATGGACGTAGAACTCACTGATCACACGCAAACAGTTAGGAGCGCGCCGTATAGGATGTCACCGAGACAAACAAAAATTTTAAGAGACGAAATCACGAAAATGCTTATGGAGGGCATTATCGAAGTAGGCGAATCTGATTTTACGTCGCCAATGATTCTGGTTGAGGCGCCGGGCAAGAAACCGCGGCCATGTATTGATTACAGGCGCCTAAACCAAATCATTAAAACGGAGTACTACCCATTGCCAAATATGGACGAAAGAATCGAGACCGTTGCGGCAGCAAAGATTATTACAACACTCGATTTGGCCAAGTGCTACTGGCAGATAGGTCTCACCGCCAGGGCACAGAGATACGCGGCATTTGTTACGAGTTTCGGCACATACAGGCCGTTGCGTCTACCATTTGGAATACGTAATGGGCCGTATCAATGCAGTCGGATGATGGCATCGCTTTTACGGGAATGTCAAGAGTTCGCTTTGCCTTACCTGGATGATATTGCAGTATTTAGCAATACATGGCAGGAACATGTGCGTCATCTCGACACAGTATTTGGAATTTTGCAGCAGGCAAAACTCACTGTCCAACCCGCGAAATGCAAGTATGCACAAACACATGTGCAATATTTGGGATATGTGGTCGGAAATGGCGAGCTCAGACCAGTAGACGCGAAGGTGAAGGCAATCCGAGACTTTCCCGTCCCGAAAACGAAAAAGCAGGTGCGCGCATTTTTAGGTCTTTCTGGGTATTATCGCAAATTCATTCACGGGTTCGCGGAGAAGGCGGCACCTTTAACAGACCTGTTACGCGGGCGAGAGCGGCAAGGAAAGGTAACGTGGACAGATGAATGCCAAGAAGCATTCTGCCGATTGAGAGAGGCGCTCTGCGGCGACCCAGTGGTGAAGGCACCGGACTTTTCGAAAAACTTTATACTACAATCAGATGCGTCCGATAGAGGGTTGGGAATAATTTTAGCTCAAAAAGACGATGCCGGAGACGAGCATCCGGTACTGTATATAAGTAGGAAGCTTACACCGGCGGAATCCAAATATGCTACATCGGAAAAAGAGTGTCTGGGGATAATATGGGGTCTTCAAAAGCTCAGATATTATTTGGATGGACAGGTAGCAATAAAAATTGAGACAGACCATAATCCGCTGGTCTGGTTAAAAAATTCTGCAGGGAATAATCCCAGATTGATGCGCTGGTCGCTGTTATTGCAACAATACGACATCACCATCATGCATAAAAAAGGTACCGAGCATGTAAATGTGGATGCACTGAGTCGCATGTACTAGCCTGGAGTAATCTAGAGGAGTGCAAGGGGGCACCACGACAGTGGAGCCAAAATGTACAAAAACGGTGCAAATGTATAAAATTGTAAATACTATTGTTAAGAGTGTAATGATTGTATATAAAATGTCTTTTTAATTTTAAGATTTAGGTTTTGTGATAGACAGTGTAAGGCTGTGAGGGTTGTGATAATTGTTGCCCAAGGTTATAATCACAAAAAATTAAATGTATTTCTGAACATTTGGAGGGCAACTTGGTTAAATTCTGAGTTAATGATTCTAGCTGAGCTATTTTGGGGAAAAATCATTAATGATGGTTGTTTCAAATTAACATCAAGGTTTTGTGTAAAGGTACAAGTATAATATGAAATCGGAAAATAAGAAGTACCAAGGGAGCATAAGTGTAATACCGTAATGTATTAAGGATAGGTCGGCGTATAATCTTGGAAATTTTTTCTCTGTGATTGAAAAGTCTGCGAAAAAAAATTCCACCCCAAGTATGGGAGAGATTGTAACGTCGTGCGAGGGGGCCAGATGGACAGCACATGTCGCAAGGCCAGTGAGGGGGCGGGGGCAGTCCTTTGAAGGCCGCCAGGCATTTTGAACTATGTTTCCGTAACCTTGAGGTCGCAGTTTCGGCGTATCGTCGGCGCTAGCACCTGACCTTGCCCCGCTGCGCGCAAGATCGTTTACTTTGTGCCTGACCTGCGCGCAGCCTGCGCGCCTGCGCCGTCGAGTCGATACGAACACTTTCCTCCGCCCCCTCGAAGCCGTGGCTTTGACGCCGCTCAGCTGTCTCCGTCGCCTCCGCCCGCTCCGCCTTGCGAACCAGCGATCAGATGTCAGCCCCGGTCTTCTGTTCGGTCGTTTCATCCTTCGTCCTCTTTTGGAAATTTTCCTTTGGCTTTCCCTGCTCGCTCTGCTTGCTGCCTTCCTTACCGGAGGTGCTTTTAAGGCGGATATGAACTATAAAGTGTAATGGGCGCAATTGTCGAACCACGCCGTAGAAAAAAAGGTTACAAGTTATTAAGTCCTCCTTCCCTTTCCATTAATGTAGTTATGTGTATCGTATAATAACAGTTAAAATTACCGTTTAAATTTATCCTGCATTTCATAAAGATTCGTTTTTTACTCTCTTCAACTAAATTTAGATTTATATGTCGTATGGCCGTCATAAGTCGCTTCACTGAGAAAATTTAATAGAGGAAAAAATTGAAGAATAAGGCGATGTAACTGAATTAGACACAAGCACAAGATCACATTTGGTTAATCTGTCATCTTAGTAAAACGATTCTTACAGTACGATACAGCAGCTAGCAATGAAACAAAATGGGTGTATACAAAGTTCCAAAAGAATGTACGTACGTCATAGCGGTTATCTTGTCAACGCAACTCACTCAGTCCAGAACACGACCAAAAAAAAATTTCGTGTGCAGTCTTGCGGAGTGTCGGATTACCGGGCATGTCGGTGTGGAAAGAGAGAGAGAGAGACAGAGAGACGGGGAGAGAGAGAGAGCGCGCCTCTGCTCTGTCGTAGGGCGAGTGCATTGTGTGGAATGATGAAAAGAGGCTCTCCTTGTGAAAACAGGATTAATTCACCTCGGCGGCGGCGGCGGGCGGCGCGTCCCGGCGCGTGCTGCGAGGGCGTATTGATCTGCCGGCGGGGCGCGGGCGCGGGCGCGCGCCTCCCTCGCTCTGGGGCGTTCGGCGAAGGGCGGAGAGGCGCCGCCGCGGCCAAAGAGTTGCGCGAGTTCGGTTTGCGAAGCGCACTCCTTTCAGAGTGCGGCGCAAACACAATGGAATGCGCGAAGTCCTGCCAATCAAAATAAAAATTAAATAAATAAATAAGAGAAATCGAGAAGAGAAATACGATTTTGTTATATTTCAGTATCTTCAATTTTCGGACAATCAGTGGAAAACCAATCAATTCGAAACCAGTCAATTAAATTTCATGTATTTTAATTGTTAAAATAACGTATTTTTTAACTGGTTTCGTATTAATTAGTACTCCACTGAATGTCTCAAAGTTGAAGATACTGAAAAGTATCAGAACATGTTAGCAGACTATCAATTCGACTATTACGTAATAGATATAATAGAAGAGAAAGTTGATCTGTTTTTTGTCTAAACGAATGTGTAGGAAAATGGAAATTGAAAAAAATTGTGTGATAATTATTTATTCAAGTAGTATTAAAATTCAAATGTTTAATTTCTATTGTGTGGTTCTGGAAATTGTTGTACAAATATGTACCGCATACGTTTTTTTCGAGTAATAGTGGTTGGTGGTTTTAGATTGAGAGGTGACGTAGTAAATGATTTGGAATAAACTATGTGGGTAAATGCGGAGTTAAAATGAATTCTGTTCATTTGAGTGAAAACGGGAGTAATAAAATCTTGAAGCAAGATGAGAAAAGAGATGAGCTAGAATGAAATTCTGTACACGCATGCCGACTAGCAGTAAAAGCGAACAAATATGCTGCATTGAAATTAGTTGGGAGAATACTCTAGAGAGGAAATGAAAGAAGCAGGAGGGCGGGAAGGAAGGAACACTAAGATATGCAATAGAGCAATAATTATTTTTTGCATTTTTAGGACAATAGCTTCAATGAATAAGAAACTATAATGTAAAATGCGGACTGTAGAATACATTTGATATTACATGAAAATGGAATGGGATATGGATAGCAGGTAGGTGCGACTCGAGTACAAGTTTAATTTCTGAAAATTTATTGTTCGCTGTTCCTTTTCAGTCCCTTATTTAGCAAGCTTGTCATACATTTTTATGTTTCTGCTTTCGAGTTCGCCAATTAATGTACTTGGAATGGAGAAGGAATAAGTGTGGGAATTATTGGCTAAAGAGGCAATTAATCAGAATTCAGTTACATGTTAAGTTCATAGTTCTTGTAACAATTTTGTTTCATACATGCGTATATTTGAAAAGCTAATTGTTTAGAAAACATTAATATTTCTGTGCAGATGACCTTGTCTGTTAAACATTTGTAATTTTAATACTCCGCACCGCATGGTAATTTATTTGTTTTATGTAGGATAAACATGTGTAATTTGCGATACGCAAATGTTGTAAATGCGAATATATAGTGAAAGCCAATTTTATATGATAGTTTTCATAAATATGTGCGCGACATATGAGAATTGAGCTGGCTTTGTAAGAAGTTGCTTTAACAATTAAAATTACAATTAGGTCAGTGTTATCATTAGCGAGGGCAGGGGCGGTCTACTAGGATAGTTTGTGGAAGATAATTTATTTTTCCTCCGGTTGTATTACGACCAAAAATTTAAGCGGTAAACGAGGTTCTCAGCCATCCAGCACGTGACCTTGAAGTGCCACCACTTTTAAATTTCGAATTTCTTACAGTGTCCTTTAGCATTAGGTCATTGTTACTCCTTTTGCCTTATAAAAACGATATTTTTTAACTGTTGTAAGCACATTTCTGAGGCCACGATTCCATTTGAGAAGGACGATCGCGACTTAATTAAAAAATATACATTTTATAAGGCAAGAGGTACAACAATGACCCAATGTCATCGGCCACTATAGAAAAAACCCAATGCGAGTGACCGCCAACAACTGACGGGTGTAGCGCGGAGTTGGGAGTGGCGGAGGCGGGGCTCGGAAGGATGGTTCCAGGGGGCGCTGGCGGCGAAATCGCGCGGGCGAGCTGCAGCGAGAGCGAGAGGGATGTAGGTTGATGCAGAACGGCGAGTGGGGCCGCGCGATATATTTCCCGGAGGAGAGTTTTCGAGGGAATTTTCCCGGAAGTCATTAAAGGATCCGTGCGGCAAGCTAGAATTTTTTAAAAAAAAGTGGGGGGGAGTGGTATTAACGCTGGAGGCAACATATTTTGCCTCGTGCCGTACTTTTCAAGCATTCTAGGAATCGTGAGATACGTCGCACATCTGTTAAATTTACATGTTTTCATTCTATGGAAGAGCATTTGTATAGACTAATCCAATTAGTGTTTTTATTTTTAATATTGGGGAAGAGTTTATGAGTAAATATGTTCTTCTGAATCCAACTTGTAAGCCGAAAAATTCACTTCATTAGGATTAAAAAACAGCAAATAACCGTGTCTCTCGTTTGGGTTATCAGCCGTGGCTCGTTCAAAATCTTGCCGTCTCTCTAATACCATCTTAGAAAATAATATACCAAAATAAAAAAATCATACTTATAAAGAAGAATTGGTTTCTTGAGATATGTTTGTTTACACGGAACCCACTTAAGCTACATCTCATTTGTTTCGATTGTTTTTAACGAACGGCGAACTGTAAAAACCTAAACGAACGCTATGATTAAGAGTGCTTTTTCACTCCTCTGCTTGTGTTAAGTCTGTGTATTAACAGAACAATATTTCGACGAATGATAGTATTTTCCTATAATGTGAATTTTGTAAAGTAATATTTTAACTCAGTTTTTAAAGGTTCAAAATCTAAATCCTATCGAACCCCAAATTTCTACGTTAATTTCATAGAGTACGTTTTACGTGTGACTATTATGCAATTATGATTATGTATACATAGTTGTCCATTTTTTTACCCCTTTCTGTATATAATACCCCGAGGAAGTCTGCAGATGGATTTCTTTCATTTATAAGACCACATGAAACATGTTATATGAAATCAATGTGTTACCTCCTCCAGTATTTAATCAAACTGATTTAGGGAGAATAGAATTTTGTTGAATGTGCTCCGAGAAAATCACGCACAGTAGTAATCCGCATCACATGTTGTGCTGCAAATATACATTAGCATCGCACATTACTCAAAAAACTCTGCGTACGCCCTGGGCTCTTCAAGCTCAACTTTTCGCCCTCTTACGAAATTTTTCTTAAGTTGTCTTTTTTATCTTCTTTTCCATTTTGGAGGATTGGCTCTTGTGAGTGCTGCTACTCGGTAGCACGGGTGGTCAGAAACCGGCAGAACCTCAAAATTTTCGAAAAATTAAAAGGACAATTTTGATTGTACAATTTAATCACGTAGGTGTAAGATAATTCTTTTTTCCCCATCCCTTTATTGGTCATCCCTGAAAGTCTCCGACAGTCCTGTGTGAATGCAGTGCCTGCCCACGCCGAGGATTGTAGCCGAAGACATGAATGAACCTCGTCGTGAGCGGCCGCGTCACAACCCAGGACCGCGGGTCTTACAAACCTAGATTCCTGGGCTAGTAACCCACGCTCTGGCGCATGTCGACCAGCGCAGGAAGGATGGGAGGGGGGGGGGGGGGTGAGGGACGCCGGCTGCCAAGAAGCGCTTGCGAGGCGAGGAAAGTGCTTACGCCGCCGCCACCGCCGCTACCGCCGCCGCCGCCGCCGCCACCACCGCCGCCGCCGCCTCCGCCGCCGCCGCCGCCGCCACCGCCGCCGCCACCGCCGCCGCCGCCACTGCCACTGCGTGGTCGCGCCATTCATCTCGGCGGCGGGCGCGGCGCCCACGGAGCCGCTCCTGAAGCGCGCGCCTGCACCTGACGTTGCGCCCCCCCCCCTGTGTTTGCGCGTGGGCCCCGTGCCCGCCTCGCAGCCGACGCGACCTTCCCGCGCAAGAACGTGTTCCGTAATTATGCCGCATTTAATGAGACCCCAGAAGGAAGTTGAAGGGGCGAGGCGGTTAACAGCGTGTGGCGCCGCCGGCAGACCGGACCTAGCGGGGCGTTGAGGGGGGGGGGGGGGAATTGTGGGGAAGTGTGTTGGTGGTGGTGCTGGAATTAGAGATGGCTCTGCCGGCAGCCCAGCCCTAGGGGGTCGTGAGGAAATGTGTTGTTGTTGTTGGTGGTGGTGGTGGTGGTGGTGGTGGTGGTATTAGAGATGGCGCCGCCGGCAGACCGGACCTAGGGGCGGGAGGGTCGTGGGGAAGATTGTTGGTGCTGGTGCTGGAATTAGAGATAGCGTCGCCGGGAGGCCGGACCTAGGGGGCGGGGGGGGGGGGTCGTGGGGAAGTGTGTTGGTGGTAATGCTGGAATTAGAGATAGCAAAAGTGGTGGTAGTAAAAGTGGTTTGTGAGAGGATGTAGTGACAGTGAAGATGATGATTATGCTGATGGGCCAAGTGAACATGAACAGTAAAATGAACCATGTACAACGACATATGTATGTATTTAATAAGTTTATGAGAATTCAGCCATTTAAGGAATTCGGAGATATCTAATTCCGAATTATGTGACAAATTTTGGTGGTGGAAGCGGGTAACATGGTACCGGCTGTGGGGATGCTGAAGCTAATGTTAGTAGGGAGGGCGGAGGTGGCTGCGTCCGCGACAGAGACAAGCGAACTCCTGTCGGGTCGAGTGATAATTCGCCTTTATCGACGGGTCGCCGCTCAGATTAGATGCTGTCCGAATTATGGAAATGCGGGGTGATAAGCGCGTAGTCAGGGCGCGGAGGAACGGGTGATGTGCGGGAGAGATAGGCTGGGCGGAATGGATCGTGTGTTGGAGATGGTGTCTTCTCAGATAAGGCACACGGATGCTGACAGCATGAATATGTCATTTGCCCATAATAAGAGTAGAAGTTCAGATTCTCGTGCCAATCACCATCTTTTAAATATATCTTCAATTCTTCAGAATACCGTGATGTTACGCTAGTAAAGTAGAAATGATATTCGTGTTGGTAGAGAGTGATGAATTAGTTTTTTTTTTGTTTTTGTTTTTTTGTTGTTTTTTTTTTTTTTTTTTTTTTGTTGCCATTATGAATTTAATTGTCTTGTAGTCAAAATAAAATTACGAAACCTGACTTAACACGATCTGTAATGAAGACGAAGATGACTTACCAAACGCTGTCCGGCAAAAAAATACAGTATTTCCAAAGACAAACAAACAAAGATACAAAAAAAATTTTTTTTAACAAGTATTTTGCAGTTTTACATTACTTGATTTTAAAAACTATGTCCGGTATATGGCGTCCTCCATCGTTGACGCATCGACGAAGCCGGAGGGACGGACCTGTTAAAATCTGCGTTCGCAGCGGGCTGTGGCGGCGGGGCGTCCTTGTGACCTAGTGCGGGAACGCCCGGGGCGGCGTTAGCCCGCTCACGCCCCGCGCCGGGGGCTCGGCGGTGGGCGGGGGCGGGGGCGGGGCGGCGCACGGCGGAGCGAATCCCGCTGAAGCTGGACCGAAGTCAAACTCGACGCTTTGCGATTATTCAATAGAAATATGGTGTGTTTCGATATTGTTTTTCCGCCCTGAGGAAGGTTGCAGAATGGCGACCGAAACGTCGGCACTTGCGCCATGGACGCAGTGACAGCCAAGTAAATACTGACTCCGGCCGCGGGAGCCTACGCTCACGCGGGAGATTTCGAGCTAACTGAAAAGGAATTTGCAGTCAATTATTTTTATTTATTTATTTGCTGGCAGAACCAATGCTGTAGTTCAAGTAGTAAAGGTACTTTGATTTGAAAGATAGGATTTCAAAAGCTTATGTTTGTCGTTGTAAGTTATTGCAAATTAAACAGCAAAAGTGTGGTGGAAAGAATGAAGTGTTCTATCTCTATAAAGCCAAGCTCCCCAAAATGTAGTATGAATATCATACAATACAGAAGCTGCGATCATAAGCACACACATACGTCCGCACTCACGCCCACTCACATACTTCACGATCGCGATAAAACTCCAGCATTAAACACCCGGGTTAGTTTTACAACATTCGGCGCATTAATTCTTCTTTTACACGCCTGGAGGAGGTTTCAGGAAGCCTTTTTTTGTTGCTTTTTCTCCACCGCGCTGCGCGACGGGTGCAGGGGTGGGGGCGGGACGGCGAAGGGGGGAGGGGGGACGGAAATTGCCAGTTCGCCTCCGCTGCGGCTTGGCTCCCGTAGTATCTCACGCTGCGCAACTTCCACCTGTTACCCCCCGACACCCAGCCTTACTTTACGTGAGCGAGAATAGTCGGGTCTGTGAAGTAAGCGTCTTTCTTCTGCTCTCTTCTTCTGCTCGTTACTCTCGACAACATCCGGCAAAGACGACTTGTATCCTGTTATTTAGGGTAAGGAGAAAGTGCGATCGGAATGTAGATGGATGAGTTGTTGTATTCTTATCTAGTTGTGGACGTAATAATTTTTATGAGGTCCCATAAGAAATCATTTGTTTTGATTACGATGATGTGAAGTTGGATATTGAGTCTCTACAAGGAAAATGAGCGGCTAGCTATAAAAGAACTAAGAGATGGCAATAGGTGACAACATTTCTTGGATTTAGATGTTGGACAGACAGATTATAATAAGAATGTTAATATTTCGTACACAAAATGTGTAGAAAATGTGAAAGTGTATTATGAATTATAAAATCAAAGAATATAGTGAATTCAGGCACTTTTTCACCGGATATTTCTCGAAGTCGACACTGTTCTTTTTACATGTATTTTATGAACGTAAAATCAATTTTATTATCAATGCTAAAAATTTATGTAATATTTTTCTCAATAATTTACGAATTAAATAATAAGTGGAATACATAATTTACTTCAACATTTACTACAGCACCACTCTGTTAATTTTCATCCTAGTTAAAAACATTGGAACATTTTTATACTCAGCCTCGGGACCAGACAAATGTGGGTAGAAACCATACTCGGTTCGTGTTGTAAATCCGGTTTAGCGATTGAAGTGGAATTGAAAAATGTTGGTGTATTCCTTTCCTTGCGTGTTCAAGTCTTTTGCACACTTCCAACGTGTAATAATGACATCTAAACGTTCAGTGTTTTCCAAAAACGGAAGTTAGAACGGATAGTCTCTGGTCTTGAGTCGTCGGGCATTAATGTTGGTCAGAGGAACAAAAAGTAGAGTGGAGAATGCCCCGCCCTTGAAATTATATTTAATGTGTTCGTGTCTACATCAAGGTTGTACCTTTCTGAATAGGGTTCTGTCGTGATTATTAGACGTGGGACGCACATTCAGTTTGAATCTTTCGACTTCACTTACTGCCTCCTTAAAAGGAAGAAGATTGTTCCTTCGCTTACCAATGCGGCATGATTTTTCTGTTTGATAATGATTTCATCACTGGTTTGATAATTAAAAAAAAGATAAATGGAACTGGAGATGGAAGTTATTACGTAACCATTGTTGAAAAATGGAAGAATTAATTAGACAGGTTCAGTTTAATTTACTTGAAACAGCTGATGAATAGTACGCGAAAATATTTTGCGGTTCTGCTTTTAATTTTCTGAAATTTCGCGTCAAAAAAATTAATTCAAGTTACATTTCTGTTAGGATTAATAATTTAGACAGGCGTTTTTCTGTTTTTGTTTTTTAATTTTCAATAATCTTTTTCGATATTTTCGAGAACTTTTTAGAAAAGCAAACAAAAGAGAAGAGCAGAGGAACAGATCTCACAAAAAGAATGTAAATATTATGTTGGTCCAAAAGAAACTATGTAAATGGATGGGAAAATGCATTAATTAACTAAAAATGGAGTACACAAAAATGTCACTCTTTCAGTCGTAGTTCATTTCTTTAATTATAGACCATTTCCCCCATTGTCCTACAGGGTCCGTGGCACGAACCCATTACTAGTTGGCGCAAAGGTACCCTGACCACGTTAGCAGCATTAATTAATGCCTAATGACCTGTGATTTAACTGCAGCTCCATCTTTACGTTAATGAATGTCAGGTTTCGGGAAACGGCTCATAAAGTGCTCTTTCTTAAAACGTTGCCTCGAGAGAGAGTTATGACGAAAAGACGTTAAATGAGATAGGGTTTACTCGCAGTTTCCTTCGCCTTAATACCCTAGATATATCGTCCCATTTACAGCTGAGCAATTTTGCCTTCTCATGTTGCGTGACTTGAGGAATTGCAAGTGCCAAGCTGTCGAAGGGCGTTCTATTTCAGTGCGATTGTAAAAATATGAAGAATTTGACATTAACTTTCAAGGTTTGGACTTACAAGGAATTAAGAATTCGTAGAAGCTGTAAGCTAGTGATTTATAGTTTAAGTGTTCGCATGATGCTAGAGATTGTTGATGGCGCGCAGAAGATAGAAATAACCATAGCAGAATGTACAATATGTCATCTCGTTTTGAGGCGGGATATTAAATTTCCTGTAAAATACAACAGTACTAGTTATGATAAATTGTAAAGAATGAGATAGTTGTTTTACATATGCATTTACCCCACAAAATGTTTGACTTACAAAAGTGGTTGGAATGATTCTCTAGTACAACCTGGCAGTGTAGGAAACATTTTTCTCATAGAAATGATAAAGATATGTGTAAGAATAGCAAGAATATGTTTTTTCCAGAATTATAATACTAATTATATTGCTCCGAAAGTTATATGCGCATTTTCTTTGAATTTAATTTTGGGTGGTTCTTGTGCAGCTCGTCGCAATTTGCCGTAAAATCCATTAAGACATTTCTGAGCGCTTAGAGGAGAGATTAAATTTAACTTTTGCTTCTATATCATAAGTTTGCTTTGAAATGAGGCTGCGAGAAAGAAAAATGTATCCACTCTCGCACGCCGTAATAAATTCTTGCGTGGGCTACCAAAGAGAAAAGAACGTTTTAGTGGTTCCGTGGTCTCTTCGAAATTGGATCCTGGCCTGGATAACGTCGTGCTCTATAGCAGGCGGTGAGAAGGAACGAAAGTATGAACACACTACGTTCAGGAGGAACTGAAGCCGATACTCAGCCGGATCTGAATTGATTAGGAATGTCACAGTCTTCGATTTTAGATTCATTTACAGAATGGTGGGATTCTTTTTTAGAAATATTTTCACAACTACACCTTAAATATACGTTATTGATACACAAACATTTTTGAACTCGAGCACAGTGAAAGCAGTAGTTATACGTTGAAGTCGTAAGAGAATTTAGATATTTTTGATGAAAGTGTTGGAATGTGATGGTTTCTAAACGTATGACCCAAATTTAATCCTAAGAAGAACAAAAAGACATTGAGGTCATCCGTATTCTATAGTAGGACACTCAGCGCGTAACCAAAAGGAAAGGAACTTCCTATTTTTATATATTTCATAATGTAAAATAAAAAAGTTTCAGGTTAATTTAGGTTTGAGTAACTTTGTTTCACGATCTAGATCACTAAAATAATGTATTTACAAACATAGTATCTAAAACAAATATAGTGCAAACATAGTATTTATGTACAAACAATACATCTACAAACATACTATTTAAATTATTTATTTTCCGCATTTGTTTTGTATTAATGTTTACGGTATCGAAGTCAGTTACACGTCCTTAAATTCATTTTTATTAGTATCGATTAATATGGTAATATTATAAGATAAATTTATTTTAAGTGCAAATGCGCATAACCCGGTGGCAGCTAATTACATAAATAAGATAATACAGCTAACTTGCAAATTATATAATAATAATAATAATAATAATAATAATAATAATAATAATAATAATGGTACAATAATCATAGAAACAATAAAAACAACTGATAAAACAACGATAACAGTAATATAAATATAATAGTAGATAATAGTAATAAAAATAACATCATTAACAAAAATAGTAATGATATAAAAACTGTCCAATCATAAAACATTTAAATTCCCTTAAAAAAAAAACATCTATAATCTAACTCCTCACTGAATTTTTCTTCACCTGCACTTCACTTAACTTCATTGTGTTATTAAAATACTTAATAATAATAGTAACCAAGTTAAACTCGTTTAATTTTATTTTCAAGATAAAAACGGAAGCACTTTTGCGTTTACGAGTGCATCAGTCGCTCACATTGCACCGTTGTATTTCGAGATCACGCGCCCTTGCTCTCCCGTTTTGAAATCGAAAGCGCGTCGGAAAAGGGAAGCGAGAGAGAAAGACAAATGACTGCGCGCGGCGCGGTGTATTTTGCTTCGCGGTTGCACTCGGTGCGACGACGGAGCGTCCCGCGCCTCCCCTTTCGGCTGTTTGCCCTCGAGTTCGCTATTTCCAGGTCATTTCTCGCGTCGTCTGAAGGCGCCGCGGGCGGGGAAGACGAAAAATTGAGCGATTCGCGCGGGGCCCCCGTCGGGCGAAGAGGCACGCGAATGACTTTCAGATCGGCGGCCGATGACGAGCTCTGGGGAAACAGGGGTTGACAAAATGCGTGACAGCCGGTCCGGATGGCCGAGATCGCGGATCGAAGGATCGCGGGTTCGAGTCCCGCCTCGGCATGGTTGTACTGTGTTCGTCATTTCATCCTCTAGAATCATCGTATTGTGTCATCCTCACAGTTACCATACCGTTACAAGAAATAGTGGTCGCTAATGACCTAGAAGTTTATGCGACCATAAATAAGAAAAAGAAAGCGTGAATGCCGGCTGGATGGCAGTAGTGCCGTAGTGATCTCGGACCGAAAGATCGCGGGTTCGTGTCCCGCTCCGCAAATGGTTGTATTAGTCCCCGTCCTTTCACCCCGATCCCTCGAATATTCACAACAACCCCGAGAAATAAAATAAAACGTAGGCACAATGATTCTGATCCAAAATGATGTCTGATCCACTACACAATGAAAATCGTGTATAACATATTTTAATTATTGAACTTATTTATGCTTGGTAGTTTTAGAAATTAAATTATACGATAATAATTGTTGACCCATTGAGATTCAAAATTCATATTTTACAAATATTTTTTAAAAACATTTTTGTAGCAATTTTTAAGGATTCGAATTGCAATGTACTATTGTGAATTCGAATTGTGTACTTCCGACTCGCTGCAGGACCGGAGATTCCCACGAAGCTCTTGAGGGTGCAAGTATGTTAGGATCCCGTAGACTCTTCAGTTTTACACCCCTGACCCAGAAGGAACTGCAGGGTTAAGGAAGTGTCTGGAGTTACTCAGCTGTGTTGGATCACCTTTTGAAGGACGCAGATTTTCGGCCTGGTTGTGCGCGAAGATGTTTTTTCTCTCTCTTGTGTACGTTCCGTGGTTTCTGGGGCATCAAATGTATTTTTGACATCCTGGAAAACTTAACTCTACTTTTAATTCTCGCCTTTTTTGGCAATAACTAAACAGCTCAAACTACCAGTTTTTTTCCTGCTCCGATGTTTGTGACCCAGTGTGTGAGTTGTACATTTTCATTCACAATTTTCCGTTCAAAGTCCATTGTGAAGTGTGCTTACATTTGCAGGTTGGGGTATTAATACAAAGTAAAACAAGAATGAAAAAAAAGAAACAAATTTAATAAAGTACGGAACTGTTTTTGATTTTATGTTACATTTCATTTCGCTTTTTCTTATTTATATTGATATCTTTTAAGAAAAACTAATTTGATTAATCTTAGCCGTTTTGGTAAAAATCAATGCTACAATTCATTTCATTTATTCTATTTTTTATTAACATCTTTGTTGTAAAAAAAATCGATTTGATCAACCATTGTGGTTCACGTAAAAACAACAAGGCAAGTTTCTTTGTGAACGAGACGAGAAGTGGAGCTTGTGAAAACGAGAGGAAAAATTTGGTGCTCTGGTGTGAGAAGAGCTTCTTCTTCTTTTTGCGTGTCTTCCCTCGGCGTTTTCTGAGCCAGTGTGTGAACCGCGCCCTCTGTTTAGCACCTCACGGGCCCTCCCTTCATAAAAGGTGTGCAAGGAACGTGAACCGGAATCGTTGGCCCCGGCTGCTGGGAGTGCTGGTGGAGGCTTTCTCATGCGGTTAAGAGAGGCGAACACCCTCCAGGATGCGGGGGGCGTGGTCGCAAATATTTTTTGGGGCTCGTTTAGGTTTTCGAGAACACAACGTAGGTGATACAACGTCGTTCGGGGCTTTTTGATATTAGATTCCGAAGTGATAAGTGAGGCTGTGTGTGTGTGTGTGTGATACAAAACACGCAAAAAATACTCCCGTTAGATTGTGATTTTCTTTATATAACAGTGGTTTCACTTAAATCGTAATAATTCGTTTCAGCATTCCATACGTTCGCCTCTCGCGTTATTTGTTCGGAAGATTTGTACACGGTGTATTTAAAAATTAAAGCAGTGATTAATGCATGTAATTACTTAAAAATATCTTAAGAAACAAAAGTGATGTGTAGTATATGAAATACAAATTAAACTACACATGTTTTGTTAATTTTTTCAATTATTAAAATTTAAATACTTACTACTACTTTTTGTGATTCCGTTAAACATGTATATCTTTCTTTGTTACAGGTAAGTTTGCAGTCAAGTTTACAACAGGAAGGCACTACTACATTGTTCATTCGTACTAAACGCGCTAACGTAAGTACCAAACACAGACGTTGGCACCTTATTATCTGCTAGATCGCAAATCGAAAGCAATTCTTCGCAACTAGCGCTCAGAGAACCACTAATGAATGCGAAACATGGCGCTAAGAAGCAGACGCCCCCCCCCCCCCCCTTCCACTTCGCAATGCGTCCGACGGGGGGACCCCGGTCGTTGCGTGCTGCATCCAACAGATTGAATCCTCGTCCAATAACGAAGCCACGCCCCACGGCCCGCGCATAAAGCGGCCCCATGTTACAGCCCTCCTCGGCCCGGCGCGGCGCGGCGTGGCGCTTTTATTCGTTCGAGAAATCGATTACTCGCCGGCCGACTCGGGCAGCTTAACTTCGGAGTCACACCCTATGTTTCTCGCCGGCCTGCTTGGTTTCTGGAGGGCATTTCTCCGACCCTTCGGTTCACCGTCGCTCCCTCCGTGTGTGGCCCCGCGCTGTACCTTCTCTCGCAACTTCAAAGACTGTCTCAATCTCCTTCCCCTTTTCTTCTTCTTTTGCGCGATCTCATGCAACAGCTACCTGTGTTTGGAACTTCTCCATCACCAACGCAAAAGTCACCTATAATTATTATTGATTTGAAAAGATGTGCCGCCGCCGTCACCGCCATTTCTCGTGCCGCTGTTATCATTTTTATCTACTGCTACTACCGTCGCTATAACCTCCACTACTCGTCATATTCGCTGATTAACTTTCATCCCATTATTTGCTGACAATTCATCAGCGGAGCCAAATTGCGAATTGCAACTGATTACTGGTTACTCAAAATTTCTGGTTATTGCCAGTACCATCAGTTCTACTCCATCCATCGTGTGATAATATAAAAAGGTGCAAACTGTTAAACTCGCCACCGTCGTATCCTTTACAGCTTTATCTATACTATCACCACCAGGCCACCATCGTATCCTTTACAACTTTATCTACACTATCACCACCAGGCCACCATCGTATCCTTTACAACTTTATCTACACTATCACCACCAGGCCACCATCGTATCCTTTACAACTTTATCTATACTATCACCACCAGACCACCATCGTATCCTTTACAACTTTATCTACACTATCACCACCAGGCCACCATCGCATCCTTTACAACTTTATCTACACTATCGCCACCAGGCCACCATCGTATCCTTTACAACTTTATCTACACTATCACCACCATGCCACCATCGTATCCTTTACAACTTTATCTACACTATCACCACCGGGCCACCATCGCATCCTTTACAACTTTATCTACACTATCGCCACCAGGCCACCATCGTATCCTTTACAACTTTATCTACATAATCACCACCAGGCCACCATCGTATCCTTTACAACTTTATCGATACTATCACCACCAGGCCACCATCGTATCCTTTACAACTTTATCGATACTATCACCATCAGGCCACCATCGTATCCTGTACAACTTTATCTATACTATCACCATCAAGCCACCATCGTATCCTTTACAACTTTATCTACACAATCACCACCAGGCCACCATCGTATCCTTTACAACTTTATCGATACTATCACCACCAGGCCACCATCGTATCCTTTACAACTTTATCGATACTATCATCATCAGGCCACCATCGTATCCTTTACAACTTTATCGATACTATCACCACCAGGCCACCATCGTATCCTTTACAACTTTATCTACATTATCACCACCAGGCCACCATCGTATCCTTTACAACTTTATCTACACTATCACCACCAGGCCACCATCACCGTCACCATCCCCATCACCTTGACCTTTAGTTCCACCCACACCGCCCCAGAGCGCGGGGCGTGTGACAGCCCTCGTGATTGATGTGATCCAGCCGTTTGGGCCGCCTCTGGGTGGAGGGGCGCGCGCCGAGCATTCGCCGCCCCAGCTGGTTGGCGCGACAAGCTGCATAATGATCGGCTTGGGTGCGCGAAAGACGCGCAGTCCAATGGCAGGGTTCGCGTTTCGAGTTTATTCTACTGCGCGCGTTTGCGCATGTGAAAGCGTACTCTATTTACGCGTATGGTAGAGTTCGACTGGAATTGCTTCCTTCTTCCTCTCATGAAATGATTTAATAAACCAGAATATATATTTAATAATTGAGTTAGCTTAAACGTAGATTTCTCAGTAATTCAGGAAGCATCGATGTAAACAAAAAAAGATTACGAATGTAACTTTTCTTCTTTAATTTTCTCCGTTATTTTTCTCAGGTAGTACTTGCCTCTTAAATGGCCTCGGCAAAGTCATTCTCAGTGGCTAATAAGATGTGCCTCAGTAGAGACTTGGGCAATCGCACTTCAGTACTTCCTTCTTGATAGATTAATAAAACATATATTTTCATCGTATCGTATAGTGCATTACTAAGCTTAACACGATTACATAATACTGATAAACTACTCAAACGTTTGCCCAGACATTTTTTTAAATGTATTGTAAAAATTACGCTATTCTGTTGATTTAGTATTTAAGAGATTATTTTATTACTACTCTGCAGTTGTGATTTTTTCTTTTTTACATTGTTGGGCATGAAAGACATTCCATTTCAAACACGTGCCTGTAGGAAAATGAAAATATGCATTCCATCATTAAAAACTGGGCAGGGTTGTACGGGCGTTCCGCGTTTGAGAAGCGGGTAGAATCCTCAAAGTTAGGTGTGGAGTAAAACGCTTCAATTAAATTAAAACTTTCCATATTTATTAAAAAGTATTAAATATAGGAAATGTTGCGCAAATATGAAGGTTATGGACACAAAGATATAATTTATTCGTGTTAGTGCTGGATGTAATCATCTTCATATATCGCAGAGCTTTATCGCTCCCGGATTCACTTTCCTGTGCGAATGGAACATGACAGTCTCTCGAAATATAGCATTCATTCCACTTATGAGACTAATAACCTCGGCAGTGAATGAGCTCGGAATCGATACTCTCTCAACTTCTCACCTCAGACGAGTTTATTTATTCCAAAGTGAGTCTTCACGATATCCAATGCATCGATGCAGATACGCCAGAGCAGTCAATACCTGGACCGTACCCGCTTTATTACAATTCGACAGTAGTTGTCCGTCTGTCCGCGAGGGGAGCGCCAAGCGTCCCGGGATCAGGCGAGCAGCGTCCAGTGCAGTCGCTTGTTTTCCGATATCCGCGGCGCGGCGCCCGCAACGAGCCGTGAAAGCCCTCGTCGAAGACGCCCCCCTCCCCTCGCCCCTCCATCCCGCTCGCTCCGATGCACGGCGGAGGGGCGCCGGTTGCCAGGGCGCCGCGCCGGCGGGCGGAGGCAGGGGGCGACGCCTGGCCCCAGAGGAGACGCTCCGTGAAGGGGAGAAAGGGCCAACGCGAAGACGGCGGTAATGGGGGAGATCGAGAGGCTACAGAAAGCTGTTAGCGCGGAGGCGCCGAAGGAAAAGTAGTTTGAAAATGAATGAACGGAAACGGAGAATATGTCGCAATTTTGAAATTTTTGTATCTTCTTTTATTTTTTTTGTATATTAAACGTCAAAAACTATTACTAAACTGTAGGTGACTTTAAAACTGTTCTTAAAAGCAAATGACGTAAAATATTAATTTGAATTTTGGAAATGAATCAACGTGCTATTGTAAGTCCGTAATAATGCGACATTTATTTTATTTAACCTCATAAATTAGAAACATTTATAATCTACTCTTGAGACGTTCTTTATGGAATAACATGACATACCACTCCTCTGCGTATTGCTAGCTGCACTTGGGTCGGAAGACGTTCAAAGAGGAGCTAATTGTGCCAAGTGCACTGTCCACTCGCGGCGGGAAACTAAACAGCTGCATCGGTATTTGAGGAGACGGCAGCAGCACGTTTGACGCGCAACATTTACATCGCGTGGTGTACTCCCCCCTCCATCTTTTCCGTCCGTTCGTCCACCCACCCGTCCACCCGCCCGCCCGTCCGCCCGCCCGTCCGCCCGCCCGCCCGCCCGCCCGCCCGCCCGCCCGCCCGCCCGCCCGCCCGCCCGCCCGCCCGCCCGCCCGCCCGCCCGTCCGCCCGCCCGCCCGCCCGTCCGCCCGCCCGTCCGCCCGCCCGTCCGCCCGGCCACCCGCCCGGCCGCCCGGCCGCCCGGCCGCCCAAGGAAATCAAATATTGATTTAGGGCGGGCGCGACGCGGCGCGGCATGGCGCCGTGCGACGCTCCGAAAGGCGACTCGGCTCACTCGACCGGCCCATAACCGACCGAGTGCTCCAGATTCGGATCTCCGCGCTGCCGCGGCCGCGGGGGCAACGGACGGCATCCGGGGAGGGGGCGAGTCTGTGCACCTGCCAGGTGGCTCCCGCGCCGGCCGGCACGCCGATCATGTGTGTGTATGTCCACGCGGGAGGGGGGGGGGTGTTGGAGAAACTAAAATTGGCTTGAGTTTAAAAATGGCTTAAATATCGTACTTCTTCTTCTATATTTTATTTTTTCATTAAATTTTTGTGATGCCACCTATGAATCACGTAGAACTGTCAGAATCATTTTTCATAATTTTGGCTGTTGGATTTCGAAGGAAAGAATAGATAGTTTCGAAGGAGGGAATGGATAATTTCCAATTGTTTAACCGTCAAAGAAAAGTTATGACAAGTTCTTGCTAAGCAGGAATTTAGCCATCTTCACCAAAAGCCACAAGCAAATTGTACTGAGTATTGATGTAAATTAATTGTTTTTAATCATTCGACGTCAGATGAGGCTGGGCAATGTGGGAGGTATAGTGACAAATTAATTGCTTTCTTCTATTAATTATTTATATATTAATATAAAGAAATGTAAATTATGTAGGTTCATTGTAATTTTATGCACATTCGTAGAATAATGCAAGTTTAAAAAAAAAAATATTGAAAGCAAACTTTTTTAAATATACGAAAAACATTATTTAGAGAGGCCACAAATTTAAATCCCCATCCGAGAATTATTTTCGGACACTGTATATTATTAGCCATCAAGTAGCTTCATTTATCTTCTGAATAAAATATAACTTTTACATAAATTATTGAGTTACGGATCTTCAACTGCTTAATCGAAATCATTGTATACGTTTTCTTCGAAATGTAAATATTTCGTGCAACGTTTCTCTCAAACACTACTTAATTTTGTGTTACTGGAAAGATGTTTGGATCTCTCCCCTCCGTACTTCCGTGGAAAAGTCACGTAAGCATTCAAAATATTAACCACAACGTAATTAATTTCATTTTTCATTTCAGTATCGTGTACTCTAAAACACTGCGACATGCAACGGAATTTGAAACAATGTTCGTGTGCTTTGCCTTGCTGCACTCTCTTTTTCCACGACATGCAGTTCGTCCTGTCGCCTGCGCTGAAAAGGAACACGCCGGGCGGGTTATGCGCCGTGTCACAGAGCAATGGTAATAAAAAGGAACGGAAGGGAAAACGTGCCCTGAATGTCGGAATAAGTTTCTTGTGATCACCACAGCTATGCATTCTGTATTCATGAAGGGATATTCGTGTCGACTGGCCCAGAACTATTCCGAACTCTCTGTCCGATTAGAAACAAAGATAAGTGGGAAATGGAGGGGAAAAGAAATATGAAACTAAAAATAACTGCATTGTTTTCCGGGGTTGTGTAATCGCAACAGCTCGTTCTACGATGAGCGGTTTAGATTCACAAATATTCATTTGTCGTGTATATGAACTACGCTCCAAGGCAATAAAAAATTTTATTTCGTTTTTTGCTTAATCAAATCCGTGATTTAACATCGCCGTGGGAATTTGTGACGTTTTCGCAGCTCTACGTGCACTGTCAGGGAACGTTAACGGAAATTCAGTTTTGAAATTGTGTTAAATTGTGTTTCGAGAAGAAATTACTAGAAGAACCATGCATGAACATCGTTAGCGTGGAAAAGATGGTGAAGACGTCCTGGGTAGATGCAACTCAAAAGCCGTGGAAGGCAATGCATCTAGGGCGAGCAACCCGAAAAACTGCCCTGCAAGTTTGGAGGCAGTGAGATGGCATACCCATCACCAAACTAACCTGCATATGGGCTAGAAACCCTATCAGGCGAAAAATCAACTTCTCACAGACCGCAGCAATTACAACCGGACGCCCCATATACGACAAGGCAACGGAAAGGACATGATTGCGGCTTAGCGGAACATTTACAAATAATGACTTGGAATGTTAGATCGTTGAAAGGAAAAGAGCAACGCCTAATTAATATAATGAAAGAAAAAGAAGTGGATATAGCCATGTTAACAGAAACAAAAAAGAAAGCTAAAGGCTCAATGGATTTAGATGATTATGCCCTTATATACAGTGGTGTTGATATCAATGAAAGAGCAGCATCAGGAGTTGCAATCCTAGTAAGCAGAAGATGGAAAAACCGAATTCACTCTTACTGTTGGATATCAGACAGAATTATCACACTGCGGACTAAAGTAGATAGAGGGTATATATGCTTCATCTGTGTATACGCACCAGAAGAGGGGAAAACCTTGGCTACAGAGGAATTTTACAACTGCCTACAAAAAACTCTCGACGAAATAAATAAAAATGATTATATTGTCATATGTGGAGACCTCAATGCCAGAATTGGAAATGCATCTATGGATAAGATAATTGGCCCCAATAACGAAGATACTCTGAATAAAAATGGACGCAAACTAAGAGATTTTGCATGTTTTAACAATATGAAAATAATGAACACTTTCTATAAGCATAAACGTATTCACAAGATGACATGGGCAGCACGTGGTCAAATTAGTACTATTGACTACATCATGGCAAACGATAAAATAAGCAAACTCTTTACAGATGTAAGAGCTTATAGAAGCTACGATATAGATAGTGATCACTTCGCGCTTCTTGGAAAGCTAAAATTATTGAAGAGATGGGTTAAAATCAAAAACAGCCAAACCTGTCCTATCCAAAAAACCTGGAAAGTATATCTACTAAATAAAGAATCTGTCAAACTGATGTACCAACAACGTCTGAACCAACATAATAAAACAATTGAAATTAGTAATGATGTGGAAGAAGAGTGGAGGAATTTGAAAACTATAATTGAAGTAACAGCATATGAAACACTAGGCTCTACTTCAAAGAGAACGAAGAAGAAAGGGCTTAAAATATGGAATGAAGAAATCGAAGAAGCTGTTAACGAGAAAAAGAAACTATATCTGAGATATCTATCTAACAAATCCTCACAAAATAAGAAGGAATACACCACAATTTCCAACCACGTCAGGTACCTAACAAGAAAAGCCCAACAGGATTCATGGGATAAATATATAGCTGATATCGAAAATGACATACATGGACGGCAGAAAACAGCATATAAAATTATGAGACATCTTAACAGACAAGAGAAGGACATAGCAGATATACAAATAATTAAGCCAGATGAATGGCTTTCTTACTACAGGAACTTATGGACAAATAAGAATGCGAGGGATAATAATAAGAAGGAAGACAAAAATGAAAACCTCATTGAAGACAGCGTAGATCAGATAGAAAGGGAAGAACTGGAAGAGGCACTAAGTAAAATGAGAAATAGAAAAGCTAGTGGCAGTGATGGCATAAAGGCAGAAATGCTTAAATGTGCAACTGAAGAATTTAAAATAAGGCTTCTCCACTTCTTCAACCTATGCTGGAATAGAAGAAAAATACCAACCGAATGGAAACTCGCCGTAGTGCTACCTATTTTCAAAAAGGGAGACCGATCAATATGTGACAACTACAGAGGTATAAGTCTTCTAAACGTTGCTTATAAGATATATTCAAAAATTGTGACCACTAGACTAAGAAAAATTGCAGAAACAGTGTTGATGGAAGAACAAAGTGGCTTTCGTCAAGGAAGGTCCTGCACAGACAATATCTTCATCTTAAAACAAATTTTAGAGAAACACAGAGAATATAACAAGGAAACCCACATCTTGTTTGTAGATTACAAGAAAGCTTTTGACACTGTAGCCAGGCATACCCTCTTTGAAATACTAAGAAAGAAAGGAATCCCCGAACATCTTATCCTTGTAATTGAAAATATGTATAATAAATCTGAAATATGTATTACTTGGAAACCAGACCGAAAAGCGGAAGTGGACCAAGGCCTACGACAAGGATGTAGTCTTTCACCGCTACTGTTTAATATCTACATAGACGAAGCTCTTCGTGAGTGGAAGAGCAGATTAAAATTTTATAGCCTAGACCTAACTACATCAAAATTATGGACAATACTTTTTGCAGATGACCAAGCAATAATAGCAGAAGGAGAAGATATATTACAAAAAGCAACATATGAACTGCAGCGGATAATGGCAGAATATAATCTTGAAATATCAGACACCAAAACGAAAGTGATGGCATTTCAAGGTCGATACCCGATACGCTCAAAAATTGTAGTAAATAATAAAACAGTAGAGCAAATACAACACTTCACATTCTTGGGAGCAGACATATCATTCTATGGCGAAATCGACATAAATAAGAAAATAGAAAGATTCAATCAAATGAATGGAACTATAAGAAGAACACTGAGTTCAAAAGTGAGAAGAGACACCCTCATTAAATTTTACAAAGTTATGTCAATACCAACCTACTTATACGGGAGTGAAGTGTGGACAATGACAAATAAGGATATATCAAGACTGCAGGCAGCGGAAATGAGATTCCTTAGAGCGGTAGCGGGATATAGCCTTTTGGACAGACAAAGAAACATACAAATCCGAAACGAGCTAAATGTAGAAAGTCTTGTAGAGAAAGTCACCAACTACAGACTCTCATGGCAAGATCACATGTTGCGAATGAACAACGACAGAATTCCTAAACAAGTGGCAAATTATCAGCCGAAAGGAAAAAGGAATATAGGACGTCCAAGAATGCGCTGGAGGGACCAAAACTAAGCGGCGTAACAGGCATTATGCCTAAATACTTGAAGATAAGAAGAAGAAGAAGAAGAAGAAGAAGAAATTGTGTTAAAAAACTATTTCATTTTTAAAATATTTATTTTTCACCGAAATTGAATTTGAAAATTTAGTCTCAACTCTTAATGTAGTATGTGCCCTTTCTGAAAGCTTGTTAAGTCGTAAATAACACGAGTTTCTTGCTTCTCCAATTAAAATCAAATCAAATCAAACTGATATGTAACGTGGCAAATAGGTTATGATGAATGAATGTATCGTATTAATGTATTATTATTAATTTCAAGATTTATTATTGATTTAGTCTATTAGTACACGTTGTATGTTAACAACATCCCTAAATTAAATTAATATTTAAGGAACGCTGAGCTTTCAAATTTGAGGTACCTACCGTAGTGCGTTTTGTGCTTTTTTTTACCGGAGGAATGGACTTGAGGTTCAAGGGAGCTTCGGGGTTTTTAGAGCTTCCGCTGTCACCCCGCTAATAGCAACATCGTCTTGGTTCGTCTTCCAGCGTCACTGCAGACGAGACTCGACGTCGTCGGCAACGAGGGAATAAACCCGGGAATTTCAAGTGCTGCGACCCTTGCGCTCTCGACGTGGCTTCCCCCCCCCCCCTTCCCCTTCCCGGCCGCGCTCTTGACTCGTCGTGCCCTCCGCCGACCCGCGGGTCCTCCCCCCGGAGGCTGCTCATCCCATTCATAGTCTTCGACCTCTCGTTCCGCGGCCGTGGACCGCGTTCGCCGTCCCTGGCCCCGAGATCCCTTTGCCAGTGGGTGGAGAGTACAGCCGATTTACCGCTTCTCACGATAAAAAAAAAACAAAAAACAACAACAACAACCAAGAAAACTAAACGAAATAACATGAAATAAAATACCAATACGGTTTTGTGAAAATCTTAGGTTGCCGGCCAAAGTGCCGGCTTCATTCATAGGTTAAGTTAGAAATAAGTTAGTAAGTAAACACTGCCCCTTTCTTTGCCGCATAATCCATGCGCATGTACCCCATGACAATAAACTCCCGCTTCGTCAGGGCTACTGGCTGGGAGAAAGTTGAAAAAAGTCTCACCATTCAACGTACTCAGCAGCACTTCAGGTGTGTTTCGTTTCAGCTACCCTCTTCCATTAATTCACAAAACCGTTCGTCACAAACTCGATCCAATTTGCTTTTGAATGTTAATTCAATTACTTCCTTCCACAGTCACGATTGACATAGAACTTATTCACTATATTTACTTTTCTATCCGCACTTTTCTATCTTATACTTGTGAATTCCATTTCACATTTCTGTATCCGCCCGTTCTGCGCCGTACATTTCTATATCTGCTCTTTCCGCCCGTTTTGTTATTTTTTTTTTTTTTTTTAATTTCTTCTGCCTCTTAATTTTCTTTCATCCTTCTCAGGTCTTCGAAGTTCCGTTCCAGTTCCACTTCACTTTGTTTCGTCTTTATATCCGTCCCCATTCCCATAAAAATTTCGTTCTTCTTCTCCACCGTGTTTCGCTACTTCTTTCCCATTTCCCTTTCCGCTCCCTGTTCCTCGCCTTGTGGAACACCTCGTTCGCGCCGGCCCATCTCGTTCGCGCGTGCCGACGCCCGTCGGAGCCCGGGGTTTATGCGACGCGACGCGGCGCGGGGCGGCGCGGCGCGCGGAGGCCCACAAAGGTCCTCATTGAGCTGAGAAAGCGCCCGCCGCAATCTGAACCACTCCGCGCAACGCACGCCCCGTTCCACCGCGCCCCGCCCAGGGCTCTCCAGCGCCGCGCGTGGCCCGGGGCGGAACGAACGACTGACTTGGACATCTTGACATTAGAACAAACCCTTTTAGGAGGACTCCGGAAAATGCATAATAATAATAATAATAATAATAATAATAATAATAATAATAATAATAATAATAATAATGTCGGCCTCGTGCTACCGCAACCGTCTGGGCCGAAGAGGCTACTCGTTCGAGTCCTGCGTAGACATGGTCGTATTTGACATTGACCCCTCGCCCCTTATCATCCTATCATCTAATAATTCACACTTCAGGCGTTACAACCTTGTCGTACTGAGGAATACAGCCGAAAAGTTGATCCTGTAAAAATGACACACGTGTAACATTTCATCGCGTAGCGTGGTCAGTAATGGCCTGTACGCCAATAATAATAATAATAATAATAATAATAATAATAATAATAATAATAATAAAGAATTTTTTGTTCTCATGGGAACAGAAATCAGTACAGGAAATTATTTTTAATCAAGCTTTGCATTGTAATGAACCACGCCCAGTATTCACTAGAATACATTTATAGTAATCACTTGTTATGGCCAATACATGTTATTATACACTTAATTAACATGCCAAATCGCCCGCCCTTGTTGGGGATAAGGTTTGTAAAGCCGCTCCAATAATGGATAGAACCATTCAGAGGCTGCACACGGAGGGAATCAGACAAAGTTGAAGCTTATTGCCCCCCCCCCCCCCCCCCCACACACACACACACACACACACAGGTAGACGACATTTATTTCATATCGAAATGTATATTTCAGGTGATATTTGCATCACTTAAAATATTAAATTTCAGTAACCAAGTTATATACCATTGTTAAAAGTCAATAAATGTTTTCTAATTTTATTTCTCTATTTTCTTCAAATATTTAATGCAATTACAGGAAACATTCAACTTTATTTTAGAAATCATTATTATAAAAAAATCTTATCTCATTAGTCTTATTTGTAAAGGTCCACGTTTGCGACGACAGAATAATCACGGCAAGTTTCTTTCATGGATAATGCCAGTTGAAATTATGAAAAGTTTTAATCATATAACATCCCAATAAGCATTCGAGGAAATGCATTGAGAATGAATTATCGAAGTTCATCAGAGCAAGAGTGATGTAATAGGATTAAATTATTTTTATTTTTATCTTCGGATTGGGGTAATACGGACTGAAAGATCACGCGTTTTACATGATGCGAAACGAAAACCGGAGCAAGAAGCACGTAACGGCCCCGCGTCTGGCCTACAAGACGGATTAACACTGGCGGGCGGCGGATGAAAGGCGGCCTGACCGGCCGCGAGCAGCTTCCTGCAGCCGTGCCTGTTCCGCGGGCGACATCTGTATGCCGCGCTCGGTGAGACCGGACGGCCACGTCCCCTCGTCCGCGATGCGTCGCGCTGATCCACTTGCATTCAGAGTGTGTGGGGACGCGTACCGCGTTTTCTTCCTTGCGCGAGAGGTCAATGAACGCGTCGACGGCTCTCAAACGCTGGTGGCTGGTGGAGGAGACAAAACCCGCTCCGCTTGAATCAGAATAGAAAGCCAATTGATAGAGTAATTCTAGTGTTGATACGTAGCATTAGCGCATAATTACGTCGATATTCAAGGTTTTTATGAGGTTTAATTCATTTAAACAAATGTTATGCGTCATTAATGCTTTAATACAAATTGTAAATATCTGATGACAGGATATAAGAGTGTTAGATAACTGTACTATTAGTTAAATGTATAAGATTGCTCGATTTCTCATTTGGAATGCTTCAATGCTACATACTTTGCAACATAAAATTACGTATTATGTATTGCCAGGTAAATGACGAAACACGTAATACGATCAATTCAGTATTTCAAATGCTACCACGATTGTTGAAAAACCTAGACACGTACAAAATTGATAGGAAGAGGAGTTTTCTTATTTCGCATCAGAGAACCCTTTGAACTCATAAAAAGTGTCCCCTTTTTACTCAAAAAATGTGCTGATGTTTCGCACCTTTCAGTTCTGCTTGTTAAGTTACACAAAATTTTTAGGATGGAGGAAATAAAGAAGTGTATTTTTGCGTTTGAAGATTTGGAATCATGGAGCCAAATGAACCTTCCTTTTGAATTTGTTTAAAATTCAGAAACGAATTTAATCAGTTACAAATAAAATGCTTTGCCTGGGGGCACCAGCTGTACTTCTTGCGAGAAACACCAGCATTCTTTGTCCCTAAAGCAAATAGATGAATGTTTGTCTCAGATAACGAATTCGTTCTTACGTGATACATCGTAATTTTATTGTTTGAATTGATCGATTTTTTAAGCCAGTAGATAAGTGAAAATAATACCAGCGGCTTTACTTAATCCTCTGAAACGAGATGTACATGGCTTTGCTGGTGAGTCATCTCCATCTTTTGTACGTGACGAGTATTCGCTCTGAAGTTCCTTTAAGTTCATGGCTACATTACTTCGATGAGTCATAGACACCAGAATAAAAGTTGATGAGCGATGATTTACATATTCATGAACTCAGAAATTCTGTTAATCTTAATGCTCGAGACAATGTGCAGTCATTTCCGGGCCTTTCGAATGCATTTATTGTTGAGATTGTTGTGGAAAACTTGAAATAGATGAACAACAAAAAGCTTCTTCACAGTTGGGCGTTCATTAGTTATCCGAAATGTGCACATTGATTTGCACTGATGATCATTTATGAAAGACATCGTGAAATTTGAATCTAATATAGTGTATATCTTGAGAAAATGCGAAATTGGGCATCTCGTGTAAAGCTTGTTTTACACGGCCATTTTTGCATCTTTTTTTCATCATTTTTCTGTTCAGAAAATGGATGGAAAAAGGACGTTCATTTCTCCGCGTTATGTTTCGGTGCCGAAACTGGATGAAAGTCATTCCAGCGTTTTACATTATCATTTTTGGTCTTTGTACGTAATCGTGATGAAAATACTTTTTCTAGACGCCACAAAAATCTCTGAAGATCAAACATTTGAACATTGCATCTATGGTAACAAATTAAGTAAGGTTATATTTGGACTAAGCAGGGAACGCGGTGACATTAGGACACAGTACATGATTTATTTCTCACTACATAATCACATTACATTACAATTCAACACATCAGAACGCTCTCGATCCTTGAAAATGAACAAATCGCACTAAAGGCGTGATAAACAAGAGAAAGTTCAGAAAAGTGACGCCAGGAGCGCGGAAGTCACACTGGCTGAAATCTGTACTGATAAATGAAGCATGCGTCATTTTTTCGTACAAATTACATCCAGTCTGGACTGTCTCTTTTCTGTACCGGCGAAAAATGAAGAAAAAATGATCGTGTAAAACAGACTTAAGATAGTTTGCGCGGTGCATTCCTGGATGTAAAGAAGACGGTCCTCCCACCACTCGAGGCCACTTTGTCGACCCCTGCTCCGCCGCGCGGCCGGGCGGCCGGGCGGGCGAGGGACCCGTTCCGTTGATACCGTCACGACGCACGGCTCGCCGGTAAAGGTGTTGGCGCTGTTATTCGATTGTTCGACTCTCGAGGCCGCCCACACCGCCCTCGCCTCCCCCACCGCCCATGCTGACGCGGCGGCGGCGGCACCGCCTCTGGGGTACGCTGATCAGCAAACGAAATTTCAACCGGCCCGGCCCGACCCGACTCGACCCGGCACGCCCCTCACCCGTCCTCAACCAAGCGTCCCTCTTCTGTCTTCTGTATGTAACGCGCGTTTCACGGATGTGGCAGGAATTCGCCGAGGCCGTTACTGTCGTTTAGACTGGTACCGTAAAAATTCTTCTTTACGACGCTTTTGTTGTCCGTGGGCGGTATGTGTGTACGCACGAGTGCTGTTTGATGGCATATGTTAAACGATTTGTATGCTGTAGTACTGTTTGATGTCAACACTTTTTTTATTAAAGGATTTTAATGCGAAATTATTAGATATGTTTTTCTGTTGTTTTTTTTTATTTCATTGCGTTCTCTAATATTTTCAGAATTACGCTTGCATATTTTCGAGAATGGTTATTTGTCACGGTAATACATTTAAGGTTACGTAATTCATTTGATGTTTTTGCACATTCACACACACACACAAAAGGAAATTGCGAATCTCTCATTTTCAATCTCTTCCTTAATTACCCCATTTATTTTCAATTGGCATAAAGTAAAACCGCTGCGAGCAGCTCAACGCTCGCTGTGTGGATCCCATCCTGTTGGCCGAGCAAGCACCGCTGCGCTTGAAAAAGTGGCTGCTGCTTGCTCAACACTGTCGAGTTACTCCGCCGCTCTGCTATTTGTGGCGACTGCGCGCACGCGATTGCCGCAGTAATGGCGAGCCTGCGCTTGTGCTGGCTCGACCGACGCCGCGCCGCGCTGCGCCTCCCGGCCGCTGCGTCAGATGCGTAGCGCTTCCCCGCCTTCCGACTGACAGCAAGACGTACGCTCGCGAGCGGCAAGTGACCCGGTGACATCGTCGGAAGACTTTGACGGAAATTCGACGAATTTGAAGAAAAAAAAAAGCTGGAGATATAGCTTTGTGTGAACTGGCTTGAATATTCCCGAGATCAAAATTTCGTTTCAATGACAATAAATCTCAAAATATTTTATACGAAATAGTGTACAAAATTTTTTCACTTGTGCGTTTTATATTTTTATATTATTTATATACTACAGAGGAAATTTGGGCATTCATTGTATAGGATTTGCACTTAATTATTAAAGCTTTTAATGTAGTGATCGTCAATAAAAATGTTATATATTATGTTGAATAAACGAGTGTTGATTATGAGTTTCATGAATGAGTGTTTTCCCGGCCGCTGCGTCAGAAACGTAGCGCTTCCCCGCCTTCCGACTGACAGCAAGACGTACGCTCGCGAGCGGCAAGTGACCCGGTGACGTCATCGGAAGGCTTGAAAATTCGCGAATTTGAAACAAGAAAGAAAAAAAAAAAAAAGCTGGAGATATATCTTTGTGTGAACTGACTTGAATATTCCCGAGATAGAAATTTCGTTTCAATGACAATAAATCTCAAAATATTTTATACGAAATAGTGTAGTGTACAAAATTTTTTCACTTGTGCGTTTTATATTTTTATATTATTTATATACTACAGAGAAAATTTGGGCATTCATTGTATAGGATTTGCACTTAATTATTAAAGCTTTTAATGTAGTGATCGTCAATAAAAATGTTATATATTATGTTGAATAAAATAATGTTGATTATGATTTATATTAATGAGTATTTTCCCGGCCGCTGCGTCAGAAACGTAGCGCTTCCCCGCCTTCCGACTGACAGCAAGACGTACGCTCGCGAGCGGCAAGTAACCCGGTGACGTCATCGGAAGACATGAAGATTCGCGAATTTGAAACAAGAAAGAAAAAACAAAAGCTGGAGATATATCTTTGTGTGAATTGACTTGAATATTCCCGAGATTAAATTTCGTTTCAATGATAATAAATCTCAAAATATGTTATACGAAATAGTATAGTGTACAAAATGTCTCTCTTGTGCGTTTTATATTTTAATATTATTTATATACTACAGAGAAAATTTGGGCATTCATTGTATAGGATTTGCTCTTAATTATTAAAGCTTTTAATGTAGTGATCACCAATAAAAATGTTATATATTATGTTGAATAAAATAATGTTGATTATGATTTATATTAATGAGTGTTTTTATATCAGCGTAATAATGATGTGCCCATCCTCAGTAATAAAGGCTACATTTTCTCTGTGGTATATAAACACATTTAAAGGACGAGCAAACAATAGCTTTAATTTCTATATTTTTTATCAACTTTAATTTTAATATTATTTTTATCAATTTTCATTGAACTATTTATATGACATTTTATAACACGCAAGTAAAACATTTAACACTCGCACATGAAAATTAGTACTTTCATTCGCTGTTTATTCATTGGAAAGTTATTGTGTGGCAAAGTAGAATTTTGGGCATTCGTGCTGCAAAGGAAACAAAACACAGCGATGACATGAATCATAGCTGCCATCGTCTCGCTAATCCCTAAGGCTATAAACTCGAAAGTTTCTATCTCACGGACTAAAACAGTATGGTACGCAATTCTTACAAAAGTGTCTTTTGGCGTACTTATTTTAAAATATCAGTTAAAATTCAATTCGTACACCAAACATTCACTTTCTGTTCAAGTTACGTAATTATTTAATTATCGACTCCAAATGTCTCCATGATACAAATATTAAATACTGACTTTATTTTTATTTTAATCTGAGATTAATTCAAATCAGCATCTTAATTTTTAATACAACTTTTTTAATATTAATCTTCAGTCATATTTTTTATTCAGTGTGCAGTCAATTCAGTGTGTTTGTTCAATTTTTCTATAGATGTGATATGGAATTAAAAATACTACATTTGACGGCATGGTACATTCAAAAACTTTCTAAATCCGATATCGTAATGTTGGTGATGGAGTTATTCACGTCACGGGAATTCACTCTTTCCTTTACATACAAAAGCGCGAAACTCATATTTAAATATAATACATTAGTTGCAGAGTATTACATAATATTACATTTTCTCTTGTTTCTCGAATATAAGGGTGATTTTCAATCACACTCTACGAAAATCAACAAATTTTTCATTTCGATGTTGTATTTGATGCACGAAATTTGCCAATAAAAAAAGGGGAAAAAAACGAAGAAGAAAAAAAAAAGGAACTAGCGCGTGCAGCGGGAATAGAAAGAATCGTTGCGAACTCTGCCTTCGGATGCGCGAACCGCGCGGAGTGGCGTCGCGCCATCCAGCACCCCCCCCCCCCCACCTCCACCCCTTGCGCTATCGATTCGGAAGCGATTTCTCTCCCACCGCACCACCCCGCCCCCGCCCCTCCCACGGCGTCGCTCGGGCTTTCACCGGCCCCCGCGGGACGCGGTCGCTCCCAAATTGAAAGGGTGCGGCGGGCTGCGCGCAGTCATTTCGGCGCTGCAATTTTGGCAATTCCTTTCGGGGCTTAATGATGTTTTCGTTCTTTTAGTTATGGAGTCGGTTTGGATGCGGGTGGCGTGACGGTTGGGAATGGAATATGTGTATGGAATCGCTCCCGGTCTTTTTTTTTTTTTTTTCGTTTTATTTCAAAATTGCCCGATCAGGGAAAGTTGTCACGGAATTGAATTGCCACGTTAGGTTCATTTTACAATTTTACTTCCTAACAGCAGAATAATAGACGTAGGAATAGTTGTTTTTAAGAAAATTCAAAATTGTATTAACACTTTTCCCTATGCTGAATATTATCGCAGGTGAAAGTATAATTTTGCGACGTATTGCTCGATAGTCATGATATTTGATCAATTATTCCATATTGAGAAGGTTTTTTGACATTCACATATTTCTGGAGAATGCCTGTTCAGACAATCGTTACGCGATCCTACGGAAGGCTGGCGCGGGAAATCATTATTTATTAACATTTTTAAATGCATTTGAAAAAATGAGGTTAACCACGTAGATAACGGACGTGGTCTCTATTAGCGGTATGTTATGAAGATAACGTCCGTTATGTAATAAAACGGCCGTAACGGTTTTCTACTTTGAAACTACAATTTAATTGAATTAATTTGAATTAGTAACCAGTTGTAAGAATATCCCCGATAGCTACTGTACATTATGGCCACATCGCGCAAGGAGGACGTCACAACACTCGCTAATACGACTACGCGTGCCGGTGGGGCGGGGCGGGGCGGGGCGGCGTGCCGGGGTCGGCTCGAGTCCCGCGGGCGGCCCAAGGCCAGCGGCGCAAACGTGGTGCGCATGCGCAGATCGCCAAGCGATCCAAGGCGAAGCCGCGGCGCGCGCGCTCGCGGAGTCACAATCACTCGCCGTAATTGGGCCGGAGGGCTTCCGCAGGGGAGCGCGGCAGTCCTTCCTCTCTGCTATGCTCCTCTCCTTTCCTCCTTTCCTCTCCTCTCTGTTCTCTCTCCTCCCCTCTCCGTTCCTCTCCTCTCCTCTCTCGACCCCTCTCTGCACTCCTCTCCTCTCTCCTCCCCTCTGCGCTCCTCCCCTCTCCTCTCGACTCCTCTGCTCTGCTCTCCTCTCGTCTCCTCACTCCTCTCCTGTCCCCTCCTCTCCTCTCCTCTCCTCTCCTCACTCCTCTCCTGTCCCCTCCTCTCGTCCCCTCTCTCCTCTCCTCCCGTCTCTTCTCTTCTCCTCCCCTCTCTCCTCCCCTCTCCCCTCCCCTCTCTCCCCCCTCTCTCCGCTCCTCTCTCCTCCTCTCCTCTCTCCTCTCCTCTCCTCTCGTCTCGTCTCCTCTAAATTATATTTTTAAAATCCGTAGAAAACTGGGAATTGTATCTGCTTTAGAATGTCTAATTCTGCACATACGAATATATTGCTGAGCAGGACAATACTCCTCTTTACGGCAAAATTGTAGATTAAATAAAAATAAATTTAAATAATACATTCCTGGAAGCGGATCTGAATAAAAAGGTTTTGGTTTTTAGAAGATCATCATGATTTCTTGTAACTCTGTAGGTTGTTGTGTTCATGTTTTGAGAAGTGACTCACAATGTAAAAGTAGATGTTTTGATATTTTCAAAGGATAGTCCTTTCATTGCTTCGGACAAAATTATCTAGGGTTTTGCTCTGGATGGGGAAGGGGTGATTGAAAAACCTTCCTGTATCGAAGTTCTGTAGCAGAGACAGCGAAACCGTATATCGCGAGCTTCTGGTAGTTCGCTGAGAAATTTTCGGTCGATCGCAGTTGTCTAACCTGGATTTGCACCACTGAACTCAGATTACTCACTAAAACAGCCACTTGCGTACCCCCGCCACATTGTCGTTGTCAGTCTCAGTTGAGCAGAGTGTCAGGTTATGGCTTTTGTATATCAGACTTTTGCTAATATGAATAGTTTGATGACGCGGGTCTAAGTTTGTGCTAACGATGGCGAGATGAAGCAAAAACTAAAAATCTTAGCAATTTTATTCACAATGGGAAAGCAATTAAAACAGTGTAAAACACAAAAGTTTTATTAAGTGTACCAGTTGGGAAGAAAGGGAGGTATTTACAGAGGCAATAAACAAATATAAAAGTCGAAAAAAGTTCTTATTCCGTTTAGCCTCCTGATTTGTTTATACCTTACGGTAGAATTTTAAAAAAATGGTGCGGTTTGCTCGAAAACTTCGTAAGTTTGGCGATCACTAATTCTGTAGCATTTTCATTAATTTCGAAATTATTTAATAAAAGTATTGGAACGTTGTCTGGAACTGTTTCAAAATCGATTCATAACGCAAGTCGAATCGTTTTGTTATTAAAAAAATCGAAACCTAAATCAATAATATATAGACGGCAATTCGAACCCGAATTCTGTTCATATCAGAAAAGTCCTTTTTTGTCAGTTCACTGATCGTATTGCCTTCTTGTTTCACTCTGCGCCTGGCCTTGGACCTGATCCGCGAACGCGCACGCTTTTGTGTGTGTGTGTGTGTTCGTTCGTTCGTAAAAATAAATGAAAGTTAGAAGTTCCTCTATTGCTGTATTGAAATGTAGAATGTTGACTATCATTGAAACGTGCAGAGCGACAACTAGAGAAGTACATCATAGTATTTCAATGGCTTTAATGGAATTGTCACAGCAGATGGTACAAAGTCTAGTGTACTTGGAACATTGCGGGGATTCAAATCCAAGTGTCAAGGTTTCTTCGGTTCCTCGTGACGTTAACTGCATTCACTCTACAGTCTTATCTCTATCTCCCACCACAATCCATGTATTAAGACAGGAAATAATTAATTATCACCCCTCCATTCCGAAATACAGTAACTGTAGAGTCATGCATTCAAAAAGTCTGAAGTCATCCTTCTGGACTACTGATGAGGCACCTGAAGGTACCTTTGATTATCTTCTCGAGCTAGTTGAGGGAGGTAGATTGAAGATGATGCGTCATTTTCAGTGTGACGTAATTCCTACTATGCCACTTTAGGCAAGTATCGGCAGTGCGTCCTGAATGGTATGTCCATATAATGGCATTGAATAACCAGTTCGATGAGAGCTCGAATTGCAACTCATTTAATTAACGAGAAAATTACATTTCGACATTGAAGTACGAGTATTTGGTCTGGATTTATTAATTTGGAAATTGTGATGTAATTTAATATAGGCTTTATAGGAACATAACGATTGTAGAAAATCGCACAAATAGTACTTCATTATTTTCCGTCGGCTCTCTCAATGGCCTAATATGTACAGTAAATATTTTCATACAAATTATTTGTTTGCGTTAATTGAAAATTTGACAGATACAATTTGACTTGTACGCGAAGATTAGTTCATCGGAAACTGCAACCATTAATCTCGCCACTGCTTTATAACGAATTGCATCACAACTACGAATATAAAACACTTTAAAATGCATAAGATGTCATGATTCAAGATTGTACTTCGTAATTCTAAATTGTTTAGAATAGAAAAGAAGATGAAAAAGATATTAAAACTTTTTACCTCGCGTTACATGCTATAAAAGAAGAACTTGTTGAGCGAAGTTGTTGAAACTTTTGGCTCAGAATCGTTCTTTTATTACATCTTTTGATATTTTTGTATTTCGGTTTTGTAGTCATAAAAAAAGAGAATGTGGGAGAAGTTTGTTTTTCAATAAAAAGTAATTTAGTTGAATCCCAAGCGTATTTTACTACATTGTTGGCTATTACTTTTCCTCTCATTTCAGTTTATTTTTTCCTTTCCTGTTTCTGCAATATTTCATTTTGCACACCCACGTCTTGCAACCTTATTATCTAGCATTTGTTTTAATTTAAAGGATTGAGATGGTGACTTTCGTACATAATTCATTAGTTTTAGTTTATTCACAATGAAGTGTGAAAATGATGTGGAGCGGTGAAATGACACAAAGAAAGAAACAAAAATACAAAATGAAAAAGAAAGTAGAAACAGATAAACACAATTGCGTAGGAAATTGGAAATTGCGCGGAAAAGTAAAAGAAAAAACGTAGTATGCAGAGAAAAACGAAGAATGCAGAGTAATCGCCAAGGGAAACTTGCAGGGGAGTCACGTGAAGTAGGTTCAAATGAATGAAGGAGCAAGCTGTCTTCGTCATTGCAAGTTTAGAAACCGTACTGTATCATTGTCCCTGTATAATATTTTTATCCAAAATAAATCGTATCTTATAACATTAAAAATCTCAACTTATGAAAAGCACAAAAAAATTAAAATTTGAAACGTTATCTATTTAAATAACATTTTTTTGGCATATTCTGTGCCCAACCTACTGAACTTGTTTCTGTTGTCAACATCCCGTTTTCAGAAAAAAATACGAAATTACAGGACTGAAAAAGATATCAGTAGATTAGATTCTTACCGAATCCAATATTAGCCTACTAACTAAAAGATCAAAAGGTTTTTCCACGTGCTTTTGACTTTCATTGATTTAATGCACGTAAATATATATTCGCAGCAAAAGAGTTTGTGTGCGCTTTGTTGATTTGTAGCCAGCAGTTCATTGTGATAGAATGAAGATTGCGGAGTATTAAAAGAAAAAGAAAATTCAATATACTCACGTAGTTCCCATAGTGACTAGCCTCTCCATAATTCCAGCGCCGACGTACAGCAGAATGCCAAGTTCTTCCGACTCCAACCTACAGCGCGCGATCGCCGCTGAGACACCTGGGAAGGCATGTTTTACTAGGCGAGCGTTAGTGCTCGTCCTCTGTGCCCCGTATGACTCCTGTGGCTCATGAGCGCCCGCTCGTATGTGCGAAAGATACGCACAGATTTAGTGGTACGAAGATGTAAATATTTTGGTAGAATTCTGTAATGTTCGTACAAGAATCCCTAAAACCTTCAATTAAAATTTACATCGGCGACTGAGCCCCTGCGGCGGCGGCGGGGGGGGGGGGGGATTCGTTCCATATTAAAATCGAGAAAGTAAAATCCACATATGACGCTTTGCCGTCCTCTCACATTGAATTGAAGTGAATTGAATTGATGCCTTATTTTACGTGGCGAGACTCGGGCCTTCCGTCTGGCCACGCAAATTTCGCTACGCTCCTTTCACCAACTAGCAGAGGAAGGAGGTATTTCTTAGGCGAGAAACAGGCGATTTGAATTTAGCTCAGAGGCGTCATTTAGGCTTGAGGATCTTTGGCATGTAAGTAAATCTACTAACATGGGACAGCCGGCTTTACTTCCCCTCCGAAGGAAGGCGTACGAAGGCCTTTAAAAATCCACGGCTTCGACTCGAGTTTGAACCCGCCAACTTGGCTGTAACAGTCCGATATGCTAACCGTTACACCATCGCCGCGTTCATTTGTTTTTCTTGCCATTACTCGCACGATATACGTGACTCCGCCCAAACAGTGTTTGCGTCGGCCCATGCGCACGTGGGTGTCGCGCACTGTGCGAGTTTTGCCGGCGGGCGACGCACGAAGCGCCTCTCGCGATGGAGCCGCTCCCAGCAGGTGTCGCCTCCGTCGCTGATGACGTGCGGGGCGGGCACGCCGTGCACACGGTGCGGCCTTTGGTTTCGGCCTTGACCTACCCGTGACCCCGCGCGACGCCCAGCGCAGCGCAGCCGGTTGCCGCCTCGCGTCCTCCGTCTTGCTTCTGCCCACGCCTCCCCCCCCCCCGAAACCTCACCACCCTGCACACGCACGCGCTTCCTTTCACTCGAGTTCGCGGAGCACTTTTGTTTTGAGGAACGTCTTATAGTAGTTCATGCAATTGGTTTATAATGTTAAGCCTTATAGCATGAGTACATGGTTTGAAAACGAGCGACTTCAGGAGCGACTTTTCAAATTTGTACGATTGCAATAAAGCAACATTATTAACGAGTTGCATACTATATTCTTTAGTATAATAGCATTATACATTTACAAGAGAATCAAACTTAATTTTGCGAAACAAATTCTGTGTGACGACTCGGGTATTTGACATCGTGCGAGAAACTGTGGTTGGCTGTTCCGTGTAGCTCTACCCCCCCCCCCCGATTCTCTCGCTACGATTGGCTGAATGTGTGATGACGCAATCATAAATATCGTGACATAAAATTAATAAGTCATCATTTGTGCCGTAAAATGCCCGATTATGAACGATTTCTTGTAACAGAAAATTTCTTTTATAATGCTGGAATACAATATATATATATATATATATATATATATATATATATATATATATATATATATATATATTGTAACACTACCGGTCGTCTCGTTAGAGAACGCCCAGTCAGCGGCGCGGTTGTTTAGCTCAGTCGGTGATGGAAGGCATTGTTAAACAGATACTGGTAACATGAAAGAAACACTTGGATCACTGGTAAAAATCACTTTTATTCCTGGGCAAAATAATTTAAAATGCCCCAGGGAAGTTACACTTGTAAATAGAATAAGAAATCTGAAAATTAGGTGGATAGAAAAAGAAGATGAAAAAGTTAGTATTCAGAATAAAGCTTAAAATTAGGAAGACTTATAATTAACATTACAATGGCAAAATACGAAAGTTACAAATCGATGCGCCATAGCGCGGCACCGCATTACAAAAAACTTTACACGGGACGAATGCCCATTGAAAAATACTGCCTGGAAAGAAGGGTCTCTGCGCGCCCGGGGACGGGCGCGGCGCGAGGAGGCGGCGGGCGTCCTTCAAAAAAAATTCAGCGGAGGTCAATGGCCCCCCGGGCCGTCAGCTGGCGGTCGGATCGTCTGATGGCGTCACCCAAAGGGCGGTGGCGCGTGGCTGCGTTGAAACGACGTCTGGGAGAACTGGCAGTAACTGGTAGTGACTGGTAGACTGGTAGTAACTGGTAGACTGGTAGACTTGGTAGACTTGGAGCGGACGGGCGGTCTCAATCTCAGGAACGTAGTAATTAACTATGCGTACCTCTGGTTCTCATTATAATGATTGTCGATTACAACTTCGGACAGTTTAGCAATCCTTCGGAGAAACATTCGCCTCACGACGAATTCCCACCCCAGAGAATTTTCTCTGTCTACTGCAGCCGGCACAACGCTCAAAACTCGCAGCAAAATAATAAAATCCCACATAGGCACATTCGCCCGAATAATTCCCACCCCAGATAAGTTTTTCTCCTAACTGTCCTCAGCCTAATACTCAGGCTCCTTCCGACGAACAATTATAAGTTTTTCAGAGGCACACTGGTCTCTCTCCGACGAATAGTTACGCCCTCAGAGAAGATTCTCTCCCGACTGCTCCCCGTCTAAATGATCTGGCCCCGTCTGATGCTCTGGCCCTTCTGATATTCTCTCAGTCGAAATTGTATCAGGTTAACTTTTGCCCCCACCTAATTTTTTCGCATGTTCAAGCTCTTATGATAGTTGCGTCGCTATTGGCCAAAAGAAATGTCGCATTACGTTATTTCAACCAATCGTGACAGGAGTAGTGAATGAAGTTTCGACTCTTTGCATCACTGTGAGCGTCCAGAATTTTCCTATTCCTTCTAGAACATGCTTGCACAAGACAGGCGTTTTCCGTGAAAGAATTTATCGCTCTGGGATTCCCTGGATGTCGATTTCAAGAGCGTTCTAGAAGGTTCGCGCAGCTGGCCATGCGAACACGTGCGTCTTGCAGTGAATCTGTCGACGACTGACCCTTGTAACGACTTTCTTAATGTGCCGGGGGCGGAAATGGGTGTCGCGATAAGCGAGGTTGCACGTGCAACGCTGTCTGTTCATTTCCCAATCGAACTCAGGGTGGCCGAGTCTGTTTGTTTAAATTTTTAGTCCGCTGAATTTCGTTTCAAAACGTATGACGAAATCTGTATCGCTACAATATATATATATATATATATATATATATATATATATATATATATATATATATATATATTTGGAACTGTTCGTAGCACGACCTGTAGCTTGTAACAAATGAAAACGTAAATTTCGTACTCACCACAAGCATAATAGATGCTGCAAATGTTGTCCACTTCACTTGTTCCCCAGTGATCTGGGTCTGCATAAATGCATTTTTAATAAGAGTTCCTGATTCAGCTCGGTGCAGAGTGACTTTCCTGGCGCACTGTATTTTTCGTACTAATAGCAATTAGATAAATTTGGGGGTAAAAAATCGCCTAATAGAGATACAAAATACTCGGAATATTTTATGAACTTTTTTTGAAGGGCACTAAAGCCAAGGAACATTAAATACATTAGTGGTTATTAATTCCATCTCGCATATGAAATGCGTACGACCGAAAATATCAATGACTATTCATTAGGAGAAAGTACCTTGCTTATGGCAGGTTCGTTCATACGGACTTGTCTTATTCAGTGTGGCTTTCAAGTGGTAGTATCTAGTTATATTTGGTCCTCATGCTTATCACTTTCAGTGATTTAATGCACGTAAATATATACTCGTGGTAAAAGAGTTTGTGTGGGCTTTGATTTATAGCAAGCAGTTCATTGTGATAGAATGTAAAATGCGCGCAGGGGTGTTCCTCTGGATTAATGGCGAAAAAATAGATTATATTCATATTTTACATAATATTGTAGTCCAATAAATTTTTGCTAGAAATTACCTTGAGAAGTTCTGCACATTTGACTAATATATTTCATGTTTGTGAGCTGGCTTTCCAAACGAAACTTCACGCAAAGTTTTGCATAATCTTATTAATATTATTTTTTATGTGTTCCATTGCTTTGCTTCGTATACCTTGTTTTCTTTAATTTTTTCTCCTTTGCTTCGAAGACACCGATGCAATTAAGAAGTTTCACTGTATTTGCCTTTTTAGGTTTGGTTATTTTATAAAAGTTAAATCGAAGTCGGCGGTGGAACAATTTAGGCATTTTCTTGTTAGATGCCGAAAAATGAATTAAAGTTATGAATTTCATTTCTAAGTGAACCAACTCCTTATTTTAATTAGTTCGTATTATATTTCTTAAAAAAAGCTAAAAATAGTAGTTATATCTTTCGAGTGCATATTTCAGCATTTTGTTTCATAATCGCTTGAAGAAATTAATGGTTCGAATAAAAATTTTTCTAAAAATGGAATTTCATGGGAGAATAAAATTTACTTCATGTTAATGGTTTTCTATAAGTTTTGTTGAGCCGATTTCTGAATACTGTAATATTTTGTGTGAAATATTGTATCATTGGAACAGATATTTGTATCGTTGGAAAGTAGTGTTTAGCGATTGAGTGTTTACATATAAACGAATATGCAGCGTATTAAGCCTCTTCATGTGTGTTTTCCCCTTCTATACTCCCATAAGTGGATAAAGACGCCACTTTCGATTTATCGCTGATGAGAGTAGTGGTGAAATGTTTCCTGGCGTTGTCTCTTCGCTTCGTTCCGGTGTGACCCCTCCACATGAACACGTGAAGCCTCATCTCCCGGACCAATGACGTCACCGTGCGCCCTCCGCGCCTCTTTTGTTCGCTCTTGGCATTCGTTGACGCTCCCCGTTCCGTTTCGTGTTTCTTCCGTGTTGCGTTTCATTCTTTTTCTTTTGTCCCTTCCACAGTATTTTACAGAATTTATTTACTTTAAATTATTTATATTAAACTGCTGCCTTGCGGCTTAAGCTGCTAGAGGAGGGGCTTTTTCTTACAGCTAAGTTTTACATACTAGTCCTTAAGTTAACTTACTTGCATTTTGACATTATTAACGCTTCATTCCCATCCTTTTGTTCACTATCTGTGCCTCTGGAAATCTCGTTCTTCTTGGATGTTTACGATGAGGCTTATTAAAAACATTTTCTGATATGTAGGAATAAGTTAGGATACACAAATTCACAGAAGTCTAAATTTATTTTTATAATATTTACAAACATTCACACGAAAAAAGAACAGTGTCAGCACACCAGATCCATCATACAGTAACAAGTTCCATTGTTACGGTATCATGGATCTGGTATACTGAAACTATTCTCTTTTTCCGTGCATATGTGCTAGTCAATTCCTAATCATCATCATCGAGACGTATAAAAAACTATCGATTATCAAATATACCTTAATTATGAAATCGTAAATTCTACTCCATCACATTTATCATATACATTTTAACAATTATTTATAACTTTTTTTCATTTCCAATTTGGCAACGTCACAACGTCTCATTTATTTTCGCATATTTTTTCTCTGTGGGTTTTTGCGAGTCAGTCTTGGAAGAAACAAGTTTTTGGCGTCCCAGCCTGGCCCGATCGTGGGGAGCTCGCGCAGGCTTTGTCTTTCTCCCCCCCCCCTTTCATTTCAGCCGCTTCCGCCCGTCTGTCACTCCAGGCCACGACAAAGGACGCAATATAATACAATAAAAGACAATATTTGTCACGCGGAAGCGCCTTCAGCCCGGCCGGTGAAGGCGCGGGGAGACAGTTTAATTGGCCGGCGAATCGCGGTTTCGCTTTCAGCGCCATATTTCTGCGTTGTAATGCTAGAAGAATTCTATGCCGTAGTAGTGTCGTAGGGATCTCGGACCGAAGGATCGCGGGTTCGAGTCCCGCCTCGGGTATTGTATTGTGTTCGTTCTTTCACACCCCTATCATCATCATATCGTGTCATCCTCATAGTTACCATACTTTTACACGCAATAGTGGTCGCTAATGACCTAGTAGTTGATGCGACTTTAAATAACAAAAATAAATAAATAAATAAATAAAAGATTTGTATATATTAAAGCAATAATTGGTTGTTCGTTCATACATCGAAAAATATGTATGGGATATGAACCCAACAAAAATAAAAATTTGTTTCACTCAAAACGGACTGCGTCTTGGTGAATTTGAATTTCGCTGTCCATCATTTGCGTTAGGTTGCTCGTAATCGGTTGATTCAGTGTAGTCGAGTGATATGTATGTGAAAGCACAAATACGTTGAGAATTTTGTTGATGTTGAGAAGTGTTTGATATTTGAGTGTAGACTTTGAATAATGTACAGGTGTACTCGTAGATGGTGTCTTGAATAGTGGAACACAAGGACACTTCGTATCCATTCAGGCAAAATGCACTGGCCGAGGGCAACAACTGTTGTCAGTACAGCATCTCTGACCGGGAGGTCCGCGGGATCGAGTCTCGTCGGTGCCGCATTATCTTTACTAACTAGGTAGTTCACCCTCTGGCTGGAGGAGAATTCTAGAAGCTGGGAGCTCTAATCGGTAGCCTTCCGGAATAGGTAGTTATTTACCCGATCAGTGCAAAGAGAATGCCAGAGCAATGCCCCATCAATCGTGCCATGGATCGCAATCGAATTTTCGATCCTCCTCTATGACCTCCACTTACTACACTCCACCCCACGCTTTGATGCACTACGCTACCACACGTGTCGGACGACCAGGAAGTTAGTGTTATTGCTCTTTCTCGGTTGGAGCAGTGTCTCCTTGGGGGAGAAACCTAGAGGGAAAATCCCCAAAGCACATTTATAGGTCGGCGCCGGATCTCCCATTCTAGTGGGGAAAAGGAACATCACCCCCGCTACATTGAACTTGCACTACACATACGGGACTAACGACCATAACGGACTATAACGACCATAACGGACTAACGACCCGCATCAACCAAACCACGAAACGCGCAATTGTAGAGTAGTTTCGTGTCGTCTTCTAGAGCAGAGAAAGAAAGGAGCAGAAAACGCAATTTTGTCCGTTAAACTGGTTCACGGAGAGCTATGTAATTTGAATTGAAGCACACAAAAATACAAGTTGTGACAGAAAAAATATGAAAACATCTGAGCTTTCTTATTCAGAAAATGCTCATAGGAACGCCTTGCGTCGACAAAGGTGCAAATAAATCAGTTATATTAAGCGTGGAACTTCATGTTTTGTGAAAAATAAAAGTATTGATATTTTTTTCGAGAACGTGTTATTCTTGTTAGCATGATAAAATCCTTAACGCTGCGAATGTAAAGAGAAAAAGAAAACAAAGTGAGATTTCGAGGTCTTCTACTGAATCGTGCAAACTCGGTGCACAACTGAGTATAATGAGTACAGGAGAGGTGAAGGGTATTTAATAGTGAAATTCTTATGTCTAAAAATGTGAGATTTCGACCTTCGGGTTACCGAAGTTTCCTTTGCGTGTGTTTTTGTGTTGAAACTAATCTATTTTCAAGGTTGAATTCCACATTCTCTTTACAATTGATGTTCTAATAGAATAAAGGAAAACTTTGTTTCAATACTTATGATTAAATTTGGAATTTTAATGGTTCGTCCAACCTTTTTTTAGCAAATGTTTGTATATTCACTCTTATCTTTGAAAATCGTGGCACGACCACATCCAGATGTTAAGTAGCTTCAAGTAATGTTCGCCTCCCTAGAGTGCCTCCAAACGCGAGTGTCAGATGTCTAAAAATTATCCTTTGACGTGTCGTGGAGAGTGGTGGATGTCGAACCAAAAAGCGCGGAATCAGACCAGATTGCTGCATTGGAAATGTGCTCGCGGGAGCTGACAGTTTTCGTAGGTATTCCAAACGTGCGGCGGAAGGGGGACAGGTCCCGTTGTTCGTGCGAGGCACGTAATGCCGCTTGCGTGGCGGAGCACCAATATCAACTCATGGCAGTAATGACACGTCGAGGGATGAGGAATGCATATTACAGTATAATTATCAGTTGACAGGAACTTCAAATTGCTGGTACGTCAACCTTCTCTATAAGTGTATTAATAAACTCAATTACGCAAAATAATAAACGCTGATAAACTGTAATACTTCCAACATATGGGTTGAGATTCATTACATTTTACTGAGAAAATATTGATGTAACTTCGCCGTAATTTATAATTTAAATTGGGAATATGTTGGTCCAAAAATGTAGAAATTTCATTTGTCTATACATACACATTACATTATGTAAATGCATGATTTTCAGTTTTGATGCTGTAAATTGTTTGATGTGAGTGGTGAATTTCTCAAGGAATCAATTAATACTAGGACTGGAGTACTACGTAAAGAAGAAGAAGTAAAGAACACTTTTTTGGTAAATATTGCTTGAAATTCATTACGAGAGGGCATTTTATTGCATAATACGCCTGTTTGTTATAGCGCTTTATATTTTCAAAATACACATACTAAGAGCAATGTAAAGAAAAATTAAAACAGACAACACGAAAGCAGTGGTAAAACGTTTCTAACGACAACCGAGACCTAAAGCACGCGACGACGGTCCGTCGTGCGTGAACGAAAGAAGTTGGTTCGTTTCCCACCAGAGCCCGCTCGCGCTCCCGCGCCCGCACTCGCGCCCACGTCCGGTGCGCCGTGTGCACCCCAGCGGGGGCCGAGCGGGCGGGAGGGCGGAAGACAAGGACACAAGTGGCCCCCACAAAAACGCCTTCTCCGGACCGGGAGATTTATAAACGCGAAATTAGGCGGCGATGCGGGCGGAGGCGCTGGAGGAGGAGAAGGAGGAGGGGTCGGCATTCCGCACTGGGGACGAAGGCGAGGTCCAAAGATGGCGGCGTCCGAGCTTTGTCAGTTAACGGTCGCCGTACTGAAACGTTCAATTATTAATTTTTTCATTATTTTTATCTTCGACTACACGCTAATAACGCGTGTTCTTGTGGGTTCATAACTACTCTTCTGTTTAGCTAGGAATATGCGTGAAAAGTAATAGAACATTTAAACATAAGTGGAAAAACATTTTTTTGTAATTATTAATTCGTAACAATTTTACAAAGTTTTATATAAACAAATTTTAAACAGAAATACGAACATTTGTTATAAACGGTGAGGTTGTACTCTTTTATTGCGTGTTTATTTTTTAATCTCATTACAATGCTTAACGAATGCAATACGAACGAAATCGATGTTGGGGAAAGACACACATTCAGTGTCTAGCTGTTTATTCATATATTGTAAATTTAAATAAAAATGACCAGGACCGCTGTACATAAATTTCGTTAGATACAACGCCATAATGTTGTCCAAAAGAAACTTGTTTCATTAATAAACTATTAGCCATTCATTTGAGTTCCGTGAGTTTTTTAGTGTTGTGTCAAATTAACAGCGAACTTTCGCCGCACCTGCTGCAAGCGTCTCTGACCCACCTTCACCAAGCCTCGACCCCATCCCTCCTCCCTCCTCAGGCTGCCGTATTTTACTTCTGCATCATCATAATTTCTTTGAGACGACGTGTTCTTTGTTATTAACCCCAGAGACAGCCGGCAGACTCTTGCTTCCTAAATCACTTCCCGTTTTTCAACACACTTTCACCGCCACCTTCGCAGCCGCTATCGCTTCAGGCGACTGACTCCGCGTTGGCTGGGCAGCCGCGCTGCTGCCAGCCCTCACGAACCGCGTTTTTCGTTTCAGGCGAAGAGTTTTTATTTTGTGATGCACGGAACACAAATAAATTGGGAAAATGTTATATAGGTATTTCATCTTAACGTAGAACTAGACGATGTCGAAACAAAAGCCTTACGTATGGTTTGGTCAAATTGTGTGATTGTTATTTGCGAAACATTGTGATATTTATCGCTGAGTGGGTCCAATTAAGGTTGAAATTGCAGTGGAGAACCGGCACCGATGTTTTGCATTAGTGCCAATTACATATTTTCATCGAAAAATAACCTACTTTCGAAACTACGTACACCGCTAAATAACACTTCCGCATCTGTCGGAACCCCACGAAACGTATTTATCGTCCCAAACAGAATACCAGGGCCGACAAGCGTGGCCGCGAGCGCTTCCCAAACCCAGTTCCCGCGCTCGGCAGCCTTTCCCCCTCCCGACCACCCGCACGTTGCTGCTCCGCCCCCTCCCCTCCCTGTGCCTCGCGCGTGGTGCCCGGCGGAGCCGCTCGGCGCACCCGCCCTCCGCCTCCACCGCCACCGCCGCCACTCCACGCGCTGGCTGCCGCGCCGCCTCCGCGCAGCCGGGCACTGGGCCACTCGCTCTCGCCGGCGCTCGCCGCCTAGATGGCAGCAGCGGGCGGGGCCGCCCGGCGGGCTCTCCACGCTTCGCGCGCGCGCCCCGTGGTGACGCGCTGCCTCCCGCTGCCTCTGTCGGCGACGAGCGCCGCTCGCTACGTCACGCGGCGCGCGGGCCCCCGTGACGTCAGCCCGGCAACGTCACATTGCGCGCGCCGCGCCGGCCAACGTGGGCACTGCGCCGCGCCAACGTGCGACGGCGGTGGCGGCGGCGTCGCGGCGCTCGTGGAGCCCGCCCGCCCGCGCCTTCGCGTTGAATGGACGGCGGCGGCGCGGCGCGACGCTAGCGCTGCGCGCGGCGCGGGCCCGCACCTGACCGCCCGCAGCAACAATCGTGTTCCTCCGGCGCGCCGACGACACGGGACGCTCCCGCTCCAAGTCGCGCCGTGTGTGTGTGTGTGTGTGTGTGTGTGTGAGTGGAGGGTTCTGGGTGAATGTTGTGGAATAAGATGGGTGGGGTGTGAAAGGCGATGCGTTCGGGGCGGGGTGACGGTGGCGAAAGAGAGAGGATAGCGTTGAGTTGTGTGGGTGCCACTTCAGTGTGATTGTTGCGTTGAACCGAAGCGTTGGTGTTTACCGTTTCTCCTGATTCCAGAGGTCTGCGTTTTTCTTTTGCTCCGTGTTTCGGAGTATTGCCAGGCAGACCGCAGGTTCGAAGTCTCTTGCCATACGGAGGATTCTGTGTGAATGTTGTGTTAAATGAGATAGGATGGACAGCGGTGACGAATGATAGCGGATAACAATCAGTTGTTTGGGTGCCACTTCAGTGTGATTGTTGCGTTAAACTGATGCTTTGTTGTTTACCGGTTCTCCTGATTTCAAAGGTCTGCATTTCTCTTTTGCTCCGTATTTCACAGCATTGCCAGGCACATCTCTCCAGCTACTGCGCACCGACGACACATCCCATTCTCTTCATATTCTCTCGTCCCGTTCTCGGGATGTGAAGGTTGCTGTGTGAATGTCGGTGTGGAAGTTGACATGTCAACGGCAGGTGGCGGTGAAGAAAGTGGGCGGCATTCCGTTACGGCGGCGTGGTTGCTATGACAACCAGATGAGCGTGTCAGGATGTTTCCCCTGTTTGCAGTGCCGCATCGTGATGCTGCTACTATTCCTAATGTGAAACGTGTGGCTTATTCTGTAAAGTGTCCTAACTATATTGATTTTACGGTCATTCGTTCGAAAACATTTCATTCCCGCGTTCAAGGTGCTGCCAACTATTTTTCCTTCACATAACCAAACAAATGCATAGCAATGTGAACGCCATTTACATGCATTTTCATTTACAATATCGTTTAACGGTTGGCATTTGTGACGCAAACTTTCTGGAAGGAGATTCTGATTATGTCTGAGCTTTGAGTGTTTCAACGCATACAGTGTAATGTGACGTGGAATTCTGAGTAAACGAAGTGTATCCCGTGATACTATGTGTATTTGTAAATTCGCACAATTGTATGAGGCGATTATCGTTTCGTGACAGTTCTCCGTGAAAAGACGTACTCTGTATAACAACGCACATGTCAGCCACCGTGTAATAGATAGTAGTTTTGTGTATCTGAAATCGTGCGTGTACGCGCTAATTTTACGGTTGTGATTGGTGTGAAGTAGATAACCTCACCGTAATATACATTGAGTAGTAAATCGGCTTATATGACGCAGTAAATTGATCAGTAGCTTTCCACTTATACTTCTGTAACAGGCTTCTATCGTGGCCATTGCCTTACAATAAATTTCCCCTGTCAGGTATTACATGTATGAAATATTGGTCAGTGAACTGCGAGCTCGACATGCGCAAAGGACAAATGATGTGTTCAGACCTGCGGAATTGTTTCGTGTCATCCGAAGCTCCAGCTATATAGTAAGACAAAAATGATCAAAAGTAGAGAAGAAAAGTATGTAATAAATTATTCGAAAACACTTATTATTCGTAGCAATGTCCTCTTTGTGTACACACCTTATTGAGTAAAAACGATGTGTTGTTATACATTGACTGGAAGGAAAATATAAATGTCTATTGTACATTAAACGAAGTACATCCATTGCTACTCTAGGTTTTTTAAAAAATATTAAAATGAAAAAAAATGTTATTAATGCAAACATTCTCGATTCCATGTTTTAGAACTTTAATGCAGTTCATTCTGTAAATGCTTGCTTCTTTGAGACTACCTTCTTTTTCTGTTACATTTAGTACCCATCTTTTCCGCTTACAGCAGGTCATATTCTTGCCCCGTATATACCTCAGCGTTCCGGTATTAACGCTTGAAAGGATATTGAACTCGTCCGCGCATTAATATAAGCCAGATCAAATGGAATGGCTATTCATTTCCGTAGATAATGCTTTGCGCAAGTCGAAGCTATTTGAACTGCTTTATGAGTCGGAACGAAGCTGGGACATTAGTGCAGAGTTATATTCTCATTGCTGGGTATGGCGCGTATCTGAGTGGGCGTTTAATTGACTAACTTTTTGGTAAATGTAATGTGAATGTGGTGTTGCTAAAATGATGGGGTTTTGTATCGTGAGTTGAGAGAACAAAAGTTGTGTTACTCTTCCACACAATTCTGTAAATAATGTACTAGTGTAATTGAAGATAGAAAATTACACTTTTCACTATACATAACGAAAAAGATAAGATAGTGATTTAATGTTCAGTGATGGATTGTTGGAAGAAACGTTATTTATTAAAGTTACATTGTATTACCCAGTGTGTACTCTTAGCGATGTACAAACTGTGATAATATTTGCTTCTAAATCGAGAACTTTAAATTGTCTTGCCAGTAGGAAACATGGGAAACAAATGTTCTCATAAACTTTCAGTAGCTGGTCTTCGAATTGTCAGGGCCATAAATGTGATTTGAATATCTTATCTACTTGAAATATTTCGTCTGCCTTTTGCAGCAGGAAAGAACACTCTTAGATTAATGTGCTACTCGACAACACGGCTTCTGGCTATCCTCTTCATTTATTATTTAAGCAGTCTGTTTTCAACTTTTTGAGAGAAAATAAACGACTTTTGACGTGTAACGTCTTTGAATTCGATCAAAACGAAGATGGGAGGCGGCTTGTTTTATTATGTGTAATAATAGCAATAAAATGTCTCAAGTAACAAAAACGCGTTCTATTAATATCGCTGATACCTTTACAAATGTACTTCGTGTACATTTGACTTCGGTATGGTGTTGTGTTAAAAGATAAGAAGCCATTACATCGTGAGGTATGTTATGCATATGGTAGATGATGCAGTTGTCACGCATTGCATGGGTAAATCGGAACTAAAATTAGCCTAGTTCTCTATGTTATCTAAGGCGTCCGTCCATTCGTTGTGACGATTCGGGCGGGAGTGGTCGTGTTTAAGTGTAAACAATTGTACGATCGAACCGTGGGACACTCGCTCCCTTCACTAGACCATCATTTCAGCATGTAACTTTTGTAATGCGCGAATAAGAATGTTTGGTTGAGGCATTTCTGTACCTTAGCCCTTTGCATCTTCTGCTCAACAAATCTCACCAACCTTACCGCGGCTGCGCTCCCCCCCCCCATCCCTGCGAGAGCGTACTCGCTTTATACTATTTTCATTATTTGCCATTCGATTGTGTATTGTAGTAGAAATAGTTTTCTTAATTTTCAAGTTGATAGCATAATTACATTTGAGCAAGGCGTCACATGGTACATTAGAACCTCCGGGCAGAAACATATTGTATACGAATTATACGCTATCTCGCATTGAACTTTTCCTCCTTTTTGAATTTCCTACTGTCATTCTCTCCCGCCCTTCACCCATTTCTGCCCTTCCCATCTGATCTATCAGCCCACTTATATTGACTCTCCCCCATTCTTTCTCTAGATATTGTTATGTTCTAATTCGTGTGAACTCTTCTTCGAATTGTACTGAGTTCTTCCCTTTTCACAAATGCCAGTGCGTGTAAGGAGGTGCTATTTGGCTATTCTGTGGGTATGTTGAATTAACGGTCGTTAGTACCACTTCACTGTCGTGAAATTTAAGTGTATAAATTCGCACAATAGTGTTGAAACAGGCCAAGTCAGTCAAGTGCACGCGCGTGGGGCCGTGTGTGTCTGTGTGTGCTGCTCCGCACTCTGAGTGGCCACTTCCGATGCAAGTTCTGAAGGCGCCCGCCGCTTTTGTGCCGGCGACTTTGAACCACCACGAGCGAATGCTTGGCGCCAAGTTTGCGGTCAGTGTTCCAGGAACACAACGTTGTTACCGTTAAAGGATCTCCATCCTGGAGATGTGTTCGCCTTGTGTCTTTTCAAAGAACGCGCCCGTCCTTCGAAGACCCCACAGCCTAAAACCATCCGCCCCGCCCCATGCCTCATATCATTCCCTCGCCCTTAGGCCCGCTGCCCACGCCGACACAGAAGCGCTCGAACGTAGACCACTCACCTATTCCAGCCCTGAGAATCACACGTTGCATTTTGTCCTGTCGGTTGCTTGTCCTTTCGCTACCCGCACGACCTAGCCCTAACCATTTCAGCTTTATCTCAGTAGCTCTTTGGTCTTTTCTCGTCTATTTATTCTCTACATTACTTTCTCTTTTCTTCTTGCTTCATTCTTCTAACTCCTCTCTTGTCTCCTTTATGTTGCCTTCCATTTTTATCTTCTTCCTCCCTTTGCCTCATACTTTTTGTCATCACTTCGTGCCTATATTCAGTTGTTTCCCTCTTTTCGTTTTCCGCCTCGACCTTTCCCATGTCTCCTATTTTTTATTGGCCCTTATGAAGTTTCCGGTTTGTAATTTCCCTTTTCTTTTCACCCCTTTTATCACTTTACACATCTACCCCCCGTTTCTCCATCTCTCTGCCTCTCTCTCTCTCTCTCACTCTCTCTCATTTCTACAAAGCCGGATTCATTTATTAAAGGTCTTAAGCGTGACCAAATAGTTCCTCCCCCCTCAATACCAATTATAGAAATGTTAAACCCACGTATTGAAAATTAATATGAAATTAACTATAACCTAAAAAATGTAAAGGAATAATATCATAATGTTTTAACTGTTTATGAACGAAAATAAAATTTTGTCCCTCACTTGCTGGAGGTCCCTAAAAGCACGCGGTCAGTGTGCTTACATGTTAGTTCGCCCCCTGCCTCGTCCAGTCGCTTCCCGGCCGCGTAGCGCATTGAGGCGCCCCGCGAGGCAGCGGAAATTGGCGTTGTGCTCATACAGGCCGTGAGACGCCTTGCGGCCGCGCTGGCTTCCAGCCAGGGCGAGTGGCCGCGGGCGAGGACGAATTCTTCCGTGAGGGCGACCAGGAAGCGCACGCCTCAGCTTCCGCCTCCGCATCTTCCTCTGCCTCCGCCTCCGCCTCCGCCTCCGCCTCCGCCTCCGCCTCCGCCTCCGCCTCCGCCCTCGCCTCCGCCTCCGCCTCCGCCTCTGCCTCTGCTTCCGCCGCCGCCGCCGCCTCGGGCCTCTGCCTCCGCCGCCGCCTCCGCCTCTGCCTCTGCCTCCGCCTCCGTCTCCGCCCCTGCCTCCGTCCCCTCCTCTGCCTCCACCTCCACCTCCATCTCCACCTTCGCCTCCGCTTCCGCCTCCACCTCAACACCCAGCACAAAATTAAATACTTCGACCATTCCCGGCTGCCGGGAACTGTCTCAAGTAAGATAAGTGACCTGTATTGTGGCGCTCCCTGGCGGTTAATAGGAAAATCAAAATTTGGCGACAGCGCTGGAAGCCTATAATGTGTCAAATTTTTTAAAAAAATCCAGCCATTTATATCGGGAGGGGGCTATAGGTTGAAACTCAAAGTGTCTAGACATTACAAACAAACAATACATACATAGTTTCCGAAACGGCTGTTACTGGTCGCCGCTGGACTGTTTACAAAAATTCTTCAAAGTCTCATTATATTATATTAAAATTAATTATTTGAGGAAATTTCGTCGTGGGAAACACTAAACCTTGCGTCATGAGAGAGGGATACAATCTTTAAAAAGTTTAGGAACCTCTGGTATTATAAAATAAAAGTCTTTCATTATAGTATCAACCATTCCTTAGGAAGAAGTATTAAGTACTAATGGTTCATAAGAAATCAAATGCATTTTACTTCGGTAAAGTTACTTCCACGTCTTTAGTCACAATGCTTTTGTTTCCAATAAAGAACGCAATTGGTTATATTTAATTGGCGTGGCAATAAGCACCTATCGACAGATAGTCGTTTTCCCTTTTAAGTTGTCCTCCCACCTGAATGGTTAATTGTCATTCTCGAGATTACTACTGTGTTCGTTAAACAGGTTCTTGCCTCTATGTCCTTCATTCTCATAAATGACTTGCACCTTCTTAATGTGTTGCAACTTGCATTCAATTAGTGTGACAACACTTACGTTACATCTCTTCTTATATATCCCCCCCCCTTCTTCATAAACTTTCTATGACACGTCTGAGAAAGTAAGTTCCTTTTCATTCTGCATATTACGTAAAGATTTTATCTAATAATACAATGAAGATAATTCCTGGAAAATAACACTACTCTTTCTTAAAGGTGGCGGGTGTGTTAAGGGACATTAAACGCTGAGAATATAATTTAAAATGATGGTATTTCACTTCTCCTTAAGTGGGTCCGTCTTCTTGTTTTCAATTCATGATTGAATTGGCATATGTAGTGTATACAACTAAGCTAACGAACAATCATAAGGAATATGATTGGCGGCTTTGTGGTGCATCTTTTTTTGTTTTTATTTTTTACGGCTTCTCATGTGATATTTGGAATAAATGAGTTAGTTTAATAATAATAATTAATAATAATAATAATAATAATAATAATAATAATAATAATAATAATAATAATAATAATAATAACTTAAATACAAGAGCTTGGAAATCGAGATCATCCGTATGTGAGGCGTAAAAACACAGGTCGTACCGGTAGTTATGCGAGCTCTGGGATATGTTCTACGTAATTTTTGGGTATAAACTTGGCTGAATTCCCAAGTCATTCAAAATACTGGGGAGTGCAAGGCATTGAGTGTTTGGTATCATCCCACATTTTGCGCTATAAGTATGGTAGAGACGCCGACAAATCTGCTCCCTAGGAAGCTGGTCACAACCCGGAATATATTTTATTATTCGGTTGCGACAGCCGTCGTCTGTACCGAGGAGGCTGCAGGTTCGAGTCCTGCGTATACATGGTCGTATTTGTGATTGGTCCTTAACCCCTCATCATCAATCTGTCATCCCATTATTCATAATTCAAGGCGTACTAAAGTAGACTGCGAAAACTAGCTGATCCCCGTAATGACACACGTTAATATCTCTGGGATAAATATGACTGGGCCTCGGAAGATGTGTAGCGAGGTCATTAATGATACGAATTATATAATAATAACAATAATAATAATAACAATAATAATAACAACAATAATAATAACAATAATAATGATAGCAATAATGTCGGCCCCGTGGCGCAGACGGTTGCGGCAGCCGTCGTCTGTACCGAGGAGGCCGCAGGTTTGAATCCTGTGTAGACATGGTCGTATTTGTGATTGTCCCTTCACCTATCATCATCATCATCATCATCCTATCATCTCATAATTCACACTACAAGGCGTAACAACCTTGTTGTAATCCAAGGATACAGCTGAAAAGCTGATCCTGGAAGAATTACACACGTTAATCGTGTAGCGTGGTCAGTAATGGCCTATACGCCAACAACAACAATAATAATAATAATAATAATAATAATAATAATAATAATAATGTAGATGATGAAAAGATCTGAACTTTTTGAAGAACTTCCCTCTTCCATCATCCCTCGCACTCTGTGTGTGTGTGTGTGTGTGTGTGTGTGTGTGTGTGTGTGTGTGTGTGTGTGTGTATGGTGCGTGCTAGCGCCGGCATGAGGGCCTGCCCGCGCTTCCGATTTCTTGCTCGCTGCGAAGACTCCTCCTTCCTGCCCGTCGCTGCCGCCCGCCACGCAGCGAATCTGCTCCCCCCTGGCGAGCAGAAAGAGAAGCGAACCGCCTCCCCGCTGACGGAAGGGGACGGCGGCGGCTGCGTCTTCTGCTTGTCACCTCGCGTTGCCTTCTCCTCGGGACTTCTGCTCTGCTCCACTCGCTCGTCGCGCCAGCCATTCATATTCATTAGGTCGCAAGACGTACACAAATTCCGAAGTTGCAGGGGCGGGAGTTCAGGAGTGGAAGGCATTAACGTAGCTCACCTAACAGAGTAGTATCTGCTCGTCAGAAGAATTCTCCGCCTACTTTTGAGAGGCCTTGACGTACCACTGCACGTACGCACATGTTAATCCGCTTCTTATTGGTTGTGTTTTTCAAAAAGTTTTGCTTGTTGCCTTTGGACGATATTCACCCTTGTTGATGAATAAAATAAAATAAAGGCCGATGGGTGACTTCAGGGCATGGAATGGTCATGAGAGAGAACTACGAAATACAGATTCACTTGTTGCTCATTTGCAACGTCGAGACGGTCATAACTGTGTTTTCTGTAAAAGGCGTATTTTCGATATACGTAATAGGCGTATTTCGTTACAACAGTTGCGACGTCAAAGAGTTGTCTGCCTTATTTTCGGTGTTTGTCCTTATGTCTGGAATACTTAACTGCCTAGTTAAATTATTATTTTCTTCTTGTTGTAAATGAACATGTCGTTTGTGTTTCCTCCTTTTCTTTTTCTTACGATATTTATTTTTTCGTTGTGCCAAATGTCACTGATTGATTTTGGAACGTCATAGACTTTGATAAATCTACTTCAGCCAGTAGGTGAAAGGTAACATCACTTCAGTGACGACGACTATATCCCAAGTTCAAACTCTCTTCATTAATATTCATTTCATTTAACATAAATATTCATTATGTTATACACGCTTTCGTATGAATGTGGCATTGCTTTCTGTGCACTGAAATCTTACGCCACTATATTCAGAGTTAACTCAGAATAGATTTAGAGCGTAATAAAATCAGCATACGTAGAATAGTAAACTTAGTGGGGTAAATATTCATGTACATAAATTAAATACTGAATGATGAATGACGGAGAATTCATCATAATTATTCATACATTTCATATTGCCAACTCTCTTAATGCGTTTATTTTCGTCTGAATGGTATTTTAGCTGTTTGTTTTTGAGTCATGGTGGCCATCGTTGTTCAGCAAAATGCAGTAAATCTTAATTACTGGAAGGATACCAATTGAAAATACGTTTTACACGCGAAATACTTCTAGAAACCTGAAGCTAGCGCGACAAGTTGTGCAAAATTATGAAGAGCATTCAAAAACTGAAACTGAAAATTTTATTCGATTACAGTTTCAGCAATATATTTCATGAAAAAGGGCTATTTCAGTCTCACTGTTGAAAAGTTTTGTAAAGATTTCGGTTTGATGTCTTGCAAGAAAAAAAAAAAAAGAAAAAAAAAAAAAAACCTCCCTCGGATAAACCTTGTGTTAGTACTTCCAGTAAAGAGAAATTCCCCCTTGCCGCGTCGTGAGTGGAGGCGGCGGCGGTGACGACGGCAACGCCCTCCATGCGTCTTCGATGCGGGAGCCGCGACCGATGCGATGCGCGGGGTAAAAATAGCGGCGTTCACTGCCGCAGCGCGCGCGCCCTCGGCTGACAGCGGCGAGATGAGCCTGGAACTGCGTTGCAACGGCGCGCGGAACGCTTTCCACCGTCGATTATGGAGGGGCCAATGTTCAAGGAAACTGTAGGTGATGGTAATTTCAACATTAAACATTGTCGGAAAGTATCGTTTAGCTAACGCATTAAGTGTTAATGCGTTAATTTTATCGTTCTGTAACAATACAATATATTCCGTATAAAAGTAATAACGCGTTCCCATCGTACTTTTAACATTTTGTCCAGGGAGTTAAGGTGTATGTACAAATGAATACTTATGGAAGACATGACGCCAGAAAACCAACAAAATCAAAGTCACATGTTTGTAGGTATTCAGTATAAAAATATTTACAATGGGAAAGAGATTAGGAAAAGCTTGATTGAAATAAAATGTATTTGCTCTGGGGGAAGACATTACATGTATGGTCCCTAGGGAAATTGTCTAGGAGAATGAATTTGGTTTCATTTTTTAAGTTACACAAATATTATACGTATATAATATTTTTAAATAACAAAAGTTATTTAATGTTATATACCGTATATGTAATTTTATCTGCGTCATTATAATTATTGTACCAAAAATATTATCTTTGAAGAATGCATTTACGAATCTAGATACAAATGCCTGTAGTTATTGTGGTATTCTAAAACAGTATTGTTAATTGAATTTATGGATTTTTATTATATTAATGCAATGTTTTCTAATGAGTTTAATAATAAGTAACCCTCCACATTAATTATTTTCTCTCGAAGCATTTCTGAGACATTTTCCAACATCGGAAAGGAATACTGCACTGCAGTATCGTGGTAGCGGCATGTTTTCTTTCTTACATCAGCAACTTATTTTTAACTTAGCTTCTGGTTCTTTTCGTTTAAGCTCTGAAGAGAGCATAGTGAAATCCTATGGGATCCTTTATTTTGGAAGCAGATCGTCTGAAAAGAAAACTAGCACGAATTTCAAATAGTACCTCTTCAGATAGTGTCTCCTGAAATAGTACCTCTTGTCATAATTTAGATAAGTCCGTATAAAAAATGATGTCCCCACCCACACCCACCTTATGAATCCCCCGCCCATAAATACAATACATTACGACATTAACAAGTGTATCTGAAAAAAATGTGTGATTTCGTGTATACGAGTATGATTATTAATTATTCTATATGTGATAGGTTAACTTATAAGGCAGCTTCTTTATATCGATAAAGTTTGTATTCGCCAAGCGTTGGAAATTGCAAACCTATAGGTCTTGGAAACTTCTTGAAATTCCTCTGTCAATTTATCAAATATCTTCCCCCAACACTATATCGAAATTCTTGAGAGAACACCGCATTCCTGGAGAAAACCCGATAGCTGCTTGCGCTTGGCTCACAGGGTCAGGAAGGCATTGGGAAAGCTTGCAGCGCACCTACGCGCGCGCGATAGAAAGTGCTTATTAAAGCACGCGGTGTATTACCGGGCTGTTGAAACGGGCCGCTCGCGTGGGTCCGGAGGCGCGGTAATTGGCCGGGGGGTGGGGGCGGCGGAGAGGGCGGGCACGGAGGTCAACGGCCGCGGGCGTCGCGACGCGCAGCGCCGCACCGGGCCCCCGCGACGCGGCGCCAGTGACGCGGGCGCGATGCTGATTTCGGCGCGTGGGTTGCACCATGCGCAGCCAAACGTCAAGCCAGCGTAACAAGTTGTGCAAAATTATGAAGAGCATTCAAAAACTGAAACTGAAAATTTTATTCGATTACAGTTTCGGCAATATATTTCATGAGAAAGGACTATTTCGGTCTCACTATTGAAAAGTTTTGACGAATGGACTGAAAATCGTAGAATTTGGAAATCTTCCGGAGGGGTTCGAAACATTGTAATTGGTATGGACAGGGGCAGATTTACCGTTAAGCTAAATAAGCTACAGCTTGGAGTCCAAGAGGCCTCAAAAATTATTTTCTTAAATGTTTAATTTGCTAAAAAATGTATGAAAATGCAAAAATTTATAATAAGTATATTTTATATAGAGAACAATTCATATCAATTTTTAAATTTTAAATGTGAATAAAATTATTATTTCAAGGCATATTTTAATTGTTTAATTAATTTTGAATAAAAATATTTAAATCCCTAATCTTCAAAAATAGTTTAGCTTGGGACCCGTGGCTGGTATGGTAAATGTAATGATAAATTCCTCGCTGGGTATGGATGGAACTCGAGCATAGGATCGGTTATGAGCTCCTGTATGGCTGGAAAATCTTACACTTACAGTGTATTCAATATATTTTTTATTTCTAATTTTAGCGTTATAGTTTTTTAATGTAATTTTAAGTGTAATGTTTAATTTCACGGCTATCTGGGAGACGCCGACATTGCGTGTATAAGTGTAATGTTTCACAAGGGGTCGAGGGATAAATAAATAAATGGGCTCCAAAGAGTTAAGAGCTTTTTACTCTGTCGTGAACTTCGTATAAAGTTGTGTAATGCTACAAGTGTGGATATTGTGCCAGAAAAAAATGTATTGTGGCCCTTTTATAGCGAAAAAGTGTTTTTTCTCAAAGCTTCTGTTGAAGTAATCGTTAGCGTGTTTTTTCTCTACAATAAATGTAGATTGATAGGTTGATAGGTAGTTAGATAGCTTGATACAATTAGAATAATTACAAATGGTTTCATAACTTTGTGAAATACTGATTGGAAAACTTCTGAAAGTCTTGTTTCAGGTTTCGTGCGCTGAAACTTTGCATCTAAGTCATAATTTTAATCAAATGTTCTAAAACATTATTTATGTATGAAATTTTGTATCTATCACTGGTGTAATGAAATATGAACTTCTTATTCTTATTTATTTAGCTTCTACCTATTATGCGTACTACAAGAATGCCTTAAGCTCTGATTTAAGACAATTATTGTATTCTTGAGGTTGTTTTAACTCTTTTTTTTTAACTAGGACAAAACAAAAAAACTCAGCATGATCTTCGTATTTGCAGATTGTCATTCCAAAGTTATGTTAATGCTTTTGAGACGCTGGCTGAGTGTCGAGTTGCAGTTGCCAGCAATGTTTTAATGATTTGTCTATTAAAATGCAGGCAATATTCAAATTCGAATCAGTTCACACAGTACGAAATGTAGTTTTAAATGTTGTTTCGAAACTAAATTATTTGAATAGTTCATTCATTGGAATTTGATGTTACTAATATATTTTTAAATTTTAGAAACATTCATTTTAAAAGAATGTCTAACATTTACACAAACAAGATAATTTAACGCTAGTCCAATGCCAATTTAAAAATAATGTTACGTAACAGTTGGTCGTTAGTAAATATTACAATCATTCTATCCCGGCATTTAGTTCTGGGTAATCCATCGAAATTTAAGTATCCCACAGAACAAGGTGGACAGCTGCATTGTGGTTTGCGGTTTCGGCACTTACGATGTAAAGTCATGCGCACCACAACCCAATCGACTGAAAAAAAGTGCTGTGGTCTGTTTGCATGTCATTCTACTTGAAACGAAAACCCCTCGCCTATGGATGAGTTGACTCGCTAATATTAGATGGTTATTTAAAATCTAATCTGGCCTCCGTGAAACCACATTTTGTTCGCAGAATTGTTAATTGCACGTTTATGAACACTGTAGTACAGAAGTTTATCGTAATTTCGTTGTAGTATACCGGAAAGAAAGCTGTTTTCGCCACGCACACCGCGAAGTACCTCTGTACTTGCTGACTCAATCATTTGATTAACACGGTTGTCAGTCAGGGACGGCCAGGTACAAGTTAATCTCCTGCCGGCAATTTCTTTCGCCGTGGATCACCCTTTCACCTCCACCTCGCCCCTTCAAAACCCCCTGCTCCACGCCCTTGTACCTCTATCGATTCCCATCACCAAGATATTTTCCTACCCCTCTCAAAATATTCTCGGTTCTACCGTTGCACTTCCCCAAATGCCTCTGATAGACCGCTTCAATTCTCCCTGTACTGTGCCTCCTAACGTGACCTTTCAATTTTTAGATCCTCTGACTTCGCCCGCTATCCCTTTTCTGCCATCCCCACTCCCCCGCCCCCGCTGCGGCGCCCATCCATTACATCCCCTCCGTTCCCCTCCCTCTACCATTTCACGCCGCTGAGCGAGCGTTTTGCAAATGCCGCCGTGCCAGCCACCCGTCGGGGTTGACGCCGCCTCAGCCACGCCGGATTAACCCACATCGAGGCGCCCGCGGCCGCCGACCCTGAATTGATGACGCTTGGCGCCCACGCTTGCGAGCACGTGGTCGCACCGTAGCACACCCCAACGCCATCACTATTACCACTACCACCACACCCTCCTCCACCACCACCACACCCTCCTCCACCACCACCATCACCATTACCGTTACCCCCAGAAGAATCACTACTACTGTTACCATCATCATTGCGGCAACCACCACCACTACCACTACCACCACCATTACCGCTGCCGTCACTATATCACGACCACTATCATCATTGCTACTATTACTCGCGCAACTTTTCTTGAATGATGACCTTGCTTCCCCCTCTCTGGCACAAAAAACAGATGAAGACAAAAGCTCGCAGCGAGCACTGATGACCACATTCCAAACAAATCTTCACTGGCGCGAAATAGAAGTAATTTTCGTTTGAAGACAAAAACTTCTATCAGTTATTTTCTCCAAAAATTTAAAGAAATTATCGAAGCAGGTACGGATCTATCACAGGAGATAACTCAAACTCCTGATGAAGTTAGAACGCAACTTATTGAGAACGTTAGGAAGGCGTGACTGATTCTCCAGAGATTGGCATTGCTTCATAAAATCTAGTGACCGATTTCGTAACTAATACCCCCACTCTACCCGCATTTCTGCAATCCATCGTTCAAGAAAAGTTGCGCGAGTAATACCATCACCCCACCTCGCGTACCACCTCGCTACTCCGCCCCATACTCACCCCGTCCCTTTCACCATGATCCTCTCCGCCAAACGTCGCGCTCTCCCCGAGTAATTTCTTTGCCCGCCTATCTCCTCTCACCCCGCTAGCCCTCCCACACTTTCCCAGCCCTGTTCCCTGCCGCGTATCTCGTTCAGTCCACAGCTTACCGAAATGCGGCCTGGGGTCGATCCGCTGCACCTCGGCCTGTGCTCCCCCTCCTTCAACATACATTTCTGGCGCTCCCGCGTTCCGTGTGTGGCGTCATATCTGTCGCCAGTACAAACGTATTATATTAGCCATGTGGACAGCGCTGGCGGAAGTGACGCGGGGCTGCACAAAGGTATGCCGTGTCGTGAATGCAGGTTTGGGAACCCCAAAGCCGGCGGAGGAGCGCTGGCGGGCACTGCGGGTGACGCGCTTCCGTCAACCTGCCACAGGGTATATAAGCAGAATTCGACTTGAAAGCAGCCTTCTATTCTTATGATTCTTCAGAGGTGAGCGCGTCGGTAGGGCGTCGTGAGGGTTGTGCGCGGCGTTGCATGGTAATGCATAGGCTACCGAGGCGGGGAATCGAAGCCGGCGTGCTACGTCGTGACAGCAGGTGCGGCATACTCGCATGTATGCTCGCGTAAGGTACTGGTGCATCACACCGGGGATGGTAATTAATTATCGGGCCAGCGGTGGTGGTAACCAGGGAAAGTTCCTTCTTGTAACGGTTAACTTCAATTGTAAATATTGTATATAGTGTTATGGTGTCGGAATATCTTATTTCTAATAAATACTAAATATTTACAAGCCGTTCACGTCTGTAATTATTTGCCCCGGCAAAGACGCCACACGTGGAAAGTCCAGCTTTTGCTTTCCGTGCAAACCAGCCCTGCCTCACGTCCTTCCCACCTCGTGCCATTTCCTGCTTCAAGTTCTGCGTTCTCCCTCGCGCCCACCTCGTACGACGCCCACGACCTACCCCACACGCGCACCTCATATCCAGCTTCCGGGTCAATGACCCCCGTCTCGATCAGGTTTTTGTCCTGTTTCCCTGATCCATTGAGCAAATGCTGAGATGGCCCCTTGTTTTGCTTCTGAACATAGATGTAGCTTCACTATGCCCAGGTTTTGTTGAACTATCCTTTTGCTTTTAATGGTAAGAGAAGAGCTGAGGGTGACTTGCTATTTTGTTGGCAATACAGAGGAATCGAATCTGGAGTTCGTATGCCAATGCAAATGAGTTTACTATTAATCGGAAACGAAAATATCTAGTTTCTACAAATGTTGCTAATCTCGCACTTTTTAATTATTATTATTATTATTATTATTATTATTATTATTATTATTATTATTATTATTATCGTTATTATTTATTAACTTTTCTTCATCTTTCAACTATTTAGAGCTCAGTGTTGGGAAGGGGTTCTGGAACTCAAGAAAACGTGCGCAGATGATTTTCTCCCACACACGTCCCATAGAGTTTTACATTTTTTTGACTAAATAAATCAAACTGCACACTCGATTCGTACTTCTCTGTCTCTGTTGGTTGCTTCTTGTTTGCCTTAATTGTGCGACACAACCACCTACCATGTGCTTATTGCCACAACCCTCACCTGTATGGGTTAATGGGCTTTGCTCGTTTTGTCAACAATGGCTTAGTTGATGTCACGGGCTGCAACCAACTAAAGCGGATTGTTTACGTAATGATCAGGGAACGAAAATACAGAAGACCTAGTTTTGGCATGCGGCTGTTGAACAGATTTCAAACTTGATTAGCTTGATTGTCGACATATGATCGTGGTTATGCAGATGCCTCACAAAGTGCTTAACTGAAATTGTTTTGGCGTCTGGGTAGAATGGGAGATCAAAGGCTTTGCTAAGTCAAATAGGCAGACAAGTGTCTAATACGAAGCGTCCGCAGGAATAGCTGGAAAGGCGGGATTAATATCTTAAAAGAAAGAGCACTTCAAGAGTAAAGCAATGACTTAAATCATTTAAGAGCTCCTTAAATAAAGAGTTCTTAGCAAAGCCTCGACTTCGTCAAAGTGGGGAGGATAAAATATAATTTTCTTTAATTATGTTCTTATTAGAAAGAGAATATTGAAACTACGTGAAATTTCACCAACATGGCTTTTGTTGTAGGGCTTAACTTCATTCCGAATAGCATATCTTACTCTTTATTCGTCAATGTGAATTTGTATTCTGATAATGAAACTCTCAGGTCCTAATATGAAATTTAGCATATCCTCTTTCAGTGTAAATTATTTTTGGACAATTGCTGAACGTTATTTATTAAATAGTATGCAGAAACATCGAAGAGACGTAATTTTACCTATTTTCATAAGCACATGCGCTCGTGCTTTGCTGGTGAGTTGAACCTATTTCACTATCTGCATAGTATTATCTATGCATTAAGTTGATACACAGATGTATTGTGTTTTGACGACTCTTGTGTTTGTACGGGTACTTGAAACGTTGACTTTAACATTTCTTGCTACGTTCCTGCTCCTCTGAAATATTCATTCGCTGCAGGCCACATATGCTTCATCTCGTTTGCCTCCGCATTCGCAAAATAATCAAACGGAGAGAAAACAAGCATACCAATATCAGACCAAAACTCAAGTAATATATTTGTGCTTTTAGGAATGTACTAGAACATAATACATTGTTGTATTATCACTCAAGCTACTAAGAATCAGACCCGCGCGTCATGTGATCATTCTTTTGGGGGGTAACTCCCGTTTCCAGTAGCTTATTTTGTCCGCTTTTTCTCTGTTTCTCTCATTGCATCACTTCGTTGATAAGCTGCAATAGTGGTACAACTCAAAAAAAAATGTTGAGATAAATGAATTTGAAGTTTACACTTTGAAATGAAATGCTTCTTTCTTGCATTCTCACTTCAGCTATTTGTTGGTGTAATTCTGTACTAATAAAATTGTTGCTGGAAGGTAGACCAATTTGCAATTCTGGAGAGTGCATTAACTCAACATTTTTGAGTTGTGCCACTAATGCAGCCCACGAGCGACCTACTGTTCCTTATTTCGATTCAAAAGTTTGTCCCAAGTAAAATATTTTCTGCTGCATAGCTGTTTCTATACAATTAGAGACAATACCGAGCATCCAAAAGAAAAGTAATATTAATTGTAACGATGACATTTAATGTATTACATAGCATTTGGATTGTATAATTGTAAAGAACCTGTAACAAGTGTTGTACTTCAGCTTCTGGGTCAATGACCTTCATCTCGATCAGGTTTTCGTCCAGTTTCCCTGATCCTCGAGCAAATGCCGAGATGGCCCCCTTGTTTTGCTTCAGGACATAAATGCAACTTCAATTTAACTTCTCCCCTTGCACGTCTCACACAGTTTTTATTATTTTTTTTTTTTATTTTTTTTTATTTTTTTTTTTTGACGCAAATAAATAAATATCTTTATCGTCTCTCTTCGAAGCCGTATCCTGGGTGTCTCATCACGCCCGAAGGTTCGATTCGAACGTTCCAAGCTTGTGTGTTTCCCCAACCCGGCACATCAATTGCTGGACGTAAAAACAAAAACCCACGCCGCGCGGTGAGCAAATTTCGACGGAGCAACGCGGAAAGAGGAGAATGCGTAGACGCTGGAGGGGTTGGAGGGAAGGGAACGGTATGGAATGAGGGGGAAAAACGCGAAACAAGAGAACATCGCGCCGCGCATGCACGCGAAGACCTTCAACAACTCGTTTATGACGTCGTTTTCGCGATCGATAAGGGCTTAAAGGAGTTCGTCGCCTTGGGCGGCTTGCTCGCACCCGTCGGCCTGCACTGGAGTCCAGAGGGCGCAGCTGGACCAGATTTACCTCCAATAATTTACTAAAATGCAAAATAGATGTTGCTTATGGACCCGTAAAAAATCGTACAATTTTCGACGAAATGTCATAAAATTGTCTGTATCTGTAAAGTAATTATTATAGTTTGTTAATATTCACGTGTCTCTTATTGCTCATTCAAGTTTTGTTCTTTTAGACCCTTTAGTTTTTAACTGACCTTTTATTTTAACTATTGTAATGTTTACATAATAACACTATGTATCATTCCGTATTATGTTTTTATTGCGAGAGTTTCAAGGAACTATTTGTCCTAATTGTTAGTTAAATAGTCTACCGCCCCTAAAAGTTAATGAGAAAGATCAAATGGCCAATGTTTAGAAATATGAAAAAAGAAGAATAAATGAATCTGTTCTTGTTATCTTGATGATTTAGTCCTCGAATATCAACTGTCTTTTTAAATCCATTTGTAGTAATTTCAAAGATGAATGTGAAAGAGGGTATTGCTTTGGTCACCCTTCCAGGCTTGTTTGCCGGCGCTCGCTCAGTAAACGCATGATTACTGTATGTATAGCTTATTCTTCCCAATACATTTTGCTCCGTATTAAAGGCCACAGAAATGTCTATTTTTTCACCTTCCTGCAGGATTCCGGTGCAAAAATTTTCACAACTTATTTCCATGTTTTGTATGTTTCAAAGTGTTATTTTGAAGCTGTTTGAAGTATTTTATTGCTTGAATGCCTGTTGTGAGAATAAAGAAGTCGGCAAAAGGACCTATTGAGAAGAAAAGCATTGACGATTTCTTTTAGCTTGTTGTGCTTAATCAATTTTATCGCCTGATATCTGAATTCGCAGGTATCTTTGCAGAACTTAAGTGAATGTCAGATGAATGGTCGAGAATGCTTTAGTCTTTCCGACACTTATAAATTATAATGACTACTCCATAGAGTTAGTTTTTCGAATTGTGTTCAAAAATACTGGTGCACCTTTTACTTGTTCCTTTGTATTTCTTCCTCTTGGTTTCATCGCTTTCCTTCACTCGGTTAAGCTCTGGGTTAGCTAGCCTCTTCTTTGGCAATGAAGCAGACAGCACCGCTATTCTGCCGAGTTGTTTCATTGAACCAAATGAGCAGCAGTGCCGTCTACTTGGGTCGTATTGTTTGAAGCTCATTCGGAAGGTCGGCTGTAAAACTCAAGTGCTTGCATCTCGCTCGTCTGAGCCACCAGTCAATCTTCATTGGAAGTGCTCCGGACATTGATTACAATTATTTTACTCCCTGGACAGCCCCTTTGCGACGCGTATCCTCACGGACGAAGCAAGAGCTCTGTCCCGGGTCATCGTTACCCTCTGTTATTCCGAATGATAAACTGTACTTCTCTCCCGGGAAAATTAGGCGCGGATCTAACGAGAGGTTTCATTCTTCACCTCATCCCCGGTGAATTGTAAACACTCTACACGTCTGAAATACGTCAACCTTACTTCACCGAAAATTGCATGCCTGAGAGAGAAAAAACAAAATTATGTTTGTGATTTTGTAATAATTGCAAATTTAAAGAGAATAATGATATATACTGTTGTGTTGGGTATACATTTTGTGAATGAGATCATTTATGGGGATAAACAACAGAGACTTACACGAAATAAATTTGAATGAGAAGATTGTATAGAGAATAGAAAGCTTGTGTTGTTTTCTTCGTGTTACTATATAAATCTGGTTTCAGCGTGTACCAGATATTTTCAATTGAAATATCTTGTTCCCAAATACCAAATTTTTGTTATAAGACAAGTGTACTTAATTTTGCAGTTGATGTGGGGGATTTTCAAGTGTCTTCCAAATTTACATATCTAAAATAAACGTGTTCTCTGAACCCCTAAAACAAACCCATAAGACCGCGAGTTGGACCTGACACCGCATACATCTCTTCACGGTCCCCGTCGCCGAGGGACGAGTCTCTCGAGCGGAATACGTCCTTTGACACACGAGAAAAGAGCTCGGGGAAATTTCTCTCGTCAGACGCACCGAGGTCAGAAAACACCGCTCCTCCACTCCACTCGACTCGCTAAAACAGTAGCCGGGGGCCCGCCCCTCCCATAAAACCTCCGTGCGTTTCCGGAGCGCGGTGTATTTCAAAGACCTCCCTCCCTCCCTCCCGCAGGGCGGACCCGGCGCCAATTACCGGCAAACGGCGGTGTTACACAACACACCGCGCGTATCCTGCTAGTTAGCTCTCCGTTTAGACGCGGCTGTGGAGGTGGCGGGCTCGGGCGCGGAGGCGGGACGACCGCACGTGGCTGGAGGAGGAGTGGGCGGGGCGGGGGCGGAGTTGGGGGCGTCGGGGTGGTGATCAGTCAACGTCGCGTTGAGCGACCGCGGGCCAGAGGGAAGGCAAGAGCGGTCACCAAGGGCGAGAGGGCGACGCTAAGCGAATTATTTGAGAGGTATCACTCCCTCTGTGGTAGGGGGTGGAAGACTTGTGAAAAGTTTTCGCGGACGATTGAAAATTCTCTATCTGCGCGATGAACGCATTTAAGAGATTTTTAAACTCTTGAGGGAAATATTACTTTTGTTCGAATTTGTCTCTGACGAATTGGGGAGTTAGATTTAGTAGATAACCTGAAAAACAACAAAAGAATCGTGCGTTTCGAATTAAATACTAGCATTATTTTGGAAAAAATGCTAACAGGCGCACCTGTGAGATGATATTAATTTTGAGAAGGACGTTCGATAAATTCGTGTTTTAGAAGAACGTTCGAAGAAAAGGAGTTCGATTAAATTTTCCAAGAAATGCAGCCGTATAACATTAACAGTTTCCCCTCTATGCAAATCAACTTGTCGTTTCTTTCCTGAAAAACAAAATGACGAATAGGTCTGTTAATGGAAATGATTTATGGAGATTGAATGATCGAAGTTGTTTGTCCGAAGTGTTCCTATCGTATTACATTATTCAGATGGTGATCAATTTTGTGTTCAGCTCAATGTAAATGATTGTGTGGTAACATGATAAGCTTTTAGACAATCAAAGAATTTTTAGTCTGAGAATAGGTAGGAAACTGATGGCTTGTACATAAATCCGGTTTGTCCCCCCTCCCCCCAAAAATTAAAAAATATGAAACGTTTCATAAAAAGACTTGTGAGTTTATCTTCCATTTTGCAGTGTATGGCTTCTTTTATGAAATGTCTGGCATGTGACCCTTGGAATAATCAGTAAAATATTGAAACATCCGATATAAAAAAGCAAGTACTTAAACAAATTACGTCGTAGAAGCGTTGTATTTCTTAAATTTCCTTGTCACATTATATGTATTATGTTTATTATTCTATGAAGTTGACACAACAATTCGCCCACACACACACGCACACACACGCGCGCGCGCAAATGGCTCAGAAAGATTCCCTGGCTTTCAGAAGAAAATCACCTCAAATCAATCTTCTTCCAAACAACGTTATTCAACCAAGGTAACAAGTAGAAAGGCGTAATGCATTGAAGGTGTGCAAACGTCGACAGTTTCCCACGAACGGGGAATCTCCCATCTTTAAAATTTGCAGTGCGATCGCCGCGGCTGTCAGCGGAAGCCGTCAGAAGCATTGGAGTGCGCTGGGGCGGAGACAGGTGACATGTCGCATGGCCGTCTCGAGTCCGGAATGCGCTCCTGCTTGCCAGAACGGCCGCGTGACTGCGCTCGCACTTGGCCGACCCCGACACGTCGCTTCCGATAACGCTCTGTTGATGCTCTTCATGACATCACACATTGTATAGACTTCATATTTCAGCAATTATTTTATTCTAATATACAATTAAATACAATATTATATACAGTTATTACATATACAATATATATATAATATTATATATGCAATATTATATACAAATATTATATACGTATGTATATAATAAGGATTCTTATCATGATTTTTAAAATATTTGGAGACAAAAATATCCTCCCCATTTGGGGAAGGGAAGTAAAGTTGGCTGTCCCATGTGTATATGCGGCATGTAACAAAGTTTAATAATCTCCCTACTAATACCTTCGTACGAAACTACGAGAAGATATTTTATGGACACCCCTGCGTAGCTTTCAATACTGCCAAGATGACTAACAATGCTGACAAGCGCAACAACGCAGCGAAAATGGCTGAAGTGGATGGCGTTCAATTTGCGTCGGTAACACCTTCGTCTGCATAACGCCGCTTGTATAATTATATTAATAAAATAATAATGTATTTTACTTCAGATATCCCCAAATATGATAAAGGAATGCAGGATATTCATTATTTAATCCACATGTTTTAGTTTTTTTTTATGTTAGAGTTTTAGCGATTTCCTCATTTAGTTTTTCGTGGACCACCACAATCAGAATTGCCAACGAGTCTACTCTCCAATCTCTTAGAGGCTGCACAAAGCTCATCCCTGAGACAGAAGGAAGCGCCCGAGTGGCAGACGGGCGTAATCCCGTCCTGTCCTGGAAGCACTTTGCCGACAGAGCGATGTCCCGTGACCCCCGGACGCCCACCGCCGCCGCCCTTTGCAGATTGGCTTCCTTGGCCCGCGGGCGGGGCGGCCGACGACCCCGCGCTTAAAATAATGGCACGCGCCCGCCGCAGCCGGCAAAGCTCCCCGATGCAACGGCGACGGGGGTACTTTTCAACAGACACCCAGAGCGAAGCGAGGGCCGCTGAAATGGAAATAAAATTAATAAATAAATCATATGGTAAAGGAAATAATCTCCACAAAAGATTTAATAATTTTTATTAATAATTTTCCAGAGTTGACTTTCGGGAAAACACATTTTCCCATCCTCATTGAGGATGTGTGGAGGTTATTTCCTTTACCATGTTATGGATTACCTCAAGATATCTGCTACCAACACGGAATTTAATAAATAAATCGGTGGTCGCGGGGTAAAAGTCCTTAAGTCAAATTTTTGGCGCAATACGGTTAAGTACTGAAACTACAAGTTAAGTATCTATATTTTATTTTGAAAAAACGACCGAATTCAAATATCTCCGTAACGACAAGAAAGCGTTGAGAAATACACTAGCTCGGCGTTGGGAAATATAGGTGACTCAATTCTCTAACCCTTGTTTTCTCCAAACGAAGCTTTTTGACTTAAGAACTTGTACCCCGTGACCACAGAAATAATGTTTTATGAGAAGTAAAAATTAACGAAACCAAGTAGTCGTACTAGGTAGGACAGGCATGTTTCATCAAAATGCTTACAACTTAATAGTAATTTCATGTTCTACTTACATGAAGACGTGTTCATTCTGAAATGGCAAGGGCTGAAAACGGTATTTCGCTCGCAGTATGAAATACGCACGTAGTCATCATAAATATGAAGCACGGAGTATATAAATCCACATAAATTCTCTCTTCGGAGTCGACTGTGGAATTTGCCTTTCGAATTTTCAGCCTCGTGCCAATTATTCTGAATTTATTCCCTGGCTAGTTCCCACGCGTAATTTGACAAGCATTCAACGTCTTGACTGGCGATTCATTTCGCCCTCTTGACAGTGCTGGATGGCTTGCTCGTTTTTTTCCCTCAGTCGTGCTTCTGAAGCCATATAGCTTTCGAAAAGTCCAATTTTATCTCTTCCATTATTTTCGTTCGGCTGAATCCTCAGACAATGCCGTCGCCGAAGCGTCAGTAATAAAGCGCTGTCGTGGACCACTTGCCAACCGGAATTCTTTCAGTATTTTATCGAGATTTTCGAGCCGTCACAATAAGAGGTGTCACGGCCGCCAGGGACGTCGGAAGTACAGATCAAAAGGAACGGACAGAATTGTTTCCCTTAGAGCATGGGGAGCCGTCCCTAGAAACGACCGTGAAAATATAAAATATTTGTAGTAAAATTAATACTAATAATATAATAGAGTTTCGGTCGGCCCCGTGGCGCAGACGGTTGCGGCAGCCGTCGGAGGTTGCACGTTCGAGTCCTGCGTAGACATGGTCGTATTTGTGATTGTCCCTTCACCCCTCATCATCAACCTATCATCTCATAATTCACACTTCAAGGCGTAACAACCTTGTTGTAATCCAAGGATACAGCTGAAAAGCTGATCCTGGAAAAATTACACACGTTGGTTGTGTAGTGTGGTCAGTAATGGCCTATACGCCAATAATAATAATAATAATAATAATAATAATAATAATAATAATAATAATAATAGTTTCGATAATCCGAAGTCATTGGGGCAGAAAGGACTTCGAATTACCCGGGAAAAAGAAAAATTCATAATGGAATTTTCAACTACAATGCAAAACGAAGTCAAATTAAATGTGCAGATACTATACTATTTTATTTTCTCTTTAATATAAACATCATTTCTCTTGGCCTTTCCATTAAATTTTGCAAGATAACTCATGAATAAACAAGAAAATCAAGATTCAAATTACAGTATGCCTACTGAATTAAAGCACTGTACAATGATGAACACAAATGAGCGCCAACCTATCACAACAATGTAGCAGACTGGCGCTGGCACCGAATGCCTCACACGTGACCTCCGACGCAGTGTTGCCAATCCGTCAAGAGCCAGCCCTAGATTATCGCCGCTTGTTTGGGTGACGGCGCAAATTAGGTTGTTGTTTTGTTGTTGGTGTTTTTTTTTTTCCCTCATCTCGGATTAGCGACGTTTGGACTACCGTGACTCTACTGTACCAACATCCAAATGGGATAACGTATTCCCACAGGAGATAATAAAAGTTCACATTATCAAATGGCTTAATTGTCAAATGTTAGCTTATTTTCAATTTATTCGTTGCACATTCAATGGTTTAAAACGTACACAATTTAGGAGTTTTTACATTTTTTATTTACATTTACGTTCAGTTTTACATAATATCTTACCTAGTGTAAACTCAGTGTTCCCTCTCTCTTCGTGAAAACACTTGCCCGCCCCTCGTCACAGATCAGTTAGTCGATTTCCCGCGCTCGCCGCGATGGAAAGTGTTTTTCTCTGCCTCGACATCTTGTCACTAACTTGGTTACAAATGTTGGCTGAAAACTTTGTTTTCTCTTTTGAACGGCGAAGACAATTTATATCTGGAGTTGTGCTAAAAAGTGGTTTGGATTATACAGTGGTACTTTTTTTTACCAAGTGCTTGTTGATTCTAGAAAGTGTCTAGTGAAGCGTGTTAACATTGTGTAACGATTCCGTCAAGTTTTTTTTGCGCATTACTTATTTTCAATAGATTTACTTAAATGAATATTCTTGATTACCATGTTTGCTACTGGATTTAGTATCGACCAACTACATGCATCAGTGATGGATTTATTCATTACATTTGAAATACTTGCAGTTACACCCTCGAGAGACGCCGTTAATCGTTGCCTCGAAATATATTCTTCAAACTACGCTGAAGATGTTCCCCTATCGAGGGTTTATATTTTTCACAATAATATTAGACAATCTTCATTTTCCATAGTATTTCATTTATTTCTAATTCTTGAGAGATAACGTGAGTCAAGCAAGAATTGAGTATAATATATAACGCACTATGTGACTGGTGTTAAGAGCAGAAGTGCCTCTAGGATTCTTCAGACAAATCATGCCACCGTCGGGACTCGAACCCTAGGAACTCCCAGTCAGGGGCGATGCATTTGCCCAGTGAATTAATTCCCTGAGCCGCCACCGGAGTCTGTGTATATTATCGGAAGTTTTAATGACACCTATCGGGGTGATTACATTCATTTCCTTTCGGCAAAAATGCATTGGCTCTATTTGTAGCCGTACCTTTTCAGGATATTCTGGAAGAATTATAGGAACAATGTTTGTGGGGGTGGTGTATTAAGGCACTACAAAGTTGAAATGCTCTAGGTTACTACATCGTCTTTCTTAATGTATATACTTTGCCCATGATTAATTAAATTAACGAAAGCTTGATTACTACTGTAATGGAACACTAATTTTAAAAAATCTGTCGATACTTCTAACGCTCAGTTTCTGAAGATAGACTATCCAAATAACTTTATTGTTTAAAATGTATTTTTAACACAAACTTGTAAGATACAATGATAAATTTTGAAATTAGGTCATGAACAATTTTTCGGAAATTTGATTACTTTTCGCGTATTTTTGTGTGAAAATTCAAACGAAAAAGTACGTACTCTTTTTTATACGTACTCTGATTTTCTCTGGTGGAGCAGAGGACGCAACTCTGAATTTTCGAAATTTGCAAAAGTTAAAAATAACGCGAGAAAGTATGTACTGTTCTCGTTCTGAATTATTTTCTTGTCGAAACTTTTGTTTTTCAAGCTTTTTAACATGCCGTCGCTTTAACGATTTGAACTTTGACCGGGAAATAAACAGAGCCAACACGTAACACAAGTATTGATTAAATTGTCAAAATCAATGGTTTTGTTTTTGCCATTTTGTGAAATCTTTTTAATTAGATAAAATGTATTTGATTGCTTCGTATTAACATATAGGGGTTAATGAAACGGGGTTGAAGTTTTAATTGCTTTCTTCTGCACGTGGATGATTGAGGAGTATTGCATTCTTATTTGCAGCATTCAATAATTATAGATCTAGACAAATTTGCGAGATCCTTGCGACGTCACTACAACGAGCTGCACATCGAGAAAATCGATCTTGCGTTTTTATGTGCAAAATTATTATTATTATTATTATTATTATTATTATTATTATTATTATTATTATTATTATTATTATTATTATTAGCCACCTAAGATCCCATTAAGGGCAAGGCCCTCCTACTTTTTGCAGGACATGCTGAATGAAGTGAAAGGGTGATGATAGGCGAAATGACTAGGATGATGGTGGGAGGCGACAGGTGGGGTGTGATCGTGGCAATTTTGAAACACCCCAGCATTCGCCTTATGACCGAGGGAAACTACGAAAAACCCGTCAGGACAGCCAGCCGGCCCTCCCGAATGCGAAGTCAGCGCGCTACGTACTGAGACACTTCCCTCGGACGCAAGGCTATAGTTGACAACAAATACTCGTATATTACGTTCAGAACGGAAGGCGAACCCACAAACGCTTCGGTGAGAGCCGTTAAAACCTTCTCACTACATCACCTAACCGGGACGGTGGTACCAATACCAAAAATTCTTAATATGTGTGTCACGGAATAGTGAGAATTTCGAGAAGTGCGTCGCCGGGTGGAAAGCCACGGCCCTCTGTGACCTCGCGCGTGATGGCGGGGGCGGTGGCAGCAGCGCTGCTGCGGCCGGGGAAGCAACTGAGCGGATTTATTGGATTGCTCGCCTCGCACACGCGACTCGCGGCGCACAATAGCATAGAGGCTGGCATTTACGACCTATAACCGATGCCTGCGCTGGTTTTATTTTGATTGAACCTTTGCGGTGCACTCGATGGAGAGAAGCGGTGTACCGATGGCGTCCGCAAAGCGCTCTGGAATGCTTTTCATTTCCGTTGTTGGCAGCGGCCGCCGGGGGGGGGGGAAAATCAGGACCTACGGAATTTATGCAGGTGATTTTTTAATGCAAAACCGCTTTGTGCGGCGTGTATGAAAAACGTAAAAAAAGTATTGTTTTGAAGAGAATATGTTTCACCTTTGTTTTGGGAATTTTATATGCTCTCAATGTTTTATTTGTTCTTCATGTGTATTGTAAAGTTGCATTTCAATAGGAAAATATATTATATACATTTATTGAACATCTTGTTATGTATTATTATATTGGTATTATGGTGTGTATTGTAATATGAAAATGTTACGATTGGAACCGACATGTGTTAGCTGAATGAATCGATGTTTGGAAAAGTAACATTATCAAATATGTGCAATCATTTTCATTGTGAGTAAGAGCAAACTGATTCAGTTTCACAGTACGCATTAAAATATTTCACTGTTTTGTGCTCACGTGACATCAATACGAATCGGCGTGCTTTGTTCGGGGCCCTTCAATATTACAATTCCACCGAAATATCCAAGCGGGTTGAAAAAAAAAAAAGAACCTCCCACCAAACATGTGATCTCCATCGTTTAATGCACGAGGCTTTGTACCAACCACTCTTTCTTTTGTTCCAGGTAAGCCAGCCGCATTGCACAGCGGGGCGTGCGCAGCTGCGAAATGTAGGTCAGTTACGAGTCCATCTCGGCCGGCCGCTCCCGCGTTCATAAATCCGGCGAGATGAATTGCATGTTATTTCCATTTTCGCGCTCGCGTCGCATCAGAGCCGGGCTCTCCGGCCAGCCCCTCTGAATAAGGGCTGTCGGGTAAACGGGAGCGAATTGCCTCTACAGCGCGGGGCGGGGCGGGGCGGGGTAGGGCGGCGCGGGGCAGGGCGGGGCAGGGCAGGGCGGGGCAGGGCAGGGCAGGGCGGCGCGGGGCGGGACGGGACGGGACGGGACGGGACGGCGCGGCGCGGCGCGTGGCGTAGCGGGGCGGCGTGGGGCGGGGCGGGGCGGGGCGACATGCGGGCAGTCAAATTAGCGGCGCGTAGCAGCAAAACGGCGTCCCGACCGCGTCGCGCTCGCTGTCCTGGTTCACGCCGGCTTCCCTCGCCCCGCACGCACGCCCCTGCCGTGCCGGCGACTCTCCATCTCTGGGCCTGCTTGAAATCTCTGTAGCATCGTAACAAGCTTTCGTAACTGACGTATTCAATACAAGAGTAAGACGAAATGGACCACGTTAAGTGGAGCACGCTACCTTAGAGTCAGACTGACGTAACTATAATTTTTGTTTACAACCATGACAATCAGAACTTATTTGTGCATCTTAGGAGTGAACAAATATTACTAAATATGTTAGTATAGAAGTCAGGGCTTGACGTATTTACATAATTATATCTAATTGGAGTGAAAGGGCCGTAAAAGGTGTTGTATTTGTCTGTCTGTAAATATTGCGTGTGTGTAGTTACGTCAGTCTGACCCTAAAGAAGTTTGTTCAAAAGAATCCAGTCTCTGTCTGGAGGAGAATTCTAGCGGCCAGCAGCCCTGATCGGTAGTTTTCTGTGTTTCTCCCAAGAACCCCGGGCGAATGCCGGAGCAGTACCGTACAAACGGGCCACGGGCTGCGCGCGATCTCGGCTTCCTCTTCCTTGACCTATCCTCACCCCTTACACACACACTTACACTAACACGCATTACACTACCGCACATGCGGGGAGACCCGTCAGGAGCTAAAAACTTTTCCCGGCGGGGGGGGGGATCTGGTGGGAGATATCTGGTTGGGGAAAATTCCGTTAGCCGACGGTAGGTCGGCGCCGTGTCTTGCCGTACTGCGGGAGAAAGATCACCGCTGCCTCCCGAGCAAAAAACATGCATTACACTTACGGGACTAATGACCCTGGTAGTTGACGTGCCCGGAGTCACTAAACAATTAATCGAATGACGCTAACGACGTGAGTGCCGCCGAGAGACTTGAGACCCGATGGACAACTCCGCTACATCTACACTCCGATTTAAAGGTAGTGGCTCTTCAAGCACACGATCTGGAAGCAGTGGACATAGTCATCCAACCGGGGGCTCCAATACCAGTCACAACAATACTCCTGATTGGATGACAGTGTCCCCCCCCCCCTCTCCGTCGAGCTCGTGCCCTTGAAGTACAACAGTGTTTAAGTCGGAGTATAGAGTCTCTCTCGTCTTGCCATCGTCTGCCCCCACCCCCCACCCCACCCTCTCCCCCTGCTGAAGATCGAGCTTTAGAAGTTACTCTATTTAAATCGCAGAATAAAATTTTATTCCCGCTCTTTTCGTGAGCCCTTATTTCGCTAGATGCGAGGGGAGTGAGGGAGGGGTGATTATTTCATTGAAAGGACTATTATATGAAACCTGTAGCTTGTTTTTTGATGCACACTATTTTCTATTAGACGGGAGCAAACATTTCTGGTTATCAGATTTTGTCAACAAAACTTGTTGCTATCATTTAATCCGAATTCGACTAACGTTAGTAAATGTGTGGGGGTAGGTATGCTGGGGCTCAAGAAAGCGTGCGCGTGTAATATTGGAACACTGGGCGGTCTTTCTTCACCCCTGCCCTGCTCCTCGGGTGCGTGGCCTCCGGCGCAGCTGACCTCGGAGCGTGCCGTCCCGCGCCGTCCCGCGCCGCGCCGCGCCGTTGTTATGACTGCGGCGCCGGATGCAGCGGGGGCTGCGGCCGCATAAACCGCCGAGGTAGACGCAACACTCGGAGGCCGGCGGCGCACCGACTCCCCTCGCCTTCCACGCACCGCACGAGCGGCCACCTGCGCTTTCGCTTTGCGGAGGAGAGGCTCGCAAATGTATCGCGCATTGTACGCGCATCGCTGCCTCTCCGCGTATTTATTTCTTAACTACCGGAGGGGGAATTAAAATATTTTTAAACGTTTATTTATTTATTTATTTTTAACAATATGGGAAATAGCCATGACGAAATTGAGAGACGAATAAGCTTGGGGAGAAACGTGACACGAAGTATAAACTCTGTCTTATGGAACAAAACCATCACTGACACTACTAAAAGACGTCTTTACTCCTCGCTAGTTAAGAGTGTTACAACATACGGTTCAGAAGTTTGGGAGATCGATAAAAGAACAAAAGGGAAGCTGCTGGCCCTTGAAATGGACTACTTTCGTAGAAGTTGCTGTTATAGCAGACGTGACAGAATCAGGAACGACGACATAAGAAAGAAAATGAATGTAAAGAAATCTATCCTTGACGAAATAGAGAAAAAAACAAATCGTCTGGTACGGTCATGTTATGCGAATGACAGACGAAAGATGGCCAAAACGAGTCCTGAAATGGGTGACAACAGAAAGACAGAAGAGAGGAAGACCCAGACCTGCATGGCAGCAGGGAGTGCAAGAGGCTGTGACGGCAAGAGAAATGCCAGATGATCTATGGTCCAATAGAGAGGCATGGAGACTGAGAGCGGAGAAACGGCGACAGCTGTAGAGCAACTCCGTACTCTATATATATATATATATATATATATATATATATATATATATATATAATTTATTTATTTATTTATTTATTTATGGGAAAATATGATATGTAATGATTGTAATATAGCGGACAAGAAAGTCTCCCTAGTTGCTGATGTGAGTGCTCACCACAGAAATGATATTGCTAGGACGCCCTGCAGCTTGTAACGAAAGAAAAAGCGAATTGCGTTCTCACCACAATCATGATAGATGCTGGAATTTTTGTTTTTCCAGTTTTTGGTTCATTAAATAGAAATATTTGGTAATTAATTTTTAAATTAATAATATACGTGAGAGTAATTTTTGGGTCTCATCCTGGGCAGAACTGGAATGCCTGGCTTATTATTCGCAGATATTATTAATGAGTACAGCACGAAACCTATTTCATAGAATTCTAGTTAGTGATTGTTTCAGTGGCAGTAACTGTGTCCTCACACCACATTTCTTTTTTACCGTAATGCATTCGACCTTAAGAACAAGTAAAATAAATGTTTTCAAATGTATTTTTTTTTCGCTGCAGAACAAAGGTACCTTCTACAAAAACACACCGCTTGTGACATTTACTTCCTGTTTCCTCACCAAGCATTTTCTCAGAAAAATATGCTTCTCCACGAAGCGTATTTCACCGCAGCGTGTAGAGACGGTGTCATACCATCGCATATCAACGCAACTTTGTATGAAATTTCACAACTTCAGAACAAAAATCGTTTTATGTTCGTTTCCATCCAAGAGCGCCCGTTTACAGTGCAACTACCTCGGCGGCAAACTGTGAAGAGTCTTCCGCGAAAAGTGGAGGTGGAATTGAGAGTTCATTAAAAACGAGATGCACGGGCATGCATAAAGCGCGTTGCCCCGTCGTAAAAGTTGGCTTTACGAGGGCGATAAAACGCATTTGTCGTCTTCGCCTGCTGCAGCGTAGCATTGTCGTCGAGTCCGCCCTCTCATGCGGCGTCCGAAGCTCAGGTGGACATGAAGCTTTGGTCTTCGGGAAGTGGATAGGGTAGTAACGCCACTTTTTTTATGGTCTCGTCAATATGCTCTTTGGCTTTCGCCATCGTGTTGGGAATTGCCTTGGTTTTAACACGGAGATCGGGAGTACATGATGTACAAAAGAGGAATGCATGATGTAGTTGTAAATAGTTAGAACTGAATAAATTCAAGTCGTAATGAATAATATATCGGTATTAATTTGTGAGAATGAAAGGAACGAAAAAAATTAAAGTTACACGCCATTATTCATTTTAAACTTTTATAACAATTATTTTGGAAATTGATTTTATTTATAAGTCGATTTAAGTTATTAAAATTGAATAATTTTTTATAATAATTTATTTACAAAGGATGTTTGAGTTGTACAGATGAATTGCGTGTATTTATATATATTTCCAGTATTTAATTCTGAAATCTATTAAGATATAATTGTAGTAGTATTCCGAAGTATTGTTAGTTTCAACCATTTGTAATTATGTTAAGTATTACATATTACTTGAATAATATAAAAATGTGAATTTATGTTTTAATTCTAGTTTGATGAAACCTTTTATAGGTTCGTTGTGGTCAGGAAGTAGAACATCACATAATTAACACTGAGAGACGTTCCAACATTTCAGTCATAAACGTGACGCAGTTGCAATAATACGAACCACAATAACAATAACAATTAACCTTTATTGCTTCCTGTGTAATTTGAATTAGAAATTGTGAAACAGCCTTTCCAGAAAATAAAAAAAAAAATTGAAACTTTACTCTAGAAATGCCATTATATCATTTTCAATTACATTATTTACTGTAATTGGCGTACATGTTAAATAATATTCGTGGAATTTGGGATGTACTATAGTAACGCGACTCCCTTATTAGATTTGGAACATGAAAGCAATTTCTCACGGTTCCAATTATTGTTGCTTCGGAGAAGTTCTAGTAGGATTATAACAAAAACATTCTGCATCAAATCTATGTAAACATTCCGCACTTCGTAAATCCTTCTTTTAATTATGAGTAGTAGCTAAAAAATGGAACAGAAAAACAATTTAAAAAATTTCACAAAAATGTCTCACACAATTTTTCTGTAAAACTTTTTCTGGGATCGAAGAAAGTGTGCTAGTAAAAATGATGCAGGGGTAGTAAAAATCACCGAATTTTCGAAAATTACAAAAATATAAATATGATGGACACACTTGCAACATTTTTGATGATAGTATTTGTTCTTTGTTGGGTTAATTTTGTTCTCAGTGAAACCTATTCTTGAAAATTAAATTTTTACAGAATGTCATTCACAATTTTTGAAGATATGAGAGATTATCGCATAATTTTGAATGAAATTGGGCGAGTTGATGGCGTACAACGAAATAAATAACAAGGACGGTTCCATTTCCCCTCATTTATATAAATACCTCGATGCATTCAATCACAAGACAATCGTACAAGCACTGAATTGGATGGGTCCAAGAGCCACATCTGGTTTATATGTAATGGTACAGGAACGAGATGAATTGAGAGGCTACCAGGGCGCGATGTTCGGGGAGTACGATGGTGCTCTTCATCACCAAGGGAGCGCTAGTTACCACGAGAAGACCTCGTAGGTCTCATAGACGCCGATATATGGCAGCGGAAAGCAGGGGTGGGGGAAAGCACAAAGGAAGCCCCGACTCAATATGAAGGGGAACTTACTAGTAGGAGAAAATCAGTACCATTTTGTAGGGCCTCTAATTGGTTCTCTTGTTTCAGTAGGTCCAACGTTGTCGTGTCACCTGCATGAACCTCACGCGACGCTCGTGGTCGCGCTGGAAATAGTCTGAGCCACTCTCATTAATCCCTTTAGAAGAGCCATCCTTTCTATTTTTTCAACTTTTTTCTGCATTTCTAACACTCAAAACACGATATTCAGTGTTATGCGTTTCAAATGAGAATTTAAAACATGAGTAAAGAAAAGTAAAATTAGGTGAAATTAGCATTGTAAAAGTAGTTTTTAGTGACCTTTGTAAATCTGATTCTTTTGTGAGACTTTGATGAAAGAAAAAAAAAAATTCACTGGAGTACGGTGAGAATCGTGTGGACGCGTTATTTCTGCTGCGGGTATTGAGATGGCCAGTGCGCGACGCTGTTATCCATTTGGGAATCCGAGAGAGGTAAATGAACGTTCCGTGCCAGCCTGTGGATCGATATGACATGCCGCTCTCGCCGAGGCAATTGGATCGTATTTGCCAGTTAATAGACGAGTTGTATTAATGAGTTTTCATTCCAGTATCGCGGTCGGGGATCGTGTGTTTGCTGTTTATAAATAATTACGTATAAATGTTGAAGTGATACTTTCGGGCGCTGTTTCAAATGGAATTCATGTGCGTCGAAAATTGTTTCATTTCTTTTCTGCTCTCGAATGTTTGTAAAAGAAAATTTGATAAACGGTCATTGTTGAATATTGACAATGTGTTGCAAATAATTGCCGCGCGGGATTCGCTATTCGTGTTTTTATTGCACATGCAATAATTTACACTTAATTTTACGTATAAATTACAAGCCATTCGTTCCCTGGGCTATTACATTGCAGAGAGCTGTACAGAGCAGCATAATGACTTTACACGTAAACTTTGAAGAGCCATAAAGCATATTGTGATCTTTTCATTATGGTGGATTATTAATCAAGTCATGAATGGGGACCGGATTCATCTCGATCACTGAAAAACAGCCGTGTGTATTTTTAGCGAATCGTGCGCTATTTTTTGCAATTAATTCAAGGCAAAAATCTGCGTTGAATGGACGTGAAAAACTAGGGAATTAATATTATTAATTTGTTATAGGATGGTGCATTAAAAAGAGAATAATAGTAAAATGTCTGAGGGATTGGTTTATTAACCTAATTTAAAAGTCGAAAACAATTTTTTTACAATAATTACACCCGAGACATTCACGTTTGATACGTACGAATAATGGGGATTGCGTTTTTATTCGATTACTGGAAAATGGAGTAGACAGTGCTTTCAAAAGAACCTAATTTTCCTCTTTCACAGGGCTACAACTGTGTATTGACGAAGTTTCGAGATGCTGTATACGCCCAACTAAACAAGTTCGACGTATGAAACGAATTCGTTTACTTAGCGCAAGTTCACTCTTGATCGAGGCAAGTAGGAACACGCCATTAAGAAACTACGGGAGACTTGTTCTTTCTTGTTTGTTGTACTTGGAGCTGGTGTAAACTTCAGAGGCCAACTTAGAGAGGTTTCTGCGAAAGAGGTGAGAATTGGTAATGATTTTCATCGATTCGAGCTTTCTTCTTAACCTGAAACGATAAAAAAAGAATACTTCATGGCGGGGTTTTCAAAAGAAATTTTCCTCGGAAAATGGGGAGACAGTACTTTGCCTAAAAAGGATATTTAAGTATTTTTGACGAGTAGTTAAAATGTAAGTGCATTTGAATGTATTTTTATCGAGTAAATTGTATTGTTTAAAATATTTTCTCCATAATATTTTCTGTAAATGTGATATGCGCATATGATGTGAGTATAAATACTATAAACTAAGCTAACTTCTACTTGATTAGGTTTTTTGTCTTGAAATAACAAAATACTACAAACGTGAGGTGATAGAAAACTGGGGAGAGTTAGAATTATGTTACTACCTCTTTAAATTGCCTATCAATGAATTTAACTATTACTTGGACATGCGACATAAGTTACATGAATAGAACTCAGAAACAAATTGGACATTTATTTATTTAGTTGTTTTCATGCTGTAGGATAATTTGCAGAGAGGCATACACCCCTTGCAACGGCGGATCCCTTGCAACGCCTGGATGTGACTCTCCAGACGTTGGTCTCAGGTGGTCCGAACTAACAGGTCGGGAAACCGTGCGGTTTCGTTAGGACGGGAAATGAACGTGACTGGAGGGATTTAATTTGGTCAGGAACCTACCAGAGTCGTTTCACATGCTGCAAGTATTACATGGCACTGAATATTTTCCTCACTTCGAAAATCGACTGTCCTCTGTCGGGATCGTGCTAGCCAACTGGTATTTTGGAAGCAATAAAACATTTTAGATGATTTGTGTACGAGATGATATTTTCAGTATTGTGTTCCATATGCTTACACCGCAAGAGACGGAGGTTCGCTAACTCTAAAGCGTGTTGGATTCCTCTTATCCCTGCCGCCGCCGTGGGTGCCCTTCCTTCCCCTTCCCCAAATACACTGCCGCCCCCCCCCCCCCCGGCGCCGCCTGCACCGCATCAGAAGACGAAACGGCAGTAATCCACCGCAAACAGGACTGGCTGTTCGTCGACTGGCGCAGCTGTGCGCGCCCCCACAACCCACGCGACGGGCCCAGGCGCAGATGCGATTCCCACAGCGGCTCCGAACACCAGCTCGGGGTTGCACACAGTATTCGTTCCCGCTTTCGGCTCTACCAGCTTACACATCGCGAGTGGAGGGAGTGTTGAGATTCCGCGTGGCTGAGGCGTAACGAAACAAAATCACACGTGTAGGCAACGGCACCCAGACAGGAAATTGGATTTTGGTTTGCAGTTCCTCCATTAAGTCATTACAGCTTTCTATGTGCACGGAGAATTTTCATAAATGCGCGTCTCAGTGGGTGAGTGATTGGGTTTTACCTGCCTGTCCAAGTCCTAGAGCGCGGGTTCGATCGCGACTGGGTGCGTGTCCTTCGTACTACGTGCGGCATGTAAAAGAACCCTGAGTAAAGGTCCGGCTAAATTAAATTCTCCTACAGTTCTCGACCTAGACTCATCCCTTATTATCTTAGCCGGGAAATGCCTCTGATAATGGATAAATATTATCAAGGTCCTTGTTGTGGCGATCCTGGGTGGTGGCTATTAATGGGGGTCAAAATTTACTGGGAATACTGAGAGTCTACTAAAGGTGCGTTTACACGAAGAGACAAAGTCTCCTAACTTCATGACGTCACGGAGATAAACTCTCTCTGACGGCTTTACACGGTTCGAAATATCTCCCGAAACGCGAGTCTCCTAACACGGGAGAGTTGGTTCCTGAGATATCTCCGGAAAAGTATCTCCTTGCTGTTTACACTTGATACAAATGTGTCTCGATGTTCTCCGGCGCAGCCATCTTGAATAAGTAGCGGCGAGCAGTTTGAGGTTAGAATGTGACAACTGTTTCAGCTGCCTGTGGCACTTTCACAATTTTGAAGAAGCGGAGGAAAAGAAAGAGACAAGTGTGAGTGATTTTGTTTTCTTGAGAAAAGAAGAACTGAGTTTATAAAACGTTGATGGCGTAATTGCAAGAAGAGGATTTTTTTAAAAAATATTTATTTGCTACCTGTTCAATTGCATTACATTTTTTCAGAGACAATAAAATAAAACAAGTTTTAATTTATGGACGATTAAAAATGTTTTTTGGAAAACGTGGTCAGAGTCCAGGATGAGGAAAATAATTTTGACCTAATGTAAAGGTTTGAAAAAATGGGTAAAGTTGATAATTTGTTTTAGGAACGTTTAGTGAAGTTAAGTACAAACGAATTGAAAGAATCAATTTTAAGTTCTCTGTAAATTTGTGTTATGATATAAACTAGGAAAGATATCAAATGTTGCGAAGGAGATTATTTTGAATTATTTGAAATTTGTTAATTTTGGTAGAAGAAGCATTACACTTAGGGCAGGCATATGAAAGAGAAAACCTAATTATGGTTTTATATAACAAATTTTTACAACTGATCCGTAATTTGAAGTTTTAATTTATTAAAGGATGTAATAAAAATGACATTATTATAAACGGTAATGATTTCATGTACAATAACTTCGTAACTTCAAAAGGATTTGATTTTTTTATTAGGAAATATCTCACGGAATCAAAAAGCAAGAAAAGTGGAAAAGAATTTATTTCGGAAAGAGACTTGGTTTGACGGTCCGGCGGTTTTTGGCCTCAGGAGATACATACAGTAATTTGTCATTTGTATTTATAATTCCCCAGTATATAATTTCCCACAAAGAACAGAAATCCACCGATCACGTTGGAATGCCGCAGACACAGACAAACGCAGAATGGCTAATCGAGCACGTGAACTCTTGCAAGAGAGCAAAAAGTCTTCCAACTCTCTTTGAATACTATTTATCTCCCAGGAGATACGATTCCTCATCGATACCAGAGCCTTTACACTGCTCTCTTGCGGAGACTTCGAAAATCTCTTGTGACGTCATGTCTCCGGAGAGAAGATCGCTCTCCTGAGAGTTTACACGTGTCTCCTAACCAGTTCCGGAAAGTTAGGAGAGAAAACTCTCTTCGTGTAAACGCGCCTTAAGAGGGACCTGGAGAATTTCTTGCAATTCGCCAATGGCCCAAGTGCCCCGGCATTACAAACAAGAACTTACTTTAGGATCAGTTAGCCAAACGCGTGATGGGAAAGTAATATATATGACATATATTTTTAATAATATTTTCCTCGTATTGTTTCTTCATTGGGCAGATAGTGTCTAGTTTGCCTCTGCTCACAGCTCACTCGTAGTCGTCATGAGGTTTACTCCACTTCCTTTTTCGTTTCCTTTCGTATTTTCCGTTTCCTTTTCTCACTATACCTCTTTCCTTTTTTCTGTTCGATCCGATATTATTTTTCATTTTCTATCTCTTTGTCATTTATTTCTCTTGTTTTGCATTTGATAACTGTGAAGATAACATGATATGGTGACGAGAGGGGGTGAAGGGACAAACACAAATGCAACAATGCCCGAGGCGAGACACGAATCCGCAATACTTCGGTCCGACATCGCTACGCCACTACAGCCTTAACGATCTCGACCATCCAGGCCAGCTACATATTTTTGTTTGAGCCTTATTTACTTACTTTACTACTTTCTGTAATTTCCTTTACTTTATAGAATTTCAATTTCCAACTTTATCTTTCTTTTCGTGCGGTACCATATCGTCCACGTCGCCCTTCTTCAGTGTGCAGGCTTTTCCTCCCCTACCAAATTCCTTCCACTCGCGTTCACCCCCTCCCCCCTCGTCCTTCCCCTCGGCACTTCTACGTCAGCGGCGCGGGGTCCTCCGTCTTCACCAGCGCGCGAATAAACGATTATGCTCAGTGAACGTTTGGCGCACCCGCCCGCTTCTGCTGGGCGCCAAAATTACGCTCGGGCACCAGTTGTGGCTGGCAGGTCCCCTCCCCCCTCCACGGATCTTTGCGGACGAGATCTGTCGAGATACACCTCTAGTAGGACATACGGAGAATTTACAGCGATCAGCTAGGACGCGGGTATCCAATGAGCATCGTTACAATTTACTTTTTGATATTGAAACCCCCGATTGGATAAGCGCGTCCGAGATGATCCAAAGTTAATTCGCCGTACGTTTAATCGGAGTTCGGTAGTTTGACCGAGCAGTCCATCGGAAGTCTTGCCAGGGATCTCGAAGACGTAAAGAAAGGAGATCTTATAATTCCACTCGATCCACAGTTAAAGGTATTCAGTGTTGTGGTGGAGGATTTACGGATCCGGAAGGAACTATCCCGGATTTGTTATGCTAAATGTATTGTTTTCATTTACTCTTATCCCCTTCCTTACTTTGTTCCTCCTCCTGGCCAGCCGCGGCACTAATGACTTCTTTACGATCCCTTCCCTGTAATGCCATTGAAAACTTAGAATATTTTGTGAACGCTATTTCGAATGTTAATTAAGTAACTATTTGGAAACTTTAACAAAAGATCTCTGATTTTTTTGTTACTGCCTTTATTTTGGCTGCGTGGCACTCAATAATGTCACTCGTGGTTTGTCTTATCATTATTTCTAACACAGTTGTCGATTGGATTTTTAGCAGCGTATACAATTCGGGAATATTCCGATCTTTTTGTATGCTGTAACAATTCTCGTGAATGTTTGCCTCTAATTTTATCTAATTAAATGGCACTTTTTGTTATTTAACGTCGCATCAACTTCCAGATCATTAGCGGCCACTATTGCTTGTAACGGTATGGTAACCGTGAGGATTACACGATATAATGAAGATGATGATGATGATGATAGGGGGGGTGAAAGGACGAACACAATACAACCATGCCCGAGGGGGGAATCGAACCCGCAATCCTTCGGTCGGAGATTGCTACGGCACTACTGCCTTAGCGATCTCGGCCATCCGGACCGGCAATTCGCACTTAATTTTATTATATTGAATGTTTTAGAGCGTAAGAGTTGGGTAACATGGAATTGAAATGCATACTCATCGTGTTGCCATACGTTTGGAATTCTTGACGTATTCCAAACGTCCTTGATTCTATTCAAAACCTTCAAACAAGTGCGCCGGCCGCCGGTCCGGATGGCCATTTCGGCAACTGCTAAGGCAGTAGTGCCGTAGCGATTTCGGACCGAAGGATCGCGGGTTCGAGTCCCGCCTCGGTAATGGTTGTATTGTGTTCGTCCTTTCACCCCCTATCATCATATCGTGTCATCCTCGCAGTTACCATACCGTTACAAGCAATTGTGGTCCCTAATGACCTAGTAGTTGATGCGACCTTAAATAACAAAAAAATTACTACGCGCGCCGGCCCATTTAAATCCGGCGAGGTAATTTTTGTTCGCGGCGACAGGAGGCCTGTGAGCGTTCGCGTCTTGCGCGTTGGGAGAGCGGGCTCGCGTTGTCTCGCGACGCGCTCTTCGTTATCTCAGCTGAGGACGCGGGCTCATGTTTATGCACGAGGCCAGTCCGCGCCGCCGAGTGGGTTTCGCTCGGGTACTTTAAAACTTGCCGGAATGCATCCGGCCCGGTCCCGGCGACGCCTCAAAATGCAGGTCAGCAAAAACTCGAAACCGGCAATTCCCGTAATCTGAGGGATGACTATCCTCACCCATATTTGAGAACACAAAAAACGTATTTGTGAAAAGCCACTTTAAACAAAGATCGAAAGAATTATTGCATTCGTTATGTCATATGTTTCAGTGATTAATCTCTGTATTAAACAGCTGAGGGTTATTTTTAAATCTTGTATCATTAATGTATTTGTGACTTTAAACAAAGAACGAAGAATTATTATATTAATTATGTCATATGTTTCACTGATTAACCTTTATATTGAACAGCTGAGTGTTTTTTAAAAATCGCTATTTCAATTTCTAATATTTTTATTTAAATAGTACTAGACAACTTGACATCGTGAGGGGATGTATCATTTGGGGCTTTGTGACGGGGAAATGTCTGGTAACAAATACTTTGCTTTCCTTGTCGATGATCATACTCTTCCAGTTTTCTCTAGCCTTGTCAGAATTGTAAACTTCACTTGTGTAAATATTCACTCCATTTCTTTCTGTTTATTTTCGAGTCTAAAAGAAACCAGGAAGAATAATTCCCCTAACGGTAACCCTTCCCACATTTCTTCCTTCATACCGCATAATAAAGTTTGGGGCTGCAAGTCTTTCGGGACGTCGTTGTTTAATAATTTGCGAAGGTTTTGTGACGAGCAACTGCAATCATAAAAGAGTAATAAAGATAATGCGGTAATGATTACGAGAGTAATTTATATTCAGACCACCCGTTCTCGCAACGTCGAGTTAAGTTGTCGGGTAAATCAGAGGACAGGACATCCCGTTTTCTTCGCTTACAGCCCGTGTTTGATCGGTCTACATGTTAATGCGGAGCGGAGGTTGTTGAAGTAATGAAGGTACAAAAATTGAGGGTAAAAAAAATTGTGCCAGAATGGAATTTTCGTTTTGATGGCGCGCCGCTGACACGCAATAAGGCACTTAGTTGTAATCGTTGTGCTCGTCGTGACTTGGAGTAAAGTGAGAGGTGGACGCGGAAGGGGGTGGGGTAGTTGCAGCGACGTTCAACATTCGTGGTGAGGGGTGATTTGTCATGGAATTGGGCAAGAGAGCCATGGAATCCTTTCTTTATAATATTTATTTTATAATAGACATTCTTTTTTACATTCATTTTGGTTGTTTTTTTAATCAGCAGATTTAACTCATTAAAAACATTTTCCCGACAGATGCGTTAGTCAGGAAACAACCCTTTTACAGTTAAGTCTCTTTATCTTCTACATTATTAAGCCAAGGAAATACTCTGACGGCTTTGTATAATATTTAAGTCGCCATCCACACAAAACGTCTCAAATGTACTCATGTTGGAGTTGCTCTCCAGGGGTTCATCACATTGAGGACGAAACGTAGACTTTTGTTAAGAAATGAGCACGTGCAAATGCAGTGCGCAACACACGTGATGCTGTAGTCCATTAATCGTGAAATCTGTGTTTACGGACACCTAACGGTGTCAGAGTTGTTTCTCAGATCATAACCTACAAAATGGGATCTTTTTGGCGGATTAGCTCTTCTGAGTAGCCTACCCCTACTCCGTAGCCCAGGTGGTCAGAAACAAACTTGCGAAATCGATGTAAAATTAAATTCATTGTTCAAAACTGTGTGTGATATTGTCCAACAAGTCTAACACTTTCTGTGTGTTAATTAACTCTTACCAACATTAGAGGGTTAGGTCGTACATAGTACCGGTCTTGTGGAAATCACGATTCAGGGTCTGGCCGTTGGAAGTGGAGCCCCATTGTGTAGTTATTTCCCCTTTAAAACAATAATTTGCGAAATTCTTGATGTTCAGTCCAGCTAGTATTGTTTAATAATACTGACTCTACCACTTTTTCTCTGTTTTGGCAGAACCAAGACGACATTGTAAAAACAATCTTTGAAAACATATTATTACGTGTAGAGAAAATAATACGAAAAAATTACTTTTAATTTCTGAATAAATGTCATCGCCTTTTAATATGTACTAGTTGAATCGTATAGATTACGATGTAAGACACGCAATTCGGGAGTCCGTTAACCTGGTTTATAAGCCTTAGTGCATCGTTTTCGAGTTAGACGCGATCGTTACTAATGGAATTTTGCGTGTAGCTTGTTCATCTGCTTGATCTCCATCCCATATTCCTTTTTTTACCGTTCGTTTGAAGCATTCCTGGGTACGGTAGAAATCTGCTCTCCAGGAATTGCTAATTTTCGTAGATTTCTTGTTGATTGCGTCTTATAAATTGTACTAAAAAGTCCAATGTTTCTTAGTTTATAAGAAAGGAATAGTTTAAATAAGATAAGTTTTTAAAATAAAACGTAACAGAATAGCATTCCATTCAATACGTAAGCCGCACTTTTCAAATGGGACTTGGAGAGTGTTGGAAAGTACTCAAAAGGAAGTAGACAGTGCGTTAGGCAATTTCGTTCTCTGGCGGTTCCTGCCGGGCGATTCTTTGGTGTCGTCATCTCAATGTTAAATGTTCCCCTCCTACGAAAATTAACTACCCGAAAGTTTTAATTGGTAATTGGTAATTGAAGACAACTCTAAAGGTTTTTCGCCAGCAGATCCCCAGAGGAAATGAAAAAAAAAGAGTCGTGTCTGCAATTTCATAATTGCAATCCGTAGTTCTCCGTTTTCCTAGCGACGAACAACTCGTCGAGTTGCTACGACAGTTTTATTAGCGGTATTAGCATTGCGAACGAAATTATGAAATGAAAAAAAAAGAGTCGTGTCTGCAATTTCATAATTGCAATCCGTAGTTCTCCGTTTTCCTAGCGACGAACAACTCGTCGAGTTGCTACGACAGTTTTATTAGCGGTATTAGCATTGCGAACGAAATTATAACTTGTAGGATGGGAATGAATTCTAACGAAAATTCATTTATTTTTGATTTAAAAGGAGCGTTGCATTGAGGAAAAAATGTTTTGAGAGTTGTTTTTGTAAAGCATGTTTTTATTTTATTAAAAATATATTATTTAATTTTTTGTTTTGTTTCGTGCCCCCGAACATCTATTGTTGCCTCTAGTTTTTCCATTAATAATAATAATAATAATAATAATAATAATAATAATAATAATAATAACTTTATAAAATTAAATTTTATATATATTTTATGAATTATTTATTAATGTCAAGTGATATAGTGAGTGCATAGGTCGTTAGCGAAAAGTGGATGCATTGCTATAACGTTTTAGTGGGAGAACAATCCGGAAACAAGGGAGGAATATCCATACACATCAGGAGAATAATTTGTCACTTCATGATTTACGAATTACAATAGCGAAGGTCGCACTCCAATCATGTTGTGCAGGGAAGAGCACTTTTTTCGAGGTCAGAAGCACGTGCAGTCGCCTATGATGGGAGTCGTAGTTACTTTTATGTGTTTGCTTCTCCCTAACCGTTAAAGCAATCATGATGCCGTTCTAAAATGTTCATGTCCGTTCTCAATTTGCTCATCACTTTATCATTTTTGAATCAGAGTAGATACTGCAGAGGATAGTAAGATCGTAGAGTGGAAACGGCAAAGTGAACAAACGGAGGGGTTTTTTTTTTTTTTTTTTTTTTTTTTTTTTTTTTTTTTTTTTTTTTTTTTTTTTTAATCTACGGAGATAGTGCTCATTGAAATTAACAGAAGTCAGGGAACAAATATATAAAGCCATTCATCCAAGAATCCATTATTCACTATACTATGTACGAATTTCAATAGCGATAGATGTCAGGGGGAAGAAAAAAGGCTAGAGCAGAAAAAATCTTTAACGGCTGATTCGAGAGGTTCGAAATCAAACTCAAATGGAGATCTGTTGTCCATCTCAGAGTAGGTCGCGCGGCTATTCCGAATCTCACACCGCGCGGCTATTCCCAGCCGAATCTCACAAATAGCAATTTTTTTTTCCTTTCTTTTTTTCCGCTTTATTACGTACGAATTACGATAGCGAGCGAGTGCCAGCAGAGGGCGGAGGAGCGCGGGAAGGACAACGTTGTCGGCGCGGGCGGGGGCGGAGGTCTTTTGTGTCGCCCAGACCGCCCTCTTGCGCCCACCGGCGCTGCGCCCTCAGGGAACGAGCCCTCTCAATAGACGCGCTATCCGTTTCAATCAATACCCTTCTTGTCGCGACGTCGCTCGTCGCGTCCCGCCGAGGAGGCGGCGGCGACGGGAGAATTTTCGGGCTCGTCCGCGAAAAAAGGCGAGGGTTTTCAAGGGAGTTTTCTCGTACGCTCGCGCGAGCTTGCTTGTTGGGGGGCTTGTCACCCCAGTACCACTTTTTTTTTTTTTTTTTTTCCTCCTCTTTCGTTTTACCTCTCTTTTGCCACGCGCGATAGACGGGCTGGTTAGAGCGATGCAACAGGATTTTGATATCGAGTAAAACATGCTTGTTTGAAAGTGTTTTTTTTTTTCGGAAGATCTCATCGCGCTGTAATTAAGTGTAAATACTGCTTCTGTTAAGAGTTAGTGGAGATGGAATGAACAAGACGCAAACGTTGAACGTGACGGCAATGCTCTGGCTGATCTGTCTGGGATATTTATGACGTATGCGGTTATTAAAAAGTAGTATCGTTGCTTGAACAATTTTCGGATTCAAGGCAATCTTGTTGATCCAAAATCGAGGTTTCATAAAAAGTGAATGTAAAATGTGTTGTGTAACTCCTTAATATAATTTGAAAACTCAAATCTCCCTCGAAGCTGCAACATCCCATATTTTAACCAGATGTTCTTTGGAGGAATATTTTCAGGTATTTTACACATAATTGGTGTGATTTGTCAGAGTAATTAAAGCATTGTGTAAATAATAAATATTTGGTTCAAAATTGGGAAACTTGACTATAGTTATTTACTTGGTTTAGAATAATCTTTTAAAAACAGTTATAACTAATATTAATCTATCGAAAGAAATTTCTCAGCCCAGTTTGGAGATTACGATCGCATTTGTAAAAACTTCACACAAAATGTTAAAAATCAGTCAAGAATGTGGTAAATGGTAAAAAATAATATTTTTATTTTCGATATATATTTGTTTTTATTTTCGATATACTGCGTCCGGAAACCTTTCTTTATACAAGTAAACAAATATCTAATGACATAAATTCGATTCTCTTTTATCTTTGTAGCATTAAATGTCTTTTCGTATATTCAGTAATTTTTTATTATCACTCAAAGTTTCAAGTGTTCTTTGCAGTCAACGTCGTGGTTAAATTTAGGTACTGCGAATTATTAAGACAATTCGCACAGTCATGTCTATAACGCATTTCAATTCAACAAACCGTCATTCATTTACATTCTGAAACGAAGTGAAGTACCTGCTCGCTCGTGAGGCCACATGATTCATAACGAAGCCTTCTGTTGTGCTGCAGAGTAACAAGAGGCCTCTTTGTTCCACTTTGCTAAGAGGAGATGCACTGTTATTACGCGACCGAGACGCAAGGGTTTGGTAATTGCAGCTTGCCGTGCCGCGTTACACACCGCGAGGCGAGGAAGTCACTTATTGGTTGCGTGTTCTTGGCTAGCAACTCGAGTTCAAAGGCGACCTGCTCAAGAAACCTGATCACTTGCAACACGTAACATGTCTCTTTCGCTTCGAAAAGCGTTTAACTATAGTGGATAATAATTTATTGCTGACACTCCCTTATTGTTACAATGAAGGTACAATTGGAGTCTTTGTTTTACACGAGTTTACGAGTGATGAAGAATAATGTGGGGTGTATATTCCCTAACAATTTCAATATGTAGTATGGAGATCGAATGCAGTTTCCTTCGACTGCGTTTATGATTCTTTTACATTTCTTTATTCCAAAGTCGGGATGAACAAACATTTGACTAAATAAGTGTTAATGTTTAGAGGTGCCACTAGCAGTTAAGATAATACGACCCCCCCCCCCCCTTTGTTTTTCACAAATTCCTGGAATAAGTTTGAAAATACAATTAAATGGTAATTTAGATGATGCATTGATGATAATGAAACTTTTCAATTTAATATTACCCAATATAAAAAATTACAAAATGGACTTGATATTGCATGCACGAATTCCATCTCTTGGAAACTAGACGTGTCATGTGTTGTGGATTGCCTAACATCCATGCGATTCTTCGTTTCAGAAAATTTGTAAAACGAGGGAGTAGTACTGTTACACGGGTTTTGCAACGGAAGTGACGTCAGCGATGACGTCACTACGTGGGCAAGTGCACGGGTTTTGCAACGGAAGTGACGTCTTCGATGACGTCACCACGTGGGTAACACTACCACAGGGAGGACGTCAACAATGACGTCATGACCTTGTCGCAGATGACGTTAGGACCATGACCGACCGACCCTGACGTCACTTCGCGGACTGTACGAGCGGCGACCAGTTCACGGCACTCTCGTTCTCGCTCTTTTGTTCTTTCTTTCTTTCTTTCTTTCTTTCTTTCTTTCTTTCTTTCTTTCTCTCTCTCTCTCTCTCTCTCTCTCTCTCTCTCTCTCTCTCTCTCTCTCTCTCTCTCTATCACATGCGCGTGAGAACACAGCAGAACTGGGAGATCGCAGGAACAATACATTAATTTTGCATGAGTATACATTTGATATTGAACTTAGCAGTCTCGATAATTTTTATAAACCTTGATAATTTTTAAGTCATGGTTGGAATGAAATTCCTTTTAATACATCCTTTCATAACAGCCTTCGCATAACCCTCGAAACCACACCCTTTCATTACTTTATACATATTTAGGTCCCGCCTTTGACAAACGGACATCCGCATTTAAATGCGATTCAGGCATTCAGACGCTAAATTCAAACAGAGGTGCTGCTTTGCGGTATACTCGTACCGTGGAAGAGACTCCACCCTCACCGCTCCGGCCCTTTCCTCCCAGCTCCATACCGTTTCCTCTTCTTCTCAATCATTCCTCCCGCCCACGCCTTCTCTCCCCCCTAGTCATCCCTCCCCTATGCCCACGGCTCTTCCCCCTAGTCATCCCTCCCCTCTGCCCACACCTTCTCCTCCCCTCTAGTCATCCCTCCCTCCCCTACGCCCACACCCTTTTCTCCCCAAGCCATCCCTTCTGCCTTCCCCTACGCCCACATCCTTTGCTTCTCGCCCGCGCCCTCCGCCCCCCCCTTAAACCCTTCTTCCCTTGCAGGCGGGCGGGTGGGCGGGCGGCCAAGGAAAAAAATCCCCCTTTTTTGAAGCGTCATCGTATTTCTCGCAGCGAGGCGCGTCGAAAAGGGAAAGGGGATAGCTCTCTCCCCGTGATAACCGGATTTCGACCTCGCAGCCTTAATAACCGCGTGGGACGCTGCGAAACGCGCGCTCTGCGCGGGCGCGTGGATGCCGGCGCGGCGCGGCGGGGGCGGTGCGCGAAATAATTCGGAAGCCCCTCCTCCTCCTCCTCCTCCTCCTCCTCCTCCTCCTTTGCGGCTCTCGACTCGGCGAGACCGCGCACGTATTCCTGGAGGATAATTTAATAACCGCGGAGAAACAGGGCGAATTGTAGCGATCCGCACGCTGGCGTTTGCTGGCGCCCGCTTGCGAACTGGGTTTGAAAAGTTTTTTCCATGAGGAAATCGTTGTGGACAACACTGTTCCGGAGTGACTCTACTCTACCAACCAGAGTCGTATTCTCGTCAAATCATTCCCCATTGTTTGTTTGTATGATAGAGCAGGTTAAATGTTATGATTATTTATTCCGTTAGTGTAGTGAATGTGTTATCCCGGGACGTGGCTGTGATTCCTTCCCTGCAAGATAGTGAGATCCGGCGCTGACCTACATGTAAGCTTGCAATGGATTTCCCCTCCAGGTATCTTCTCCCCACGGCACCGCCCAAGTCGGGACGAAGTGTAAGCTCCTCTACTCGTCTCCCGACATGTGTAGTAGTGTAGTTCATGTCAGCATGTGTGTGTGTATAAGGGGAGAGGACAGGCCGAGAAAGAGGGAAAGGAAATATTGCGCGCAGTCTGTGGGCCGTTTGTTATGGTACTGCTCCGGTATTCGTTTCGTATTGATCGGATAAATCACGTATAACTACTGATCAGAGCAACCGGCCCCAAGAATTCTCTTCCAGACAGCAACTGAAGCAATGTAACTAGGGTCGAAAATCCGCCTCCAAAAGGCATTTTGCCCTGAGGAAGGTCGCAGCATGATGGCCGAACCGATGGCATCTGTGCCTAGGACGCGGCTACTTCCTGATAGCCAAGTACATAGTTATTACTGCGCATTCACTACACCTACTGAATTAAAAATTTTCAATAATAATTTCATGGTAATCCTAATAAACCCCACAAACATCAATAATATCGGCGCGGCGTCCGATTATGTTGTTTCATGTGTCTAATAACACTGTGTAGAAACGGCTGGAATTAAAACGTTATTGAGTCACAAAATATGATACAATTTTTTATTATGAGTTTTGCAACTGGTAGATATCAATTTTGTACATTTTTCGACAATTTATCCCAATTTAAAACCCTTAATTCGTCCGTTTTGCAGAGGACAAGTACATGACTCTAACCCAAATCCTACCCTAATCTGTCATACCCATTACTTCGCTATCACACACGAACGATAGCAATACGAGTAGACAAAGCAACCGACATTCACAACCTACGTGCCGCCTGGTGCAACACCTCGTTCTAACTTACACATCGCATTGCCACCGCGAGCAGGCACCTGTCACGGAAGCCGCGCGCCGCCTCCGCTCCATAAGAATCCGCGCGCACTCCGCGAAGGCCGAAACCGTCACCGTCACCGAAAACAGAGTCATCCGCCTTATCTTCCGCCCCCCTCCGCTAACCCGCTTCAATAACCTTAGAGACCAATACAATATGCCCCACATACTCACCTACCTCTATAATTCCTCAGTCCAAACCATACAAAAGTTCATTACCAATCCCCAATTCAGAAATATAATCATACCCCACCACCATATTCTCCGAAATCCCCCCAGACACACACGGAAAAAACATCCCCTTGATATCCTGCAACTCCCCCCTCCCATTACATAGGCCAAAGGGTGGACATAGAATAACCGACAAACGACATAAAACTACGGACTAAACACTAACTCACGACGGACCAAAGAACAACACGTACCTTTTCCCAACCCCTTCTATATCCCATCCCACTCCTTTCCTCAATCCATTTCCCTCCCCTTCTCCTACTACCAAAACCCCTAAACAAAAAATCACCCTATACTTCCCTCTCTCCCCGACTCCCAATCCCCGTCCCTGTACGGGGGAGAGGAGTCGCAACGTTCATAACACAACACCGGAAGAAGACAAAACTGGACGAAGAGTCTCGTAAGAGACAAGCGTACCAGCAAACACACTACAGATCCTCCCTTCCTTCCTTCCTTCCTTCCTCGAAGGCCTGGCTGGCGCTGCCGTTTACGATTGCATTCAGAGATCGCGCGGCGCGGCGCCCCGCTGCGCCGTGGAGGGGGGGGCGCAATTACCCGGCGGACAAGATGCCACCGGGCGATAGGCGGGGCGGGCCCCGCCCCCTCGCGCTCTGCTTAGCCACGCCCACACGCCGCCGCCTGTGAGGGGAAACCGGGTGGCTGCGATTGATTGTTAGTGATTCGTTAGTAGTAGATAGTTTTTGTTAGTGATTCCGGGCGCGTCAACTACCAAGGTACTACAAAGTACCCTAAGTGTAGTGCATGTTTTTGCTCGTGGCGGTGGTTTTCCCCCGCTGTATCCGGCGCCGACCTACCGTCGGCTAGCGGGATTTTCCGCAACCAGATGTCTCGCATCAGCGGGGCATCTCCCCAGCCGGGTATAAGCTCTGAGCTCCCGACCGGTTACCCGCGTGGTAGTGTAGTACATGTTCGTGTAAGGGGTGAGGATAGATCAAGGAATGGGAAGGAAAGATCACGCTAGTTCCGTGGCCCGTGTGTTAGGGTACTGCTCGTGTTAGGGTACTGCTCCGGTAGTCGCCTGGTGTTGATCGGAAAAAAATACGGGAAACTGCCGATCAGAGCAGCCGGTCGCTAGAATTCTCCAGACAGCGACCGAATTCGTACTTGTTGACTAGCTAGTGTCGAAAATCGTGACAATGTCGGGACTCGACCCTAGAACCGCCCTGCCAGAGGGACTACAGTGACATCAGTTGATGCCCTAAGCCATCTCTCCCCGTCTGTGTGTCTACGATGAGAGAGCGAGTTGTAAAGAACCGAAAAATAAATAAAGGGAAAATGGAAACGAAATAAGAAAACTACTGAGAACGACCAGATACTACGAAATACTGCCAGTGAAGAATAAAAAGGAACAGGTAGAAAATATAAATAATAGAAGGAACTGGAAGAACGCGACAAAAGATGGAAAGATGGCAGCGTAACGAGTTATCAACAAACCTTGTTTCCTCAACAAATTACTCAGTACTTCATTTCTTCCTTTTGAAATATTTAATTTCCCGAACTTTGGGGAAAATATGAAAAAACGGGGACATGGGATAGTAAATTTCACACAATGAACAGCCACTTTTGCAGCTCAAACAAGTTTTGCTGGATTGTTCGCGGACTCCGCCACTGAGCGTAGGGACATTCCCCTCGCAGCCTCTGCTTATTTAAATTTTTCACGGACATCATCTCTCATTTATTTAAATAGGGTGTCTGAATGTTAACTAACCAATAAAATACAAACCCAAGGTGTTTAAAATATTTCACTTTTGTTCCTAGTGTAGTGTTAGAAGCAGTGTATTGTAGTGGAGAGTCGTGTACGCTCGTAAAACATGTAAGCCGAAGGTAAATAAAGACTTTTTTTTTAAATTTATTTTCCTGCCTGTTCGGCATAGTATGCCTTTCAGGGGTTTTAATCTACAGTTTATAATTACAGAATTTTTTGGCCATTCGGCTGACAGTATATGAGGGGGACCACACGGTTACCTCGTCAACAAAGTCTGCAGAGCAGTAATTCAAAGAAATTTATTAATTTATTTATTTATTTTAATTAATGTATTTATTTAATTTTTCAGCAGCGGAATTGATTAATGGGAGGGGATGGAAATTATTCTAATTTAAGGTGGTTTAAGAGAGTCTTTGGGGTATCGAGAGATAATGCGGGTTGGGATGGAAGCATTTTTGCCTAGATCAAATATCTGTGCACTTGTACACGACGGAAGAAGGGTGAAAAATCTGTTACTCATCCGTTGAATGTATTCGCTAATGGAAGGAATGTTAAGCTCTCTGTGAATTTGCATATTTGGAATAAACCAAGGGGCTTGCACGGCTTTTCTTAGGTACTTGTTTTGAATGATTTGTAGTTTCTTTAGATGTGTGTTTGCTATATTGTTCCAAATTTGACAGGCGTATGTTAATGAGGGACGTATTATCGTTTTAAAAATTGATAATGCGCAGTCCAGACTAAGCGATGATTTGTTGTTAATTATTGGGTAAAGTTTGTTCATTTTTGCGTAGGTTTTGTTCGTAATTTCTTGAATGTGGTTTTTCCAAGTTAATTTTTGATCCAGTAATACACCCAGATATTTTACGGGCGTTTCATTATTAAGCCAAGGAATTGCAGAATTATTAATTTTGATTTGTAGTGGTTTATGTATTTTTCTTAGTGAGAATATTTTAGGCTGTGATTTGGTAGGGTTTATGGCAATTCTCCATTTCAATGTCCATTCGACAAATTCATTTAAGTCCGACTGGAGATCTTTGCAAGCGTTGGTAATGTTTGAATTTGCATTAAATAATACTGTATCATCTGCATAGAGTGCTATTTCTGAGTAAGTCATTTGTGGATAGTCAGCTATATATATGTTGAACAATAAGGGAGAAAGTGGGGAACCTTGCGGCACGCCGGCTTTGATGATATGTGCTCTTGATTTATTGTTGTTTATACTAACTTTGAAATCCCTCTCTGACAGGAAGCTTTTAATGATGTTTTGGAGATAATCGGGGGTTCCCAAGGTTTGCAACTTGTAAAGTAGCCCATGATGCCACACTTTATCAAAGGCATGTGCGATGTCGAGAAAAATTGCAGCTGTGTACTTTCGGTTGTGAAATGCTTCAGCAATGTACTCTGTTACTCTTAATAGTTGATGACTTGTGGAGTGGTTTGGACGGAATCCGAACTGCGTATTTGGAAGTGCATTGGTTTCGGTGAAAAATTTGAATAGTCGGGATTTTATAAGTTTTTCAAACATTTTGGCAAAGGTCGGTAACAAACTAATTGGTCTATAGCTAAGAGGGTCTTGTGGATTTTTGTTCGGCTTGCATACTGGTGTTATAATGGCAGTTTTCCAGGTCTTTGGATAATATCCTAATCTTAAACAAGCGTTATAGAGCGCTGTTAATGCTGCAATTGCATTGCGAGGTAATTCTTTCATCATTTTATTATTTAATAAGTCATGTCCTGCTGATTTTCTCGGTTTTAAAGCCTTGATTATTTGATATGTCTCAGACGGGGCTATAAATTTAGTTTTTATTGGGACGGAATATCGCGGTATTGACAAGTTTGTTTCCACTTTTAGTTGGAAATCAAAGTCGGTTACCGGGTTATTTGTAAATATTTTCTCAAAATGTTCCGCTAAAGTTTCAGCTTTTTCGAAATCCGTCGTTGCTAGACCTGAGTTAGAGGATAACTGCGGGATGAAAGATTTTTCCTTTGTAATCATTTTAATTGTGTTCCACATTGTCCTGGAGTTTGGAGGGATGCTGCCTAAAAAATTTTGGAAATGTATACACCTCACTTTATGTAGTTCTTGTTTAATTTTAACCGATATGCTGTTTAATTTTTGTTTCACTATTTTATTGCGTGAATATTGCCACAATCTACGAAGGTTATGTTTTTCTTTAATTAAATTTAGAAGTGGTTTAGGAAGCGGAATATAATTTTTGGTGAAATTCCTAACTTTAGTAGATGACCTTTTAATAGCATTTTTAATAATGTTTTCTAGAGAGTTGATACAACTGTCGATATCAGATGATGTTTTAAGATTCACAGGAAACTGACATTCGTTTATTAGTATGTTTCTATACATGTCCCAATTTACTTTACCCTCTATAATTTTTTCGTTTTGATAAGTCTGAAGTTCGGCTTTGAAAGAAATTATTACTGGATTGTGGTCTGAGTCTAATTCTGGTTTTACATTTTGGTAAATCGGAATGTTTAAATTTTGTGTAATAAGTATATCTAGAATATCAGGAACTACATTTGGGTTATAAGGGTAGTATGTGGGCTCTGGAGGAGCTAGTATATTAAGATTTCTTTGCAATGCGAATTTATGAAGAAGTTTTCCATTATATGAAGTAGAATTACAGTTCCAAATTTGGTTTTTACAATTTAGGTCTCCTGCTAATATTATTTGTGACCTGCCATCAAACAATGCTTTCAAGAAACTTGACGGAAACTTTTTGTTGGGAGGTTTATATGCAGCAATCAAGGTTATGTTAGAAGAGATCAGTTCGATATTGATAATAACTGTTTCTATTTCATTTGAGGATGGGGATTGTATCAGTGTATGTTTAATTTTTCTATTAATGAGAATTGCTACCCCACCTGATGCTATATGCGAAATTCGATCATTGCGGTATGCTAAATATTTTGGGATCGAAAATTTTTCTACCGGCTTTAAGTGTGTTTCTGAAATACACGCAATATCTATGTCGTGAACTTGTAGAAAGTATCTTAGTTCGTTTTCTTGGCGCTTTATGCCATTTGCATTCCAGTTGAGAATTTTGAAGTTTTCTATTTTATTTTGAGCCACTGAAATGAACAGAAATAAGTTTTTGAACCATTTGTTGCAGCTGTGGAATGATTGCAGAAAGAATATTATTTATAATTGTTTGGATTAGGTTTTCATTTATTACGTTCATATTTTGGAGGACTGGGGGAGAATTCCTGTTATCTGGCCTCGGCGGCTGGCTAGCGCGATAAGCAAAAGAATGCAAGGGCGTTGAATTAAGCGGCAGAGGAGGAAACTCTTTCGGGGCATAGTGATAAGGTTGTGTGTTTTGGTTTAATTGGCGATTTGAGAACTGCCTATTTGGCAGATTGTAAGCTGAAAATTTATGATTAGCCTGATTTAAATTATATTTTTTAACTGCTTCTTTGTAAGCTTTGCAGCCTTTGTAGTTAGCCGTGTGTTCCCCATTGCAGTTACAACACTTTGGTACATTATTATGTTTAGGTTTGTCACATTTCGAGTAATGATGGCTTTCTAAGCATCTCACACATCTAGGTCTCCTTCCGCAATTTGCCTGTGAATGACCGAAAGTCTGACAATTTTTGCACATTATTGGAGTTTTAGACTTTACGCGCATTTGAACTCTGACAATGCTATATATTAGCTGATTTATTTTTAAAATTGCTTTGTTATTTTCATTATCAGTTAGATCGACCGCAACGGTAGTTAACGGTTTACGTTCTCTTCCGAACAGTCTAACAACTTTTAACACTTCAAAGTTTTTCGAAAGTTCATTAAATATTTCCTCTTCTGAATAGGTAATTGGCAGATCTTTTATGACAACTGAAAAAGTTTTTTGGGTAGGATCCCTATATGTGTGATGCTCGATTTTCTCTTTTTCACAGAATTTTCGATATTCTCTATAGTCCTCTATTGAGTTGAATTTAATTTTTATAGTGTCTTTTTCTAATTTAGTAGAAAAATTGTTTTTTGTAATACTTTTTAGTTCACTGATAAATAAGGGATAATCGAGTACTTTATGGACATAAAAGGGGGGTATTTTAATGATGGATTCTTCACTTTCTTCCCTTTCGTTTGGCGAATTTTCTTCGGTCATATTTTGAAGACCTTGGTACCTATTTTTGACGGTCACGTTATACAGTATTCTTTTAGAAGCATTGTTTTCATCTGGTAAATCTACGTGCATGCGTTTTAGATTTTTACTGTTTTCATTAAAACCACTGGTTGACTGTTGAATAACTGTTTGTTGCGGGGCAGCACCATACCTGTTATAATAAGCATCTTTAGTGCTTACTGACTGAAGGTTGGTCAGAGTCCCTTCCGGCTCTCCATCCAGCTGCAGGGCGGTCGGTTGTGATGTGTTGAACTGTTCCAAGGGTTGAATATTTTCCATTTGTGGTGGAAATGGAAGCACATCTCCATTCATTGCTGTGAACTGATCTGGTGTGCCACCATTTAAAACGTGGGCTGCAGACACCAATTGGCCCCCAAAAGCGGGGGCACTTGTTGCGAACATACAGCTTTCGCTGCACCACTACACTTTCACTTGATAACACAATATTTCGTTATTAGCAATAAACAATTCTATTGCACAAAAACAATCACTGTTAGAAATATGGGGATCCGCTGGTAGCGGCGCCCGTTTGTACTTGCACTAAACACGAGTTTGAGCGTAACACCGAAGCACAGCGATAAGCGGAGCGATGCGATGCTTACTCCACGACGTCTAGAGCGAGACTGCAATAAAGACTTGAAAGAAGAATGAAATGTAATTAACGTATGTGATTCCTAGTAGATTCCTAACAATTCTTTTTGTAAATAATAATAATTTATATATTTGACTATTTAAAGAAGTCTGCCCGAGTCAGGAGCCGAACCCGAATCTCAAAGTTCTCGGTAGTTAAAGTTGTTAGATCAACTGCGCAAACACCATTTACATAACAATTACTTCATTCTAAGTTGCTATGGGGGTCGCAACGGTAGAAGGAAATTGCTAAATGGAGTAGCTATTCCTACATAATTGTTAAAAGTTACAACTTTGGGCAAGTGATGAAATGGAAGTAATAATAATAATAATAATAATAATAATAATAATAATAATAATAATAATAATAATAATAATAATAATAATAATAATAGGCCGATCAGATGGCCGAGATCGCTAAGGCAGTAGTGCCGGAGTGGTTTCGGACCAGAAGATCGCGGATTCGAGTCCCGCCTCGGGCATGGATGTATTTGTGTATGTCTGTATGTGTTTTCCTTTCACCCCCATTATCATCGTATCATCATTTAATCTTCCATACCCCCAGGGCTAACAACCGTGGGGGATAAAAATCGGATCCAGCTAAAATGCTGGTCCCCCCAAAAAGTTGTTGCAAGCACCTGCTTGATAATAAATAAAAACTGAGCCACGGTAAATGCAGGATGCTTGCATGCGTGGTCCTAGTCGGCCGATTAACGAAAAATAATAATAATAATAATAATAATAATAATAATAATAATAATAATAATAATAATAATAATAAAGTAATAGTAAGTGAATCCTTCCGCGGCAGAGGCCCCGAGCGCAGCGCCAATAAACTTGCGAGGCGCGCGCGTGGCGGTTTGGCGAGGCAGCAAGCGCAGCGCGGGTGCATCCTTGCATACGAACGCCGCTACTCCCCCGCGGCGCAGCGACCCGCAAGCGCCCACCGCCACCACCTCATCAGTACAAGGGGTCAGGAACAAAGGGCTCGCGACACGTGGCTTCTTTCTTCTTCTTCTTCTTCTTCTTCTTCTTCTTCTTCTTCTTCTTCTTCTTCTTCTTCTTCTACTTCTACTTCTACTTCTACTTCATCTTCCTCCTCCTCCTCCTCTTCTTCTTCTTCTTCTTCTTCTACTTCTACTTCTACTTCTACTTCATCTTCCTCCTCCTCCTCCTCTTCTTCTTCTTCTTCTTCTTCTTCTTCTTCATCTTCCTCCTCCTCCTCTTCTTCTTCTTCATCTTCCTCCTCCTCCTCTTCTTTCTCTTCCTCCTCTTCTTCCTCTTCCTCCTCTTCTTCCTCTTCCTCCTCTTCCTCGTTCTCCTCTTCCTCCTTTTCCTCTTCTTCCTCCTCTTCTTCCTTCTTCCTCCTCTTCCTAATGATCATGATCATTATCATTATTATTTCTATTATTATTATTATTATTATTATTATTGAAGGTAGATTTTTCCTGAAAGCCTTTGATAAATACTATAAATAGAATTCACGATCATAAAGGCCAAGTCAATTACGACACCAGAATGTTAAGATTTATATTTTATTTCAACATTTCCACACCTTTTCAGGTGCTGGAAGAACAATAGTAAACTGATCCAACAACGCCCATATGCCCAACCATATCTGTGCTGTCTGTGAAGTTTCCTACGACTCGGGTCACGAAGCATCAGATGTAGACTGCGCTTTTTGACGAGGGCAAACTGTTTTGTTGCAGTCTTTTAATGGCTGTGCGACACCGTAGCTATGGTTTCGTTCTCTCGGAGTCACGAGTGACGTTCAGAGAGAGGCAGTCCGTAATTCAGTGCAGGACTCTTATCCTACGGTGACAGTGCTGCCAATTTAGCTAAGAATTTGGTGGAAGAAAATTATCATCTTCTCGGTTTACGTCATGATTTCGGGCACTGAAATTTTTTCAAGATTTCGTGTTGCTCAAATTTGAAGTGATCGTAATCCCAAACATTGTGGGCACGAGTACAGAAGTGAAATCATACGTATAGTGATCCCTGATCCACATTTGTCCGTTAAGGAATTTCACCGCCTTATACATTGTGGGGCCTGAGCAAGACATACGTTTGATTTTTTTCCCCAGCGCAGTCGATTGTAACTATTTCTCTCATTCACGTATAAATTTAGGGGCACATTTAAAAAATGGGTTTCTAAGGATATTATTCTTTCTAATACGTGCAATCACAAACGATTTCTCTTACCTCATATATTTTCACCTAAAGTTTTCGTTCTCAATTAGTTTGTTAAGTGATTAAAGACATAGGCGATCCGGCCCGGACCAGGCGAATCTCCGTTCACTGTTTTAGAATACTTTCCAGTCTCGTCAGCTGGATTGTCGGAAAGCGTCTACCTGCGTGGGGGGCCACGCCCACCGCCTCTCTCGCAGCCCGCGCGCCCTGAGCTCGCCTCTGCCCCTCGACGCGACGGCGCCTGCACAAAAAGCGGCCGGCCATTCACGGCCTCGCTCAGGACGACAAAAGCCAGTCACCGCAATGCGATCGGCTGCCGGAGAGGAGGCCCCTGACCTCGTAGGAAACCAGACACTAGCAGCAATTACTGGCGCGCACACACACCGTGCAAAAACGACTCTATTGTACGGTGAATGATGATCGTCTTGGGACGTTGCGTGGTTTCATTACAATAGCAAAATTACCCGGGTGTTTTGCATATTCTTAATTGTATTGTATTTGTAGTTTGGAACATTCTTGAAGACGGAACGTACATCGGATTTCGTTTTTTCGTGGGAAGACGGAATGTCTGTTTGTAGACACGTAAAATACATTCTGATTAAACAAGTAAAGCTTCTGTAAATTTTCAATATCTGATAATATTTTCGATGGATTGCAGTGGGATCCATTTTTATGAAATCTTACCCACCCATCAGACCGTTTAATGCGGAATGCGCCGTAGTAAAGTATAGAAAGAAGGCGGAAAAACTTTGCTCCCACTCATCGACCCGACTTACAGGTGCCCACTCTACGCGTGTTTATTTTCGCACTGTGGGTTTTGTATACAATCGTGAACTGCAACTATACTGCGATTTATGCAATTCTGCCCCTGGCAGGTATCAGCTATTGACGGTTTCATCCAATCGGGAGCTTGAAGGTCCCCGTAGTGACGTCACTATGGGGACGTTCGGATAAAATCGCCGATTGGATAAAATCAACAGCTGTTACCTGATCAGGGCAGTGTTGCATAAATCGCAGTATAGCGAAACAGGAGGTCGCTGAGGAAATTAAAACATCAGTGAAAAAGTAGCAGAAAGTACCGAAAACTGGCGTAACATTGTAAGCAGTAGTGTCTCAAAGAGTTCCACAAGCTCTAATTAATTAGTTACACTCAGCGAGAAAGGAGAGATTTGGCTGACCACCAAAAAGATTGAAAGATGAAGCTCAATAGGCAGAGCAGGCTCGTAAGCCTGTGGAACAATAATCTAAATATCTAAATGTGAGATTGCGTAACGTGTTACGGATTTGAAAACTATTTAAAACTAGTGGTGCTAAAACCGCATATTACTTTCTCGCCTTTAGTAATAGTTATGTAATACTATTTATATTGGTTATGTAATTCAATTTTTTTAAATAAATAATAAAACTGAATTAATGTTTATTAACTGAAATGTTTAAAACTGAATTAATTTTAGCTATTCCTTTTCCTTACATAAAGCTCTTGGGACATTTTCAAACCAAAAAAATAGCTCCAACGTTTTTTATTAAATTTAGTTGTTCGATAGTATGAAAGACATGTATGCGAATGGTGCAGGTCTTATTTTCGTTTAAAACCGTGATTTTTTGAAAGTTGCAAAAATTCAAAATTTTTCTACATTGTCATTTCTATCCTGTAAAATTTATATTGGTATTATATCCATCAAATTTCAGCTTCGCTGAAAATCTAGTTTATATCAAAGCTAAGATTTTCTAGGAGTGAGGGTCTTTCCATTGCTCCTAGTACTCCGAGAAAAAGAGTTAGAATTTTAGTTAAGAAACTTGCCGCTCGATTGAATGAAGCGCGCTACGTGCACGGTGTTGCCGACTTTCTCCTTTACGTCCCGATCCTCTAAAAAGCGCGCGAACGTCTGCCTTGGGTTGTGATGTAGTGTTGTAAATGGGAGAAGCTTATGTTGTATGTATCTGTTGTACTATATCACAATATTTTCTGAAGTGTGATGAAAAACAATTAATATAACGCAAGAATATTTCAACAAATATTTGTTGGTGTTCCTAAAGTGAGAATGAATATTTTATTAATAGTTGCTTTAAGAAACAGAGAATATTCTTGTGAATAATTTTCTGGAAAATAAAACCAATCACTAATAATTGTTTTATTTTGTGAAACTTAGTCGTGCTATTATTTATTTTTAAATGATGTCAATTAATAGTGAGTGTGAAATTAAATACGATCATTAAAACGTTGTGTTGATTGGATAAAATAACATAAAATGAATTTTTATATTACGATAAATTATATTTCACGTTTGTGACAAATAATATCTACGAACTAATGTGATACGCTTTGTACTTTGTATCAGTTTATTCGTAAACCATCAGGATAATGAATGAAGCTACAATTTCAGTATTATATTTCTTCCATGTCATTGTCTGAACGCGTGCTGTTCTTTGTAGGTTTCTGTACTTTAAATAAATGACTGCCTTATTGTATTCGTGGAGTATTATAAGCTTGTTTTATAACTAAACCAGCGGAGGCTCTAGGGAACGGATCTCCTACGTCCCAGTATCATTTATTGCGCATTCAGTCGTTGAATTTAAGTCAGGGAATGGATTTTACCATCACCACTTGTTAAACGAATGTTGTGTGTAGCGAAGTACATCTAGGTACCAAAACACAAGCCCTTCTCCAGCGCCTCGAACGCAGCTACAGCGATGCTCTCTAAGCTTCCATTTGTCGTTTCGATCCAGTAACTTTATTAAATTACTTTAAGTTTAAACAGTGCATTAATATTAACAAACCCATTACGGGAGTTTTAATGCAGACTTATTCAGAATTTTGAAAAGAAAAAAGATTGAGAGGGCATTGATTTATGATACTGCAATTGCACCTTCAGAGACTGCAATGATTACGATAAGATATGAAATTGTAATAGATACGAAGAGAGGTTAACTTTTCACTTCTATTGTGTTCTGCAGCGCCATGACTCATACCAACATAATAGGTTCTCAGCCTTGCCGCACCTTTCATCTGTAGCGTTAGTGTGCCAAGACATCCAAAGCATGCGCGCGGGTCTGCCGAACGGGTGATTCCGAGAATCGCCGTTGGCGCCGCCAGTGGCCGAATCTCTCGGAAGCTGCCGGGCCCTGCGTACGCCGTCCTCCGCTTGTTGTGGCACTTGGCTGAATGACCCAGAGGTAATGAAGGTCGTAAAAACTAACTTACGAGAAGTGGGTTTCAATTGCATCAAGCCTCCTTTATAGTGACGGCAGCTAGGCCACGGTGACAGTTTAATGGGCAACGTTATTCTAGGCGGCTATTACCTCCAACTCGTAGACGTTTAACGTGTTATGTTTTGGTTATTGATATTTCGTTACGTAAAATCTTTGCAGCCTTGAGTTTAATTGCTCTGAGATTCGTAATTATAGATATTTTTGGATTATAATAACGTAGGTCGTAATTAGTAGTATGTCGTAATAGAGTGGATTGTAGTTTGTAATTAAATGTGTTATCTCTAATGAGTATTAATGTTAACATTCTGAATACATAACTTCCTCGCCTGACGAGATTCAGTCATTCTTTTCTTGAGTTATCATATAAAAGAAATCCTCAGAATAGCAGTTTGAGATCTACGAGTATTTGTCATTACTCACATAAAGTGTGTTTATCTTTCGTTCTCTGAAATGGGTACTATGTGTCTTATGTTCTTATTTATTTCTTTGGATATTTTAATCTACTCTTGTTTCACTATAATAAATTAAGTACGTGTGATTGGACTAACAATAAATAACAATGAATAAACAATTTTTCATTGTGATTTCTTAGATTCGGTGTCATTATTATTTAACCCGTTATATTACTTATGCAATACTTTTTAAGTCCTCATATTCGTACGTAGTGTAGAGAAAGTTGTATATTGTTGCGGAAAATCGATTTCGAAATTTTAATGAAAATATACGTTTCGGGTTCCTCTAATACCAAAAAATGTTGTAATTTTTTCAAAACGTCCACCCGTCCGTCCGTTTGTGACAACCTTAGTTGCAAAATTAGCGCCTTTTCCTAGGATTTTTTCCACAAAGAATATTCCCAGAGCGACCTGGCCTGACTCGAATCCCTGCCCATTTTGAAAAGAATTCTTGACATTTTGGCGGTACTTCACATGAAGCTCCTGGCAGTTTTCAAAATTTTCTCAAAATCGATCCAATTTTTTTCTATTGAGATTACTTTTTTGATTTAAACGAGATCTGATTTGTAAGAGAATGATGAATAGTTGAAATACTGCGAATCGCCGGGCTTTTGTGGTCAACTTTATGTCTGTCCTTAAATGAGGAGGTTCATGACGAATTTAAAAAAACAAAACAAAAAAAAATAGTGATAAAACTTCAGTAGCTGTTTCCTTTGTTAGTTCATATTCTATTTGAATCTTATCCCTTCATTTTTTTTCACTGACACTTAGCTCAGAGTCGATCCCACAGCTGGCAGGTAGTGTCGACCTCGTAGATCGCTCGTTTTAAGTACTTGGAGTGGCGCGTTTTCCCCGCCCGTGAGCTTCGTGACCGTGATTTACTGGCTGTGGCGCCGAGTGTTTGCCAGGTGCGCTTCAGAAGGAAAGGTGTAGTTCTTGTGCTGCTGCGAGGCCGAACCACTTCAGCGAACTTCATTTACGTAATACATCATCGGGTGGAATTTCGACGTCATGTGATCGTTTTAGGTTACTCTTTGTAGTGCATTTTGTGTTGCCTTCTTCTCGCTTAAATGAGGAAGTTACAGGTATAACACCCGAAATTCTTAGATAATATGCAGTAAGTCGAAGTTGAACTTGTTTACTGTGTATTTGAACACATTATGAGTGTTAAAGCTTGCTTACATGTTGAAAAACATTATGAAATGTAATTAACTAGCAGGATGTAGTTATAAAAGTAGATGATTTGGGGTAAATTGCAATACATTCGCTGGATAAGTTGCTAACAATTACAAAACAAATCTTCAATTCGAAGAATCAATGTCTAAAGAAATGAAAATAAATTGGAAATACCTACGCTTTAATACGAAATGCGCCATGTGTAAATCCTGCAAGTATATTGAAAGAAGTAATAAGATACTCGTATAAGAACACACTTAACCCCGCCTCCATATAGTACTACGTGATTACCAGATAGCGAATTAATGCCGTCATAGCATTGATGTGAACAAGCTGTTGAAAATAACTGTCTTCCTGAAGAACAATACTGATGATGTTGAAGTGTTCTCTTGTGATGTCAGAGTTTTGCTAGTCGAAGGATCAATATCTGTGTTGTTGACCCTTTAGCATATCACACACACCGATATCTACATTTCATGTTCCGACCGCAGTACAAACTTGAAAAAGGGCGACTTGCACCGTCCTCAACCTGGATAATATATTTATGACTTTTGGAGATATAAATTTGAATTAAAAAAAAAGAACGATTTGAAGTGGGATAGGAAACTAAATAAGACAGATACCTTTCACAGTTACATTATCATCTACAAATGTGAAATGTTCCCAATAATATAAATCTACGAAAATATAGATAAACAATAATTTATCTGCAGATATAATCATGTCAGAAGATGTACAAAATAGGAAGTGATCTGAGCAAATTTTAAAGTACAATTTTTAGCCCGATCCTATAAGAAATTTTGAAAACGTTATTTCAAGGTATCAATTTAAAAAGCTACTTTTAAGTTAATACAATTGGTAATGTTTATAAATCAAAAATTGAGATGGTCTTAAACTTTCTATTAATATCATCTTTCGTAAACGTTATTTAAGGCTGTATAAATATTTCAAGGTTGTTCAGTATACTCGTATTACATGTATTAATTAATCTCTTTACTTCGCTATTGCATTTTCGAGTAAGCTTGTATGGTAATATGGATATTTCAGCAATTTATTATAAATTTATTATGAAAAGTTTTCTCTTTATAAAAATACATTTCTTTATTCCCATAATGTGTCACAACTATTTTTGAAACGTGACCGTTATCAAGAAACTGCTAGAAATAAAAAAGAAGTACCTGCATTATTTCCAATTTACTCCGCAAAACTAGGTTGCTTTGAAAAAAACTACAGCTCACTTGAATCGACCCCGAGATCGAAGGCCGGAGTCTTACGTTTTGTGGTTTTATTTAATGTTAATTTAAATTACTTTTGTTATATCGCTGTAGCTATGTCTCAAACAATTTGTCGCGTTGGGGTCAAAGATTGTTGGTAATTATCTGACAAGCCCTTGCCCTTCAGTGGTCTGGCTGAAATGCCTCCAACCCAGCTTCCGTGCCCCGCCCCTCCTCCCCCCTCCCCCTCCCCCTCGCCACCCCTTCCCCCTCCCCGCCCGCGCGCCACAAGCCCCTCGCCTGCCGGAGGCTGCAACGGCCGGTGCGAGTGTGCAGGGAAGGGAGCGTTGGAGGCGACGGAGGACGAGGAGGAGAGAAAACAAGCGAAGGAGGGGGCGGGAGCGGAGCGGAGAGGCGCGGCGGGCGCGGCGCGGCCAACGGGGCTACCAACCTCTCTTTCTCTGGTTTTCGGTTGCGCTCCGGCGATCGACCGGATTGGGGAGCGTTAATAGCTGACGCTTGATGCGGCCAATGAAGGACGTTTCTACTCGATATTTCGTTTTAGAAATGGAAAGTCTATTTTGGCTAAGGAGCGTGAAGTTATTTCTAATAGAATAACAACAAAAAGGCTGATGTAATCATGATGTCAGAAAGTTTGCATATTGGCTTTCGTTTTAGAAATGGAAAGTCTATTTTGGCTATAGAGCGTGAAGTTATTTCTAATAGAATAACAACAAAAAGACAGATGTAATCATGATGTCGTCAGAAAGTTAGCATATTGGCTTCTCTTCCGTGTACCTAATTTGTCATGCATGACTTTTTTGGGAATACGTAATGTGTTTGCTGTTTTACGGTGGTTATATATGTTCCAGTTGTTTGCTTTAGTAAAAATCGCTTGTTTTCATAAAATGGACCATAGAATTCTTTTTCAATTTATCTGTATTACTAATTTCCAATGCGCACAGAAATTGAAAGCAAACTATGCAACCTCGGCAATGTTAGAGGTGCCACAGAAACTCGGAACACATCTAAAAACGTGATGTTTCTTCAGCAGCGTTTTTGTTGGTCCAGGCTACTTGCCGTTTATTTCTAGAGAAATTGTTTTACTTAAATTAATTACCTATTATTACGAAGCAATAAAATTAACGAGTTGCTAATGTTTCAGAACATATTTATTAAATGTACTTTTTATTATTATTTTTTTACTTACTATACCTTTCATGGTACAATTCAGTACTGAGACGCATCTAATTGGCGATTAGTACAAAGTGTTCGCTTATTTTATATCCACTGTGATTGCAATTCATCTAATTATAAAATAGTAATTATGTTAGACTATTTGTAATGGTTTCGACATTTGAAAGTCATTCACGCTCCTTCCTAAAAGAGTGAGGTATTCGAAAGAGAAAAATAAGTTGTGCAATGGTCGTGTGGCACTGTTGTTAACGACTACCCAAGCAGACCCTTACTTCGAAATTATACTAAACAGCATATTTTCGCCGAGAAGGTCATACATTTGCATAAATATTCGCAGCTTGCTTGTTTTCACATGCGCTTCTTATTTTAGTGACACCTGGTAGTAGTATCGCGAGAACGGTACAAAGGATAATGGATGGCAATCTCGCGGACTTTCGCTGGGATCTGGAAGAAGCAACGGCCGCCGCCGTATAAGGCGAGGTGCAGGTGGCGGGGCAGGCTGCCCGCCGCGCAGATTGAAATCCTTGGGTTCCTGAGAACGGCCAGCGCGCTTTGGAGAGAAACTCACATTCTTTGTCTTACCCGCTGCCGTGATACGCCGTTACATTCATTTCTTCACAAATTCTGCCTACTCTGTCGTGCGTTGATGCATATCACATCCTGTTTCCCCGAGTATGTGCATTACTCGTAAAAGTGTTATCATAAATGAATTCTCCTTTTTGTCTTGTTAGACAGGAGCATAAAGAGGCGTTACCTCTTTATGTAATTAAGGAAATGACGTCAAAAAACAGCTGCGCGACGTAGTTCTCCGTGTGGCCGCGTGGGGAGATGGCTGCGCTGCTGCATGGAGAGATGCGGAGCGCTCTAGCGGCTTGGGGAGGAACTTCGTCGACGGAGCACTTCGTGTCGAGTTTTTTCTACGTTGCCTGTGCTATTACAAATTGTAATGACATGTTTATGAACGTTAAACATATCTGCATACACGGAGCTACGACCTGCAGCTATCTCTAGAGCTGCAGGAGGAATGAGGGTGAGGTGACGAAAACCGCTGCACGTGTGGAGTCATATTCATCTGAAGAGATAAAGATGTAATCAGCGCGTTCCAAGTGGAAAATCGAGTTGATACCGTTACGCTGGGAAAAGAAATCGGAACTGAAGCCGGTTTGATTCTCTTTTCCTTTCTCGTTGATCGTGGACGCAGCTTTTGTTTGCTTTGTTATGAACACAGTAGAATTTACCACAAAAGAATTATGAGTGTTGTTGTGGAGATAGTTTGTAATCTAAGTGCCTATCTCCTTTGTCCCTTTTATCATTTTAAAGAAAATAAAATTTTAATGTGTGATATTCTTTTTCCTATATAAAAACCTTGCAGTACCAAGAGTGCATCTCTATGCCAGCATTATAATGGTAATGGTTCATATGTATTTTTAATGGGGTTGTTCATGTAATTGAATACGAGCGTTGACTCGTCATTTTTAGGGTCAACAACCTTAATATATATATTCTTAAAAAAACTGTAGTAATGCTGCTTTTAAGATTTAACGAAAAGAACTGGAATTTAAATCATCTAGTACGAAAAGATGAGACTATATAAAACGCTTTTGATACCTGTATCCAAAGATAAAAGTTGTCACTACAATATCGTTTTCTGGATTATCTTAAAGAATTTAGGGCCTCTGTTATACTTGAGTAGAACGACTTTACTTTTCATAAACGTCAGGCGAGTCGGCGGGTGTTAAGTGGTGATGCGACTGTAATGTCGATGTTTTGAAAATCAATGTTTTTAACATCGATGTTTTGTTCGTGAAAGAAAAATTCTCATAATCGCAATACGGTATTGTAACAGTTAAAATAGGTAAATAATAACTACGAACCGGATTTTCGTGTAAAGTACATATTTTTACAGGAACAAGATACCTGCATTCAATAGTATTTTTTTTAGTCTTTACAAGTCATTTTGAATGAATTAGAATAATGTTTATTTTTCATTTTTACATATTTTGGTACAATTACATATTTCTGCATATTTTATTTATGCTACATATTTCTTTACATTTTAGTATAGTTACACATCGGAACGGATCATTTCAGATGCGAGTTTCCAATATGTGTTACTGGAATCATCTTTCTTGCAAAGCAATGCAATGCTACCCTGCTTCTATGTCCATCAGACATTCACCATAAATTATTCTGAAACGTACTCCACCATGTTTCTCGGAAACCGAATTCTGGCAGTATAGAATGTGCGAACGTGAAGCAGAAGTAATTTCAACCACGTGCTTATTCATGTTTCTTAAGGCCCCTCTACAACTCGATCGAAAATTAACAAATATTTTTTTTACATTTCATTGTTTTATCGCGATTGGGGGGGGTATGCCCCCCCCCCCCCACGATCGACGTCTATCACTGACTACACGATACTAATCACTTGGACACCGGCTTCTGGTAAACATAGTTTGTTTTAGGAACGTATTTTAGATTTCGTATATCTTTCATGTGTGGTGAATCAGTTTTAGTTACTATTGTAGGTAGAAATTTCATTCAGCCACTTCCATTCCATTTTAGGCTTTAGGACAATGTTCTATGGTCGGAAGAAGCTTGTATAGAGTAATATTAATCACTATAATGCATTTTATTTGACATATTTTCTATTTTATCTTAGAAATTTTGGAAAATACAGAATAGATGAATACATGTACATATTTGTCTTTATTATTACAATAAATTCCGTTCCGTAGTACCTCTGCTAATATATGTGTTCGAACCAAACGAGCGCTGCTTTGTACTACATTCAGCGAATTATCACTGGCCCGTTGCACTGGTATTTCGTTCGTCTTTCTCCGTACTTTGCACTTGGAGAGGCTGTCAACGCATAGGGGTTGTCCATAAATTACGTAACTCTCAGGAGGGGGAGAGGGGGGCCGAGGCAGCGTTTCGCTAAACCATATACTCTGGGGTTACGCTGCGCTACATAGGGGAAGGAGGGTATTAGCTAAGTGTTACGTAGCTTTGATATTTATTGTTTTACATTTTTCAACATTTGCTGAAATAATTACTTGTTTGAGTCCTATGGTAAAACATTAAAATATTAAATAAGTTTTTATTAAAAACATAAATAAACTTAAGTTATTAGTTATAAATTGCTACAATAAATGGAAATATCTTCACTTTTTTTAAATCTCTAAGATTACGAAGAAAAATATTCAAAACTGGTATGTAGTATATTCTAGAATCCATTAAAACTTGCTCTGTAAACTCGCTTTTGCATCTTCCACTACGGCGTGTGCGTAGCTTGTGGTCAAGTAGACTTCTCGCCCAAGCATACTTCATTCACCCGCAACTTGCCCCAATCTTATTAGTTGCAGCCAGCATCGCCGACTAATTTCTACTTTAATTGTCGTTAATTACTTTAATAAAAAACACAACTAAATTAAATTGGTTTTACTGTGCTATAATTTATTTTCACTTCTTGCATTAACGGGGGGAAATTGTCGCAAGCGTTACATACTTATTTGGGGGGGGGGGGGGTCAAGCGTGCGTATCAGGTGCAGGAGCTATTGAAAATACTCCAAATTTGTGTTACGTATGGTCGACCCCATACGCCGTGCGCATAGGCGTGGCCTACCTCTTCCTCCTGTTCCCTTACACTCTGATCTGGAAACTGACCTTTTGAGATTACCCTGGGCTTCAGGATTTCAGGCTCATTTTTCCCCTTTGTCATTATTTTTAACATTATTTCCAGTTAAGTCTTAATTATAAATTAATAAACACGTCCACTGACAATTTTTTTGCGCTTGAATTTAATGTTGGATGTCGCTAAACCAGCTTTAAAACATCGGTGCGTTGTAGTCGATGCAATTAACGTCGATGTTTTAATTTTGAATGTCAATGTATGGTAACATCTGTGTCGCGTCCCTAGTGCAAAGTATTAAATCGTTAATACTTTTTTAATACCTTTTTACAATTCTCCCAATATGTGACGCTCTTTGACAACTCCTATTCCATATTTATGGCTTTTAGTATTGTCTTGGTCTTTTCAGTATGAAATAGTAGCCGAACGACTCAAGTGCTTGTTGGTCTGTCGACCTTTGAGGGCCACAGAAGGATTTTTGGCACTGAATTGGACTAAGTACGGCCATCGTAAACCATGAGTCAATGAATAAAACTTTCCTTGTCTTCCTCCACATATCTTCTGCGTCTGAACTTTCTGAACGCCGTGTATTTCCGAACATCCAGAACAACGGGCGCGTTTATGCGTAATGTATAAGACATACAGAGGGGACACAGCATGGGCAGATATCGGTAAAAGATTACAGAAATCAGATTATAAAAGCAGAGGAGACCATCCTTGGAAAATACGATGTAGAAAGCAAAGGACTGATGTAGGCAAGTTCTCCTTTGTGAATCGCACTATAGTAGATTGGAATAAACTACCTGCAGAAGCACTAGAGGCTCTTCCTTCTAATGTAGCCAAATTTAAAAATATGCTTCATTCCATCTAGATCATCTCGAATAATACTGACTGAGACATTTATCTTTATTATTATTATTATTATTATTATTATTATTATTATTATTATTATTATTATTACTATTATTATTATCATTACTATTATTATTATTAGTAATATTATTATTGCTTTTATTATTATTAATATTACTATTACTTTTACTATTATTGTCATAATTATTATCGTCATGGCCCATATACAGTGAAGGGATGTGAAGGGGAGTGCAGTGTAGTGTAGTGTAGTGTAGTGAAGTGTTATGTAAACTAGAAGTGAATTTAGAGTTAGCTAGAAATAAATTGGAACTATTATATCGACCCCCTAATTCTAATAGTAAACCCAATTGTAAATGTTGAAAATGTTTAGTAATTCTAATTTTAATTGTTATCATGTTTGCCACCGAGCATTAGCTCAAAGCGAACTTTAATAAATCTATCTATCTATCTATCTATCTATCTAACATGATGTAATGAATGCACAGCGCAAAAGTTTAATCAATATCTTAAAGAGGATAGAAGAAGCGACGTAATGTTTTGGACATTTAGTAACAAAAAATTGTTATGAACACAGCTCGGACGTTTGCAATGGCGGGTCGTTAAAAATAATGTAGGCAAAACAGATTTACCGAACTGGCGGATCCAGGGGGATACGGGAGCCACCCCTTCCCCTCTTCCGATATTCTATTGTTGAAATTCACTCAATTTATCACATATGTCACTCATTTGTCACATATTTATTGAATCACTCTCCAAAGGAATGTTCTCAAATGCCGCTCGGACGTCATTTCAAACAGGAATGTACATTCTAAGAAAGTGGGCATTTTTCTTGAAGGAGTTTCAGAGGTAGGGGTCGATCTGTTATTAGCCCCCTCCAGAAACATTGTCTGTATCGCCCCTGTTACCGAATTAGGTAGTTCTTTCCATATTTCTGGCCAGCACGATGTAGGCCAGAGAGGGTTAGGGACCCCCGTGAAAAATGTAAAAGGGGCCCCGTAACCTCACGTAATAAAACATTTTACTACCGTACATACAAGTATGTTCAATCCACGAATGTCTCCTCTTTTTAACCTGACAATTTGGGGAAATGTCCAACGATATTTTAGGAAGATGCTCTTCAAGCAACCTGGCACCCTTGTAAATGGTTCAACATTATAAGTACATTCTCTTTTTAAAAATGTTTTATTTGTTTATTAGTAATATATCTCGTATGTAAATAAAAATGTAAAAGGGGGCCCAGAACTGTTGTTGGCCCATCCCACTTCTTTAGGTGGCGCACGCCGTGTATGTGTATAAGCGAACGTAAGGGAGTAGGAGGTCCAAAATTGTTTATTTACAGCTACACCGGTAGGACAAGAAACGGTGTACATAATATTACTGTTTACATTCAGACTGTATCAGCCGTAAAATGCTGCTAATAAAACTGACAAATAATTTCGTTCGGTCTTGTGTGACGACTGACGTTCACTGAAACACGTGCCTGTTCAGCAGTAGGAGCCTACGCGGGTAAAGCGTGTTACTTGTCTACTCTTCTGGAGGACATTTTCTCAGAATCCGGGCATCATCCGAACGTGCCTAGCCTACTACTACAGAGCGTTCAGTCATGTGACCGGTTTTTTTGACAGCCACTGATGCCATACCACATGGATCATGCCTGGAGGCGTGGCCCAGTGATTTAACATGCAGAAATGATTCGATTTCATTTCACGAACGTTGGCTAACGTGTAGTGGCGCCGTGGCGCATACATAATGTATTGTCATTCCGACAAAGGAGAAAGTTCAATGAAAAATATTTTATTATAGTGATAAAATGTTGTTGAAGAATTCTGAAACTATATTTAAGATAACTATTTTTAAAAGTTAATGTACATGGCCTCCCGGGGAGGTGCCAGGCCATGCAGTAGGAGACGAAACGAGGCCGGAAGCCCAGGCTTGCGTTGTAATTTCTGTAAAACTTCCATTGAGAACACACGATCATGAAATCAGCATATTATATTTCCGGATTAAAAATACGTTCAAAAACTCGAAGAGTCTTTTTAATTTTATTATGTGTGAAGTGTATTAACCTAGTAGACCTATAGAGTAATCAGGGCAAGCACAGCCTTTGTTGCAACAATGATAACAAAATATCGACGTTACGAAACATCGATGTTCAAAATTTAACATCGACAAAAACCATAGATGTTTTAAAGCCGGTTTAGTATCCTGTTACATTAAATTCGTGCGCAATGAAATTTAATTTGAGAGTGGCCGAGTTCATTAATTTACAATTAAGATTTAACTGAAAATAAAGGAAGAAAATGTTGTGATCAACGTACAAAGGGGAGTTGAGTTCCCAGGGTCATCGCAGAAGGATCAGCCCTCACTTCGCCGAAGAAGGATAGGGCAGAGGGAAGGGAGGGGGGGGGGGGGGTAGGCGTTGCGGCCCCGCCACATGCGTTGACCGCCTCTCCATGTGAGAAATAAGAGGAAAGACGAAGTCAAATACTCTGCCAACGGAGTCATTTCGGGTGAGAGATAGTCTGCTCGAGTAAGGTAGTCCAGGCAGCGTTCGTTTGGTTCGAATACATAAATAATTTATATATATATATATATATATATATATATATATATATATATATATATATGTGTGTGTGTGTGTGTGTGTGTGTGTGTGTGTGTGTGTATGTATATGTATATATGCATGTATATGTATATATGTATCGTTTATTTCAGAAATCCGTCAATCGCCAAATTCCGCATTTCGAGAAAACTGAGAAAAACGTCTCCCAGTTTTTCAGATTTCAAAATATTTTTATTTGGTAGCGCAGTTGATAAATTAATATTTTTTCATATAAATATGTACTAAACGATGTGTCTATCCTTTTGGAACAATAATCCGTCGCTAATGCGTGTTTTAGATTTTGGCTTTTGACTAGTTTTTTAAATAAACGATTCAGACACTGGCGCCATCAAATATTGTTTCATTTTTTAACTATTACGAAATTGTTATCATAGGGTTGACAGGATAATTTGATTCTCTAAAATAATGTATCGAAAACGTAAAAACATGGAGCACATAACACCGATGTTCAAAGACGTCGGCTTTAATATATCGACGTCGCATCCCCACTGTCTGCTTTGCTTACCTTAAGCACTGGCAACTTTTTTGTTTATTTTAAAATAATCTGTCGTTGTTCTTCCGTCTACCCGTCTCCGTCCGCCTGCCCTTCTATCTGTCTGTCCACCCATTTAGTATCTGTTGGTCTGCCCGTCTATGTGTGCGTGTGTGCCGGATTTCTCCCAAAATAAATATTTCCTATCTCCCCTGCGAATTTGAAACGAATCTTTTAACTTTCAGAAGCCCTTAGGATATTTTCAAAATTTTCTCAAAAATTACTCCTGATTTTTTTCTTAGAACTTAGTTCAGATGGGGTAAAGTACGCTTAATAATATGGCAAAGGTTCAATTTCCATTAAAAGTTCTGAAATTTCGAGAATTGCAAAAGTTAATTTTTTTCAAATCTCTCATACTCCTTCAATAAATATTAGAACTAACGCGTGTTCAAAACCTTTTATGATATTTTTGTTCGTTTTAATGCACTTTACTGACTTTTTCGATTTCTTGGAGAAGTGTGCCTCGCCCGCAAATAAAAATTATTTGTGTAATTTCTAAAGAAAAACAAAAGAATACAGCAAAATTAATTTTGCGTCATCTTAAACAGTGCAATTGACACTATCCGTACGCAAAGTTCGAAGAAAAAAATTAATGTCAATTTTTAGAAAATCTTATGTAAACGTTTTTGAAAATGCGTGATTTGGAGTTAATATTGGACGAAAACTGTAGAGTTTTTGAGAAACTAACATCATTTAAAGTACATTTAAATGCAATAATCTGAACAAATCGCTGCTAATGCAAATATTATCGACGTGAGAGACAAGTCCAAAAAAGTATAATTTTTGAAAAAAAATCAAAGAATAACGCTATATGGCGCTTATGTCATCTCATAGTGTCCATTTAGTACTATCCCTACCAAAGTTGAAAGAAAAAGTTTAAAGTTTTGTTGTCTTTTATTATTGCACCTAGTGCATGCAATATTACGCGAAAATACAAAAATTATCCAAAAAGTTGTACATGACCTTAATGAAAAAAACTATCGACGACTAATTGAAGGAATTCAAATGAAGGCTCGCTTGAGAGTGACCCATAAAAGTTCGTTCTCTAGCTTCAATTTTTGTTATTTAAGGTCGCATCAACATCTAGGTAGCGATCACTATTGCATTTAACGGAATGATAACTGTGAGGATGACATGATATGGTGATGATAGAAGGTGAAAAGATGAACACAATTACAACCATACCTGAGGCGGGACTCAAGCCCGCAGTCCTTCGGTCCGAGATCGTTATGGCACAACTGCCTGAACGATCTCAACCATCCAGTCCGCTGTCATTAATTTTGTAGTTGCAGGAAGTCGCCGAAAAAAAATCAAACTTTTCCAATTATCAAAAATTCAATGTTAACAGTAAACATCGGACCTATGCCACTTTATAAGTGTATTGTACTGTATTCTTTCGAGAAATTAAAAAAAAAAGGAGAAATTTTTGAAAATGACCCAGGGTTTTCATGTAAAGTACCCCCAAAAATTAATGAATGTTTTTCAAAATCACAGAGCTTTGACTCAGGCCAGATTGTCAGGGGTTTCTTCAATGTGGGAAAAATCTTACTCATGGTTTAGCTGCTAATGTTTTTCACATATACCGGACGGACGTTTTGCCGTCAATCGATTGTTTTGATCTCAAGAACACACAAAACATAGATTCTAGCTACACCATGTGATTTTTTTTCTTCTACATTTAGCAACTGGATTTATCCACTTTTTCGTTATGAGGGCCTTACAATAAGAGCTTTTCTGCCGAAAATTCGCCGTTTTTTCGCGTGGTATTACATAACTTTTTCTCTACTGCGTAAGCGGTAGGGGGAAAGTAAATAAAAATAAAAGTAAATATGGGCATCATACTGATATACAGCTACTGGATCGCTTACCATGTTGAAGCAGTTGAAAATGTCTACGCCGTTCTCAGAAACTGAAGTGGATTTTTAAAATATTATTTATCGCTTGCCACTCCATCGGGATTATTTACGTATAATTTCATGTAATAATAGTTTTTTTTAATTTCCAAAAATCTTTAAAAATCAACAATATTTCTTTTTAAAAAAATCATTAGTAATCATAGAAAATCAATTCGCCAATCAATTGATTAAATTTATTGATTCATATGGAGGTTGCAGTTTAGTGTCCTGGCACTGACTTTTGTCAATTTATTCATTTAACCATTTTCGTTTCAGATTTCGATTCCCAAAATAATCAAGGGCTAAATAATGTAGATTCCTGATATTAAAACAATACTTAATTGTTAATAGTATTGAAAATAAATATTTCTTGTTAAACGTGCTAAATTATTGTTTTATGAAACATTTTGATCCTGCACATGGGCACTTGCCCACAGTGCTTCCCTGAAACTGTCATTGCTTCTTACCCTTGTCCAAGCGCGATCACCACTTTAAGGGCACCATACGCCCTTAAGCCAGATTTGCGGTGTGATTTGCAGTAGGTCTGTGCCCCATTACATTCGCATTCCACTGTAGGAACAGTCGGGGAGACGGAGGGAGACAGTTCCAACCGGCAGAAGTCAGGCTTGCGGGGCTCGCTTGCAGGTGGATGGGGCTCTTTAATGGAATGTCATCCGGCCGCCGCGGGCCGGCTCGGGGGGGGGGGGGGGGCGTGGTGCGCGTCTTTGTGCAGACGAAACAAGAGCGCGCCCACCCGCGTGACCCTGGCGCTCGCTTCCTGCAGGCGACGGCTCGCGGTCGCTCCTGCCCTCTCCCTCCGCCCACGCGGCCACGTCCGATCGGCGACAGTGTGTGCTCCGCGGTCGACGGCGGACTTTACAGGGGAAGCCCGCGCTTACGATGGAATTGTATGAAATCACGAGTTTTCCTTCTAAATTAAAGATGTCCCCCAATAATGGCAAACATTTTCTTAACAGTTCGTAATTAAAAAGAATTACGCGCGTTATTTCGAACACATCGCTATTGGCTTTGGTTATACTTCGATTTTTATATAGTGGCCGATGACATTAGGTCATTACTACATATCCTGCTGTATAAAAATAATCTTTTTAACAGTGGTAAGCACATTTCTGAGGCCACAAGCCACGTTGGGAAGGGCGAATTAATTAAAAATATTCATTTTGTGAGGAACGAGTCTTTTTTTTTTAAATTTTCCTCCCACCAGTAGCCCTGGCGAGGCGGAAGTTTATTGACATGTTGGGGGTACATGCGCCGCATATCTTTGGCTTATGCAGCAAAGCAGGGTCAGGGCTTACTAACTTATTTCTAACTTAACCCATGGATGAAGCCGGCGATTTGGCCGGCAACCTAAGATTTACACTAACGTTTATTCGTACTTTAATGGTTTTATATTGTTCTTTTAGTCTCCTTGATTTTTGTTTTTTCGTTCACTCACACTTTCACACTGAGTACTATTTACACTCGACATAAGCACTTTCACACGACTCTATATACAGGCAGGAGGTGTAACAATGGCCTAATGTCATTGGCCACGATCGAAATATAGTTAATATTGATGGTGTAGTATCGAAATTGAAGATATAGTATAATAGTATGTAAACTGCTGATGTCAGAACTGGACAATTCGCCAATTAATATACGATTTTCCAAAGTGTATAAATGACGTCCGAAGCACACTTTTGACTTCAACCGGATGAAATGTGCATTTAGCCAGCATGAGGTGGATAGGGTAGGTGGTAACATTATGATGACGAGGAATAGCAGATATTTGTGATGAACAGTAATCTGATTACTGGAGTGAAGTTTCACTAAGTGTAAGATTACTGTGAGGCAAGATGTATAGTTTCGAGTTCCACAACGTTAGCCATAATTTTCTGATCATCGGATTCTACTGATATTTTCTTGCCTATGCGTCGTTCGTTCACTCGCGTCGACAACTAATTCAGACTTTAATTATAATTAATTTTAATACTTAACATAAATGAAATTAATACACATTGTTATACAGCTATGTACTTTATTTTACTAATTGTAAATGTGGGTGGTTGTGGCAGATGCTACGTCATTATCCACGAGAAAGCTGAAGCGTTACCTTAAAAGACGGGCTATGGACCACGCGCGATCTTTCCTTCTTCTTCCTTGCCCTATGCTAACCCAAGCACACTTACTCTTGCACTACTCTACCATTTATTTTTGGGGATTTCAGAGCTTGTACCTGCTGGGGCGGTACCGCACTGGGGGACGATACGTGGAGGGGATTCGCCAGCAAGTAAAACTGTAGGGGTGGCGTCGGATCTCACAGGAAGGTCTTAGGATTCGAGTCTCAAAGGAGTGGGTTTTCGACATTTTCTTTATACAAGCTAGGTCGAATTCAATCTCTTGTCTTGAGATAATTATAAACGTTGTCATTGTCAACAATAGTATTTAATATAAGATAATAATAATTTTCGATGGCTTAGCCATCATCATCAGTTGTCTGCTGAATGGAAGCCCCAAAACGACTACCTCTTGTCTTATCTCTCGCCGTCTCGTGTCCCGTCCCGTCTCGTCCCGTCTTGTCTCTCGTCCCTCGTGTCTTGTGTCTCGACTCTTGTCTTGAGGATAATTCTAGCGGCTGACTGCTCTCGTCATTAAGTTTCCCTAGGTTTCTCCGATTAATACCAGGCAAATGCCGGAGCAACGCCTTAACGAAAGCCTTCGGTCAATCTTTCCTTCCTCTGGCATGTGCTATCCTGCCCCCTAAGTACACAAGCGTAAACTTACGTGTACTATTCCGAAAGACCAATCGAGAGCTTAGTGCTTATGCCGGCTGAGACTGTGAAGGTCACGGAAAGTTGAGAGGAGATACCTGGAGCGAGAAACCCCGCAAGCCGACATTAGGGAGTTTAGCCCGGCGATGCGTTAATAGCACTATCGATTTTCTGCGCAGGCCCAATTTGCGTTTCGCATATTTTTGCGCATGTGCAGATGATCAATAATGCTGTTGATTGGTGTACGCTATACCCTGCAAAAACTCCCTACTTATACTACGAATAATTGTTCTCTCTACCTTGACAGCTCCCGGCTGACAGAAGTGAAGGGATTCCGTTATCCAATCAGAGGCTTCAACTTGTGATGATGTCAATGCTGAGTTGCCGAAATCTGAAATCTCATAGCGCAAGTTCAAGAACGCCATTACTTCTTTGGTTATGCTTCGTGTGTGCGGTTCTGTGTTTTCAGCGTTATTAACCTGTGCTCTAATTGCAATTTGATTCTTGCTATTGTTGTGTTCTGATGCAAGAACGACCACAAGCCCACGAATCTGCCGCCCTAGTAGGTGGCAACATCGCTCTACCCCCCACCCCAACTGTCAATTAGAAATATTATTCGGACATGCGCGGATCCACAGAAGGGAAATGTGGAAAATCGCCCCCCTCCCTATTTTTTCAGTAACTATTAATTTTAACTTGTCACAAGACTTTCAAGCTTTTTTTTTACGAATAAAATCGTATCGCAGCATGATCTGAGGGTAGCTTGTGCCATTTTACAAAATCTGTAATCTGACATATTGGACGAAAACCTTTTGGATTTTCCCCTCCCAAAATTCGCCTCCGTATCCGCCCCCTGATTCGGACAGTAGGTCGGCGCCGAATCTGACCATCGATTGGGGGCGGGGAGTGGAACACCTCGTGGGAAACATGATGCATTGCGTTGTGTGTGTGTTGCAGGACGAGGTGCTGGCCATCTCGGAGAAGGTGGTGCTGCGCGCAGACGACCTGCTGGGCTGGATCACGGACGAGGTGCGCTGGCCGCGCGGGCTGCCGGCCGTGTGGGAGCGCGAGTGCCCGGGCCCCGCGCTGGCCGAGGCGCCGCACCTCGTCTCCTCGCTGCTCGTCGACTCCGCGCTCGACCTGCAGGACGTGCTCAAGGAGAAGAGCCTGCTCGGTAAGCCGCCATTTCTGTGGTCGCGGGGTAAAGGTTTGTAAGTCAAAAATGTTACTTTGGAGAAAGCAAGGGTTAGATCAATGAGCCGTTATTGATGAGTGTTTCGAAGCTGTGGTCGCAGGGTAAAGGTTTGTAAGTCAAAAATGTTAGTTGAGAAAACAAGGGTTAGATCAATGAGCCGTTATTGATGAGTGCTTCGAAGCTGTGGTCGCGGGGTAAAGGTTTGTAAGTAAAAAATGTTACTTTGGAGAAAGCAAGGGTTAGATCAATGAGCAGTTATTGCTGAGTTGTATGAATCTAGCTTTTTTCTTGCCTGGAGCCACTACAATTATTCTGTGGTCACGGGGTAAAAGTTCGTAAGTCAAAAATGTTAGTTTGGAGAACACAAGGGTTAGATCACTGAGCCGTTGTTGATGAATGGTATGAAGCTATATTTCCCAGCGCTTTTTGTCGAAAGGCGACACTACAAAACTTCTGTGGTCACGGGGTAAAAGTTCGTAAGTCAAAAATGTAAGTTGAGAAAACAAGAGTTAGATTTAGAGAGATTTAGATCGTTATTGATGAGTGCTTCGAAGCTGTGGTCGCGGGGTAAAGGTTTGTAAGTCAAAAATGTTAGTTTGGAGAAAGCAAGGGTTAGATCAATGAGCCGTTGTTGATGAGTGCTTCGAAGCTGTGGTCACGAGGTAAAGGTTTGTAAGTCGAAAATGTTAGTTTGGAGAAAGCAAGGGTTAGATCAATGAGCTGTTATTGATGAGTGCTTCGAAGCTGTGGTCGCGAGGTAAAGGTTTGTAAGTCAAAAATGTTAGTTTGGAGAAAGCAAGGGTTAGATCAATGACCCGTTATTGATGAGTGCTTCGAAGCTGTGGTCACGAGGTAAAGGTTTGTAAGTCGAAAATGTTAGTTTGGAGAAAGCAAGGGTTAGATCAATGAGCTGTTATTGCTGAGTTGTATGAAGCTATATTTCCCAGCGCTTTTTTGTCGAAAGGCGCCACTACAAAACTTCTGTGGTCACGAGGTACAAGTTCGTTAGTCAGAAATGTTAGTTGAGAAAACAAGGGTTAGATCAATGAGCCGTTATTGATGAGTGGTATGAAGCTATATTTCCCAGCGCTTTTTTCTCGTTAAGGAGGCAACATTTGAATTCGGTGGTTTTACTCAAATAAAATATAGATACTTTACTTGTAATTTCAGTACTTTTGTCACTATACCTAATTTCGTCAAAAAGAGACAGAATTTCTCAAGAACTGAGAACTTTAAATCGAAGAAAATTGTTCATTTTGAAATTACGGATTGAGTAAATAAGGGATTTCATTTAATAAAACCTTAATTGGTCTAATTGTTAATAATTCTGAATAAGATTATATTAATAAGGTTATACATCTCTAATTAGGATGGCTCTACTTGCTTGAAGTTAAATTAACCATTGGAAACTTTGCTCTATATAGTATTAAGTACAATTCATTTTACAGTAAACCCTCGATAACACGAATTCCAAGGGACTGAAATAATAGGTGTTCGTTTTATCGGATATTTGTACAGTATATCCTCATTAGTAAGTTTCTTTGGCAGGAGCTAAATTTTGTTCGTTTTACGACGAATTTCATGTTAAGAGAGTTCGTGCTAACGAGGATTTGCTACATATCGCATATCACAATGGAAAGTGACGCAACTCATAAGTTGGCGATCTTAGCAATGATTACCCGTTTAATATTATCATTGGACAGAGAAATTTCAATTTACTATATAGAATTAATCAAATTGATTGATTAAGTTAATTACATACGAGTAGAAAACATCGTGGGGTAATGGGTGATTTCTTACACGAAATGCAAACGTAATTCGTTTTGGGTCGATGCTACCCATCGAAAACCTATTGAGTTAATATTTTTGAGTCGGCATTCGGTGTAGCCATCTGCCTCCTCTGTGACGTCACCCAGATTTTTATATATAACATATTTATTGATTTTCACATGGAATACATGAAACCGTTAATCACTTTACGTATTTAAGGTTAATTACGTTAGTCACTTAGAAATGATTTTTCAGACGTGTGGTTGTTAAAAATCTATGCTTACTTAACTTGGATGAGGATACGTAGGGGTTATGCATCTTGGTTGGATAAAAGTTCGAGAAAGGCTTCAAATAGGAGGGTGAGTTGGGTTTTTCACTAGTTGAAATGGGATGCTGCTGGTATATCTGTCAGTTTCTGATAGATATGTGATATATGGGCTCTTCGCTTTATTATTGTGTTAATGTTTAATTTAGAGTGGATTAATTTGTTACTTACAAACCAGGAGCATTTGGGATTAAACTGAGATATTATTTTGAATGTTCTGGAGTTAATTGGTTTTTGTAGGGTGTGTATATAAAGGTTTTTCGAGTCACTGAATCCGAATGTCATTAAAACCACAAAATTCAAAATGACGGATCCTAAATGGCTGACATTGTTTAGAAATAAGTAGTGAAATTGCGTGCAAATTTGATTAAAAGTGTTTCTCGTGTAGTGGAATCAGAATGTTTTGATTAAAATTACTCACTTCGAAATGTCGGATCCAAAATGGCCGACGGTTGTGGAATGGCGGCGTTCGCGGCCGGAGTTGACCGTGGCGCGGCGGCGGTGGCGGCGTGCGCAGGGGAGCCCGACCCGGAGGAGAGCGGCGTGGTGGTGCTGAGCTTCGCGCGCTACTGCCGCTTCCGGGGCATCATGAAGCGGCTGGAGGGCGTGTCCAACAAGTGGCTGCACAACGCGCTGGTGCTGGCGCTGGGCGGCTTCGCGGCGCCCTGCCGCAACACGCGCGTGCTCTTCTGCAAGGACACCTTCGACTACCCGGACCTCGAGGGCCACGAGCAGCTGTGCAACCACCTCGGTGAGCGCGCGAACCGTGCCTCTGCGGGGGGCGGTGTCGCACACAATCCTAGACCTTATGCATTCAGCTTTTATTTATTTACTACAACTTATGTATTCAAATTCATTTATTTGTTAGCGACAAAAACTGTTATAGAGGGATCACTATAAGAAGGGATCGCTTTGACAGCTATTGCCTAACCATCGCTGGCAATATACCTGCTGGTTATCTCCATGCACTCATTTTGTCAGTGCATCCATTTACAGTTAGCTCATTTGTAAATGGCTTCATCATCATCTCTTGCAATGTCACCGCTCTGCGTGATGTTAATTCGCTTACCGTCGTGTCAAAGTGGTTCCTTCTCAGAGTAACTTCGTGTAATTAATTGGCTACCACCTGGCAAAGACGCCAATTGTGGCCAAAATAAATAATATATATTATATAACTCTATAAAACCCTCAGGTGTCGTATGGAGAAGAAGTACAATCTGTGCTCGTTTTTTTTGAGTTCCGCAATCCCTACCCTGCTCTTTTCTTACACGGAGTTCAATTCTAAGTAAATGTAGATAAGAGCGTTTTTGACAAAAGATTTCCTCTCTTGTAGTATTAACAATTTGTTTTAAAATATTAGAAATAAAACTTTCGTTCCCAGTATTTCTATAAAAATGTCATGCAGTTCAGTCGACAAGTTCTGAAAAATGGGCATTACCTGGAAAAAGTTCATAATAACCCCTTCTTCGGGTGTTTTGAATGCACCCCTGTACTAGTTAAAATCCCCCACCCCACAGACCATGTGCTAACTCCGAGACGACGGAAAACCGGACTTTATTTTCATTTTTTATGTCGATTATTCTGTAAGTTTAAACCTGGTAGAAAAATCATTTAAATCAATTTTAAAGAAAATGAAATATTTTACAACTTGTCTATGAAACATTTATTTCTAAAACCAAATATAAAAGAAGTTGCCGCTTTTCTTTAAAAATACGCTATTTTTTCGATTCACCAAAATGTGTACAAACGTACATTAATTTAATTACGATAACTCGCTATTGCAATATTTTACACTTCACACGCTACTGGTCACGTGATTGTCAATCACATTTTACACCGCGCCCCACAAAAAAATTAATAGATGGAATACTTTGAACGAGTCTGGGTTAATTCTTGTTCTTGTTTGGACATAGATGTCGAGTACTTTATTGTTAAATCGTTTTCCCTGAAGTTTGGACATGCCTTCGCTCTGACACTGTGGAAGATATTTGATTTACGTGTCCAAATTAATGTTCAAGTAATAATTCCGGCCGATATTTTATAATTGCATGGACAGAATACGTACTTAATACTTGAGGGTGCGGCGTGTTGCGTAGAGCTTCTATTCAGGGGCGCTTGAGTCAACATAAACGCATAAAATCATCAACGCGCGTCTATGTGCGCAGGCAAATGCTTATTCCCATAGTATTATGCCTATATTCTTCCCACAAGTTCAAGCAATAAGTAGTCTGCCCGTCAATGTAAACATTCCTTCATTATAGTTCGTACACACTGCCGAAAATCTTAGGGCCCCTGCACACGAGCGATACGTTGGCGCCCTTTAAGTGTAGCGCGTCGTAAGACGCAAAGCGGCACACGAACATCTTTGAAATTCAACTTTGAAAAAAATGGAGCCGCTTTTGAGAAAATGGCGTTTGAACGTCTCAGAAAATGGGATTTCAGGCTCATTTTTACAGAAAACGTTTTGTTTTCCAGAAACTTTATTGGGCATCATTTGAAGCATATGTACTCACAAATGCAATAATGTGTACAACGGTCGACGGTAATGTAAATGTTAACGACGTCTGAGAGATAAAAATGTATTTATTTAAAAAAAACAATAACAAAAAAATATAGCAAAATGACGTTTATGTCTTCTGTTGCAGTGTATATAGCACTCCTGCAAAATGTATATAAAAAATCGGTGCCGTGTTTTGGGAAAATCTTGTTTTTAATTTTTTTTTAATTTTGCGTATATTTTACCGAAAATTACTATTTTGTAATGTACATGACGTCGATGAAAGAACCAATTGATGGGAACTAATTTAATTTGAAGAGGATGCCTGTCTTCAATATTGTAATTGTAGGAAGATGCGGAAAACACCAGACTTGTGTAATTTTCGAAAATTCATTGAAAATTGGACAAAGGCCAACTTTATATAAAGTACCCCTAAACTCAGGCCAGATGAACTGGGGAATGGCAAAAATCCTTCGACTAGTTTAGGTGCTAGTGTTGTTCATAGACAACGGACGTTTTGAAGAAAGAAAGAAAGAAAGAAAGAAAAAAATCCATATCAGGGGACCCCAAACGTGTATTTCTTTTGACATCTCGAAATCGATTTTCCGAAGCATTACTTATATTTTTCTACCATTTGTATATTACTCCTTGCGTACGTATGTACATGAGAAAGTAAAATAGATGAATGTGTGTATATATGTGTTCGTGTTCTCGCATCACTCTTTAACTCGGGAATATTTTTATTTCAACAAAACTTAGTAAACACTCTTGGCACAATGAACAAGGCTGTGGGGGTAAGACACTCCTAGAACTCCTACAGTGGATGGAAGGAGAGTGTTAGTTACAAACAAAATTAATCGGCAATGCGCACACTGTGGGTGGACAGAGTGGTCAAAACGGTCTGGGCTGTTTAATAGATGATTGTAATTGATAAATAAATACCCCCAATTTTAAAGAAAAAATAATTTCCTACAACTTTGTAATGTCACTGTTAATTTTTTTTGTAAGTAAGTCGTTTTTTTATTCACCCACATTTTCTAAGAATTTTTCTATCTTTCTTAAAACGAAAGGTATCAGAGCTAAATGTGTTATTGTGAGTCGTAATAAATGAATTTTTGCATAACCAATTTTTGCAATAGAACATCGAGTTAATAGAATGGACGCTTAACTTTCTTGCTCATTATATTTTGTCGCCTTGCGTAAGCATACGTGTGAAGTATTATAGCGAAGAGAATATTTTTAAGTGGCAAGAACAATGAGTGTCGCTTTTGTTGTTTTCTTCCCACTCAGTTACCGTTAACTTTTAGATGGTTTCTACGAGTTTACATTTAAATTGTGTTCGGTTTTACTAAACACAGTAGCAGCCTACCAGTAACAAATTTTTTTGGGATAGACTGAAGATGCCATTCGAATTTGAATGTAACATTTAGTTTTTGGAACCTAAAAGCTCTCTTTGCTGGCTTCGCACAAATAAAGAAATAAATTAAACAAACATAAAGCAGTGATTCTTGAATGAGCGCTGGGTTGAGATTCGCGACGCAATCATTACATTGGCGTCTGTAGGGGCAAGACGATAACCCCGACTTCCGACAACGTTATCTTACTATGCCACATATTCTTTCATGAGGGTAAGGTAAGGAAAGGAAGGCTTTGTTAATTCAAAGAATGAAACGTTATGTCTCTTTCGTATGTGCTTAATAATAACGAAGAAATTTCCGACATTTATTTTTGTCCTTATATTATAAATAATAATAATAATAATAATAATAATAATAATAATAATAATAATAATAATAATAATAATAATAATAATAATAATAATAATAATAATAACTTTTGGACTATCGCCTAATAAGGTTATATTCATTAATTTTTCCTCGTTATGTTGTTTTAAATACAAATGTTCTGGTAATTTTAGATGAAAGTGCAAATAATTATATTAGTGGTTTTTTGTACAATATTGAATTTTATTTGTCTTTTCCTCTTTCTTCTATTTTTAATTTTTAGTGCCTTTTTAGGCGCGTAAAGAGTACGTTTTTTGATGTCTTATGTCTAGTAATAACGGACATAATGTGGGTGTAAATCGAAATGTTTTTTCCCTTCAAATTGTGTTGGGGTGATTGATGAGAAATTCAATATTTTATCAAAGAGCCATATTGGGCATTAAGGGTCGTGTTTGACAATGGCTCTGTGCGAACGAGCGAGAAACAGTGAGTGGGTGCGACGCGCAGTGAATTTCACTCTGGAATAAATGGGTTTAAGTGTTTGCTATTCATGTGTTGCGTTTCGGAACAACTCTTTTGATATTTCTATTGTTAGTATGTGAAGAACTGTTGTACTGGGCAAGCGTATACTATACGGTACTATGTTATTGCAGCATTCCTGAAGACGGTTTGTGTTGAAATATTTAATTGTTGCAGTTGTCATGCGAGAGTATTTTGTTTGGAATTCAATGGTGAGCTGTGCGCATGCTACTTTTTGGAAAACCATTATGAGTTCTTTAGCAGTTTTGCTTTAAAAACAGAGTGTCCCACCAATTATGGACCACCCGCGTACCTTCTAAACGATTCACGATATCGAAATGCAGTTTTCGGCCAACAATGCTGAGACATGGGGCAAGTGATAAGCTGTGTAAGTGCTTCTGAAATATCTCTGAAACGTAAAAATCGCTCTCGAATTCCACCATCTCGATTAACGAAACGAAATATATACTATAACTGACTGAAGTTGTTTACATTCGTTGCCTCATCAAGCACAATAGCAATAAAATTTGTATCGTTAGTTTCTTTTCATATTTCTATCAGTAAAATTCTGGATACGGATTCAATTAAATCATATTGAACGGAGTTTGACAAACCTATAAAAAACTAAAGTGATCTCTAAATAGTGCTTTAACTATTCATCGTACTCCTTGATTAAATCTGTTAATTCAACATTATTTCCTTTGTTGATTCCTCTGTTTCGTCGTGTCCTCTAAAGAATAGCTCCTGCTTCGCTGAAAAACATAATCAATAAAGCGCTCCAGAATATACCTATTCCTTTTAACGAGGTCGTTGTGTTGGGTATCTTCAATTCTCTTCTGGTCATCACACATGTATGATGTGTGATGCGTCTAAGCGTCGAAAGCCGCAAGGATTGATTGATTGATTGATTGACGTTGCCGGCACGTCAACAATTCTAGTCATTAAACCAGTTTGAGTATTGAATGTTTGTTTTCCGTGATGTGGCAGTGATTCCTGCCTCGCTGGATAGTGAGATCCGGTGCCGACCTGTAAGTGCGAGCGTGCAATTTCCATTTTCTAAGACCTCCCAGCGGGGCACCGCCCCACTCGGGGTCAAGCTCTCAACTGCTCTCCCGAGCTGTGTGACTGTGTAGTGTTTGTAAAAGTAAGATCGCATAACCTGGTCTTGCAATCTCGTAAGTGTGTATAAGGGGGGAGGATAGGACAAGGAAATGGAAGGAAAGATCGATCGGTCCGTAGCCTGTTTGTTACTGTATTCGCTTGATATTGACAGGAGAATCCGCGGAACACTCAAAATCAGAGCTGGCAGCTAGAATTCTCCAAGCTGAATTCGTAACTTCACAGCTAAATTCGAAAATCCGCCCCCGAGAATCTCCCAGTCTGAGCCGCAGAGCTAAATTCAGCCGGAGCCAGGAGGGAAGTACACGGTTTAATTTGCAAACGGGCCGCTCGTCAGTTTTTTTTATTCTAGCTTGGCCATTGTCCCTCAGCAGCCGCATGAGAAAAATACATTAATATGATTTATATACAAGAAACTTGTGACATTATAAAAAGAAATTTAGTGCTAGATATAATACAATACAGTGGTTATATATAGTAGTTAATAATGAGAAAAGACTCATCGGTGTATGTCTATGGGGGATCGAAAAACTCTCTCGGTAACTTTCTTTTTAACCTTTTGCGGTTAGGATTTTGCTGACCTATGTCAAAGTGAATAGCTGAAGGGATATTTAATATTTTGGAATAGAATTTTGCGGATAAGAGAGAGAAATGGACGGAGATTAGAGTAATGCCTAATTATGTAACTGCGCATTCGGAATGTACCAGGAAGCTTTTGTGGCGGTGCGTAGGAATCTATTTTGAAAAAATTGGATCTGGTTGATCTTTGTTTTGGCTGCGGCAGCCCAGACTGGGGAAGCATAGGAAAGTATTCGTCAGTTTTCTCGCCTGACTGCAACACATCCTGCAAATAGGTATGTACTACAACAACGTTCTTTCGCCAGGTCAGTGAAGAGCCGAACCCTGTATATTTTTCTTCAAGTCTGAGTAAAGAAAACAAAATATGCGTAAGGAATCTTCTTTGTTTAATTTACAGCGTTGAGAACAGTGACGTGCCCTCTTCAAGTGGCACGCAAAATCTGCTCTTTCGCCGGTAAGGGCACGCTGACGCGGGCACAAAGACTGTTGTGTATACTCTGAATTAAATGTAGTGGCGCTTCAAGGTCAGGAGCGGGAAAGACAGAGGGACTTTGACATCCCATCGGGAGCATCGTTTCGACTTATGGTATTGGAGCTCCCAATCGGATGACAGTGTCCCCCTGTCCGTCCAGCTCGTTTCCTTGAAGTGCCACTATGTTTAAATCGAAGTGTCGTATAAATAGTGGAAAGTTGCCGTCCGAAAGGGGAAACGCACTGACCTTGACAACTGCGAGAAGATGCGGCCCTAGGGAAGAACAGACGTTCCCTTTGAGTGTGACAAGGAGTGCCCAGAGAAAATGCCAGTCAGTAGATTCACAAGGGACCCCTATTTCAAACTCTCCCCTCTCCGTACATAAACAGAATTCACTTTGACATGCGACAGAAACAACTTACAGCGGGTAATTTGAAGTAGAAGTAAATATATTTTGTGTTTGGAATTTGTACAAAATTCGGAGTCTAGAGCAAGTTGCCTCCCTTGTCTCGACACTCATGCAAGTAATTATATCCAAAAGCTCTGCGATTCTATGGGAGGCGTGAATAAGGTGGAGAAATCTGTGCAGACGTTCTTTATAAATAAACAATTCCAGAAGTAAACCGTGCCACTGTAAGGGCCCCTTCACACGTGCAGCGCGTGGCGCGCCACGCAGCAGCGGGCCGTGTAGCAGAGCATTGGTTTGAATGGACGCCTTCCCACGTGCAGCGGGTGGCGGCTGCTGCGGCAGCAGACGCCGAACTCCGGCCACCAGAAGCGCACGAGGGGCCGCGCGCCACCGCTAGCAGAACACAGCTTTAAATGGGCGCGTTCACACTGCGCTGCGGCCGCAACGCAGGGGTGCTGTTTATGGGCCTGGGAAGGGGCCCTATACCTGCTTCGTCCTTTGTTCGTCGTCACCCACGCGCCAAACTCACCCTCCCTCTTCCACGCCGATCGCGCCTCCAGTCGTGTAAATTGCCTCATCGTTGGTGGTCAACTTTTGTCAGTGCACATCTTCAGCACAATGGAAATCAACACTGAAGATTTTATATCGTTGATTGAGAAACATCCATCGATTTGGAATACCGAATGTGCCGAATATTCCAACAAACTGGAAAAAAATAATTCTTGGGAAGCAGTAATTTCGACGTTTGTGCGAGACTTTCAAGAAAAAAATTCTACAGAGAAAAAAAAAAATTCAGATAATGCTTGTGTATACTAATTTCAAACACTATAATGAATTTTTATTATTGTTTTCTATTTTCCCTTACATATTTTGAAAAAAAAAAACTACATGTATAGATATAGATTTTACTTTTTTACTACAGTAAATTCTGTTTCCTAGCAATGAGATATAAAATATAACTTACGTAAAAGTTATACAACCCAATGCAACAAATACAAATTTATAGAGAGTGAAAGGAAAATTTGGCTGCGTGTCATGTATATTCATGTTTTACGAAAAAATTCTTAGGAGCGTGTGGCGGCAATATCCAATGTGCATTATTGGAAATAAGGAGCGTTCCGCTCACAAATTATGTATCGGCAAAGATTTTATATACTGTGTGATAATTTATATAAGCCTTAAGAATATTTCATTAAACTTGATAGAAGAAAAAATTCGGTGGGGATAGTTGTATTTTCAAGTTTTATCAAGAGTTTTTGCACCTCGTCGCGTCACCGACGCAGCGGACGTCGTAATCCTCCCTCTTCCAAGCGCAGTGGCGGCGGCGGTGGCTGCGGCGGTGGCGTCGTCTGAAGAGCTCTGCTCCTTGAAGGAAGCGCGCTGCGGCCGCGCCGTGTGAAGCGGCCCTAAAAGAGCTTGCTATAAAGATATAACTGCTCGTACTATATACCCATTGGTGGGCCGACCCCAGTGGCCCCTTGCGACCAACCGCCTGCGTGATAGATACCGAGGCAAGGCGTTTTCAATCTGAAATACTCGAGTCTGGTGAAAATATGACGTGTCACTTTAATACGATCAATCGGCATTATGAATAATTTGGATCATGTTCCTGCCTGCTCGGAGGATCAGCTCGGGTGACACGAGCCTCGACACAGACAAACGCAATTTCTTTATAGTATAATTATAAAGAGCCAGCTTATTAAACCGGAACAAATCTGCCGTCGATGGGAATCTGAACAATACATTTGGTAACGTGAATCTCGAGGAGATGCGTGCAAGCCAATACGTCCGTTTCGGATCGCATTCCAGGGCGCGTCGCGCCTTCGGCTGCAGACGAGGCACGTTCGGTCGCGTTGCATATTACGCCGAAGCGCACCGAGAGCGGGCCCTGCGCGCCGCGCTCCCTGAGCCGGCGGCCGTGAGGCCAGGGGCGGGGAGACGGCGGAGGCGGCGGCGGCGGCGGCGGAGGCGGAGGAGGAGGCGGCGATCGCGGGCGCCCTCGGTGCAGTGCACTGCGTTGCAAAGCACTCTCGTCTGCGGCGCGGGTTGGGAGAGCAGGCAGGCAGGCAGTGCGTGTGCGCCATGTCGCCGGGGGACGGTTGCGGCGGCGGTGGTGGTGACGGCGGCAGGGCGCCCTCGTTGAAGGCCATGCTGGCGGGCCGTCTGACGTCGTGCGTGGGCTGCGGGGGCAGCGGCTGCTGGCGAGGCCGCCTCGGGCGCTCGCTGTCTCGCCGTCGAAGCCGGCCCTTCGTGCCGCCGCTCTTCATTTCGCTCAAGACGAAACGCGTCATTGTTTTGGATGGTAACGGTGAGTCGCGGACCGGGTCTGAGGACTTTCGTGGGAGCAATTCGCAGCCCCTGAACATTTTGGTTTTCAATTTTTGGATTTTAAAATAAAATGCTATGTAGTTCCTAAGGTTCCAACAACAGAATTATTACTCTATAAAATCTCAATAACTCAATTTGGTAGGATATCCCGTACGTTTTACTACTTACGAACTTCCCAGTGAAGGGCGGATGTTTTTTCTTCTCGGGCTAAATTTAAGGAAGCAAATCAGGAACTTATCCTCGTTTTGAGGCGGACCAGTAACTGGCCATGCTCGGCAATTCTTTGGATCACATGGATATAATCGGCAGATATGTCTCTGTGCATGAAAACAGCTTGAGCTTCTAAACAATTCTGCCCCCTTTTCTCTCCAGTATCTCTCTCCTTTATTATTAGATTCAATGATCTGACAAGTAGTTTTTAAAATGAGTCGAAAAAACTATTGAACTTTTTCTGTGACGTTTTGAGTGTTAGAACCGCACTTTCGGAGGATCAAGCTTCTTTTAACGTGCGTTCATGTCACTTCGTGGCCTTTTGTAAGAACTGTCTGACAGACATTGGAATCTTCCACGACCGATCATTTCACATCGATCAAAACTAGATACGGTTTGATTTTTACTTTCTCCTATACGTACGTATATACGTAGTAATATACTACGTAGTATAGATAAAGTTATGTAATGCTGCGAAAAAACTAAGATTTTCTCAAAAACAGCTACAATTTTTTTCTTCAAAATTTTGATAGGGATAGTGCTAAATGCACTCTATTAGAAGACATAAACGCCATATTGCTTTATTCTTTCTTTTTTTCAAAAATTACAACAATTTTTTTACTAGCCTCTCACGTCGTTAATATTCACATTAGCATCGATTTGTTCAAATTATTGTATTTATGTGTACATGTACTTAAAATAATGTCCTATAAAGTATTTCAAAAACTCAACATTTTCTGTGAAAATTAGCTCAAAATCCCATGTTTTCAGAAACTCGAACGTCTTTTTTTTTTATAAATGACCCTTTTTTTCCAAACCTTTCCAACAGAAAGTGCAAATTGCACTTTTTGATATGACATAAAGTTCATTTTGCTGCATTCTTTTGGGTTTTCTTGTTTTCTTTTAAAAATTACTCAAATCTTTTTTATTTATTTATTTCAATATCTCTCATTTCGTAATGCAAAGTTGCGGCAATACAAAATTTAATATGAATACAAATTGCAATTGTACAGTTTTGAAATACATTTAGTAAGGTTATATTTCTTGTAGGATAATTATTGAAATAACATTTTATACCTTTAACTTGGTAATAAACTTTTTGTTATGATTGTTCTGGCCAAAATAAGAATAGCCACGTCGTCCACACCCTAATAGATTGGTTACAAACAGATTCTTCTCAATCTGTTGAGAGAATTGTTTTTCCTGTGAAGGGACGCAGTTTCTTACCAGCAGATAAGAGTATTTGAGAAAGTAGAAAGGAAGTAACTCGAAGTAAAGAAGTGTTATGCGTACTGAAAATGTAACAAATATCACACCCTATTGCCGGAAGTGGGTGAAGTGAAAACATTCGGGAACGAGTGGAAATTATTTGATGTGAAAGCACTTTCTCAGAAATACATAAAAGTCCATGACATCAGTGAATGCATGAGGATTTGTTTTTCAAAGTTCTTAGTAAGGAAAGGAATGCTAGATAAAGTGCAATCAATGACACACTATAATATGGATACGGAAACTTGGTATCATGTAAATTTACTGAAACTAGCAAAACGAGTTTCCATTGAAGTGTTTATCAGTGGATTTCGGGAAATAACTACCATTAGTAATGGAATTTGAAAGGAGAAGAAAAATTATGTTAACGAGTTGTTATAAAAACAATTTGACAAAGCGTGGCGTAGTATAGTGGAACTGGAATGGTATGATTCCATTTTAAATAAAGAAGAGGATCAAAGAAACGAAGATCTAGTGTGTGAGGGTTGTGATGAAGATGATATTCCACTTATTTTTGTTTTTTGTAAATGGTATTAAAAATCGTTCATCAAGAAATTTCTGATTTATTCCTTAACACGTCCAAATTTATTCTTTGGTAAATCAAAAGACAATGTTAATTTCGCCCTTACGATTTTATGAATTTCAATAAAAAGTATTTATTTTTAATTTAAATCAAGACATGTTCATTCGTGTTCATTCAAAACGTCAAGAAACTAGCTTTAAAATTGAAGTGAACATAAAATATTTAAGTTTTATATTAATATATTTAGCTATCCATATTACATAATTAAGAATTTAGTACAAATAAAATATTTGCGTAATGTTGATGCTACAACATTTTTGCGTTTTTCTCGCAAAAAGGAGTTAGGTGGACATGTCAATATTTGCTCCTCAACTGAATAAATACGACGAATATGCAATTCAGAAGTCACAACCCTTTTCGTTGAAGTTTTATCATTTTATAAATTATACGCTGAAATACATTCTTCTCCCGGTGTGTGGAGTGGAATTGTTTGTCGAGTATGTTACATTGGGGATCGTGTAGAAGTTATTTGATGTAAAATATTGTGAAATATTTTGCGATACAACACAGTTGGGTGAAATATCCTTTGCCCTGCCAATTAAGTACGCTTGAATGCACTTTGACTACTACTTATTCTTAAAACTTACAAGGAAAAATAAAGCAGCTTTTATTCAAATATTCAGTTTTTTTAACTCATGGTGGGAAAGATATTTGGAACATGATTAAACAATTGCAGAAGTAGTATTGATAATAACAAAAATCACATGAAATATGGAGATATTTCCTAATATTTATGATAGATAATGAGCATTGGTAATCATTAGAGAATGATTGTTTTTAGTAAAGTAAGGTTGCTGCTAAGAATTCACAATCAAGATGTGAAGGAAGCTCAGCTAGCTGACTACATTTTATTATTGTGAAATAAACTGGCTAACTTGATCAACAATGAATCTTATCTTAATATGTTTTAAGATGATTGGTACCATTTTTGTAAGTACGAATTGGGGAAAAAAAAAAATGGCTTTTTAACTGTGAAAATTATATGGACATTCTAAGAGGAACTGTTATCAATTATCTTCTTAGTTTCCTGTTCTTTCATGAAGTAAAATCGAGCTTCTGCTATCTCTTGGGCAGTACCATCATAGGGTAACTTGGATAGGATTGATGTTATTTGTATTGCAGAACTTTTCTTTGGAAAATGTGTTGTATGTATAATAAGTGATTGCGTTTTTTTTCTTGCAGCTCCTAACTTAAAAGGCCGCCCTCGGAAACGCCCTAAAAAGCGCAGCCTATCTCCTGGAGGTTCAGAGTCAAATGAATCAGAGTCTTCTCTCTCCACAGTATCGTCGTCCTTGAGGGTAAGGTCCTGGGGTGGGAAGCCATTGATTGTTCTGACATCATCAATGGTTCTATCAACCAAAATGAACATTCAAAAAGTGATAATGTGTGAAGAATTGTGTAAAATATCGATACCACTTTTAAATATATTCAGTAATAAATAGAATAAATGTTAATCCAAATCAAAACATGTTTTTTCATATTGGTTATAGTTGTTGACATTTTCTCTTATCAAATCTTCTATCAAAAGTATCATATCCCTGAAGACTTCGTAAACACATTGTACTGTAGAATACATAATTTAAAGTTTCAATTCTAAAATGAGACAATGATAAACAATTTTTTAAACAAAACATTCTTAGAGGTAGTTAATTTTAAATTTGTACGACTTTGGAAAAAAACAACTATTGATGGTGTAGTCTTTCAGTAGTTTCCCACCCCCAAATGGATATCTTGTTCATAAGAAAGACTTTTCTAAGAAAAATCTTTCTTATGAACAGGATGTACAAACTAAATTTTCTCAAAACTCATGGAATTATTACAGAAAACTATTGTGCATTGCATGTAATTGTTGCCAGTTTGAATGGAAATTATATATTGCTTAGTTCTCCCTTCAAAGAGGTATTGAAACTTCAATAAGTATCTAAAATATAAAATGCCTTGTAGTTGTGTTGTAGGAAATTATTGTGTTCAGTTCGTTCTCATAATTTTTTATTTTTCTTTAATTGTTGTAGAGTAAACAACAGATCCCAGGCAGAAATGGCTTACGATGCAACAGCATAGCTCAGCAGAACAGTCCCGCTAGAGGCAAGAAAGTGGAACGAGAAGTTGGTCCTGATGAGAAGGAGTTCCTAGTGAAACTTCACAGTTTTATGAAGAGTCGACGCACACCTATCTCTCGAGTCCCGCATTTGGGTTTTAAAGAAAGTAAGTTCATTATAATTTTTAATCTGTAAAAAAATTGTTATAACTCTTTCACTTTTTCTTCTGTTTCCCATTACTTTTCAAATGTTTTGAACTTCCTCTGTGTAAATTGCTATTTTAGCTTGTATTTTCTTTATAACGTGTAAATTAAAGCAGGTCTTGACATGACAACTTGCTTTGTTGAAAAAATGAGTGATACATTCAGGTCCTCATTAATTTCTTATTGATAAAAAGCAGATGGTTAAATGTGAATGCACTATAGTGTAGATGTGTGCTTAAGCTTCCTACTTCATTGAAACAAATCAACAGGGTGTAGTGGAAGATGCACTGCAGAACTATGATTTAAAGCTATTAAGATTGCTTTAGTCTACAATTTCATTATTAGGGACACATTATTTAATACACTTGTCAATGGAGTTCAGAATTTTGCAAGAAGCGTTGATACTTTACTAATAGAAAGGCGTGCATTTGCCTCTGCAGATGCAAAAATAAATTCAGTTTAATGAAAAGACGTGCCTCAGTTACATTTAAATTAATTATCAAATATCAAAAATGGTCTATATTTGTTTCTCTCTTGCACCACCCATAGTTATAATTTTAAAGGCTGTTTAGACAACACAGCAAATAAGTTTTTTCTTCTTCCTTTCTTTCTTTCTTATGTATGTCATGTGTTATTATTAGATTAATTAATGTGCCATTTTAATAACTTGATTGATTTTTTTAAAATTAATGTTTATTAATTAGATTTAAGGAAAAACTCTTGTTACATAGTAATATAAAAAATTGTGTGAAAATGCAGATTTGTCTGTTCCAGTTGACCTTTACGCATTTTTCACTAAAGTTCAAAAACTAGGAGGGTATAATAGTGTAACTGCAAATCGACTTTGGAAAACAATCTATGATGAACTAGGAGGTCATCAAGGAAGTACTAGTGCAGCTACATACACAAGGCGTCATTATGAAAGGTATAGTGTATCATAGAAGCTTATTTTGTTTTGATGTTAACTGGTGGATAAGTAAATTATTTGATAAACTCAAAGACTAACTATTCTCTTTTTTGTTTCTGTGTTCACGAAAAAGGAAAATTTTATTATTCTAAAATACATGTGGAGAGAATGGATGTTTATCAACAGGATATTGATAGTAATGTGATTCTTTTTAGGTTGCTGTTACCATATGAGAAAAGCACAAGAGGAGAACAAAAAGATGGTGTACGAAATCATACAAAGCTTAAATCAGTAAAATCTGAAGATAAGTCAGATGAAGAAAAGGATGATGTTGATTCACCTACTGAGACTTCATCTGAAAAGGTGCAAATCCTGTCATCTATTTTTGATCTGATTATGTTTTCAATCCCATCTTGACTATTTTCTAGGAGATCAGAAATTATTTCAAATAATTGTGTTAAATATTGATATTCTTGTGTTGTAATTTTGTGAATGATCTGTTTACAGGGTGCAGAGAATGAGTCTTCTAAAGAGAAAAGTTCTGGAGAAAGTAAAACTGCTGCCTTGCGCAGCATTAGGCCCAAAATGGAAAAGGTAGAAGAAAATATACCTTCAGACAAGGAGAATATTCCTGTTTCTAACAGCTTGCCACAAGTTAATTCTCCCAGTAGTATAGCTAATGCGTCTGCAAATGGGAATTCAACCAGTGGGTTGGTGAATGGTTCACTCACTAAGACCAGTGGTACTACCAATTGTATCACTAATGGTGAAGCAAGCAGTACTCCAACTGCAGAAATATCTGCTGAGAATGATGATCCTAAAGTTGTGCCTGAAGTCATTGACCTTGCCTCTGAGGAATCACAGGTGAAGATTGGGAAGTCACCTGTCCCAGCATTCAAGAAACGCAAGTTGGAAATTCTGAAGGAAGGTGGTTTGGAAGTGACTGCTATTTCTTCTTTGGGATCTGAAACCTCAGTGACTCCTGTTGTTGAGAAGCGACCTTCAGTTATTCAACATGCTGCTCCAGTCACAGCACCACCTTCCGACAACAATCAGGTGTCAATAACTGTCACACCTGATGTGGGCCATATATTAGGCTCTCCCCGTGGTGAAGTTGCAACAACTCCTTCTCCAATTTCACCGTTTGACACTTCCACAAATCATTCGAACATAATAAATGTTCAAGACTTGAAACATAAAATGCACAATCAGAACCTTCCACAAGATGCTCCAGCTGGAGCATGGAGTCGTAGATTTCCACCAAAAGTTGTACAGTCCCGCTCCATTTATACTCATTCTGAGTCCACTGTCTATGGAAATCCCAAGGATATTTTTGATCCTCGTCAGCTGCTGTATTCAGAAAGAGTACCTGGACGTATGGTGCCTCATACAGAAGAGGAGGTGCTTGACTTGCGAGTGAAAAGTCCACAGAAATCTACATTGAGTGTTAATCGTGTGCATCCCATTGCAGCAGCATCTGTGGATTCTCCAAGGAACTTGTCAAAAACTGTTAACAAAACTAACAACTCTGCATTTCCCCTTTTAGCCGGTAGAGCAATAGTAGGTTCAAATCTTGAAATAACTGTTGTTGATGTTCCGAAAGCATCAACTAATCAGGTGAAAGTGAATCCACCATTGCCACAGAAACCTCATCAACCTCCAAGTCGTAAAACGACAAACAAAACATCGCATCGGTTGCCTCCCAGAAATGAGAACGGAAAATTTATGTCGATGAACAGTCAGTCACAATCTGCAACATTACATCGAAGCACAAGCAACTCCTCAGGTGGCACATCGTTGATAATTCCAAACCCATATCTTTCATCAGCTTGTGGAAGAAGCACACCATCTGCTCGAACAAGAGTTTCACAGAGTCAGTCAACTGTACCTACATCATCACCTAGTGGTATGATACCATCTTTTCTGCCTGGAAGTACATCTTTGTTTCCTGGCTTTCTTCCACCTGTTTCTGCAGCAAATAATGGAGGAAAGAACAGCAATCCTTTTCTGGCTCTTTCTGATCCGTTGTATTATTCTTCCCTGTATACATCACATGGTTTGTACCCTCCATCTCTGACTCCAGGATTTGTCTCTCCCCTTGTTACTCCACCTTTATTTCCACCATCTGCAGAACAGATCCAGTTGTACAAAGAACTGATGAGTCAGCACCATACTAACGTGCGTCTTGCTCAAGGAGCAGCAAACTTTTTGGGCTTACCACGTGATGGATCAACTTCCATAACTCCGGTTGGTCCATCAACAAATCCGTCATCCAAGTGATATGTAGCTTAGAAGAGTGTGTCACTGCAGACTTTTGAAGATATACAACAAAATGTGTCATTGAGGAAAGGAGTATTTATTTCCTTAAGTGGTTTACTGTTTTAGTGCTGCTTCATTTACAAGTACATTCCATGTTGACAGTGTGTTCTGAACAGTAGTGCTCCAAGATAGTGGTGAATTGACAGATTAGGTAACAGAGAAGAAATGAGAACAGTCTTCCTAGTTTTGTCCTATAATTTATTACGTGCTTCAGTCTTTTAAGAAATGCAGAGGATATGTTGTCAGATGCTTAATGAGTTAAAGTACAATGAAGTTACTTTTTAGAAAATTTGTATTTCTACTTTTCATTATAATCATGATCACTGTCGTATTTTTTTTTCTGTGAATTAAGTTCAAATTAGTCATCAATGTTAAGCATATGAAAATTGTACTTTGTAAGATAACTGGTCATTTTTCATTTTGATACCTCAATAGTTAGTGTTATGTGTTTTAGGTAATACTTTATCCTTTAATTTAATTTGTCATTTTTTAAATTTTGATGATTTTCATCTTCGAAAGCTTGAATTTTCATCACCTATTTTATCTTTTCATTTTTATATTTCTTTTACTTGAGTTGTTCCAATATCCTTTCATATAACAGTGCATATATGGTGGAAAATGTATGTGTTCAAAGAAAGATTTGAGGAAAGAATTCTGGAACTCGTTTTCTTATTCATCAGGAAGTGTGTGGTCTGTGTTCCTTTTATATGCCTTGCTTCCTTAGGTATTTAGATTTAGTTGAGCCTAAAACCTTTCCTCAAATACTCATTAATATAAGCTTATAGAACAAATATGAAAGTAGAAAACTCAATGTGCCATACAGTATTCTTGTACATTATTGGAATTTTCTTTGATGTCAAGGCACAGGAAATATTGATGAGATGTATTATACAAGTAAATTGGTGTTTTTCAGTAACACAATATTGTTTGATTGCTTAATGAAAGAAGCAATTGTGAACATGAGGATTCTCTCAAATCATAGTAAATGTACATATTTTCATGTATAAATGTAAACTATGTACCAATAGTAAAACTATTGCATGAATTTGACAGTGAGTGGTTTATTAGACAATGTTAAAATGTTTTTTGTATTGTGAAATCATACAAGTGTTCATTGCATAATTGTTGCCCAAACTTTGGGGAATTATTTTTCCTTTCTTTAATGTGCTTTATGTAAGTGTCACTTCTTGATTTAGGATCACTCCTTATGAATGAATCAAATAAATACTGATATATGAGACATTTGTAGTGAATGACTTATTAGTATCAGGTAAAAAGCATTTAATTCTAAAGTTATGTTCCACCCATTTCAAAGCAGTATAAATGAATATTGATATTGCAAGTTACTGAGAGGGAAACTGCACATTTGGGCATTATAGATTCATTTTAATTATTGCAATTTCTTTGCCTAAATATTGGTTCTAACAAGTAATAGTAGTTTAGCTGTATGCCAAAGAGCAATTACATTTGTTATGTGCGTGCAACATGTTTGTTGCAGAATAGAACAGCAGAAATTGAAATATCTATTTGAAATATATGTGTGTTATTTTTGTTCATAAGTTTATTTGAAAGTACATATTAAATGTTGAACATAAAACTAAAGAACAGAGGCAGCTTATACATCCTGTGTAGTTGACTGTAACTATGAGTAATTGTAATGTCTTATGGTGCAAATGTCACTCCACGAGTGAAGTTAATGAAAAGATAATTCTGTAATATGTAGCTAAAGGAAATTACTGTTGTCTTTAAATTATTAGAGTTTGTTATTGTTGTGCGTTTTGTCACTGTTACAGTACTCCAATGTGCTTTTAACAAATTATCAAAAACATCATATGCAAACAAATTTTACACAACCTCACACTATCTGATTTAGGAGAGTAAAAATATTTTATAGTTTTCTGCATATTTTCCTGAGCGTATTGAAATTAGAAATGCATTTTGACATTCAACAAGACAGATTGAGAATGACAAGTGTATGTTACAAGAACGGAGTACTTTTGGATACAAAACAATCAATGATTAGTCAGCAAAACAGCATTTCTTGATCAATCAACAAAATATATTATATTCTTAAAAAGTGAATTCATCTTTAGCCAACATTTTGTAGGAAAGCCATCAGCGCACCTACAGGAAGACAGTCACTCAGGGAATAGGTAGCTGTTGAGCAAGTGATTTTTTTTCTTTTTAATTTTCATCTTGTCTTGAAGGTAACTGGTTCGTTAATTAATGAATTATGTGTTACATCTTCATGAATTACCCTGATAAAGCTGCTATGGAAGTTGAATACAGCAAAGATGTAAACTGGGTAGATTATAATGCCCATATTTCTGTAATGTTACATGTGAATAGTAATGTAAAATATTTGTGATATGTGTCCTAGCTTTGTGTTTCATAGTATCTGCAACATAATTATGTAAATTCTTTTACTTTTATAATAAAAAAATTACTACATTTACTTGTTTTATTTGTCCTTCTTCTACAGGGATAAGTATTAAGGTATAAATGCAGATATAATATATATTTTCTACAGGCATAATATATAAATAAGGTATAATATACATTTTCTACAGGTATAGATTTTAAATATAACACCACCCATCCAAAGAACAGTGGGGTTCAGCTCCATGCTTTTTTTTATCTTCTGTAAGTCCGTGTTTTCTGTTCTCTGCTCTGTCATTGCTGAAAAAAACTCATTTATCTACCGATCTTTTTTAACGTCGGTAAGTTGGTATTTTCATTTCGCACATTGTCATTACTAAAAAATAAAAATAAATTAATAAAAAAAAGACTGTGGTATCACTTCATAAATAATAAATGTGTTTTTCTTCCATTGAAGATTGATGCAAGAACATGCTCAGCACCAATGGATTAGCAAAAAATATTGTACTAGAAATGGTTTTGAGAAGAATCTGGAACATATCGAAAATTGCAAAATTCAACATGTCGTTGAATTTTGACACATCATGATGCATTTTTTTATTCATTTATTTTTTTTATAACAAGCAATCGCCCAATTTCAGTATTTCAATATATAATATTTATTACATTTGCTCGTAGTTTGCATATTGTAATAACATTGGTTTTGACAAATAAATCAATTATTTTTGACTATGCATATTTAAATCAACATTAATTTTATTAACTAGCCTAGACATATGCCAAAATGCGGCATTATGCCATACATTGATTGTCAGTGTAGAGGTATAAACATTAGATCTAAAATTCCGTGTAGGAATTTTCCACGAAACAATATATAGTAAATATGGACAGTCAACATAATTTTATAAAAGGCTGTATAAAAACAATATGTCGTTAAAAGTTTCGATAATACGACAAAGGAAACATCTTCAAAATTTCCACAATTTGCAAAAAGAGATATTCTGGGTGATGGGAGTTTTAGTTCCAGTCTACAAAAGTAAAAAAAGTTGTGTTGAATTGATTCAATTTTGTCTATGTGTGTACCATAAAAAGGAGACCAGACAAGAAGTATATAGCAAAATTGGTCTAATAAGTATGAAATATAGAATTTTAAATGATTTGGGATTAGAGAAGTCTGTGATATTATATTTTACAAATCTTGCATATGTAAAGCCTTATTTGTTATATGATAAATAAGAAAATTAAATTTCAGCTTTTGATCAAAGATGACACCTAGATGTCAGACATTGTGCAACAAAATCTAAGATACAATTATCAATGTTATAAGTAAATACTATTGGTGATCTTGCACCAGAAAAACGCATGACTTTACATTTTGATACATTCAGGGATAATTTGTTTTCTGTACACCGCAAGTACGAGCGGTTTAAACCTTCTTGCAATAAGTTACAATCATCCATTCCAGATGTTGATCTATAAAGTTTTAAATGATCTACAAATAAAAGAAAATCACTTCAAGTTAATTGTGATGCTATGTCGTGTATATACAAGAAATAAAAGTGGACCCAAATGGGACCCTTGAGGTTCACCAGAAGTAGTATTCTCAATATATAAGATATATATTTCACATGTTGAATTCTGTTACTCAAATAATTAGACATTAAATTTAATAAAGATCTGTGAATATCTATTTTATTTAATTTGATTAATAAATTATCATGGTTGACCATGTCGAAAGCTTTGGCAAAATCAGTATAAATAACAACAATTTGATTTTTTTGATTTCATTTTTTCAAGAAAAAAGTGCTGAATAGATAATCATGTGGTGGTCGTATGTAGAATGCTCATGCCGTGTTCCTGATCAATCAATATAGGATTCAGTAAAGTTGAGAGTTTTTTGGCTATAATAGATTTGAATAGTTTAGGGATAGAACTTAAAACAGATATAGGTCTGTAATTTTTTACCATATTCCCATATTTAAATATCAGTGCAATAAAACTAGCTTTCCAAATATTGGGTATTTTGGGACTTTTGAAATAGAAAATGTACTACTGGTGTCTGGTTAACAGTACAATGTTTTAAAAAAGGCAGTATTCCATCAGGTCCAGCTCCTTTTTTTGTTTTAAACTTTATTGGCAGAGTATATTTCTTTCTTCTTCTGGGTAATGGATAATTCACTCAAATTGATTACTAAGTTTTCGTATTAATCAACATGAAAAGTATCTTTTATATTATGGGTAACATACACAGATTACAAATATTCTGCAAAAAGGTCTACAACACTTTGGCCTGAACTTTCAACCGTGTCATCAAGTTTTATATTTGGTAATCCTGTTATTCCTCTCTTATTATTCACATATTTCCAGAAGGTTTCAGTCTCATAGATTTTTCCATATCAATTATATATTATTATACAATAATATTTTATTGAGTCACATATGCAATTACAATCTTGTATGACGAGTCAATTGGTGTCTTGGATGGAGGGAATGAAGTTACATTTCTGTCCAGAAACGAAACAAAGAGCCATCTCAGCATTTGCTCAAGGGACCAGGAGAAAAAAAAAAGATAGAGATGGGGGTCATTGGCCTAGGAATTACACTACAATACTTGTTACAAATAGATAAATATTTATTACTTGTTATATATAGTAGATACTTGTTAAATATAGTAGATAATTATTTTTAATAGCAAAATAATTTAACATTTCAGGATTTGTACAGTTTCATTTTTAAAGTAAAAGTAAAATTTACTTGGTATTGTCATTTTACTGCTACTACTTGTAATAATAATAATAATAATAATAATAATAATAATAATAATAATAATAATAATAACAAGAACAGTAATATGAACACATGAAAAAATGAATGAAAAACGTTGCCCGGAAATATTGTGGAAATGGCAATCAGCTACCCATCGACAAAGAGGAAGACCTAGACCTACATGGGCTGAGGGACGTCCTGAAAGTTAGCAGGACCATTTCAACCAATCACAAAACTGCATAGCCCATAATTTGCCACTTTTTTGTTGTTCTTATGATGTGGGGAAAAATTTGTCGCTAGACATTTTCTTTAAAAAACGGTGTTCATGCTAACTTCCAATGGAAGTTATGGAAGTTACCAGGGCCATACCTCTAAACCCGCTAATAATGCAAGTATATACACAAAAATGTACTCCATATTTGCCGCTTTTTATTTATAAACGAATAATGATAAAATAAATCTCACATCTACATTATTTCAAAATATATTAACAAAAAAACAGAATATAAAAGCTACGCTCCTCTTGCAAGCGCCGCCGAAGAAGAAACGAGACGTCCCCTCTAATTCATCTGCCGTAAAAATTCATACTCTACGCTAAAATTTGCCATAAACCAGTGCTAAACATAATCTATAATCAAAACCTTTGCCTCGGACCGGTTAGATTCAATTACCGGGGTTATAATCCCAGAGCTTGTACTCATAAGAGCTCTTCGAAAGTTAAGAAGCCCGTTCCTCCTAAACCATCCGCCATAACAATTCATACTCTACGTCAACATTTTCAGTAATTAAGTGCTTGATATAAACTTTAATAAAAAGAATTGTCGCGGACCGGTTAGTTTCAATGTCGCGGGTTCGAATCCCAGAATGTCCATCTAAAGAACGTCCAGCACAAGTAAAATAGACCATACCTCCTAATTTAGCAGCCATGAGCTTTGAGGAAGTTAAGAAGGCAGTTCCTCCTAAACCATCAGCCATAACATTTCATACTCTATGCCAAAATTTTCAGTAATTAAGGGCTTGATATAATCTGTGATATAAAAGTTTGCCGCGGACCGGTTAATTTCAATTACGCGGGTTCGTATCCCTGAATGTCCCTTTAAGGAACGCCTTGCGCAAGTTATGAAAACCGTACCTCCTAAATCATCAGCCATAACAATTCATACAATATACCAAAATTAGACGCAAACAAGTATTAAATACAATCTGTAACAAAAAAATTTGCGGCGGACCGGTTAGTTAGAGCAATATAAAAAGTGTCGCCAAACCTTTAGTTTCAATTACTCGGATTCGAATCCCAGAATGTCCCTCTAAGGAACCTCCTGTGCAAATTAAAAAGAACGTACCTCCTAAACTATTAATCATAACAATGCATACTCTACGCCAAAATTTGTCGTAAACAAGTGCTTAATATAAACTGTAATTTGATTAAGAAAAAATTGTATCTTCAGAATTGTGCGATTGTACGAATTGTAAGATTCCGGACAAATTTTGCAATTTTGCAATTTTCGAGAAATCAGTGTGTTCAACAAAAATTAGATCTGAACGAATGATCATCATCTGCATACAGTTCAATCGTCAAGAACCCACAGAATGGCCAGGATCAAGCAGTTAGTGCCCTAGAATAGTCGCAAACCTGAAAACAAGACAGTATGTTGCGAATAAGTTAGCTTTGTATCGCCTTATTATTCAGAACAAATTACAATAATTGTATATTTTTTTGACAGTCTGTCCGTCGGCCTATCCGTCTGTCCGTCCGCCAGTGGACACTAGCTCCTAAACCATACGTTGAATTGTTTCCAAAATGGATGTTCTTTGCCATTACTGTCGTAAGAAGAGAAAGTATTTGAAGTCGTGTGCCGAAAAACGGCGAATTTGCGACATAAAATCTTTTGTTGCCTGGCCCTGGTAAGAAAAAATTGAATAAATCCAGTTAGTAAATATACGAAAAAAATTCCTCTACAACACGTTGTGTAGCCAGAATCCATGTTGTGTGGGTCCTTGATACCGAAAACTCGTTGTTCGTCCGCCCGTCCGTCTGTGTGTCCGTCTATCCGTCTGTCCGTCCGTCTGTGCCCTTAGCGCATAAACCGTTCAGCCGATTTTCTCCAAAATTGATAAACCCCAATTGTTCTAGCTGGTGTCGCATTACTTTACAGGAAGCCCATGGAACATTTTAAAATTTTCAAAACAATTGTTCCAAATTTTTTGATTAAATTTTGTTGTTGAATAGTGCAAAGGACGTTTAAAAGAGTGGTGCAGGTCTCAATTTGCATTAACATCCCCGATTCTTCGAAAATAAAATAAAAAAATAATAATAACAAAAAAAAAACCTTCAAAATTGGAGATCTGAGACAAAGTTTGTTGAACAAAATTACTTCTTCAAAAAAGGTAATGTACAACAGGTAATAACAATTTTTTGGAAAACGACTAGTTTTTGCACATTTTGCGATTAAAATTTACAAAAATTCTAAAAATCCACTCTACATTTCTTTCTTAAACTGTAGTCGCATTTTCGGGTATTGCTTGTTATTTTCGAAAATTGCAAAAAATAAAAAACTACAAAATTGAGGATAGGGATTTTTCCTTCAAATGAAATTTGTTGTCCATAATCCGTTCCTTCATTAATTGTCCATTTTTTGTCATCTTGTACATTTTTTAAAACCATTTAGTAGTTGTCGTGCAATATTCCGTGAAATATGTAGTGACAAAAACAAGATTTTCTCAAAACAGTTCGAAATTATTTTTTAACTTCTGTTAGGGATAGTGTCTAATGTACTCTAAGACATGACATAAACGCCATAGTGCTCTATTATTTTGTTGTTTTTTAAATATACAAAATTAATTTTTTGATTATCCTCTCACGTTGTTAATATTTATATTACCGGTGATTTGTTCACATTATTGCATTTACGAGTGCATGTGCTTTAAATAATGTCATAAATATTTTCTCGAAAACGCAAGTTTTCTGTGAAAATGAGCTCAAAATCCCAGATTTTCAGAAACGCCTAAATGCCATTTTCTCAAAAACTGCACTAAATTTTTTCTTTAAACTTTTCGAACAGATAGTGATTATTGCACTCTTTAATATGACGCAAAGTTCATTTTGGGGAATTTTTACAAAATTACACATTTTGTTTAAAGATCTCTCACGCCATTAACCTGAGAGAGGTGGCGCGGGATCTTTTGAGTCCTGTATGAATTTTGCGAGTCACAAGCTTTACATTTCATATACCTTTCACCACATGCTTTATCTTTTGCCTAAAAGATATAAGCCCTTTGCGACTCCGCCACGGGTTCCCTGGAAGAGCGATAACAGCCGAGCCGTCGCGTAAAATTGTCTGACCCCGCGCCACCACTTCCGTCGGCAGCACGAAGGGCTTGCAGCAGTGCTAGCAGTGCAGTCAAGCTGGTACATTGCTTGAATGTGTCTCCGGGAAGTGTTTATTTATTTTACACTATAAATAATTTGGGATACGAAAGGGAATGTTACCTCGATGTCCTCATTGTGAAAACAAGCAATGTATATGTAGGACCAAGGCGACAGTACTTGTAGAGTCATTCAATGAGCCTTATACACGAAAGCATGCCACACAAATCACAAATTAGTAACGATGAATTGTATGATTTTTGAAATAAGGTGCTGCGGTAATGAACTAAAGAGGAATAACACGGGAAGTAGAATACGAAAAGTATAAATACCGACAAGAAATCAAAAGATTCCTGTGCTAAATGCAGAAAAGAAGTTCGTAAAAATTGTGATGTTTTGAGAAAACAATGTAGTTCAGTGTGGAGTATAATAAATTGTCTCGTTTTTCGTGTATCGTGTTTTGTGACTCGTTTTTCGTGTCTTGTTTATCGTGTGTCGTTTTACGTGTTTCGTTTTTGGTTTCTCGTTTTTCTTGTTTCGTTTTTTGAGTCCCGTTTTTCGTTTTCCGTTTTTCGTGTCGTTTTCCATGTCTCGTGTTTTGTTCTTATTTTTTCGTTTCTTTAGTTTTGGTGTTTGGCTTCGTTATTTTTTTCGTTTTCCGTTACTCATTTTTCGTTTTTCGGTTTTCTTTTTTCCATTTTCAGTTTTCGTTTTTCGTGACCGGTTTTTTGTCTCTCGTTTATCGCAACTCGTTTTTCGTGTCTCGTTTTTCGTGTGCCGTTTTCCGTGTCCTGTTTTTCCTGTCTTTTTTGTGTATCGTTTTTTGTGTCTCGTTCTTCCTGTCTCGTTTTTCGTGTCTCGTTTTTTATGTCTCGTTCTTGGTGTCTCGTTTTTCGTGCCTCGTTTTTCGTGTCTTGTTTTTTATGTATCGTTCTTCGTGTCTCGTTTTTCGTGTCTTGTTCAGCTTTTTGTGACTCGCTTTTCGTGACTTGTTTCTCGTGTGTCGTTTTGTCGTTTTTCGAGATTCGTTATTCCTGTCTCGTTTTTGGGGAATAGTATTTTGTGACCCGTTTTCGTTTCTCGTTTTTCGTGTCTCTTTTTCCGTGACTCGTTATTTGTGTCACGATTATTAAGTCTCGTTCTTCGTGTCTCGTTTTTGCGACTAGTTCTTCGTGTCTCGTTTTTTGTGTTTTGTTTTTTGTGTCTCGTTTTTCTTGTCTCGTTTTTCGTGTCACGTAACTCGTTTTTCGAGACTCGTTATTCGTGTCTCGCTTTGGGGGAATAGTATTTTGTGTCCCGTTTTCGATTCTCGTTTACGTGTCTCGTTTTCTGTGCCTCGTTTTTCGTTTCGCGTTTTTTGCGTCTCGATTTTAGTGTGTCATATTTCGTGTGTCGTTTTTCGTGTCTCGTTTTTCGTGTCTCTTTTTCGGTGTCTCGTTAATCGTGTCACGTTTATTAAGTCTCGTTCTTCGTGTCTCGTTTTTCACGTCACTTTATTCGTGTATGGTTTTTCCTCGTTCTTTGTGTCTCGTTTTTCGAGTTTCGTTTTTCCACATTTTTTCGAGTCTCGTATTTCGCGTCTCGTGTTTCTTGTCTCGTTTTTCGTGTCTCGTTTGTCGGGGCTCGTTTTTCAAGTCTCTTTTTTTCGTTTCTCGTTTTTTGTAATTCATTTTTTGTCTCGTTCTTCGTGTCCTGTTTTTCGTGTCTCGTTTTTGTGGCTAGTTTTTCATTTCTCGTTTTTCGGTTCTCGATTTTCGTGTCTCGTTTTTTGCGCCTCGTTTTTCGTTTCTTGTGTCTCGATTTTAGTGTCATTTTTTGATCATCGTTTTTCGTGTCTCGTTTTTCGTGTCTCGTTTCTCGTGTATCGTTATCGTTTCTCGTTTTTCGGTTATTCGATTTTCGTGACTCGTGTTTTGGTGACTCGTTTTTTGTGTCTCGTTTTGCATGTCTTGTTTTTGTTTCACGTTTTCTTTTGTCCCGTTTTTCGATTCCCGTTTTTCGTTCTATTCTTTTACGTTTTCCGTTTTTTGTGTGTGGTTCTTTGTTTCTCGTTTTTTGATCTTCATCCTTAATTTTTCAATTTTGCTTTTTTTGTAATTCATTATTTGTTTTTCGATTTATTTTTTTTTGTTTTCGAACACGAAACACGAAACACGATCTTCGATTCATTATTTTAAATTTTTTAAAATTTTTGATTTGTATATTTATCGAATTTTTACATTTTTCGATTTTTTATATTTTTTGATTTTTATATTTTTCGATTTTTTTATATTTTTCAATTTTTATTATTTTTCGATTTTTTATATTTTTCGAATTTTTATATTATTCGATTTTTTAAATTTTTGATTTTTTTGATTTTCTATATTTTTGAATTTTTATATTGAGAAAATATATAAACGTTTGTGTTATTCTTTTCGTCGTTTGTCGCTTGCGGATTGTGTTTCGTTGTTTATCGTTCGTCGTACATCGTCTGTCGTTGATTGTTTGTTGCTCTTATTTCGCATGTCAATCAACGTTCATTGTTGAACGAGAAAAAATTGAAAAATATGAAAATCAAAATATATAAAAAATTGAAAAATATAAAAAATCGAAAAATATAAAAAATCGAAATATATAAAAATCAAAAAATATAAAAAATCGAACACTATAAAAATTCGAAAAATATACAAATCAAAAATTTAAAAAAATTTAAAATAATGAATCGAAGAACGACAATTGTGACCACATGCAACGAGCGACGAGCGATGAGAGAACGGTAAACGACGAACGACAGACAACGAACGACGAAAGACCTACGACGACCGAGGAGTTTCGAGTGACGAACAATGAACGTTGATTGACATGCGAAATAAGAGCAACAAACAATCAACGACAAACGATATACGACAAACGATAAACGACGAAAGACAATCCGCAAGCGACAAACGACGACAGAATAACACAAACGTTTATATATTTTCTAAATATAAAAATTTAAAAATATAAAAAATTAAATAAATCAAAAATAGAAAATATAAAAAATCGAAAAATATAAAAAATCAAAAAATATAAAAAAATCGAAAAATTTAAAAAAATGGAAAAATATAAAAATCAAAAAATATAAAAAATCGAAAAATATAAACATTCGAAAAAAACAAAAATTTAAAAAAATATAAAATTAATCGAAGAACGACAAGCGTGACCACATGCAACGAGTGCAGCGATGAGCGTAGAACGGTAAATGACGAACAGACTAGGAACGACAGAAGACCTACGACGAACGACGAGTTTCGAGTGACGAACAATGAACGTTGATTGACATGCGAAATATAAGCAACAAACAATCAACGACAGACGATGTACGACGAACGATAAACAACGAAAGACAATCCGCAAGCGACAAACGACGAAAGAATAACACAAACGTTTAAATATTTTCTAAATATAAAAATTCAATAATATAGAAAATCAAAAAAATCAAAAATCAAAAATATAAAAAATCGAAAAATTTACAAAAATCGAAAAATATAAAAAATCGAAAACTATAAAAATCGAAAAATATAAAAATCAAAAAATATAAAAAATCGAAAAAAATTCGAAAAATACACAAATCAAAAATTTAAAAAAATTAAAATAATGAATCGAAAAACGAAAAGCGTGATCACATGCAACGAGAGACGAGCGATGAGAGAAGATCGGTAAACGACGAACGACAGACTACGAACGACGAAAGACCTACGACGAACGACGAGTTTCGAGTGACGAGCAATGAACGTTGAATGACATGCGAAATAAGAGCAACAAACAATCAATGACAGACGATGTACGACGAACGATAAACGACGAAAGACAATCCGCAAGCGACAAACGACAAAAGAATAACACAAACGTTTATGTATTTACTAAATATAAAAATTCAAAAATATAGAAAATCAAAAGAAAACAAAAAATCAAAAATATAAAAAATCGAAAAATAAAAAAATAAAAAAATATAAAAATCAAAAAAATTAAAAAATCGAATACAATAAAATTCGAAAATATATACAAATCAAAAATTTTTAAAAATTTAAAATAATGAATCGAAGAACGACAAGTGTGACCACATGCAACGAGCGACGAGCGATAGAGAAGAACGGTAAACTACGAACGACAGACTACGAACGACGAAAGACCTACGACGACCGACGAGTTTCGATTGACGAACAATGAACGTTGATTGACATGCGAAATAATAGCAACAAACAATCAACGACAGACGATGTACGACGAACGATAAACGACGAAAGAATCCGCAAGCGACGACGAAAGAATAACACAAACGTTTATATATTTTCTAAATATAAAAATTCAAAAATATAAAAATTCAAATAAATCAAAAATTGAAAATATAAAAAATCGAAAAATATAAAAATCAAAAAATATAAAAATCGAAAAATTAAAAAATTCGAAAAAATTAAAAAATTTTTTAAAAAGATATAAAATGAATCGAAGAACGACAAGGGTGACCACATGCAACGAGTGACGAGCGTTGAGCGTAGAACGGTAAATGACAAACGACCGACTACGAACGACGAATTTCGAGTGACGAACAATGAACGTTGATTGACATGCGATATAAGAGCAACAAACAATCAACGACAGACGATGTACGACGAAAGACAATCCGCAAGCGACAACGACGAAAGAATAACACAAACGTTTATATATTTTCTAAATATAAAAAAATTAAAATATATAAAATAAAAAACAAAAAAAATAAAAAATAGAAAAAAATAAAAAAATTGAAAAGTACAATAATAAAAAATTTAAAAAATCGGAAAATAGAAAAATAAAAAATATAAAAATTAAAAAATATAAAAATTCGAAAAATATACAAATCAAAAATTTTAAAAAATTTAAAATAATGAATCGAAGAACGACAAGCGAGACCACATGCAACGAGCGACGAGCGATGAGAGAAGAACGGTATACGACGAACGACAGACTACGAACGACGAAAGACCTACGACAAACGACGAGTTTCGAGTGACGAACAATGAACGTTGATTGAAATGCGAAATAAGAGCAACAACAATCAATGACAGACGATGTACGACGAACGATATTCGACGAAAAACAAACCGTAAACGACAAACGACGAAAGAATAACACAAACGTTTATATATTTTCAAAATATTAAAATTCAAAAAATATAAAAAATCAAAAAAAACAAAAATATAGAAATTGAAATATATAAAAAATCGAAAAATATAAAAATCGAAAAATATAAAAAATCGAAAAATATAAAAATCAAAAAATAGAAAAAATTGAAAAATATAAAAATTCGAAAAATATACAAATCAAAAATTTAAAAAAAATTAAAATAATGAATCGAAGAACGACAAGCGTGACCACATGCAACGAGAGACGAGCGATGAGAGAAGAACAGTAAACGACGAACGACAGACTACGAACAACGAAAGGCCTACGACGAACGACGACTTTCGAGTAACGAACAATGAACGTTGATTGACATGCGAAATAAGAACAACAAACCATCAACGACAGACGATGTACGACGAACGATAAACGACGAAAGACAATCCGCAAGCGACAAACGACGAAAGAATAACACAAACGTTTATATATTTTCTAAATATAATAATTCAAAAATATAGAAAAGCAAAAGAAATAAAAATCAAAAATATAAAAAATCGAAAAATATAAAAAATCGAAAAATATAAAAAAATCGAAAATTATAAAAAATCGAAAAAATAAAAATTAAAAAATATAAAAAATCGAAAAATATAAAAATTCGAAACATATACAAATCAAAAATTTTTAAAAATTTAAAATAATGAATCGAAGAACGACAAGCCTGATCATATGCAACGAGCGACGTGCGATGAGAGAAGAACGGTAAACGACGAACGACAGACTACAAACGACGAGTGACCTACGACGAACGACAAGTTTCGAGAGACGAACAATGAACGTTGATTGACTTACGAAATAAGAGCAACTATCAACGACAGGCGATGTACGACGAACGATAAACGACGAAAGACAATCCGCAAGCGACAAACGACGTAAGAAGAACACAAACGTTTTTATATATTTCTAAATATAAATTTCAAAAATATAGAAAATCAAAAAAAAGAAAAAAAATTAAAAAATAGAAAAAAATAAAAAATTGAAAAGTATAAAAATCAAAAAATATAAAATATCGAAAAATATAAAAATTCGAAAAAAATACAAATCAAAAATATTAAAAAATTTAAAATATTGAATCGAAGAACGACAAGCGTGACCACATGCAACGAGCGACGAGCGATGAGGGAAGAACGGTAAACGACGAACGACAGACTACGAACGACGAAAGACCTACGACAAACGACGAGTTTCGAGTGACGAACAATGAACGTTGATTGAAATGCGAAATAAGAGCAACAAACAATCAATGACAGACCATGTACGACGAACGATATACGACGAAAAACAATCCGCAAACGACAAACGACGAAAAAATAACACAAACGTTTATATATTTTCTAAATATTAAAATTCGAAAAATATGAAAAATCAAAAAAAAACAAAAAGATAGAAATTGAAAAATAAAAAAATCGAAAAATATAAAAATCGAAAAATATAAAAAATCAAAAAATATAAAAATCAAAAAAATATGAAAAATTGAAAAATATAAAAATTCGAAAAATATACAAATCAAAAATTAAAAAAAAATAAAATAATCAATCGAAGAACGACAAGCGTGACCACATGCAACGAGTGACGAACGATGAGAGAAGAACGGTAAACGACGAACGACAGACTACGAACAACGAAAGACCTACGACGAACGACGACTTTCGAGTAACGAACAATGAACGTTGATTGACATTCGAAATAAATACAACAAACCATCAACGACAGACGATGTACGACGAACGGTAAACGACGAAAGGCAATCCGCAAGCGACAAACGACGAAATAATAACAAACGTTTATATATTTTCTAAATATGAAAATTCAAAAATATAGAAAAGCAAAATAAATAAAAATCAAAAATAAACAATATAAAAAATCGAAAAATATAAATAATTGAAAAATATAAAAAATTAAAAAATTAAAAAAATCGAAAAAATAAAAATCAAAAAATATAAAAAATCGAAAAATATAAAAATTCGAAATATATACAAATCAAAAATTTTAAAAATTTAAAATGAATCGAAGAACGACAAGCGTGACCATATGGAACGAGCGACGTGCGATGAGAGAAGAACGGTAAACGACGAACGACAGACTACGAACGACAAAACACCTACGACGAACGACGAGTTTCGAGAGACGAACAATGAACGTTGATTGACTTACGAAATAAGAGCAACAATCAACGACAGACGATGTACGACGAACGATAAACGACGAAAGACAATCCGCAAGCGACAAACGACGTAAGAAGAACAAAACGTTTATATATATTTCTAAATATAAAAATTCAAAAATATAGAAAATCAAAAAAATCAAAAATGAAAAATATAACAAATCGAAAAATATAAAAAATCGAAAAATATAAAAAAACGAAAAATATAAAAATCAAAAATTTTAAAACATTGAAAAATATAAAAATTCGAAAAATATACAAATAAAATAAAAAAAATTAAAATAATGAATCGAAGAACGACAAGCGTGACCACATGCAACGAGCGACGAGCGATGAGAGAAGAACGGTAAACGACGAACGAAAGACTACGAACGACAGACAACGAACGACGAAAGACCTACGACGAACAACGAGTTTCGAGTGACAAAAAATGAACGTTTATTGACATGCGAAATAAGAGCAACAACCCATCACGACAGACGATGTACGACGAACGATTTACGACGAAAAACAATCCGCAAACGACAAACGACGAAAGAATAACACAAACGTTTATATATTTTCAAAATATTGAAATTAAAAAAATATAAAAAACACAAAAAAACAAAAATATAGGAATTGAAATATATAAAAAATCGAAAAATATAAAAATCGAAAAATATAAAAAATAGAAAAATATAAAAATCCAAAAATTTAAAAAATTGAAAAATATAAAAATTCGAAAAATATACAATCAAATAAAAAAATTAAAATAATGAATCGAAGAACGACAAGCGTGACCACATGCAACGAGCGACGAGTGATGAGAGAAGAACGGTAAACGACGAACGACAGACTACGAACGACGAAAGACCTAAGACGAACGAAGACATTCGAGTACGAACAATGAACGTTGATTGACATGCGAAATAAGAGCAACAAACCATCAACGACAGACGATGTACGACGAACGATAAACGACGAAAGACAATCCGCAAGCGACAAACGACAAAAAATAACACAAACGTTTATATATTTTCTAAATATAAAAATTCCAAAATATAAAAAATCAAAAAATCAAAAATCAAAAATATTAAAAAACTTAAAATTTAAAAAATCGAAAAATACAAAAAATGGAAAAATATAAAAATTCGAAAAATATACAAAGCAAAAATTTTAAAAAATTTAAAATAATGAATCGATGAACGACAAGTGGGACCACATGCAACGAGCGACGAGCGATGAGAGAAGAACGGTAAACGACGCACGACAGACTACGAACGACGAAAGACCTACGAGGAGCGACGAGTTTCGAGTGACGAACAATGATCGTTGATTGACATGCGAAATCAGAGCAACAAACAATGAACGACAGACGATGTACGACAAACGGTAAACGACGAAAGACAATCCACAAGCGAAAACCGACGTAAGAATAATACAAACGTTTATCTATTTTCTAACAATTAAAATTCGAAAAATATAAAAAATCGAAAAATATAAAAATTCGAAAAATATACTAATCATAAATTTAAAAAAATTTAAAATAATGAATCGAGGAGAGATAAGCGTCACCGATTGCAACGAGCGACGAGCGATGAGAGAAGAACGGTAAACGATGAACGACAGACTACGAACGACGAAAGACCTACGACGAACGAAGACACTCGAGTGACGAACAATGAACGTTGATTGACATGCGAAATAAGAGCAACAAACAATCAACGACAGACGCTGTACGACGAACGATAAAAGACGAAAGACAATCCGCAAGCGACAAACGACGAAAGAATAACACAAACGTTTATATATTTTCTAAATATAAAAATTAAAAAATATAGAAAATAAAAAAATCAAAAATCAAAAATATGAAAAATCGAAAAAGATAAAAATCGAAAAATATAAAAAATCGAAAAATATAAAAAATCGAAAAATATAAAAATTAAAAAAATATAAAAATTAAAAAATATAAAAATTCCAATTATATACAAATAAAAAATTTTTAAAAAATTTAAAATAATGGATCGAAAAACGACAAGCGGGTCCACAAGTACGAGCGACGAGCGATGAGAGAAGAACGGTAAACGACGAACGACAGACTACAAACGACGAGTGACCTACGACGAACGACGAGTTTCGAATGACGAACAATGAACGTTGATTGACATGCGAAATAAGAGCAACAAACAATCAACGACAGACGCTGTACGACGAACGATAAAAGACGAAAGACAATCCGCAAGCGACAAACGACGAAAGAATAACACAAACGTTTATATATTTTCTAAATATAAAAATTAAAAAATATAGAAAATAAAAAAAATCAAAAATCAAAAATATAAAAAATCGAAAAATATAAAAATCGAAAAATATAGAAAATCAAAAAATATAAAAAATCGAAAAATATAAAAATTAAAAAAATATAAAAATTAAAAAAATATAAAAATTCCAATTATATACAAATCAAAAATTTTAAAAAAATTTAAAATAATGAATCGAAAAATGACAAGCGGGTCCACATGTACGAGCGACGAGCGATGAGAGAATAACGGTAAACGACGAACGACAGACTACAAACGACGAATGACCTACGACGAACGACGAGTTTCGAATGACGAACAATGAACGTTGATTGAGATGCGAAATAAGAGCAACAAACAATCAACGACAGACGATGAACGACGAACGGTAAACGACGAACGAATCCGCAAGCGACAATCGACGAAAGAATAACACAAACGTTTATATATTTTCTGAATATAAAAATTCAAAAATATAGAAAATCAATAAAATTAAATATCAAAAATTTAAAAAAAAGGAAAAATATAAATAATCGAAAAATATAAAACTTCGAAAAATATCAAAAATCGAAAAATAAAAAAATAAAAACTATAAAAAATCGAATAATATAAAAATTCTAAAAATATACAAATCAAATATTTTAAAAAGTTTATAATAATGAATCGAAGAACGACAAGCGTGACCACATGCAACGAGCGACGAGCGATGAGAGAAGAACGGCAAACGACGAATGACAGACTACAAACGGCGAAAGACTTACGACGAACGACGAGTTTCGAGTAACGAACAATGAACGTAGATTGACCTGCGAAATAAGAGCAACAAACAATCAACGAGAGACAATGTACGACGAACGATAAACGACGAAAGACAATCCGCAAGCGACAAACGACGAAAGAATAACACAAACGTTATATATTTTCTAAATATAAAAAATAAAAAAATTTAGAAAATCAAAAAAATAAAATTCAAAAAAAATAAAAATCGAAAAATATAAAAATCGAAAAATATAAAAAATCGAAAAATATAAAAAATCGAAAAATATAAAAATTAAAAAATATAAAAATTAAAAAATATAAAAATTCGAATTATATACAAATCAAAAATTTTAAAAAATTTAAAATAATGAATCGAAAAACGACAAGCGGGTCCACATGTACGAGCGACGAGCGATGAGAGAAGAACGGTAAACGACGAACGACAGACTAGAAACGACGAATGACCTACGACGAACGACGAGTTTCGAATGACGAACAATGAACGTTGATTGACATGAGAAATAAGAGCAACAAACAATCAACGACAGACGCTGTACGACGAACGATAAAAGACGAAAGACAATCCGCAAGCGACAAACGACGAAAGAATAACACAAACGTTTATATATTTTCTAAATATAAAAATTCCAAAATATTAAAAATAAAAAATTCAAAAATCAAAAATATAAAAAATCGAAAAATATAAAATTAGGAAAATATTAAAAATTGAAAAAAAATCAAAAAATATAAAAAATCGAAAAATATAAAAATTCGAAAAATATACAAATCAAAAATTTGAAAAAATTTAAAATAATGAATGGAAGTACGACAAGCGTGACCACATGCAACGAGCAACGAGCAATGAGAGAATAACGGTAAACGACGAACGACAGACTACAAACGACGAAAGACCTAAGACGACCGACGAGTTTGGAGTCACGAACAATGAACGTTGATTGACATGCGAAATAATAGCAACAAACAATCAACGACAGACGATGTACGACGAACGGTAAACGACGAAAGTATCCGCAAGCGACAAACGACGAAAGAATAACACAAATGTTTATATATTTTCTGAATATAAAAATTAAAAAATATAGAAAATCAAAAAAATCAAAAATATAAAAAATCGAAAAATATAAAAAATCGAAAAATATAAAAAAAATGAAAAATATAAAAAATCGAAAAATATAAAAATCAGAAAATATAAAAAATCGAAAAATAAAAAAAATCGAAAAATATAAAAATTTGAAAAATTTACAAATCAAAAAATTTAAAAATTTTAAAATAATGCATCGAAGCGACAAGCGGGACCACATGCCACGAGCGACGAGCGATGAGAGAAGAACGGTAAACGACGCACGACGGACAACGAACGACGAGAGACCTACGACGAACGACGAGTTTCGAGTGACGAACAATAAACGATGATTGACATGCGAAATAAGAGCAACAAACAATCAACGACAGATGATGTACGACGAAACACAATCCGCAAGCGACAAACGACGAAAGGATAACACAAACGTTTATATATTTTCAAAATATAAAATTTCAAAAATTTAGAAAATCAAAAAAATCAAAAATCAAAAATTTAAAAAATCGAAAAATATAAAAATTCGAAAAATATAAAAAATCAAAAAAATATAAAAATCGAAAAATATAAAAGATCGAAAAATATAAAAATCAAATATTATAAAAAATTGAAAAATAAAAAATTCGAAAAATATACAAATAAAATATTTTAAAAAATTTAAAATAATGAATCGAAGAACGACAAGCATGACCACAAGCAACGAGCGACGAGCGATGAGAGAAGAACGATAAACGACGCACGACAGACTACGAACGACGAAAGACCTACGAGGAGCGACGAGTTTCGAGTGACGAACAATGATCGTTGATTGACATGCGAAATCAGAGCAACAAACAATGAACGACAGACGATGTACGACAAACGGTAAACGACGAAAGACAATCCACAAGCGAAAACCGACGAAAGAATAATACAAACGTTTATCTATTTTCTAACAATTAAAATTCGAAAAAAATAAAAAATCGAAAAATATAAAAATTCGAAAAATATACTAATCATAAATTTAAAAAAATTTAAAATAATGAATCGAGGAGAGATAAGCGTCACCGATTGCAACGTGCGACGAGCGATGAGAGAAGAACGGTAAACGATGAACGACAGACTACGAACGACGAAAGACCTACGACAAACGAAGACATTTGAGAGACGAACAATGAACGTTGATTGACATGCGAAATAAGAGCAACAAACCATCAACGACAGACGATGCACGACGAACGGTAAATGACGAAAGACAATCCGCAAACGACAAACGACGAAAGAATAACACAAACGTTTATATATTTTCTGAATATAAAAATTCAAAAATATAGAAAATCAAAAAAAATAAAAATCAAAAATTTAAAGAATGGAAAAATTAAATAATCGAAAAATATAAAACTTCGAAAAATATCAAAAATCGAAAAATAAAAAAAAATATAAAAAATCGAATTAAATAAAAATTCTAAAAATATACAAATCAAATATTTTAAATAGTTTATAATAATGAATCGAAGAACGACAAGCGTGACCACTTGCAACGAGCGACGAGCGATGAGAGAAGAACGGTAAACGACGAACGACAGACTACAAACGATGAAAGACTTATGACGAACGACGAGTTTCGAATAACGAACAATGAACGTAGATTGACCTGCGAAATAAGAGCAACAAACAATCAACGACAGACGCTGTACGACGAACGATAAAAGACGAAAGACAATCCGCAAGCGACAAACGACGAAAGAATAACACAAGCGTTTATATATTTTCTAAATATAAAAATTAAAAAAATATGGAAAATAAAAAAAATCAAAAATCAAAAATATAAAAAATCGAAAAATATAAAAATCGAAAAATATAAAAAAATCGAAAAATATAAAAAATCGAGAAACATAAATTTAAAAAAATATAAAAATTAAAAATGTATAAAAATTCCAATTATATACAAATAAAAAATTTTTAAAAAAAATAAAATATTGAATCGAAAAACGACAAGCGGATCCACATGTACGAGCGACGAGCGATGAGAGAAGAACGGTAAACGACGAAGACAGACTACAAACGACGAATGACCTACGACGAACGACGAGTTTCGAATGTCGAACAATGAACGTTGATTGACATGCGAAATAAGAGCAACAAGCAATCAACGACAGACGCTGTACGACGAACGATAAAAGACGAAAGACAATCCGCAAGCGACAAACGACGAAAGAATAACACAAACGTTTATATATTTTCTAAATATAAAAATTAAAAAATATAGAAAAAAAATCAAAAATCAAAAATATTAAAAATCGAAAAATATAAATATCGAAAAATATAGAAAATCGAAAAATATAAAAAATCGAAAAATATAAAAATTAAAAAAATATAAAAATTAAAAAATATAAAAATTCCAATTATATACAAATCAAAAATTTTAAAAAAATTTAAAATAATGAATCGAAAAACGACAAGCGGGTCCACATGTACGAGCGACGAGCGATGAGAGAAGAACGGTAAACGACGAACGACAGACTACAAACGACGAATGACCTACGACGAACGACGAGTTTCGAATGACGAACAATGAACGTTGATTGACATTCGAAATAAGAGCAACAAACAATCAACGACAGACGATGAACGACGAACAGTAAACGACGAAAGAATCCGCAAGCGACAAACGAAGAAAGAATAACACAAACGTTTATATATTTTCTGAATATAAAAATTCAAAAATATAGAAAATCAATAAAATTAAAAATCAAAAATTTAAAAAAAGGAAAAATATAAATAATCGAAAAATTTAAAACTTCGAAAAATATCAAAAATCGAAAAATAAAAAAATAAAAAATATAAAAATTTGAATAATATAAAAATTCTAAAAATATACAAATCAAATATTTTAAAAAGTTTATAATAATGAATCGAAGAACGACAAGCGTGACCACATGCAACGAGCAACGAGCGATGAGAGAGAACGGTAAACGACGAACGACAGACTACGAACGACGAAAGACCTAGGACGAACGAAGACATTCGAGTACGAACAATGAACGTTGATTGACATGCGAAATAAGAGCAAAAAACAATCAACGAGAGACAATGTACGACGAACGATAAACGACGAAAGACAATCCGCAAGCGACAAACGACGAAAGAATAACACAAACGTTATATATTTTCTAAATATAAAAATTAAAAAATTTAGAAAATCAAAAAAATAAAAAATCAAAAAAATAAAAAATCGAAAAATATAAAAATCGGAAAATATAAAAAATCGAAAAATATAAAAATTAAAAAATATAAAAATTAAAAAATATAAAAATTCGAATTATATACAAATCAAAAATTTAAAAAAAATTAAAATAATGAATCAAAAACGACAAGCGGTTCCACATGTACGAGCGACGAGCGATGAGAGAAGAACGGTAAACGACGAACGACAGACTACAAACGACGAATGACCTACGACGAACGACGAGTTTCGAATGACGAACAATGAACGTTGATTGACATGCGAAATAAGAGCAACAAGCAATCAACGACAGACGCTGTACGACGAACGATAAAAGACGAAAGACAATCCGCAAGCGACAAACGACGAAAGAATAAACCAAACGTTTATATATTTTCTAAATATAAAAATTCAAAATATTGAAAATAAAAAATTCAAAAATCAAAAATATAAAAAAATCGAAAAATATAAAAATATAAAAAATCGAAAAATATAAAAATAGAAAAATATTAAAAATTGAAAAAAATAAAAATCAAAAAATATAAGAAATCGAAAAATATAAAAATTCGAAAAATCTACAAATCAAAAATTTGAAATAATGAATCGAAGTACGACAAGCGTGACCACATGCAACGAGCGACGAGCAATGAGAGAATAACGGTAAACGACGAACGACAGACTACAAACGACGAAAAACCTACGACGACCGACGAGTTTGAAATGACGAACAATGAACGTTGATTGACATGCGAAATAATACCAACAAACAATCAACGACAGACGATGGACGACGAACGATAAACGACGAAAGAATCCGCAAGCGACAAACGACGAAAGAATAACACAAACGTTTATATATTTTGTAAATATAAAAATTCAATAATATAACAAACCAAATAAATCAAAAATTGAAAATATAAGAAATCGAAAAATATAAAAAATCGAAAAATATAAAAATTCAAAAAATATACAAATCAGAAATTTTAAAAAAATTAAAATAATGAATCGAAGAACGACAAGCGTGTCCACATGCAACGAGCGACGAGCGATGAGAGAAGAACGGTAAACGACGAACAACAGACTACGTACGACGGAAGACCTACGACAAACGACGAGGTTCGAGTGACGAACAATGAACGTTGACTGATATGCGAAATAAGAGCAACAAACAATCAACGACAGACGATGTACGACGAACGATAAACGACGAAAGACAATATGCAAGCGACAAACGACGTAAGAAGAACACAAACGTTTTTTATATTTCTAAATATAAAAATTCAAAAATAGAAGATCAAAAAAAACAAAAAAAAATAAAATATAGAAAAAAATAAAAAAATTGGAAAGTATAAAAATCAAAAAATATAAAATAACGAAAAATATAAAAATTCGAAAAAAATACAAATCAAAAATATTAAAAAATTTAAAATAATGAATCGAAGAACGACAAGCGTGACCACATGCAACGAGCGACGAGCGATGAGAGAAGAACGGTATACGACGAACGACAGACTACGAACGACGATAGACCTACGACAAACGACGAGTTTCGAGTGACGAACAATGAACGTTGATTGAAATGCGAAATAAGAGCAACAAACAATCAATGACAGACGATGTACGACAAACGATATTCGACGAAAAACAATCCGCAAACGACAAACGAAGAAAGAATAACACAAACGTTTATATATTTTCAAAATATTAAAATTCAAAAATATATAAAAACAAATATATAGAAATTGAAATATATAAAAAATCGAAAAATATAAAAATCAAAAAAATTAAAAAATTGAAAAATATAAAAATTCGAAAAATATACACATCAAATAAAAAAATTTAAAATAATGAATCGAAGAACGACAAGCGTGACCACATGCAACGAGCGACGAGCGATGAGAGAAGAACGGTAAACGACGAACGACAGGCTACGAACGACGAAAGACCTACGACGAACGAAGACATTCGAGTGACGAACAATGAACGTTGATTGACATGCGAAATAAGAGCAAAAAACCATCAACGACAGACGATGTACGACGAACGATAAACGAGGAAAGACAATCCGCAAGCGACAAACGACAAAAAATAACACAAACGTTTATATATTTTCTAAATATAAAAATTCAAAAATATAGAATTTAAAAAAAATCAAAAATCAAAAATATTAAAAATCGAAAAATTTAAAAAATCGAAAAATATAAAAAATGGAAAAATATAAAAATTCGAAAAATATGCAAAGCAAAAATTTTAAAAAATTTAAAATAATGAATCGATGAACGACAAGTGGGACCACACGCAACGGGGGACGAGCGATGAGAGAAGAACGGTAAACGACGCACGACAGACTACGAACGACGAAAGACCTACGAGGAACGACGAGTTTCGAGTGACGAACAATGAACGTTGATTGACATGCGAAATCAGAGCAACAAACAATGAACGACAGACGATGTACGACAAACGGTAAACGACGAAAGACAATCCACAGGCGAAAAACGACGAAAGAATAATACAAACGTTTATCTATTTTCTAACATATAAAATTCGAAAAATATAAAAAATCGAAAAATATAAAAATTCGAAAAATATACTAATCAAAAATTTTAAAAAATTTAAAATAATGAATCGAGGAAAGATAAGCGTCACCACTTGCAACGAGCGACGAGTGATGAGAGAAGAACGGTAAACGACGAACGACAGACTACGAACGTCGAAAGACCTACGACGAACGAAGTTATTCGAGTGACGAACAATGAACGTTCATTGACATGCGAAATAAGAGCTACAAACCATCAACGACAGACGATGCACGACGAACGATAAACGACGAAAGACAATCCGCAAGCGACAAACGACGAAAGAATAACACAAACGTTTATATATTTTCTAAATGTAAAAATTCCAAAATATAGAAAATAAAAAATTCAAAAATCAAAAATATAAAAAATCGATAAATATAAAAAATTGAAAAAAATAAAAATCAAAAAATATAAGAAATGGAAAAATATAAACATTCGAAAAATATACAAATCAAAAATTTGAAAAAATTTAAATAATTAATCGAATTACGACAAGCGTGACCACATGCAACGAGCGACGAGCAATGAGAGAATAACGGTAAACGACGAACGACAGACTACAAACGACGAAAGACCTAAGACGACCGACGAGTTTGGAGTGACGAACAATGAACGTTGATTGACATGCGAAATAATAGCAACAAACATTCAACGACAGACGATGTACGACGAACGGTAAACGACGAAAGATTCCGCAAGCGATAAACGACGAAAAATATAAAAAATATAAAAAATCGAAAAATATAAAAATCACAAAATATAAAAAATAGAAAAATATAAAAAATAGAAAAATATAAAAATTTGAAAAATTTACAAATCAAAAATTTTAAAATAATGAATCGAAGCGACAAGCGAGACCACATGCAACGAGCGACGAGCGATGAGAGAAGAACGGTAAACGACGCACGACGGACAACGAACGACGAGAGACCTACGACGAACGACGAGTTTCGAGTGACGAACAATGAACGATGATTGACATGCGAAATAAGAGCAACAAACAATCAACGACAGATGATGTACGACGAAACACAATCCGCAAGCAACAAACGACGAAAGGATAACACAAACGTTTATATATTTTCTAAATATAAAATTTCAAAAATATAGAAAATCAAAAAAATCAAAAATCAAAAATTTAAAAATTCGAAAAATATAAAAATTCGAAAAATATAAAAAATCGAAAAATATTTAAAATCGAAAAATATAAAAGATCAAAAAATATAAAAAGCAAATATTATAAAAAATCGAAAAATATAAAATTCGAAAAATATACAAATAAAATATTTTAAAAAATTTAAAATAATGAATCGAAGAACGACAAGCATGACCACAAGCAAAGAGCGACGAGCGATGAGAGAAGAACGGTAAACGACGAACGTCAGACTACGAACGACGAAAGACCTACGACGATTGACGAGTTTGGAGTGACGAACAATGAACGTTGACTGACTGCGAAATAATAGCAAGAAACAATCAACGACAGACGAAGTACGACGAACGATAAACGACGAAAGAATCCGCAAGCGACAAACGACGAAAGAATAACACAAACGTTTATATATTTTCTAAATATAAAAATTAAATCATATAAAAAATCAAATAAATCAAAAATTGAAAATATAATAAATCGAAAAATATAAAAAATCGAAAATATAAAAAATATAAAAAATCGAAAAATATAAAAATCAAATATTATAAAATATCGAAAAATATAAAAATTCGACAAAAATCAAAAATTTAAAAAAATAAAATGAATCGAAGAACTACAAGCGTGACCAACTGAAACGAGAGACGAGCGTTGAGCGTAGAACGGTAAATGACGAACGACAGACTACGAACGACGAAAGATCTACGACAAACGACGAGTTTCGAGTGACGAACAATGAACGTTGATTGACATGCGAAATAAGAGCAACAATCAACGACAGACGATGTGCGAGGAACGATAAACGACGAAAGACAATCCGCAAGCGACAAACGACGTAAGAATAACACAAACGTTTATATATTTTCTAAATATGAAATTTCTAAAATATTGAAAAAAATCAAAAATCGAAAAATATTAAAAAATCGAAAAATATAAAAAATCGAAAAATATAAAAAATCGAAAAATATAATAATCAAAAATATAAAAAATCGAAAAACATAAAAAATCGAAAAATATGAAAATCAAAAATATAAAAAATCGAAAAATATAAAAATTCTAAAAATATACAAATCAAAAATTTTAAAAAAATTAAAATAATGAATCGAAGAACGACAAGCGTGACCACATGCAACGAGCGACGAGCGATGAGAGAAGAACGGTAAACGACGAACGACAGACTACGAACGACGGAAGACCTACGACAAACGACGAGTTTCGAGTGACGAACAATGAACGTTGACTGACATGCGAAATAAGAGCAACAAACAATCAACGACAGACGATGTACGACGAACGCTAAACGACGAAAGACAATCCGCAAGCGACAAACGACAAAAAATAACAAACGTTCATATATTTTCTAAATATAAAAATTCAAAAATATAGAAAATCAAAAGAAATCAAAAATATAAAAAATCGAAAAATTTTATATTTTTCGATTTTTTCGAGAAATAATCGATTTATCGAGAAATCGATTTCGATTTATCGAGAAATAAAAAATCAAAAATATGAAAAATCAAAAAATATAAAAATCAAAAAATTTAAAAAATGAATAATATAAAAATTCGAAAAATATACAAATCAAAAATTAAAAAAATATTAAAATAATGAATCGAAAAACGACGGTCGTGACCACATGCAACGGGCGACGAGCGATGAGAGAAGAAAGGTAAACGACGAACGACAGACTACGAACGACGAAGGACTTACGGCGAACGACGAATTTCGAGTGACGAACAATGAACGTAGATTGACCTGCGAAATAAGAGCAACAAACAATCATTGAGAGACAATATACTATGAACGATAAACGACGAAAGACAATCCGCAAGCGACAAACGACGAAAGAATAACACAAACGTTTATATATTTTCTAAAAATAAAAATTCAAAAATATAGAAAAGCAAAAAAAAATCAAAAATTTAAAAAATCGAAAAATATAAAAAATCGAAAAATATAAAAACAAAAAAAAAAAAATCGAAAAATATAAAAATCAAAAAATATACCCGAAGAACGTCACATGAAAGCGATACACGAAAAACGTGACATGAAAAAAGAGAAACAAAAGTCTAGACACAAAAAACTAGAAATTAAAAACTACACACAAGAAACGCGACAAGTAAACAAAAAGCAAAAAACGAGACAAGAAAACAAGAAAGAAAAACTGAAAAACGAAAAACGCGACACGGAAACGAGATACGAATACGAGAAAAGATAAAGGTTACACGAAAATCGTGACATGAAAAACGGGACACGAAAAACGAGAAACGTAAAACTAGTCTCCCAAATAAGACCCGACAAACGAGACACGAAATACAAGACACAAAAATCCAAAAACAAAAAATGATACACGAAGAACGTCACATGAAAACGATACACGAAAAACGTTACATGAAGAACAAGAAACGAAACACTACACAAAAAAGCGAGAAATTGAAAACTACACACAAAAAAAACGAGACAAGAAAACAAGAAACAAAAAACGAGACAAGAAAACAAGAAACAAAAACTGAGTAACAAAAAACGCTACACGAAAAACGCGACACGAAAACGAGACAAGAAAACGAGAAAAGAAAAATGATACACGAAAAACGTGACATGAAAAACGAGACACGAAAAACGCGACACGAAAAACGAGAAACGAAAAACTAAACACAAAAAACGAGACAAGAAAAGCGAGACAAGAAAATGACAAGATAAACGAGACGCGTGACATGAGACACGAAAAATGCGACAAGAAAACGAGAAACGAAAATGATACACGAAAAACGTGACATGAAAAACGAGACACGAAAACGAGATACGTTGTGGCGTCATATCTGCCGCCAGCACAAACGTACTATATCAGCCATGTGGACAGCGCTGGCGGAAGTGACGCCGGGCTGCACAAAGGCCTGTTAAGGAGTGCCGTGTCGTGGGTGCAGGTTTGGAAACCCCAAAGCTGGCGGAAAAAGCGTCGGCGGACACTGCGGGTGACGCGCTTCCGTAAACCTGCCACAGGGTATATAAGCAGAATTCGACTTGAAAGCAGCCTTCTATTCTTATGATTCTTCAGAGGTGAGCGCGTCGGTAGGGCGTCGTGAGGGTTGTGCGCGGCGTTGCATGGTAATGCATAGGCTACCGAGGCGGGGAATCGAATCCGGCGTGCTACGTCGTGACGGCAGGTGCGGCATACTCGCATGTATGCTCGCGTAAGGCACTGGTGCATCACACCGGGGATGGTAATTAATTATTGGGCCAGCGGTGGTGGTAACCAGGGTCCTTCTTGTAACGGTTAACTTTAATTGTAAATATTGTATATAGTGTTATGGTGTCGGAGTATCTTTATTCTAATAAATACTAAATATTTACAACCCGTTCACGTCTGTAATTATTTGCCCCGGCAAAGACGCCACAGACGTAGGAGGGATAGAATGGTGGCAGCGGTTAACGAACTACCACGCACGTGTAGTGTAAGCAGCGGTTAACGAACTACCACGCACGTGTTGTGTATGCAGCGGATCACGAACTACCACGTAGGTGTAGAATGGTGGCAGCAGTTCAAGAACTACCACGTAGTTATAGTGTAGGCAGCGGTTCAGGAACTACCACGCAAGTGTAGTGTATGTAGCGGTTCAAGCACGCAGTTTATAGTTAGTAAACGACCACGCAGTTGTGTATGTGCGGTGTTTGTCGGGGGGACTAGACACAAAACCCGAGACAATAAAGGCGAGACAAAAAAGACACAAGATAAAGAGACACGTGAAATGAGACACGAAAAACGTGACAAGAAAACGAGAAACGAAAAATGATACACGAAAATCGTGACATGAAAAACGCCACATGAAAATGAGACATGAATACGAATATTGAAAAATTATACACAAAAACGTGATAGGAAAACCGTTGCATGAAAAACGAGACACGAAAAACCCGAGTTAAAAAACGAGACACGAAAAACCTGAAACAAAAAATGATACACGAAGAACGTCACATGAAAGTGATATACAAAAAACGTGACAGGAAATACGAGAATCGAAAAACCTAGACACAAAAAACGAGAAATTAAAAACTACACACAATAAAACGAGACAAGAAAAGAAGAAAAAAACGAGACAAGAAAACAAGAAACAAAAACTGAGTAACGAAAAACGCGACACGAAAACGAGACAAGAATACGAAAAACGAAATAATACACGAAAAACGTGACATGAAAAACGAGACCGAAAAATGCGACACGAAAAACGAGTAACGAATAACTAAACACAAAAAACGAGACAAGAAAATGACAAGATAAACGAGACGCGTGACATGAGACACGAAAATGCGACAAGAAAACGAGAAACGAAAATGATACACGAAAAACTAGTCATGAAAAACGAGAAACGAAAATCTAGACACAAAAAACGAGAAATTAAAAACTACACACAAAAAACGAGTAAAGAAATCAAGAAACAAAAAACGAGACAAGAAAAAGAGAAACAAAAACTGATTAACGAAAAACGCGACACGAAAAACGCAACACGAAAACGAGACAAGAATACGAGAATAGAAAATTTATACACGAAAATCGTGACATGAAAAACGAGACACGAAAAACGAGTAACGAAAAACTAATCACAAAAAACGATACAAGAAAAGCGAGACAAGAAAATGACAAGAAAAACGAGACGCGTGACATGAGACACGCAAAATGCGACAAGAAAACGAGAAACGAAAATGATACACGAAAAACGTGACATGGAAAACGAGAAACGAAAATCTAGACAGAAAAAACGAGAAATTAAAAACTACACACAAAAAAACAGAAGGGAAAACAAGAAACAAAAAACGAGACAAGAAAAAGAGAAACAAAAACTGATTAACGAAAAACGCGACACGAAAAACGCGACACGAAAACGAGACAAGAATACGAGAATAGAAAATTTATACACGAAAATCGTGACATGAAAAACGAGACACGAAAAACGCGACACGAAAAACGAGTAACGAAAAACTAATCACCAAAAACGATACAAGAAAAGCGAGACAAGAAAATGACAAGAAAAACGAGACGCGTGAAATGTGATACGAAAAACGCGACAAGAAAACGAGAAACGAAAATTAAACACGAAAAACATGACATTAAAAACGAGACACGAAAAACGAGATACGTAAAACTGGTCACCAAAATGAGATATGACAAGCGAGACACGAAATTCGAGACACCAAAAGCAAGAAAAAAGTAGACACAAAAAAACGCGACAAGAAAACAAGAAACAAAAATTGAGCGAAACACGCGACACAAAAAACGCGACTCAAAAACGAGACATGAAACGAGAAACAAAAAATGATACACGAAAAACGTGACATAAAAAACGAGACATGAAAAACCCGACACCGAAAACAAGAAACGAAAAACTAGACACAAAACCCGAGACAACAAAAGCGAGACAAAAAAGACACAAGATAAAGGACACGTGAAATGAGACACGAAAAACGTGACAAGAAAACGACAAATGATACACGAAAATCGTGACATGAAAAACGCCACATGAAAATGAGACATGAATGCGAATATTGAAAAATGATACACAAAAACGTGACAGGAAAAACGTGACATGAAAAACGAGACACGAAAAACGTGAATTAAAAAACGAGACACGAATAACGTGACTTAAAAAACAAGACACGAAAAACGTGAAACAAAAAATGATACACGAAGAACGTCACGTGAAAATGATATACGAAAAACGTGACAGGAAAAACGAGAATCGAAAAACCTAGACACAAAAAACGAGAAACAAATATCTAGACACAAAACACGAGACAAGAAAACAAGAAACAAGAACTGAATAACAAAAAAAGCGACACGAAAAACGCGACACGAAAACGAGATACGTAAAACTAGTCACCAAAATGAGATCCGACAAGCGAGACACGAAATACGAAACACGAAATACGAGACACAAAAAACAACAAACAAAAAAGTAGACACAAAAAACGCGACAAGAAACAAGAAACAAAAATTGAATAACGAAAAACGCGACACAAAAAACGCGACACAAAAACGAGACCAGAAAACGAGAAACAAAAAATGATACACGAGAAATGTCAAATGAAGAAAGAGACATGAAAAACCCGACACCGAAAACAAGAAAAGAAAAACTAGACACAAAACCAAAGACAACAAAAGCGAGATAAAAAAGACACAAGTTAAAGAGACACGTGAAATGAGACACGAAAAACGTAACAAGAACACGAGAAACGAAAAATGATGCACGAAAATCGTGACATGAAAACCGCCACATGAAAACGAGTCATGAATACGACAAACGAAAAATGATACACAAAAACGTGACAGGAAAAACGTGAATGAAAAACGAGACACGAAAAACGTGACTTAAAAAACGAGACACGAAATCGTGAAACAAAAAAATGATATACGAAGAACATCACATGAAAATGATATACGAAAATCGTAACAGGAAAAACGAGAATCGAAAATCGACACAAAAAACAAGAAACAAATATCTAGACACAAAAAACGAGACAAGAAAACAAGAAACAAGAACTGAATAACGAAAAAAGCGACACGAAAAGCGCGACACGAAAACGAGACCGGAAAACGAGAAACGAAAAATGATACACAAAATACATGACACGAAAAATGAGATAGAAAAACGCGACACGAAAAAAGAGAATCGAAAAACTAGACAAAAAACGAGACAAAAAATGATACACGAAGAACGCCTCACGACAACGATACACGAAAAATGTGACATGAGAAACGAGAAACGAAAATCTAGACACAAAAAACGAGAAATTAAAAACCACACACAAAAAAACGAAACAAGAAAACATGAAACAAAAAACGAGACAAGAAAACAAGAAACAAAAACTGAGAAACGAAAAACGCGACACGAAAACGAGACCAGAAAACAAGAAACGAAAAATGATACACAAAAAACGTGACACGAAAAAAGAGACACGAAAACGAGATACGTAAAACTAGTCACCAAAATGAAATCCGACAAGTGAGACACGAAATACGAGGCACAAAATACAAGAAAAAAAGGAGACACAAAAAACGAGACATGAACTAAATAACGAAAAAAGCGACACGAAAAACGCGACACGAAAAAGAGACCAGAAAACGAGAAACGAAAAATGATACAAAAAACGTGACACGAAAAACGCGACACGCAAAAAACAGAAACGAAAAACTAGACAGAAAAAACGAGACAAAAAATGATACACGAAGAACGTTTCACGACAGCGATACATGAAAAACGTCACATGAAAAACGAGAAACGAAAATCTAGACACAAAAAACGAGAAATTAAAAACTACACACAAAAAAACGAGACAAGAAAACCAGAAACAAAAAACGAGACAAGAAAAAGAGAAACAAAAACTGATTATTGAAAAACACGACACAAAAACCTTACACGAAAACGAGACAAGAATACGAGAATAGAAAATTTATACACGACAATCGTGACATGAAAAACGAGACACGAAAAACGCGACACGAAAAACGAGTAACGAAAAACTAATCACAAAAAACGATACAAGAAAAGCAAGACAAGAAAATGACAAGAAAAACGAGACGCGTGAAATGAGATACGAAAAACGCGACAAGAAAACGAGAAACGAAAATGATACACGAAAAACATGACATGAAAAACGAGACACGAAAAACGAGATACGTAAAACTAGTCACCAAAATGAGATCCGACAAGCGAGACACGAAATACGAGACACCAAAAGCAAGAAACAAAAAAGTAGACATAAAAAACGAGACGACAAAACAAGAAACAAAAATTGAATAACGAAAAACGCGACACGAAAAATGCGACAAGAAAACGAGAAACGAAAAATGATACACGAAAATCGTGACATGAAAAACGCCACATGAAAACGAGACAAGAATACGATAAACGAAAAATGATACACAATAACGTGACAGGAAAAACGAGACACGAAAAACGTGACTTAAAAAACGAGACAGGAAAACGAGAAACAAAAAATGATACACGAAAAACGTGACATGAAAAACGAGACATGAAAAACGCGACACCGAGGAAAAGAAACGAAAAACTAGACACGAAAACCGAGACAACAAAAGCGAGACAAAAAAGAGACAAGATAAAGAAACACGTGAAATGAGACACGAAAAACGTGACAAGAAAACGTGAAACAAAAAATGATACACGGAGAATGTCACATGAAAATGATACACGAAAAACGTGACTTGAAAAACGAGAAAAAAATCTGCACAGAAAAAAACAGAAATTAAAAACTAGACACAAAAAACGAGAAAAGAAAACAAGAAACAAAAATTGAATAACGAAAAACGCGACACGAAAACGAGACAAGAATACGAGAAACCAAAAATGATACACTAAAACGTGACATGAAAAACGTGACATGAAAAACGAGACACGAAAAACCTGACATGAAAAACGAGACACGAAAAACACATGAAAAACGAGAAACGAAATACTAGACACAAAAAGCAAGACAAAAGAAACGAGACACGAGAAACGAGTCACGAAAAATAATACGTAATAAACGAGACACGTATAATGACTCGAAAAAGAAGACGGGAAAAACGAAACACATGAACACGACACGAACACGAATCACGAAAAACGAGTCAAGTATAAAAATACTGAAAAATGAAATACGAAAAACCCCAGGCAAAAACGGGAGATGAAAAACGAGAAAAGAAAAAAGAAACCCGACGAACAAGACACATTAAACGAAATACTATAAAGAGACATGAAAACCGAGCCACGAAGAACGATACACAAAAAAAGAAACAAAAAAGCGAGACACGAAAAACGAGACAAGAAAACTAGAAACAAAAAATGATCCACGAAAAACGTCACATGAATACTCGAAATGCGAAACATTAAATACGAGAAATGAATAACTAGACACAAAAAACGACAAGAAAACGAGAAAGGAGACACGAAACAGGATACGTGAAAATGAAACACGCAAAATGACTCGAAAAACAAGACGGGAAAACGAGAAACAAGAACGAACACGAATCACGAAAACAAGACAAGTAAAACGTCACGGATACGAAACGAAAATAGCAAAACGCCAAGCAAAATCGGGGGTAAAAAACGAGAAACGAAAAGCGAGACTCGAAGAACGCGAACAAAAAACGAAACACAAAAACGAGACACGAAGAGGAAGATACGAAAACGAAGCACAAGAAACGAGACACGAAAAACGAGACATGAAAAACATGACACGAAAAACGCGACACGAAAAACTAGCCACAAAAAACGGGACGACAAAAACGAGGCAAAAAAAGGGACACGAAAAGAGACTAGAAAACGAGAAACAAAAACAATACACGAAAAACGAGATATAAAAATCGAGACATTATATACAGGAACCGACAAACGAGATACGAACTTGACATGAAAAAAGACACAAAAGACATGTATCGAAAAAAAGACACGAAAACGATGACACGAAGCAAAAGATACGCAAAACGAAACACGAAAAACTAGTCACGAAACAAGACATTAGACGCGAAAAACGAGACACAAAAACCCGACACGAAAAACGAGAAACGAAAGAGGGTACTCAAAAAACAAATCACAAAAAACGAGACACAAAAAACGCGGAACGATAAGCGAGATAGAAAAAATGTGACTTAAAAAACGAGACACGAAAAAAGGAATAAAAATCGAAATAGGATACACTCACGAAGAGCGGGACACGAAAAACGAGAAGCAAAATCTAGTCACCAAAATGAGGCACGAAAACGACTAACAAGTCACGAAATACAAGACACAAAGGAGAACAAACAAAAAATGATACAGGAAAAACGTCACATGAAAAACGATACACGAAATACGCGACATGAAAAACAAGAATCGAAAAAGTGGACAAAAAAACAAAAAAAGAAAAACAAGTCACGAGAAAGGAAAAAGTATACGTGAAAAACGAGAAACACAAAAAGATTCGAAAAACTAGTCCGGAAAACCAGACCCAAGATAACGATCACGAGACACGAAAAACGAGATCAGTAAAACAAGATGGAATAAAAGAAAAAAGAAATACGAAAACGCCAAGCGAAAAATGGTGTCGAAAAACAAGAAACGAAAAGAGACCGGAAGAACGATACAAATTAAACGAAACACAATGAAGTTAAATGAAAAACGTGGCACGAAGAACCTAAAACAAACAACGAAACATAAAACGAGACACGAAGAGGGAGACACAAAACGAAGCACGGGAAACCAGATACGAAAAACGAGACAAGGAAAGGAGAAATAAAAAATGATAACAAAAAACGTGACATAAAAACGAGAACACGAAAAACTAGACACGAAAGGGAGACAAGAAAACGAGAAACGAAAAACAAGACAACAAAAACGAGACAAGTTGAGACATGAAAAACGAGACACGAGAGTCGAGACACGAGAAACGAGACACGAAAATTGAGGCAAGAAAACTAGAAAAGAAACACGAGAAACGATAAACAAAGAACGAGAGACAAAAACAATACACGAAAAATCGAGACATGATAAACGAGACCCGAAAAACGAGATACGAATAAGGAGACATGGAAGAAGACACGAAAGACATGTAACGAAAAAACGAAAACAATGACACGAAGAATGAGACACGAAACACAAGACATGAGATGGGAAAAACGAGACACAAAAACGAGACACGAAAAATGAGAAAAAATAAATAAATACAAACTTCAAAAATTAGACACGCAGGAAAAACAAAAAACGAGACACGAAGAGAGAGATATGAAAACTAAGCACGTGAAACGAGACACGAAAAAGAGACAAAAAACGAGAAACAAAAAATGATACACGAAAAACGTGACACGAGAAACGCGACACGAAAACGAGAAACGAAAGTTGAGTCATAAAATGACACGCGATAACAGAGACGCGAAAAACGACCAACAAAAAGAACATGAGAAACGAGAAACGAAAAACGAGAAACGAAAAACGAGATACGATAAACGAGTCATTAAAACGTAACACGAAATAACGAAAAACGAGGTACGAAAGACGAAACACGAAAACGATACACGGAACAGGTGACACGAAAATCGAGACACGAAAAACAAGAACAACGTAACACGAAATATAGAAAAACGAGATATTAAGACGAAACACGAAAACGGGACACGGAACAGGTGACACGAAAATCGAGACACGAAAAACGAGAAACAAAAAACAAGGCATAATAAACGAAAAACGGGACACCAAATTCGAATATTGAAAGCTCAAAACTAAAAAACGATAAACATAAATAGAAAATCGGAAAACCAAAAGCCCAAAACGATAAAGGAAAAACAAATAACGATATCAAAAAAACGAGACACGAATATTTTGACATAAAAAACGTGAATCAACAAATTAGACACGAAAAACGAGAAACGAGATCTAAAAATCGAGACCCAATAAACGAGTCATGAAAACGAGATACGAACATTGAGACATGAAAAACGTGACACAAAAAACGAGAGACAAAAACAGAACTCGAAACGCAGAAAACGTGAAACGAAAAACGAGAAACGAAAAACGAGACTCTAAAACCGGACATGAAACACGAAAAACGACACACGAAAAACTTGACAAGAAAAACAAGACGCGACAAACGAGAAAGGAAAAATGAAATGAAAATCTAGTCATAAAACGAGACTCAAAAAACGAGACATGAAGAACGTGACACAAAAACGAAACACAAAAAACGAGACACGACAAACGAGACAAGAAAACGAGAAAAAAATGATACACGAAAAACGTAACATGAAAATGGAGACAAGGAAAACGAGAAACGAAATACGACACGAAAAACTAGTCCCAAAAGCGAGACATAACAAACGAGACACGAAGAACGAGACACAAAAAATGAAACACAAGAAACGAGGAACGAGACACGAAAAACAGACAAGAAATACGAAAGAAGAAGAAAAGGAAAAAAAAAACTAGAGACGTAAAACGAGAACGAAAATAGAGATGCGAATCACGAGACCCGGAAAACGAGTCACGTAAAACAAGACAAGATAAAACGGATAAAAATCGAAATACCAGACACAAAAAACGAGGCACGAAAAAAAGGATAATGAAAAACGCGTCGAGAAAAAGGGAACAAGAAAAACGAAAAACGAGACTCGAAAGTCAATACAAGGTACACGAAAAACGAGACACGAAAATAGAACACAAAAAAGAGACATGGAAAACCAGACACGAAAAACGAGACACAAAAACGAGGAACGAAAAACAAGACAAGGAAACGAAAAACGAGACAAGGAAAAAGAGAAATGAAAAACGATACACAAAAAACGACACACGATAAATAAGAGATAAAAAAGACAGAAAAATGTGACACGAATAACCAGACACGAAGAACATGACTCGAAACACGAAATACGAATATCGAGACAAGGAAAACATAGAAACGAAACCGAAAACGAAAAAATAGCCACATAAACGAGACATGAAAACGAGACACGAAGAAGCAGACGAAAGCGAAACCAAAAATGTGACATGAAAAACGAGACACGAGAAACGAGACATAAAAAACAAAAAACGTGACACAGAAATCGAAAGCCGAAAAATGAAAAACGGAAACAGATAACCAGAAAACAAAAACAAAAAAAACGAAATAACAAATAACAAAAATCGAAAAACAAACAAAAACACAAATTAAAAAAGCGATGAAGATCAAAAAACAATACACAAAAAACAAGACACGAAAAACGGAAAACGAAAAAGAGAAAAAACGAAAACGAGAAAGAAAAAGCAAGCCACGTAAAACAGGAAACACAAAAACGAGTCACGAAAAACGAGACCCGACTTACGAGACACGGGAAACCATACACGAAAAACGAAACATTAAAAGAGGGACACAATAAATGAGACACGAAAATCGAGAACCGAAAAAAGAAAAACGGAACCGGACAAAAGAAACGAAAAATGAAAAACGAAAGACGAATAACGAATATCAAAAAGCAAAATAAACAATATTAAAAAAGATGAAGATAAAAATGAGACACAAAAAACAAGACACGAAAAACGGAAACCGACATAAGAAAAAGATAAAAAACAAAAACGGGACAAAAGACCGAGAAACAAAAAACAAAACACGTAAAACAAGACACAAAAAAGAAACACGAAAGACGAGACATAAAAAACGAGACACATTAAATGATACACGAAAAAGGAGAAACGAAAATCGAGACACGAAAAACGGTGCGCGAAATACGAGAAATAAACAACGAGCCGCGAAATGATTCACGATAAACGAGACATAACAATCGAGACACCATCCACGTGAAACGAAAAACTAGATACGAAACACGAGACACGAAAAACGAGAGAAGAAAAACGTGATACGAAAAACGAGAAACGAAAAACTAGTTACAAAACGTGACACGAAAAACAAGACAAAACAAACAAAACAGAAAAAGGATTCACAAAAAACGAGACGTGATAAACGAGACACGAAAACGAGACACGGAAAACGAGACACGAGAAACGAGACTTGATAAACGAGGCCTGACAAACGAGACACGAAAAACCGGACACGAAATACGAAAAAAAGATAAATGAGAAACGAAAACGAGACCCGAGGCAAAAGGACACACGGGGAAATGGAAATAGGAACAAATTTACAAATGGACAAATGTACAAACGGACAAATGGACAAATGGACAAATGGACAAATGGACAAATGAACAAATGGGCAAATGGACAAATGAACAAATGAACAAATGGACAAATGGACAAATGGACAAGAGAACAAATTAACAATTGAACAAATGAACACTTAGACAAATGCACAAATGGACAAATGAACAAGTGAACAAGAGAACAAATGAACAAGTAAACAAATGATCAAATGAACACTTAAACAAATGCACAAATAGACAAATCATCAAATGGATAAATGAACAAACGAAGAAATGAACAAATGAACAAAGAAACAAATTAGTAACTAAACAAATGAACAAATGTGCAAATGAGGAAATGAACAACTGAAAGAAATAGGTAAGCGAACAAATTAACGAATAAACAAATGCTCAAATAATGAAGTATACAAATGAATAAAAGTGCAAAAAAACAAATGGAGAAATGTGCAAACGGACAAATTGTCAAATGAAAAATGAACAATAAAAAAAGTCATGAATTCAAAAATATATAACTGAACATTTGAACAAATGAAAAATTATCTAATGCCCAAACGAACATAGACAGAAGGACCTAGGAAGAATGGACAGATGGACATAGGAAGAAAGATATGGACAAATGAACAAACGAAGAAATGTAAAAATGAACAAATGAACAAACGAACAAACTAAGAAATGTTCAAATGATCAAATGAACAAACAAACAAACGAACAAATGAGCAAAAGAACTAATGAACAAATGCACAAGTGAAATGAACAAAAGAATAAAACGAACAAAGGAAAAAGTAAGCATTTGACAAGTGAACAATCGAACAAATGAACAAAAAATCAGTAACAAAATAAAGAAATGGACAACTGCACAAATGACAAAATAAACAAATTAAAAAACGCAGACAAGAAGAAATGAACAAATGAAAGAAAAGAACAAATGTACAAATGAACAATTGAACAAATGTACAAACGCACAAATGAACTAATAAAAAAACAAATGGACAAATGAACTAATGGCGAAAGGAAGAAAGAAATGGACAAATAAACAAATGAACAATTGAAGAAACGACAAAATGGATAAATAAACAAATGAAAAAGTTAAGAAATGAACATTGAAACAAAAAAAACAACTTAATAAACTTAATAAATGTTCAAATGAACAAATAAACAAGTAAAGAAATGAACTGAACAAATTAACAAACGAAGAAACGATGAAATGAAGAAGTGAAGAAATATAGAAATGAAGAAGTGAAGAAATATAGAAATGAAGAAATGAACAAATGAACACATAAATAAATAAAGAAATGAAGAAAGTACAAACGAACAAATGAAGAAATGTAGAAATGAAGAAAAGAACAAATGAACAAGAGAAGAAATAGTGAAATTGGCAAATGAACAAATGGACGAATGAAGAAATGGACAAATGAAGAAATGTTGAAATTGAAAACATTGAAGAAATAACGTATAAACATGTAGACACAGAACACAGTTTTCAATTTTAGCTTGGCTTCAGACCGTCGCACTACGACGCAGAGACCGAACGGGGAAGGGAGGAAATACCAAATTTATAAGGATGCCTCACGCAAGGGGAGGGGCGACGTGTCCAACAATCAACAAAGTGGGTGTAAAACAGATACCTTTGAAATGTATACTTCATTATTGCACAGAGATTTCATTTATGTACGTTGAAAAATTGCAATTTGGCCATAGAATGGGGTCCCAGAAAGCGTTCGTTAAATTATCTTCCAAGTTTGTATTTATTTTGTACGTGGTTTTAAGAAACTAGGCATTTTTGAATTATTTTTAAACTTTTAAAAAATATTTGTAGGAAGTTTGCTGTTGCAATTCCAACTCATTCAAAATATACCATGTGTCTAATTTTTAAAAAGAGAAATTCTGTATCCTTTTAAAAATAAATTTAATGTTTTATTTTCACAATAAATTCTACTCTAACAATAAATCTACTATCTTCTAATATAATATATATTAAAAATACATCTATGTTTTTAACAGCTATATACTAACCGACGTGTAATATCACTTATAAAAATATAAACGCTATTCTACTTAATTACTTTGAACATATAATGGCGAACTAACTGCAATTTCTCTTATATCTTTAAAAATTTTTGTCAAATGGGTATCATAGATTATCTCTTCAGGACGTCCCTCAACTTGTACTAATTTGTAAGTTTCTGATTTCCTAATTGGTGACCGAATCACGTAATCAGTTGCAAGTCCACCGATCGGTTTCTTCACTATCGAGGAGACCAGCATTGTATTGCTCTCTTTAAAAGTTTTAACTTGCAATTTTAACATTCCTTTCAACATCGTGGCTTTGGAGACCCTGCTCCAGAAGAATCTTAGCTTGCTGATGTCGGTTCCAGTCAGGTCACTTATAAGATCCTGAAAGTCAAAATAATAAGTATTAGTTAAATGAATGAAGATCACAACTATGAGCTCGGACATTTAGGTGCTAAAAATTGGGAAATATTTATTTCTATGTGCTTATAAAGTGAAAATATGTGTTTATATATATGATATTCAAATTATATCCAGTAACCACGATCGAGAGACGTCTTGAGGAGCAATCTGAGGACGTTTGGGAGCAAGTCGTGTTATGTAGAGAAAATACGTACATATTTCCCCCCTTAAAAGAGCGTTGAAAATTTCCCCTAAATTTTCAACGCTCTTGTAAGGGGGGAAATATGTACGTATTTACCTAAAAGTCCGAGCCCCAGTGACATGCAACCAAGCCGAAAATATGAATAAAGCCTTGCTGTTTATTTCTAACTAGCTGAACCCGGCAGACTTTGTTCTCCCCTTCATCTCCCTTTCTCTCTCTTCTTCTCCCCCTCTCTCCAACCCTCCCTCTCCACTTCCTCCACCAAAAATGTAATAGAATATTCAAAAAGATCTCATCCTGTAGATTACGGCGTGAGGCAGGTTTCTTTGGGGCCTTGACGTCAAAGGTTTATTTTTTAATGCTCTAGAACGCCTCGTTTAGGAGCTATTTAACGATATACATTCAAAAAAAGCCCTGCCTGGTGTATTGTGGGTTGCACTGGAAATTAATATTTTGTTTTGTTCTACAGCGCCATCTAGTGAATTTTTCCGATATTGTAATAGTTATTCTGCTATTCGCGGTGGAGATGAATCCAACAAATCAGAAATAATTAAAATTGGTCCAACCGTTCTTGAGTTATAAATGCTGTAACTAAATTTGTTTTACGCGACTTTGTTTTATATTTATTGTATATCAGATTTTCCGGAAAGTGAAAATATATTCAGCCTGTAGACAAGATGGATACGCTCCGTTTCAGTTTAAGACCAAGTAAGATTCAGTTAAGACCGTTTCAGATCAAGTACACTCAGCTTGCAAAATTTTGGTTTGGACTGTTCTTTACCAGGAAATATCTATCTTAAGTTACCCCGAAATCGGCCGAACCTGAGCGAAGAAATTGAACAGGCTACTCAGAAATTCTGTAGATAACATTTGTTGCACCTTTTAAATATTATTTGAAGCAAGTACCATTAAATTGATATTAAAATCGATGAACTCTGCAAGAAAAGCATTAAAAATGACTTATTAAAAAGGTAAAAAATGCCTTATTAATCGAAATCGACAAAAAAATTTAAAAAGACATAAAAATGGGTCATTTTCTTTTCTCATAACATGAAATTAATTTCTATACTAAACTGCATTATTCTAAAAAGAAAAGAAAAAAATGACATTTAATTAAAATCCCCCTAGTTATTAGTAATGCAATATTGAAAGCGTTTGAATTCTGCTTCCAAGAACGATATTCGCGAAGGGGTGCCGCACGGCATCCGCTGAAATTCCTCGTAAGAACACGAACCGAACTTGTTATATTCCCTTAAAACATGCTTCCCAGGGTTGTGGCAGATTAGGAGAGTTGGGACAAATTAGGGTTTTTAAGTAGAATCTCGCATCATTACTTATGATATGAAGCCTGAGTGCCAGCACACTGCTTGAAAGAAAATATCGCTAACCAAGGGAATTTAAAATCGTATATCAGTATTGCTCGACCACTTAAAAAAATTTTTTTAAAAATAAAATAAAAAAATCCTGAACTGCGCATGCGCGAAAAGTGGCGGAGGGGAAGGTTCCCCCTCTTAGAGGCTCAACTTCCCCGTCTTGAGGAGTTGCCTCGGCCTGGGCGGGCGGTGAGAAGACAGCCTGGCTTTGCCCAACGTCCCGAACCCTAGAGTGTTGAAGTGAGAGAACTAAGTTGCAAGAGCGAATCAGTTATCGTTGCAGGTGGTTCTTGGGTTCAATTGAGCTCCTCTTCGGGAGCAGCTGGGAATGGCTTAGCCACGCCTCCCGAGGTAAGCGACGCCATGATGGTTTTTTCTAAGTGGTCGAGCTATAGCATCGTTACTCACAATCACTTTATCCTCTCCATTTGCTGTAATGCATGTTTCGTCCTTCGTATGCAAGCCAAACTGTTGTTCTTCCTCAGTCTCTAACTTGCGACAGATGTTCCCCAAAGACAGCAGTTGGTTGCCCTTCTTTACTCTAGCTTGCAGCCACTGTCGAGTTTGTAGGAACCAAGATAGTCGCTGTCAGTCATCACTCTTAACTCATATTGCATGTATTAACAACGTGTTTGTCATATATGTGTATACAGACATTGTTAGTGTCTGAAATTGAGGTTTTAACCGCAGTGCGTAAAATTGTCACGATAAACCTTTGAATAATTAGAATAATAAAATATTCAGGTAATCGAGTTCACTAACGCTCAATAACATTATTCCAATTAAAGGTTGATTTTTTTTACATTGGTAACGAATTCAGAGGGGTTCATATGGAGACGATGTAAACGAAGCAGATGATGCATGTACATCGGGGGATTTTGTACAATATCGCAGTAATGTCTATTTTTCAGTTTAATTGTTGGGGAGAGTTACATTAGGATTTGGATAGGATTCGAGGTTCAATATTTTAAAATATGAGACGTTTTTACGTCTGTTGAAGGATGTTTTAGAAGAAAATCAGTGTTATTTTGTAATATCACAATAGTTTATCTTTCCATCTATTCATTATCCTTTTTGTTTCTGTTTTGGTTTTTGTTTCTTACCTCAATGGTCTCCCGACTTGTGAGCACCAAATGTCGAAGAATTTTTTTGTCATCGTCTGCTTTCATGAAGTATTTTTTCATAGCAACTTTATGCCAGGACTTATAAATGTCGTATTTTTCATTCATAAATGATAATATTTCTTCCTTTCTTCTTGTAATTTTCTTCAACTTCTTTGTAAGGATCTCTTCATCCAGCTGTTTAAATATAGAAATACCCAATTCTAATAAAATACAAAGGTTATAGATCTTTTTTATATTAATTTTGCTTACACGTTGGTAATATTTATTATTACTTATTAATTATGTATCGTTCTAATATAAATATAATTACTGGGTTTTAGGTTTATTAATGCCAATTAAAAAATAATCGTAGTCATATAGGAGCAGCAACCCAGTATGCGACTTCTGTTCACAGATTCACAATAATATCGTTTCTCTCCCGATATATCGATTGAGTTTGGTGCATAATAGTTGCAACACATAAGATTTCGAATTCGTACGCCGTGATTGACCCTGTGTTTAAATATTGGTGAAAAAATCCAATCCCATTTTGGCGAGTATTTCAAATTTTTAAACGGATAAAATTGATTCTTAAGCTTGAAATACTTTCAATAATCATAAAACGTTTCAAAATTGCTTGCCCAAAGTGGGGTAGATTGTATTAATAAATGCCTGTATGAGAACGTTACAATATTCAGGAAGTTATCACGTACCATGAGTTCTTGTATATAACCTTCGTCATCAGCAAATTCCATTTCAAATTCTTCCTCTTTCTTTTTCAGTGCTTCCACAGAATCACTCGTTTTACTGGTACGCTTATTGTAATTATCTAGTTCTGTTTGAATATTATTGTAAAGTTTCTCAATTTCCAGATAAAGACGTGCTTTCTCTTCTTTAAATTCTTTAGAGCCCTTGGGAACAAAATTACATATTACGTTTTTAAAAATAAAATAGATTTTTTCTACTTAACACAATTGTCCAGATTTTGTTAGGATTAAATACAGCTTGATTTAGGTAAATGCATGTGCATTTCTCCAGCAAGAATATAGGCAAAAAGATAAAATCTTTACGCTGATATTCCCAATTCACTTATTCTCTGGCAAATGCTATTGCGCTGATGTCGTTTAATTGGCAGCAAAAACCTTACATTAACTCTGAAATTCTCTGGTCAGAGTGGAAGTGGTCACATTTATGCATTCTTAGCTCATTTCTAAAGGGTAGTCTTATATCCTCAGAAAATTTCACACGTGACTATGTCTAATTTACTGCTTTTCAGAAACTGGTTTGAATCCACTTCAATTCAAATTCCGAAGTTTAAATGAAATGTTCGATATTGTAGAACTGGAGAATACCCTATAACGCAGCCAACGTATCTCAATGACGAGGTCAGGTAAGTGGCTTGACTTGCACTTGTCTCTTTAGAAATTTATTCAATTTGTGCTCGCAGATCGTGACAAACATTTTAATTTTTTTTCACAGTGTAAATTAGAAATTGAGCTAGGAAGAAGAGGTAAACATTCATTAAAGAAGAGTAGCCGGTTCATGTTCCAGTAAAATATATGGTTGTTGATAAAATACAGAACTCACATCAATTCATTTGAAATAAGCAGGAGGATATGATATTGTGAAAGCGAAGCTTATTGTATTACCTTCGTTTCTTCTTCCAATGTAAACTCTTTGACTTTTACACGTAAATTTTCAGAAAATCTTTCACTTTCTTCTATAGAGAGGTCCATAAGCATTTTCAAGTGAGTATTACCATTTTGTCTTCTGAGTTCCAGCATTTTCATTTTCTCTTTGTGATCTCCTACCATCTTAGCCATTGACATTTTGAAATGTTCATGCAGTTCTTTTGCTCGTCTTTCCATTATTGCTAAGAGTGAAAAACAAAAGTTTTATGATTGATATTAGAACATCATCTGTTCTGCCCAAAACACGCGAAGCAAAATTGCATTTGGCTTGTAGCATTCTTTTGTGTCTGGCTTTTTGAGATGGGAGGGAGTTAACTAAAATACTTGAAGAATGAAATAGTTTTTGAAGAGGTGTGAGCAAATTAATTTTTGCGGGTAGCAAAGAACTTTTGGGTCATTTTTTCTTCAATGGTACACGTTTTCAGGATTATTTTGGGAAAAGAGGAAATTAAAATTTGTGAATGAGGAGATTTTTATGTAATGTGAAGGAGTAAATTTTGGGGAGAGAGGTAAATTTCGGTTTGGAGACACGGAAACTGATTGTGAGACACGATGTTCTTAGAAATCTAAATATTTTATGTTCATGTCTACTTAATTCATTAAATGACAGTGACAGAACATTCAAAATACATTAATTGACAGTGACAGAAAAAATATGAAAAAATCAGATCTATCTGCAGACATAATATAGTTTGACATACATATATCAAATGACGATTACCAAAAGATATTTAAAACAATAGTAATAATAACAGAATAGTAAAAATAATAAATTTATTTTCAAATTGGGAAAAATAATATTTTAGAATACACAATATTGCTCTTTTTATTTAATTAATATTATTTGCAAGAAAAAATAAAGATCGTATTATGAGTTTCGATTGGAATATAAATGTGGATTTCTAAGCTCGAAATCTGACTGTGCATTTTTCGGTACGTATCACTCTTTCATAGATTGTTTCACAAAATAATTTTCAATACAAAACACATTTTTTCTCACTCACCCAACATTTCATCAATAGATTGGACTCGTTCTTGGAAAATCATGAATCCAATATCATTCTTCTGGTCGATTTTTTCCAGAATTTCTTGAATGATGTGATCCTTAAAATCCAATACATTTTCAAGGCGATGCCATTTATGCTGTAACATATGAAAAAAAAAAATCATTTGCACATTTAGTTTCTTTACGAACATAATATATTGAAGAAATTCTCTTTAAGGTGCAACTAATTTCAATAATGAATTCCTGGAACTTGCTTCCAACCAACAAGTATTGCTAGACGTAATATTTCACTTTTTAATCCATTCCACACACCGGTCAACTCAATAGATTTGAGGCGTAGTTTTGTCGTTCGCTTTTATTTTCGCAGAAAGCCTTTTCGGTCGCTTTGCGGCCATCTTCATTGCTTTGGAAATTATTCCAAATACATTACAGAATATTAAAAATTATATATATATATATATATATATATATTTTCATATTTATATTTATATTTATATATATTTTCATATTTATATTTATATTTATATTTATATTTATTTTTATTTTTATTTTTATTTTTATATATTTAAATGGCTTTATTCTAATTTTATTCATAATAATATTCCGCAATATTTGCTCATCTTAATTTTATTCATTTACTTATTTACTTCTCCAGACTATTTTTATTTCACTTCACTTGAGCATAGTACATTTGCTATTTTATGTAATCTTGATTCAAAATTATGTATCCCCTTTCACATTTTATATTCCAATTTTTCTAATGTGCTTAAATTCTAATTTTTAATATTCTATAATATAAATTTGGAAATGATTTCTTGTAGCACTGAAGATGGCCGCGAAGAGGGTTTCTGTGAAAATAAAAACTTACGACAAAATTACGTCTCAAATATAATGCAAATGTCGTAAATTCCACAACATATCCTACCATCGGTCAACTTATTAAAAATCATTGTGAAATACGATAAAAGTATATACTGTTGTGCCAAAATAATTCTTTTTTAGATAAAAAAGAACATACACAAACAAATGTTTATAGAATGTATTAATGATTTGAAAAATTCTGTATTTTCTATTAGATGTATCAAAATTTCTCTTTAATCATGTTCGTGCAAGTTATTCACCAAAAATGAAGATATTACGTATACATATAAAAATCGCCTGGTACAAACGTGTTTAGTATTACAATTTTAATACGCCGACACAACCTGTTTTAACTGCAGAAAATATGGCGTCCCATAATACTGAGAGCGTCCGCACAGAGCGCTGGAACCACAGGGCGAGCCATTTTCGGCCGGTTGCATCAACCTTCATCAGTAGTTTAAAACCACTGACGACGCGTTATATGCCTTATTTTGTTTGAACAAGGTCGATTCGTCTGACGATCGACAAAATATTCATCAGATTTTGACGGGACGGTATCCTGCTATCAACGCTTGTGTCGAGTCGTTTAACTGTTGTGAGCATTGTATTTCATTAACCTGGTTACATTATTCTCTTGGTGTTCAAATGGGGCATCTGTGATATCATGGGAGATAATTGGGGTGCTTAATTGTTGTATCTTTGGAAACCAAAGGTACAGAACGAGCAATTACTCGATTTTTTTTAAAATTATACTTTACTCACTTACGAGATTCATAAATGTAGAAGATTACATTCCAGGAGAATTTAGAAGAAATATAACCGCGTCTGGAATATTCCACAAACCGAAATAAGTCTCCAACGCCCATTTAGCAGTAGTTGACAGCTTTAACATTTTTTGATGCAGTACATTTCCTCTCTAAGACCACACTATGTGGTATTTACACGAGTTTCGGAAGTCTAACCAATAAGGCCAGAATTCTATTTAAAATATTCAACTTTCGTGGAGATATAGAGACGATAGACTGCAAATGTGTGCCAATTTTGTCTCCAGAGGACAGGAATGAAACGATTCAGAAACCGAAAAAAGTACATATTTCTCCGAAACCTGTGTACACAATGCAAACTTATTTGGAATATAGTAGCTTATACGTCATCAATATTCAATAGGTTTAACAACCAATGCGGAACTGGGTTATAGCCTGGTAATGTAGCCAACCTCTGTACGAGGAGAAAACATCAGCACGCTTCCCTGATGAATCCCATCTGAGGATCAATGTCTAACAAAGAAGTGTTGGTGGTATATATACTTCTTGAAAAATGATATGTTACTGAAAACATTATTTACCTCGACTTCTCTCTTGATCTCAGGCATTTTCAGAGCGAGCATTTTCTTCTTCAGGTACGGCATAAGTGTTTTCATTTGCCTTTTGCACAGATCAACCTCTTGAGATAAATGATCCTGAAAAAACAAAATAATTATTATAAATTAATTGAAACGGTTAGTCGAAAGCAAATTTCTTATGGGAACATTCAGGAAATTCATTCAGTTATTCAAAAGAAATGATATATTTTACATACTGAAAAATACTCGTAATATCTAATTTTTAAAAATCAATTTTTGTTCTTATTTTATGCGCTGCCGTTGAGGCGTATTGAAGATTTTATGCGTTTATGCTGACTCAAGAACCCCTGAACAGAAGCGTTACGCAACCCGCAGCAAGGTAAGATTACACATTCCTCATTTCTGGATTGATTTATAAAATTGATAACAAATGCCTCGTTCCGAATGTTCCTTAATTAAACTATTGTAACATGGAGACTGTAGGGTCAAATTCAAAAGTAATATAAAGCAATAAATGAGAAATTAAAACTTTATTTTTCAAGATTGGTTATTATTATTATTATTATTATTATTATTATTATTATTATTATTATTACATTTATTATTATTATTACATTTATTATTATTATTATTGTTATTATTATTAATATTAATTTTCTTCACAAATTCTCTGGTCATGGCGCAACAGTCAGCAGCATAGTAGACATCGTGCCCCTTCACCGCGCAAAAGAAGTCGCCCAACATCCACTTATCAGTCGTTGCGTACATCGAAAGGAATGTGATATGCCGGACGTGCCGGTAACGGATGTGACGCTGACCTCGTTTAAACGGTAGTTTAAAATATATTTGAATTTAAGGTGAAATGCTCTTAAACAATTTTAATAACTGTGCCCATTAATCTATCGGGAAATATTGGAGAGCGCGACTCCCCGCTCCCTTACGACCACTGCTTTTGGAACACCCTTAAATTTAACTCATCCATCACCACTGCATATAGCTCATATTTGTATGAATACGGCGCGGCGGGAATAGGAAATCCCCTTGTGACCTGCAAAACACCAACGTATGATTGGTAGCCTAACTCACAGGGGCAAATTATTTTACACTCTCACATCCGCCGCCAAAGATAAATTTCGGCTACATCATTGTTTACGGACTTGGATGTTTACGGAGTCAGCTTCGCTCATAAGCCACCAACTACACATCACTCACCATCTTTCCTGAACTATCATCAGAACGACTACCTCCGTGCCAGAAGCGCCGAAACACTATTTCTTTAGTAATTTGGTACTGACCAGTTAACTGGATAAAATGTATTGAAGTGCTTTCCACAACTTCTACCACTGCATCACCACAACCTACATGAACGCCTTAAAGAAACGACAGAGTTGATCATCAAAGTTATTATGGAAAAAAATAATTTCTTACATTTTAAAATAATTAGCTGAGATAAGAACTAGGTTGATTGATTGATTGGTGATTCCGGGCGTGTCAACGGCTAGGGTCATTAGTCCCGTAAGTATAGTGCGTGTTTTTCTCTCGTGATGTAGGGATGTCTTTCCCCGTTAATGGTGAGATCTGGCGCCGATCACCCGTCGGCTCGCGGGGTGTTCCCCATCTAGGTATCTCCCACCAGCAGAGCACTTCCCCGGCCAGGACAAGCTCTAAAGTTCCCGACCAGACTCTCGACATGTGGTAATGTAGTGCAAGTAAATGTGTGTGTGTGTGTGTGTGTGTGTGAGAGAGAGAGAGAGAGAGAGAGAGAGAGAGAGAGAGAGAGAGAGAGAGAGAGAGAGTGTGTGAAAAGATACAAGGAAGAGGAAGGAGAGATCGCGCGCGGTCCGTAGCCCGTATGCTTCGGCATTCGCCTAGTATTGATCGAGAAACCATGGAAAACTACCGCTCAGAGCTCCCTCAGACAGCGACTGAAATCAGGCCGTCAGGGCTCGATTCTGTAATTACTTACAATAATTCCTGTAACTTTTCTAGTAAATTATTTTGTTCTGGGGATACTTGTTTAATAAAATAACTTCTTTCGAAATCATTCAGAATATTATGTCAAAACAATTCAGAATTCGTTAATACCGTTCGGTTAGCAGTGTGACTAAAGAGGCTTTTTTAAGGGAGAGAGACATTGAAATTTTTAAAGGGCTGAAAATTGTAAAAAATGAATGAGTTTATTCGAAATATGCTGAAACAATTATAAGACTTTTTCATAGATTAAAAACTTTAACAGTTCATGCTGTTCAGTCTGTGAAAATTTTCGTTTGATGGAGTTAGTCGCCTTGGCTTCTTTGTCCCACGTATAACCACCCGTGGTGGCTTCACGATCCTTTACAGAGGCCTTCTATATCGGTGACCACGGGTCAGATTGATAGCTTTCCGAGGTTTCTTTGAACAATAACAAGCCAATGCCGGAGCAGCACGCTAGGACACATGCCATGGACCGCACACGATTATCTTCCTTACCCCAACCTTACCCACACTTACACTTACATGCACCGCACTGCCACACGATGACGGGACACCGGTCGGGAGCTTAGAACCTGACCCGGCAGGGGCGATGCCGCGCTGATGGGAGATACCTGGTTGGGGAAAACCTCGACATGTAGGTCGGCGCCGGATTTCTTCATCACCGCCGCCTCCCGGGGTAACTTACGGGACTGTCGACTTTAGCCGTTGCTGCGCGCGGAGCGACTCGAGCAATCGATGGAATCTCTACTACAAAGAACACGAATACGCCCTGAGGAAGGTCGCGGAATGGCGACCGAAACGCCGGCCATGGAAGCGGCGTCACCCGGACAGCCTAGTAAATACAAAGGACACGTGGCGCCGCGTTGCGCGTGCCGTCCACTGTCGTCCACTCGCCATGCGCTTCTCCTTGAGCCGCTCCTCCTTGGCGTCCTTCTCCGCCTTCCGCCTCGTCGCCTTCTCCTCCAGCTTGCGCCGCCTGCGCGCCTCCCTGCAGCACATCGCATCTCGCTGCACCCTTCTCCGCCGCCGGCCGCGCATCTGAGCAAATATAAACTTGCATCATCGAGTATTTGTACGTTTCTCGAACTCGTTTCGGAGAGGGTGTCAGCAACAGTGTCCTCCCATACGGCCATTGGACATTTGGCTCTCCTAGACAAAGATTGGGGAGGTGGAATTCACAGGAAACGAGTCAGCGGAAGATTTCCAAATAGTTCGTATATGTCTCCGACATTGGAACGAAGACAGAGGTTACAATTTGGTTGGATATGAGAAATAGGACTTTTGATAGGAAAAAAATCAATAACTAATAGTACTTCATTATTTATGGGTATATATGTGCAACATGATAGATTCTTAGCAAATGTTGTCTGAATGCCCTAGTCTGCTACATAACAATTGAAGAGACCATTGCAATAGTTATGAATGTTTATTCGTAACTACATATATATGCATTTTTCGAGACATTTAATTCATTTGGAAACAACAAAGTGGAACATGTTACAAACAAAGTGAAATATTTACGCTCATATTTCGTACATTTAATTTTCGTATTTATTATTCACGCAGAGTTCAATATCAAAATTATACTGTGTATTTGTATTTTACTAAACTCTCATTTACGATGTAAAAACCATTTTTATTTTTATTTTTCCATACACCACTCACCCAAATGAACTCCTCAACAAATTTGTAAAACAAAATTACTATTTTAAAGTCTCATTTTCTCTTCATCGTCCTTCCACAATCGCAAACAGCAGCGAAACTACGAAACTCATGGACGGCATCGAGACACTCAACGACACTCCGGCTGCCAAGTGTAGCATCCCGACCGACCTCGTGGTCCTCCGGCGCTCGGACAGCGGGTGGCCCTCGAGGTAGTTGGGCGAGAGGCGCGGGCTCTGTAGCCGCGCCTCGATCGACTCCCTGCGAGCGCGCCACGCGTCGGCCATCTTGGACGCGCGCTGCACCACCTGCGTCACTCGCGGCGGCACGCCCGCCCCCGCCAACGCCCACGCGCTCCACAGGCACGTGCCAGCCGTTTGCCGCCGCTCCGGCCGCGATTCTTCCAAAGCCTTCACAAGCAAACACACGGAACCGCATTAAAAACCAGATGTTCTCTTAATATTATGGACCAGGGTTGTCCAAATGACCGGGTGGCTCGCCGGCCCGGGGTGTCACTTATTGAGAGCGTAGGCTTCCGCGGCCGGAGTCAGTATTTAATTGGCAATACGCCCTGAGGAAGGTCGCAGAATGGCAACCTCGTCGGCACCTTCGCCATGGACGCGGCGTCACCCGGACAGACTACTAAATAGTGTCACTTATTGTTGCCCTCGAAATGTTATGTGGCGGTGCAGGGTGGGTGAAAAGCCAAGCCGCGTTCTCAACGAGAGGAGGAGCGCAACGGAAATGGAACTAACGTGAACGAGCAGTGGACGAATGGTGGAGGAGTCAGGGTTGTCCAACTAGCGGCCCGGAGTGCCAGTTATTGTGACCAGCAAAGGATTATTAGTCAAAAGTGAAAGTTCCTCACATCCATGTCGGGTGAGAACGCAGCGCGCCTAGCGCAGGCGACCTGTCGGGGTCAACACCCGTCAAGAGTAGATTTAAGATTTGTTTTTTCCTAGTAAAATCAGAAATTCAAAATTATCCCAATGTGTTTCACTCTGTTAAGCATTATACGCCTGATATAACGCATGGTACCATTACTCCTCCCCCCGTTTCAGGGCAGCTGTGCAAACTGCCGAGATCAACAGTACGGGGAAGTCAGGTGTGGATCCTCCGAGTAAATACGGCCCCCAACCATATTAAAGGCTGAAGTCGTAGGCTTCCGCGGCCAGTCATGTGCGTGATCTGGGCTGTCCGGGTGACGCCGCGTCGAATGGTGTGTTGCCGACGTTTCGACCATCTTGTCGTGGTCTTCCTCAGAGCTGGTATGCGAGCCCTGAGGAAGACCACGACAAGATGGTCGAAACGTCGGCAACACAGCCTTCGACGCGGCGTCATCCGGACAGCCCAGATCACGCACATATTAAAGGTTTCAGCAGAGGCCCTTTAGGCCTTGCAAGTTGGACACCCTTCTTATAGACAATCATGCATTGAACAATTTAGTAAAATTATTGGTTTCTCTTGTTATTGACAATCCAATTGCAGTAAAACTTGACTTCTTGGCTGTCCGAGTGACGCCGCGTCGTTGGCTGAGAGGCCGACGTTTCGCCTGCCATGTCGCGAGCTTCCTCAGGACAGTGAGGTTGTAAGGTGCACGGAGGAAGCTTGCGATATGACAGGCGAAACGTCGGCCTCTCGGCCAACGACGCGGCGTCACCCGGACAGCCAAAAAATCATGAGCTCGAGTCGCGGAAGCGTACGTGTACAGTAAAACTTGCTCAATAAGGAACCTCAAGGGACAATATTTTTTTCAGTTAGACAAAGATTCCGCATTATACAATATAATTCAGTAGAACTTGTGTATGGCAGGACCACGATTCCTGTTCGCATTAGACAGATTTCTGCATTATGCACGTTCCGCATTGAGCAATTTTACTGTATGTATTTTTTTCTCTCAAGCTCTAAAGAGTTTTGAACTATAATGAATGTTTCATCATAAATGGAAAATGAATATTATTTTATTGTCAATAACCTATAATTTTTACTAAATCACACATTCACAATTATTTCATTCAATAATCATTAAACTATTTCAATATATTCGTTTCATTCTAAATATTTTTTTTATCAAAAGTGACGTAACTTTTGGAAATCAATGCATTTTCATCTCCAGACCAAAGACTAAATGAAATTTTCGAGAGGTGCTGCAATAGCGTTGAAGACTGAGGTGCCTTCGACGTGACGACACTTGGACAGCCCAGATCATGACTCTGGCCGCAGAAGCCTATAATTTAACGTCTTATGTGTTTCATTACGTTCTTGGGTGATGTATGCACATTAATATTCTCATTAATAGTGAAGCTCCCCCCTTCAAAAGTTTGCCTTTTTTCAAATTATATTACCATAGGTGTTCTTAAAAATTCCTAATTAGGATTCCGCGTTTTCTTATTGTGTGTCCCCAATTAGATAACACTTTACAATACATTCACCGTCAAATGTTACACATCACGTCAGTACAATTTGTCAATAACGTCATGTACAATTTTTCGAAAATATCAACAGTTTTGGCGCAATTTTCTTAAAAACGACTTCAATTTTTTTCCCTTTAAATTTACTCTTAATAAGTATAAAGAAAGGTAAATTAATTGCTGTGTTTCATTTCCGGTGAACTCTGTATTTTCGAAACTTGCATAAAGGTAACATTCCCAAACTACACATTTGTAGACAGAACTTTTCTTAAACAACTGTTCTAAAAAATCAGATTCTTAAAAATGGTCGTGTTATTTTTTTAAATAACTAGTCATTTTGCGTAATTTCTGTTTGAAGTAAATGCAAATCATAAAACAGTATTTTTTTCAGTAGGCAAATTTTTCTTTAAATTTTATCCAAGGATTAAACAAAGAATGCTTGAAAGAATGGCGCAGGTCTGATTTTCGGTGAACTCTCGGAATTTTGAAAAACTTTAAAATGCGAGAAAGTATACGCTGTTGTAGCACCACTAGGTTTACTAAATTGAAACCTTTAAGTTCGTACCTAATTAATAAAAGTCGCGCAGCTTTGGGAGTACATTCACCTTCATAATAGTTGTTCCTCGAAGCTCCACCTCCTCCCCATTCGGCTCATTTTCTTTCAGTCTTTTCCGTTCCTGCATAGTCGATGACTGTGCGTTGCTCAGTTCTACCTTCAAAGCAGCCTCTCTTGCTCCTTCCTTCACCTTCTTGCCTTTCTTTACTTTCCTTTTCCTCTCCCTCTTCATTAAAGTCGTCGCCGATGCTTCTCCCGCTCCTTCTTCCGTGGCACTCTCCAGTAGCTTCCATTCGGATGTAGAAGATTCCTGAGCCAATGCAGCAGACGCGGACTTTCTGAGAGACCGTCCTGATTGCACCTGAGTTCTCAGACCTCGATACATTAATTGGTCGGAGTCGCGTGGTGGTGTAGGTGTCGGCACTCTCGGAGTCCTTTCCGACTTCACGTTATCTTTCCCTGCTCTCTGTCCACCAGCCGAATCGCCCCCTAGCTTCGTTGACGGTCGTCTGGTCAACTGCGATTTCACCACTCGCATTCGAGATCTTTCCTCCAAAACTGCACAAGAGTCTCCTGACATCCCGGTACTTAGACTGTCCTCTGAAAACGAGGGAAATTCTGTGGATGCAGACGTGTCCTTTGCAGACTCTTTCGCACTCTGTGTGTTTTTTCTCCGCGTTGCTTTCCCCGTCCGCGCTTCTTCTCCATCCTCTTTCGCCGACGCGCTTTCCTCCGAAGTTGTCGTAGTAGACCTACTTCTTTTCTGCGGTGACAAACCTTCTCTGTATTTTCTTATTTGTATCAAACTTTCCAAATTCCTTTCTAGAATGGATTGCCTTACCATCACCGGCGCCGACCTCGACTTTCTGACTCCCCGCGAGTCCTCTTGAAAAGTTCGTGACGCTCCCGCGTTGTCTGACATCTCTGACCAAGGCGCAGTCCGCACTGTTTCCAGAACCACCGGCAATCTTTGCACTGACCCCACCTTCCCAGCTCGCGTCGTTGCAATTCCCGTCTTCCCCACCTGCGACCTTGTGCGTTCCCCCTCTTCTGGCCTCCGCGACTTCCCCACCTCCCCATCTCGCCTGATGGTTCGCGCAAAATCTTCCGGCGAGGGAGATACCCTTGCGGTCGCCGACCTCCCCAACCGGTTCGCGCTCCCTCTGCTCGCTCGCAACGTCACACGTTTGGCCTCTTGTGTGGTAGCACGTGCGACTTCTCGGCAGGTCGAAGGTGGTCTCTCGGTGCTCGTAGTTTTGGGGCGTGTCGTAGTTTGCGCGGTGTCTTTCCCCAACACCCCGACGTTCCCCACTCGTAGGGAAAATTGCAGGATTTTGTGCGACGTCGCAGATGCTCTCGCGGTGTTGGATCTTCTTGGACGCACCGCCGTCTGGGCGGCCTTGTGCGAAGTCGGCATCGCTCTGGCTCGCGTCACGTTTGGCGATGCCCTCAACTCCACTGCAGACGCTTCCTTCACCTTCCCCGTATCCCCAATCATTACTGCGCCTTTTCTCCGCACTTTCGACGTCTTTATCAGCTCTTCATCTCTTCCCAGGACACTCTCCGTTCCCTCGTGTCCCAACATTTCCTCCGCCTTCGTAACACCAGATTCGAGGGTAGCGAGAGATGACGAGACCGGATCTAGGATTTTCACCGTTTTCGCGGCTTCCTTTAGATCCATTTGCTGCTGCTCCTCAGTTTCCAACTGCAAAATAACGTTTCACGTTACTATAGATGAATTCTGGAAGTCCGATTTTCCTTTTAACAAATTGACAGTCGATCTTGTTACATAATGATTATTTTTTACGTTTTATAGTTTAATTTGTAAAAATTAGAGGCCCAATAATAGGTACTAAGAAATTGAAAAGAGGCACACGAAAATACGCTAAACATTTCCAAAAAAAGCTTTTAAAATAGGCAAATATAAAATACTGTTTGATTATTTCTTAATAAAAACGTGACATAGACCTTAAAAGGGAACAATAATAAATATTCTACAATACACAAAATCTCACATTTAGTGATTGTGTAAAGAGCTTTCTCCGAGCACGTAGGTGCTTTATTTGACATCCCTGCTTGAAAGCAAAGGAAAAATAATTTAAATCATTTTAAGGAAAAGCAAGGTAGATGCCTTTTTGCGGTAAGTATGTATTTGCTCCACTCATTCCAAATTGTGAACAGGTACGAGCTGGCCTCTCTCAATTGTAAATACTGAACTTCAAAAATTAACATTTTATATTTTTAAAACTTTGCAAAATCGAATGCGCACATACCCCGCAATACAACATAATTGTTATGCTTGAACATAAAAATTACACGTCGAAATGTATAATCTCTAGAGACAGGTATTCCATGCAAATGCGTGTTTTTATTTAAGCTTGGTAGAGATTTCAAACTGTAAATATATGTTTCATGAAAAACCCATCATTGGCTTAGATTTCGTTTTTGAGGTAGGCTCCAATTACATTTGTGCTGTAAAAAGGTCATTTTCTGCATTCAAAAACAGTTATTTTCTGACAAAAGAACGAATTTGACATAAGCAGTTTAGAAAAATTGTATATAATTCACTTTTACGAAAAGCAATATAACTAAAAATGAAGGTAAAGTAAAATTTGATTTCATGTTTTATGATTGTTGTTTGATGATTTCAAGATTTCAATCATGTTTGATTGCATATTTTAGCATTTGACAGATCCAAACATGATTTCAAGATTTCAATCATGTTTGATTGCATATTTTAGCATTTGACAGATCCTGGATTCTGACTCCAATAATTTCATTTCAAAATAAATTGAGAAAATCGGAAGATGAGAGACCTTTACCGTACTGCTTTTTGGAAAGGAGACGATCATTTCACATTGAAAAACAGAATGCTTTGTAAAAAAGGAATTATAGGAGGATCGTATCCTTATATTTTCTTTAAGGAAAGGAACATAAAGCAGGATTTCTATTAAGAGAAAAACCTTCTTTTATTTATTGTTAAAAGAAATAAAAATAACAAAATAAAGTATTTCTTTTCTATAAAATTGAAATACAAAAAAAAAATATGTTGTCGAAACTCAAGGAGAATTACTTTTGTTTTAATAGCCACGCTGATTCGTCTTGCTGATCTAGACGAATATCCACAAACAATGAGAAATAGTAATTTAAATTAAAAAATCACAATATTTAAAGGGCAAAAAAATAGTTAATACAAATATAATTTCGTACATGTTAGCATATACAGCACCGTACAAAAATAAAATGAAGTTATGAAGTATGACAGAAGCGCTCCAAAGGGCTGGAGACGATTACCGAATTCCTCCACTTGAAAAATCATCAGTCGTTTCATTTTATAAATTAAACGAAAAATTTGAAATGCAAAATGAATTCAAAATTGTAAATACGAGTACGTACATAAGAGAAATTTGACATTACCTTTCTTCTGCAAATTAAGCTCTTATTGGTCCAAATGATGCCAATTATAGCAAATTACTATCAAGAGCTTGAATGACTTTATAGACGTAATCCCAGAACAGTACAAGAAAACGTCATACAGAACTTCCGATATCACGCTTTCTATTGTTTTATGTACATCGTTGCCATAGATCATGAAGCTAGCTCCATGTGATAGATATTTACATTTGCGCGTACATGTAATTGCCTCATTTTATACCTTTATTCTTATATGTTCATATTAAATGTTTTATTATACTAATTTTCAGTATTACTAAATCTTGACATTATCAGCAAAACTAATTTATATAACATAAAATCTGTATTTAAAATGTTTACATTTCTTTTTACACGCATATATATGGCGATACATTTTACTACGATGCTTCAGTCACAATAAACAATAATAGAAGCTCGGTGAACGTCGATGTTTCTGAGTAAGAATCCAGATGACGATAGTAACTTGTTAGCAGGATACTATAAGATTATGGAAACATGACTTGTATCTCGTGATTTTACTAACGAAATATACAATTTCCTGCAACATTCAACGATATTCATTTTTCGGTAATGCAATATTAGTGACTCCGGCAACATTGCAAGGTCCAAAACACAAATTTACGAGTATTTACTTGGCTGTCCAGGCTTCGGCACCTTCGCCAAGGACGCGACCTCGCCCGGACAGCCAAGTAAATACTGACTCCGGCCGCGGAAGCCTACGCTCTCACAAATTTACGATGTCATCGATATTGCAAAGGCTGCTCAACTAACGTACAACAGGGCACGAGTAAGTCAATTTTACAAACTGTTAGCACGAATACGCTAACATTAACTTCCTTCAGATGGAAGCGCAATTCTATCTTGCTGGAATTACAGAACAAACGTGCGTACTTAATTTCGAAAACAGATCACCTTTCTGCAGCTGACGTAGATGACATTTTCACTCAATCACCACCCACATGATTGAATGGTTGTTTGTTGGTGATTGCGGGCGCGTCAACTGCTAAAGTCATTAGTCCCGTAAGAGTAGTGCATGATATTTTTCCTCTGGGGATGGCGGTGATCTTACCGGCTGGATGGCGAGATCCGGTGTCGACACACTGTCGGATTTTAGTGGGGATTTCCCTAATCCGGTATCTCCCACGCACCGTCCCAAGCTCTAAGCGCGCATAAGGGGTGAGAATAGGATAAGGAAGAGGAAGGAAAAATGGCGTGCAGTCCTTAGCCCGTTTGTTAGGGTTCTGCTCCGGCATTCACGCGGTGATGATGGGAGAAACCATGGAAAACTACCGATCAGAGCAGCCGGCCGCTAGAATTCTCCTCCAGACAGTGACTGAATTCGACCTAGCGAACAAGCTAGTGTCGAAAATCCTGCCAGACATCAGCTGATTCCCTGAGCCACCTCTCCCGGTACCACCGACCTCGAACCCGTATGCGAATACGAAGAATGAATAAATTAATAGATTATCCATTCCTGAACAAAAACTGACAAACGAGAGGAATAATTAGCAAACAGAACTCGCAGATTCAGTAATAAAAACTAGTCACACACACACGCACGCACACATGCGCGCGCACATACACACACCTGTAATATACCTGTAAAACCATTCACATAAACATCAAACATAGCAAAAACGAAGTAGAACATGTTACCCTTCAAATAAACTACAAAGACCATAAAGCAATGGCTGATTTTGCATACTTAAAGAAAAAAGAATATAAAAAAGTACTCTGGAAAATAATGAGAAGAAAGTTTTAGTTTTCATATTAAATGCACCATCTGTGCTGCTTACTACTGATGGCAATATAATTTGACAATTCGAGATTACTCTGTTATTGGAAGCACAAAATGCTACATGTAGAAACTGCTGGTGGAAGAGGTTCTCATCAAATTGTCTCTTATTTATGTAAGAAATTGACCTTCCACATAATGTGTATGATGCAATCACTTATTCCCACACTTGTAGGGGTCAAAATATAAATATTAACATGGGGATATTGCAAATTGTAGATGACACACCTACTCTTTCTTTGAATTCTTACAGACAACTGATTACGAAGAATACAAATGTAAATGGTGAAAAGATAAACTGGCTCAAAATAAAATGGCTGAAGTATCAGATCTTTCAGTATGCCAAACCACAGGCGGATCCAGAGACAAATTTTGGGAGGGGAAACTCATAATGTTTTAGTGAAGTGTCATATTACAGATTTTGTAAAATGTTGCAGGCTACACTCAGTTCATGCTGCGATACAATTTTATTTGTTTTAATGACTATCCGCAAATACTTTAGATTGAAAGTTTCGTGACAAGTTAAAGTTAGTAGTTACTGAAAAATTTTAGGGGGGGGGAGGATTTCCCTCATTTTTCTCCCCATAGATCTGCGCCTGGCAAAACATCTTAGTTATAACTCCTCGTTGCTCATAAATCAGTTGAAAATGAAAGATCTCTTGATTCTATTGCCACTGATTTCTGAGAAGTGACATCAGTTCTATAAGGACTTGACCATCAGTCATGAATCAGGGAATGACGTTTATGGCAATGAAGATAGCAGTGAAGGAGAGGAACCCTAAATTGTCAAAATGCTAAATGCTTGGAGAAGAGCAGAGCTTGAAGCTTAGGGCAGTAAAGCAGAACTTGATATGTCAGATTTTTGTTTTTACAGCTCATTTATAAGGTTTTTCGATACAAATTGTAATGCATATAAAAGTATGATGATTTTATAGTATATGATATGGTATTTTATAGTATAGGATATGATATTTTACAGTATATAATAATACATGCATTTGTAATGCATGTAAAAGTGATACATTTTGAATACATCCAACAAAAAATATTCTTTCTAATCTATTTATGATTTATCCTGAAAGAGTGTACTTTAAAATCACTCTCCTGTAAAATTCAGAAAATGAACATAAAGACTTTTGCCATAACACCACAGGGTTATTTGCTATTTTTTTAAAATTAGTTGTTATTAACCTCATCTAAATTATCCTAACGTTTATTATTACAGTATTCAGTGTTGTTACATTTTTATTATTACATATACTAAGTTCACAATACTTAATTTTAACTAAATATATTAATTGTAGAAAAATGTGTAATTAAAAACATAAAAATCAATTTTTTGGCAAATCCACGTTTACTGATATATTATTTAATTTGATGTCATAATACTGGAATAATTTATTTACAAAATTATCTAAATATTTGTATTCAGGTTATTAAAACAAGTCCATTGATGCATCTCACATGTCTACATTATTTATTGTATATTCTTAAATTGAATTTTTACATTTTTTGATCAAGATTTTGTTTCTACATTTGAAGTGAATGTGACTACATTCTACAGGTGTTGGTATTATTTACCCTAAAAATTGATTTAATACCTCTTCAAATTCTGGTATTTGATAGTACACTACTTCCATTTTACGCCTAGCAATTTCAATATCATGCTTGAGTGAATTTCCAGATATTCCCAAATCATTCTGATGAGTCTTGTAAAATTCTTCAATCTGAAATAAAAATTAATTAAAGGGCAACTGGAAACATTTTTACATATGTTTTACTATTTATAAAGATTTTCCCAAAAATTTGTAGTTGTGATCACTAGGAATAATAAATTCAGTAAAATAATATTCTTACTCTTTCAACTCCATCAGGAGTTTTGCATTTTGTGGCTGCCTGTTCCAAAATATACTGCCACATATTTGGCTCACTTGCATACCTGTAATAATTCATTCATTCACAATTTTGTAGAAAAACATACAAAAGCTGAGGAGTAGCACACAAAAAGTACCCAGAGAAATGTTAGAACCCTGCAGAATTTAGACAATCAAGTAGAAAAATAAATAAGGAATACAAATAGTTTTGCAAGTACTTTGATTTATCTATACATTGAAAATAAATTATCAAAAATTATAGAGATATATAGTCCAGATTGTCAAATTCAATGAGTTGAGATGTTTAAATGACAAACATTGAAGAGCTTTTGAATAAACTAGAAAAATATATTAGTCAAGGAATGATTTTAAAAGACTTCACATGTTTGTTAGTAAAATTAGAGAGAAAAATGAAAGATTCGTTATTTCAATAAAATTTTATCAATATATTAATTCCTTTACCTCAGTTATCATTTACAAATAATAACTGTAATAAAGGTAGTACAAATGAAAGAAAAGAACTAGAGCTCAGTCACTCTAAAGCTCTCTGGGTTTGCAGGACCACTAACAAATATTGGTCATGGATCAACATTCACCCATATCGCTTTCAACAGAGCAGTAGCAAATGCTTACAAAACTCAGGAGATGTCATGAATGAAAATAAGTGGGAATTTTATAACAGCTTAGTTTGTTGGCACAACTACAAACATCGCTGGCAGAAATGAATGAGTGGAAATCTTTAAATGATCACTGCTCAAAGAATAAAAATGCTCTGGAAGAAATGATAATTTACAATCTATTAATTTAAAAAAGAATATGAAATGAAAAGAATAAGAGTGTTTGTAACACCACTGAGCCAGAGTGTACTATGCTTAAATGTACTATGCTATAACACAAATAAAAATTGAACAACAATGTGGCAAGACATATTTATGTATTTTATGGTACCTCTCTTTGATTGCTTCCCATTCTGATGTTAGGAATTCAAGGAAAGTTCTGCAGCTGGACACAGCTGGTAGTACATTCATAATTTCTGCTTTTGTAAATACACGATTGGGATCAGTCAAGAGAACTGACAGCAACCTAGAGAGACAAATTATTTCAAAACATTACATTTCAATGAAAGTATTACACTTAAATATATCATTTCTTTCTTATATTTTAGTTGAATGGAAATTATTTACAGAAAAATACTTTTAACAATCTACCTGGGAATTTGTAAGGTTTGTAAAGACTGTGTACACATATTCATCTGAAACTGCAGAATTTTGAAACCTTTATAGTAATGTACAAATAATAAATAATTTATTAAATAAATAATTTATAAAATACAAAACATTATTTGACTGTATTTATGAAGGATAAAGAACATAAAATAATAATTAGATGAAGCATCTGAACTATTTCACGTATGATCATTTTCTTGATCTGTTTGTTCAGTCACTCACTTCCTCTATAATTTCACCACCATACTTTTATGTAACTTTAAACACTGACAATGTTATCAATGGTGCCTTATGGTTTATCTTTTAAATAATACAAAAAATGCATCTTCTTTATAACTTTTTTTTCTAGATAACTGTATATTAAGTAATTAAGTCTAATCATATCATGCATAAAAATGAAAATTAACCTGACTTTTCGAAAAAGAGAAAAATATTCGATTATTTTAGATTTGTTTCTAAGATTTCTTAAGTAAAACAAAATTAGTAAAATTTGTACAGTCATTAATGTGACCATTCACTCAAAATAATAAATAATCCCTTTTTGCAACACTGATCGCTGCGAGACGTGCAGGAGGAGAGTCAATTAAGTTTTGGATGGTACCGACAGGAAGTGGAACCATGGCGACTCCAGTGCCGTGGCCAGCTGCGCTACGTTCCTCGGTTGTGGATCCACGGCGCGAACATCCAGTGATCGAGATGGTTCCACAGATTTTCTATAAAATCAGTTGTGGTTTGGTGGTCAGGGAGTACTGTTAACTCCTAGTGCCACTCCTTCGAACCACGCACGTGCAGCGCGAACTGTATGACACGTTGCATTGTTCTGTTGGTAGATGCCGTCATGCATCTGCAGATAGGGGTGGAGATATCTTCCAATGATGGCTGCGTAGTACTGTTAGTCCATTGTACCTTTCAGGATGACGATATCTTCCAAGGAATTAAATTGAATTGATGCCTTATTTTACGTGACGAGACTCGAGCCATCAGGCCCGCTCTTCCGTTTGACCACGCAAATTACGCTACGCTCTTTTCACCAACTAGCGGAGAAAGGGCGATTTGAATTTAGCTCAGAGGCTTCATTTAGGCTTGAAGATAGTTTACATTAAAGTCAATCTACCAATATGGGACAGCCGGCTTTACTTCCCCTCCGAAGGAAGGCGTACGGAGGATTTTTTCGCCTTTAAAATTCACGGCTTCGATCCGGTTTGAACCCGTCAACTTGGGGGACCCGTTCGACGATTGTTGCAGGGTGTTTGCGTTCAGACGATTCACGCCGTATATGCCAACAACCAGGCCCGGCGGATAATGTGAGTATGGTGGGTAGCTATACGAAACGTTCCGAGTGGGTAAAATTCCCACTCGGGATCTGGGGTGAGAGAAATGTTCCATAAACGTTAATTGCCAGACAAGACCGAAGTTTCTCGGTATTGCGTCGACTTAAAACTTCAAGTGTGTTGCAAGATTGGCTCAACAGAAACGCCATTTTACATGCTTATAGCAGTGTTGCCAGGTGGCTTCGTCCAATAACCCCCAGATGGCGTCGCAAATCCCCCTAAAATTTGAAATAAACCCCTAAACTCTTAAATAATCTAATAATAATATATATATATATATTATAAAATACGAGTCTTAATATGTTAAGATACGTTTTTTCAATGTTATTTATTAGTTCGTTATTGGGTCAACGTTCGTTTTTTTTGTATTTCTGGGAGTACTTTTTCTTCTTCGAATCCTTGGGCATCGTTGCAGTCCGAATTCAAAAGTGGTCGAATAAACAATTACACTCCAAAATCAAGCATTCTGCATTTGAACGCGAAATGTTTCGGTAAACCGCCGGACTAAAGCGTTGTTCATTTGTTTCTGCTTGTACGTGTCGCCCTCTACTCATCTAGGGTTATGATGCAGATGACCGCGTATATTTGAATAAAGGAAAGAAAATGATAATACCCTTCTTAAATACTCGTAAATGTTGTTATTAATCGGTTGATTAATTCAAGAATGTGTATTGTTTAAAAATAAAACAAAAGATATACTTTAAAAAAAACAACAACAAAAACCCCTAAATAAATTTCCCCCCCAAAAACACCACCAAAGCCAAAAAAAAACCCACATTTAGGGGGAAAACCCCTAACCTGGCAACACTGGCTTATAGCGACATGAACCAAATCGATTTGCAATATCAGTTAAATGAGTTTACATAAAAATTGCAAACTTTATGATAATTTAATGACAAACATGACAATTTGAAACATTTTGTTTTGTATTTTTCTCTTCATGTTCATTTTCGTTGGGAGGAGAAGGGAGGGGGTCAACTACCCACTCGGACTTACCACCACTCGCCGGCCCTGCCGACGACAATCTGCCCGATGGAGCCATAAACATGATTCAACTGAGAAGCCCACCTGTCGCTACTCAGTGGACGTCCTGTAGCGGCCTTGGCCTTATGCAGCTTTCGTCACCGATGATTAGCAGTCACCATGAACCAGGCGCCTGCTGCGGAGGCCAATGCGCAACAACGTTCGGTGAACGGTTAAGGAGGCGCTGTTGGTAGCCCCGTGGTTCATCTGGGCTGTCTATTACTCGCGCAACTTTTCTTGAACGATGACCTTGCTTCCCCCTCTCTGGCACTATAAACGGATGAAGGCAAAAGCTCGCAGCGAGCACTGATGACATTCCAAACACATCTTCACTGGTGCGAAATAAAAACAATTTCATTTGAAGACGAAAACTTTTATCGGTTATTTTCTCCAAGAATCTAAAAAAATGACCGAAGCAGTTACGGATCTATCACACGAGATACCTCGAAATCCTGATAAAGTTAGAACGCAATTATTGAGAACGTTACGAAGGCGTGACTGATTCCCCAGAGATTGGCGTTGCTTCATAAAAGCTAATGGCCGATTTCGTAACTAATACCCCCACTCTACTCGCATTTCTTCAATCCATCGTTCAAGAGAAGTTACGCGAGTAATACAACTGTATGTCTATTCGCCCGTAGACATCCCCGCAGCTGACGTTCTTCCCTGTCATTTATGGCCCATGGTGCGCCAAAGTTGCCTTGGCACCGGTTTTGGATATCGCCATTTTGCTATGTACAGTATACTTTAATCATGGCGGCATGCGAACACTTTGCAAACTTGGCCGTTTCGGAAATGCTTCCGCCCTTGGCCTGAAAGTCAATGAATGCTCTTTTGGACGTCCGATAAATCGCTGTTTCTGCTTTGCGACAACTGCACTGTTTTCCACTTCAACCCAACACGCTTTCTGTACCTTCCACTGTTGGTGCTGCCTCCTGCCGTCTGGGGAGGGTTATTGCACGTTTACACATTGCGGCGGTGGTCACGTTAATGTGACTGAACTGATATTCTATTAAATAAAGTAGTAATAGTAAAAATTAGTAAAACTAATGTAAGTGTACATGAAAGCGTGGACTTACTTTACCTTTCTGTTTTTTCTTGATGTGGACTTCCAGCTAACTGTGAAAGAAGGAATGATCGAACTTTCGGCAATTTTCTCTCTTCTAATAAATGGAGAACATGCTCTAATCCTCGTTCCCAGTCTTCTTCAATCCACCGTAAAACTCCACCTACTACCCTAAATATATTTGAAGAAACTCATTAAAATATAGTAAAGCTTATAATTGAATCAAACTTTTTTTCCCTGAATAATTGTTATCATACCCATGATTGATCTCTTGATGGGCTTTTAGCCATTGGTCAAATTCCAATCTAGCATCAACCATTGCTGGTTCATACCCTGCCTTACACAGCACATAATAGGCAAGAGCTTGTATTTCCTTAGCATTTCGACTTATATTTTGTTTAGCTTTCTCATATATTGGAATTAATAGATCTCCAATGAATCGCTTTGAAACAGAAGAAGATATAAAAAAATGGTGAAACATTCATTCCTCTTGTTTCGTAATTTTAAAAAATGTCAAATAATTCATTAATATGAGATATCGTTTTCACAAACATGATCATTTAATTACATTTCAAAAGAAAATTTTGTTTTTTAATGCTTTTGTTACATTTACTTCTCAATGGTTCTGTTACACTATTGCATTTAGATAATGGACAAGAATAACTGTTATATACCATTAGTATCAAACTAGTACAGTGGTACTAGTGTACTACTATTAGTGCAGTTATTACTATAATCTACATGATTTTTGAAAAGAAATGTCTTTATAGAATATAACATTATTCTCAAATTCATACCAGTATCCATAAATACAGGGATGAGTTGATTTTAGGTTATATACTTACATCATATTTTATTTCTACACCAGTACCAATTAATTTCCATGCAACCATAAAATATACTTCTGCAAAAGTTTTCCATACAGATGGATCATTCTCATATTTCAGAAACAAAGTCATATTTAAAGCCAATTTAAAATCAAGATGTCCGGATACAGCCAGATACCAAGCATTTCTTAGAAGATTTGCTCTTGTTTTAGCAGGTATTGCAAAATGTTGTATTTCTCCATCATGAAGTAAACTTTCACTCAGAGCTTTCCAGTTTGATTCATCATAGCTCACAATATACATGCCTAACGTAGAAAAGAAAACGGTATGTTGCATTTAAAAAGACAGTGATCAGACATGTAAAACCAAATCCAGAAATACAACAGAACAAATGGAATAATCAAAAGATATTGAAATGGGATATGACTCATGAGCACATGCGTATTTTATATGTATTTTACATTATCAAAACCAACCGCATATCTGGATCAGAAGTTTGGACAAAGTACGGATCGACAAAGATCATGCATATGAAATTTCTATATCTTGCAGGAGTCACAGTAAGGGATCAGAACAAGTAAAGATATTGAGGAAAATCTAAAGACAAGGAATGTAGTACAAGAATCAGAAGAAATGACTTTCTTACATTGAATTACGTAATGAAACAAGAAAGATTCCCAAACACATCGTTGAACCCAACTAGTTTTAATTCGTCAAAAACGACAGAGCTAAATCAAATTGCCCTTTATTTTTTTTCCATTTAAAACTTTCCTTTTTATCAATAATAGGACTGAGTGTTACGCTACGAGCTATGAAGGAATCGAATTTAGTTCCTCTGCTATTTGTTGCAGTTGTTAAGACACACTGCATTCTGGGAAATCAAAGATTAGATCCACTGTGTTCACAGAAATCGCCCAAACGAACATCTTCGAATCCTCTTCCACAGTAGCAGGGTGCTCGATCTCAGAGTTGATTTCCATTGTCGGTCGTTCCTCCTTTATTTGTTTTCACAAAATAACTACTTTGACGTATGTTCTTCATAATAAATATGTATTTTTGGTCTATTTCACTAATTGGAAGTGTATTCAGTGGAATCTGACAGTGCCTTTTCAAGTGAGTTGCTGTAACTATTCCCCAACGTTGTACATCCCTAGGCGCGACAAATAATATTTACTCCTTCTACTTATGCAGAGCTCTCGAGCTCCGAAGCGTGCGATTGCAAGGGCTTGCGCGCGGCGCCGACTTCCTGCAAAAATGTGCAAGAAAGATTGCCGTCCCTTTTAACCTCGGTCATTTCTCAAACTCCGAAACCGAATTGCGCGCCACGAAATCTACCTAATTATATCGCCAGATATCGTTCCAATAACGCCACAATTTATAGCGGCCCGGCCTTTTTTTTAAAAAAAAATAATGCTTAGGGGGACGTTCTATACGAGAGATCATTTTGGGGAACATATTCTTAAACTAAAAGTAATAATATGCAAAAAGTTTCTATCTTGCTTCAGTTGCTCAAACTTAACGACACAATCACGAGACACGAAAAGCTAACGGGGTTTTCCACAACCAGATTTCTCCTACTAACGAACATCGCCACAGCCGGGACTAGCTCTAAGCTCCCGATCGGTCTCCCGGCATGTGTGGTAGTACAGTGCATGTTAGAGTAAGTGAGAAAAGGACAAGGAAGTGGAAAGAAAGATCGTGCGCGGTCCGTGGCCCGTTTGTTAGGGTACTGCTCCAGCACCCGGAGAAGCCACGGAAAACTACCAATCAGGGCAGCCGGCCGCTAGAAGTCTCCTTCAGACAGTGACTGAATTCGATCTATCGGACAAGCTAGTGTCGAAAATCCCACTCTGTCGGTACTAGAACTAGGACCTCTTGATCCGAGGCACTGCAGTCACACCAGTTGATGCCCTGAGCCACCTCTATAACATTGTGAGGTCACTTGTTGCGATCCTGACCGTTTACTATTCTTTTCTTTTCTTTCTTCTTTTTCAAGTGTTAGGGAAGAAAACCGGCATAAAGAATCTACTTTGTTCATCTCACAGAGTGCAGAATCATAACGTGCTCTTCGGAAACGGCACCCGCAAAGCGCGCTATCGCCGATAAGGGCAGGCTGGAGCGGGTCCGAGGTCTGTTAGAAATAGCCGCGTAAATACACGGATGAGCACTGACTTTGGCATCAGAGCTGAGTTACCTCTTTAGGGGCCGCAAAGACCCGGGCCCTAGGTGAGATGCTACACCAAAAAAAAAAAAAAAAAAAAAAAAAAAAAAAAAAAAAAAAAAAAAAAAACGTTGGAGTGTACCAGATCCATGATACTGTAACAACGAAACTTGTTACCGTATCATGGATCTGGTATACTCCAATAGTTATTTTTTTTTTCGGTGTAGCACTACTTTTGGGTCCGACAAGTAATTCACGGACATTAGCCCAAATTCTCGACGATTAGGCACGATTTCTTAGAAATCCGGGATTTGCACGTAATAAGTTGTGCAGACCATACCGCTGGCTCGACTAGTGTAAAGTTTGAATTGCTTATTTTATTACGAGAACGCGATGTTTTCCAAATTTGTAATTTGATATCTCGGAGCCCCTATTATTTATTGATTCACTTAAATTTTTGAAGATTCCCAGAACTGACGTGTCTGTGTCCTACTGGGTAGTTCAGCAGAAATGATTCTCTTTTGGCGATTTGGATGAGATACTGTTTTCCAAGCTTTATCACAAATAGTTTTATCAAGCAAAAGTGCATCTGAGCGAGCTGACGCGTGCAACTTAAAAAAAGAAATAAAGACGTTGAAGTTTGTATTCCAAGTTGTATTGCATTCAAAACATTTCATCGCGACTAATGTTGTGTCTCAAAATCTGCAAAAATCTGATTTTGATATTTGTCATGCACGGAATTTGATTGAAGCTGCTCGCAAGGATCTAAGAGGTGACGTTGACGAAGCGAAATCTGATGCAACGGAGTTGGCTACATCCTGGGGCGTAAAAGACGAGTTTTGCAAAAATCATGTAAAAAGACATTTTAATAAAAAACACGAAACTTAATTTTGATGAACTGTGCGAAGATCAATATTTATCTGACGGCGAAAAAGTTAATGTTAATTTCACTTGTTTAGATATTGTGATTAGTCATGGTGGAAAGTAAGTCAGCTGAACCATCAATTTATTGGCTTGAATCAAATAATCGACTCGTTTGCGATCATTCAGCCTCAAACTTTGTTGCAGCTTTCACACGAAGAACGCAAATCGACGTACAAAATTCAGTGAGAAATATTATGACGACGTAACTGATCAACTGTTCACCCAGCTATTACGCTCGCGTTTACTGAGATATTGAATATCGAAGACTCGCTGAGTTGACTAACTTGGTCCTGATCGATACTTAGCTCTTTCAGCTAGCTTTTCAGGTGACTGCTGAGAAAACTTGTTGTTTCTAACGATTTGGTTGCGACTGCAGAGCAATCTTTTTCAAAATGGAAAATTATTAAAAATTATCTACGCAATTCGATGGGACAGGAGAAACAAGCGGACCTTACCCATTCTGACATAGAAGTAAAGTGACGAACTCGTTAAAAGCGAATCTGGGCCACGTTGCAGATAAGTTCATCAAGCGAAAGTCCGCAGGACTCGATTCAAAATTTCTGATTGATTATGATTAATAAAGTATCTTTCCGTTAGTTATCAGCACGCTTTTTTTTAGTTGGACAAATGTTTTTGAGGTTAGTTTTTTAACCAGAGTTCAAGAAAGACTTGCAACTGGGCATTGCCCTTCTTTACAAATAAAAATCACAAAAATAAACATAATTACAACTCAAAACGTACTGTAAAGCTGTTTAAACACTTATTTTATATTAATGTTGGCGGCGCTCAAAAGAATCTACACAAAACAAAAAATCTTCGTAAGTCCATATAGAGGAAAACCTCGAACGAAGAAAGATCAAATCGACACGTATACCCCATTTTAACCATTAGCTCGCCTCATTAAGCATCTGACTCTTGCCACCCAGAGCGATAGTATTGCCCTCACTAGCCCTGAAAGTCACGTGCTCCGGATATCTCTCTCTAGTCTGTAGGGTGAAGAGACGTGGGGAGTTCACAAACGAAAAAATGAGATCAGAAGCACTTGGAGGTATTAAAAGCCACCAGGTCTAACTGGGAAACATGAACGATGGCACCAGTGGCGGATTGAAGGGTGTTCCACCTGTTCCTGTGAACAGGGCGCAAAATAATTGGGGGCGCTAAATGTTACAAAGTTTATCTTTTAAAAATAGTCAATAAAAATAACAAAATAAAAAGTACAATTAATTGCTATCAGCATTTTAATTGCTATCAGCATTTCAATATCAAAATTTTAATCAATTTTTTCATCTGAAAAAATTAACAATTATTTCTGTGCGGAAATCATCGTAATATCATTGGTCGGTAATTTGCAATTCAGTCGCATTTAAACAAAATCAGTCGGTAACTTTGTAAAGGAGGCGCAGTTGGACGACATTTTTAGATAACCAAACTATTCACAAGTTGCACGTTAATATACGATTGTTTTTTGCATCTGTAATTTTATCAGTTTTGTCGAACCTATCATTATAAAAGTAATCATTAAAAAGTTAAGCAGAATCGTATGTATTTAACTGTTAAATACATACGATTCTGCTTAACATTAACATTTTTGCCTCACACAATAGAATCAAAATATCTCATTGTTTTTCTTTTATAGGTTATTATCATTTTAATTTATCAAACTGTCTGTTTGCATTTATTTCTTAAATAATTTTTAAGATTACCCGAAAGAATATTTCAAGATTTCAAATGTGCTAGTAAGTATATTATACAAATTTATCAATGTTTAAAATTTAATAGAAATAATGTTAAATGATAATATTGCAAACAACGTAATCTTCTTGTTTCTTTTTCTCATCGCAGATGTAATTTTGGATTTCATGCAAAAATGTCAGATGCTTTAAAGAAAAAGCCGTCTGGTGCAGACTTTAGAAAAAGAAGAGCTGCAAAAGACATTGAACTTCAAGAGAATGTCAAGAAATCTAAAAAAATAAAAGATTATTTTATTTCGACACCTAAATTATCAAATATTACTACTGATTCTGAGAAAGCTAATCAAAATGATAATAACACTGAAGCAGTACAAGTTGAAACAGAAAATATTAATAAAGAAAACATTTATCTGAGCCAGCCAGAAGATAGTTCTGAAACTTCTACCTGCCACTTTGACAGTTCTGATCCAGCTTTTTGGCCGAAAGTCAGAAATACAAAAATCATTGACTTATTAGTGACTCAGGGCCCTCAGCAAATTCAAATGACACAGTATCCTAACGATGAAAATGGGCGACACTTTTCGAACGTACATTTCTCTCGTACCTTGAAAAATGGCGAAGTTATTCGACGAAGATGGTTGATATATTCTAAAGCTCAAGATCGTCTATTTTGTTTTTGTTGCTTATGTTTTCATTCAACCTCTAAATCTTGTTTAGCAAATGAAGGGTACAATGACTGGTTTCATTTATCAACATCACTCAAATCTCACGAAAATTCACCCCAACATTTGAAGTCTTATCAATCCTGGATAGAGTGTGAATCAAGACTGAGATTGGGAAAAACAATTGATGATGCGGAGCAGATATTAATCCAAACTGAATCGGAGCGTTGGAACAATATTTTAACACGGCTAATGAACATTATTCTATACCTTGCAGAGAATAATATGGCTTTTCGTGGTACTTCTGACAAATTATACACGAAAAATAATGGAAAGTACTTGGGTCTTATTCAACTCATGGCAAAATGTGATCCTGTAATGCAAGATCACATAAGTCAAATTTTAAGAAATGAATCACGCGTTCATTATTGTAGTAAAACTATTGCAAATGAACTTATCCAAGTTCTAGCTCAAGAAGTTAAAAGTGAAATAATATTAATCATTCAGAAAGTAAAATACTTTTCTATCATCGCAGATTGTACCCCCGACGTTAGCCGAATTGAACAGTTATCTCTAACGTTAAGATATGTTGATGTCATAAATAAAAATGACGAAGTTGAAATCTGCGAACGGTTTATAGAGTTTACAACAATTTCTGATTCTACTGGTCAAGGGCTTTCAGGTGTAATCATGGAATTATTACAACGGAATCAACTCCAGTTAAAAAATTGTCGAGGTCAGGGCTATGACAACGGAGCTAACATGAAAGGTAAACATAATGGTGTTCAAAGGAAGATTTTAGATCTTAATCCATTGGCTTTCTTTATGCCGTGTGGATGTCATAGTCTGAACTTGCTATTGTGCGATGCTGCGAAGACATCTGTGAAATCAGTCAATTTGTTTGGAATCTTAGGAAGACTTTACTCTTTATTTGCTGGATCTGTTTGTCGCTGGGACATTTTACTTCATCACGTCAAACAATTCACTTTAAAAAGACTCAGTGATACTCGATGGGAAGCCAAAGTGTCTAGTGTGAAAGCTGTTCGATTTCAAATTGGAGAAATTCACGATGCTCTAATTACCCTTGCCAAAAAGGAAAAACAGCATAATCCTGATATTGCCCATGAAGCTCTTACTCTTACTGAACAGCTTCAAAAATTCGATTTTCTAGTTTCACTAGTCGTGTGGTACGATATTCTCTTTCAAATCAATACTATCAGTAAAGTAATGCAGAGTAAGAGTATGGATTTATGTAAAGTAGTGGAATTGATAAAAAATTGCGCAGAGTTTTTAAAAGAGTATCGAAATAACGGATTAAAGAGAGCCATTACAAATGCTAAAGAACTTGCCCAAATTTTAGAAGTTGAACCTAAATTTGTATCAGCAAAAAGAATAAGGTATGTAAAAAGACAATTTGATTATGAAGGTCAAGATGATTCCCTTTCAAGAAAAACGCCCGAAAAACAATTTGAAATTGAATTTTTTAATCCACTGCTTGACGTTGCTCTTCAGGCAATCACTGAAAGATTCGAACAACTGAATCAATATGCAGATACATGGAGTTTCCTATTCAATATAAAAAAATTACCATCTATAGAAGAGTTAGAAAAACACTGCTCTGATCTTCAATTGGCTTTGACTGTAAATTCGGAATCTGATATTGACGGGAGTGCCTTATGTCAAGAACTCTTGAGTATTCAACCATTTGTGCAAACGTTTAATGATCCCGGGCCACTTGATATTTTGAATTTTATTAAAAAAAATCACATAGAAGAACTGTATCCTAACATATGGATTGCTCTAAGAATTTTATTGACAATGCCAGTTTCAGTAGCTAGTGGTGAAAGAAGTTATTCCAAGTTGAAATTAATTAAAACGTTTTTGAGATCAACAATGTCACAAGATAATTTAAATGCATTAGCAATCCTTTCAATAGAAAACGAATTAGCTCAAGCTATCAATTTTTCCAAAGCAATCCAAATGTTTGCTTATCAAAAGGCAAGAAAAGTTAATGTGTAAATAAGAGTTTTGTTTTAAACTGTCTTCACAGTTAAAATTGATATTGTGCATTTTTATATATTATGTTTAATAAAATGTTTCTTAATTCTAATTGAGTATTACTTTTATTTCTTATCGAAATGTTTTCTTTCAAATTAGCTAAGGTAAACGCACCTATTATCGGCAGGTTAAGGAAAATATGTTTTTTCAGAAGCCTATATAACATAGATACTTCGATACTACTTTTTTTTTTCAAGCTAAATGATATCATTTATCTGAATACAAAAACAATAAACATACGTCCTATTTAGAAATATCAATAACGATATTTACTTTTCGATTAAATGCACATTAATCGTCGTGTCACGCGCCGAGATGCCACTGCCGAAATAAGGTACACTTGCAAATAGCGTATACCTATTATCGGCAAATATATTTTATTTATGAATAACAAATAAATAGTCATTCGTTTGTATTATTTAATAAAATTTAACTCGATTTTCAATTGTTATGTTACTTTTTTTCATCCGTACATTAATTTTTCCGTATAAAAATAAGGTTTAAAAATTGCACTGCAACTTGGCTGCCATGTTAACAATGCGTATTTTGAGCGGCACTTCGCAGCATCGTTGAAGAAAAGATTTTATTACAGTTACATGAAATGTTATTTTCAGTGAGATTTTTTATTTGTGATTGCTTAATAAATAAGCTTTAATTATCTATTAAACATTTATTAAACAGACCTTCACTTGTTTTTATACAATCATTTTACCACCAAAAATGCTGATAATAGGGCCCTGCCGATAATAGGTGTGTTTACCTTATTAATTAATCTCAGTAAATCTTAAAATTGTTCACGTTTTTTTTTTTTTTTTTTTTTTTGAAGGGGGAGGGGCGCTAAAAAATGTCGAACAGGGCGCCAATTAGGCTCGATCCGGCCCTGGGTGGCACACAGGAACGGGCAACCTGCAGTAGATGATGATGCAGAAAAAAATAACCAATAACAATGTTTAATTGGAATATCATTATTACCAATGTTGTTGTAGTTTCCTATGAAGTAATCACCAAAAGCATCCACATCCTCCTCAATTACATTTTGTTTCTCTTTCAACCAATAAAGGGATCCTGGTTTACCATCCATCAGATTATTTTGCGTTGTGAATGGAATTGGAATTTGCCACATTATATTTTTATGCCCTCTTATTGTGTATGGCCAATGTCTCACAAATACTTCCTATAAATAGAACATTTAAGACAAATCAATATGAATCATCAGTAACATATTACATATTATAAATTTGTATATGTATATATATATATATATATATATATATATATATATATATATATATATATATATATATATATATAAAATTATTTTTTTTAACACAAAGCTAAATGAGTTGCATTTAGCTTTGTGTTAAAAAAATAATTTTGTTGAAATGTGAACTATGTTAATAAAAACATTTTTTTCATCAAGATTAATAGTTTTTTTCCACCCAATTTTCATTTTCCAACTTGTGGTAGAGAATGATGCAACAGAAAAATTAAATCATAGTAATGAATCAAAAAGTTTAGAAATACCTTAGAAAATATGAAAACATAACTAAGTACTATGTAAAATTTAGTGTGGACCATTGCCATTAATCTATATACACATGTAGTCATCAGAGGCCATCCATAAATTACATAACACAAATTGGGAATATTTCACCCTTTGTATTTGAGCCCCCCTAAATAAGACCATAATACTAGCAACAAGTGCAACCCCCCCTCCCATTTACAATAAGTAAACAGAAATTACAAAGCAGTTACAATTTGAATTAATTGTATTTTTGTTATATATTAAAATGTATAATAGTTAAAATCAGAATTATTGGTGTTGCGGATTGGACCTAACAAAAAGATTGGGGACAATTTTTGAACGAAGGAAAGACAAATAGACGAGAAAATTTCTGACAAGTCTTTGCACTCACCATCACGGATGACACATGTAGCCAAGTCAACAACATCAATTTAATTGAATTCTAGAATACTCTATGGATCAGTTTTGAATATTTTCTCTTCATAATCCAACAGATTATGTCAGTGAAAATACCATTGATATAAAAATATTTCCCTTCATTGTAACAATTTATACATCATACCTTTTGTACTCGTTTACATTTTTATATTTAATTTGTTAATATTTTAATGTTTTAAGATAAGATTAGATAAAATGAATTATTTCAGCAAATATTAAAAATTAATATCAGTATTATGTAATACTAAACTATGACCTCCCATATCCCTAGGTAACCTGGTGTAATACTAGTGTCATTCTCCCCTCTTTCGTGTCACATATAATTTATGGATGACCCCTTAAATCAAACATTAAAAATGAATATCATTTTATCAGCTGAATCTGGTAGTCAGGATAATATAATAAAAAAATTAAATTGATTGACAATTTTTTTCTTTACATTTCTTTATAACTTTTGCTTTTGAAAACATATGGATTGTAGTGTACTTTTCACACTCAAGGATAACGTTTCAGTTACATTACTTTTGACACTACAACTACATACCTGTTCAATTCTAAGAGTTTTGTTTTCAGTGTCTGTACTAATTGTCACAAGAGGTAACACATCTTGTGATAACCATACCACAGATATATCTTTTGTTGATATTGTACGATCTAGAGTCCCATCTGACCAGGCTTGAATATCTAATGCATCCCATAAATCCTCTTCAACAAATGTGCTGTAAGATCTGTATTTCAAAAATACCTGTATGCCTCTTTGAAAAGACTGTTCACTCAAAGAAAAGTTCAGCATGCGTAAAAATAAAACCACTGAAAAATAAATTCAAACATTCAGTAGGTGCCTTTCCCTAAAATAACAGTTCAGAATTATCTTTTTGAGTACGTTTCAAAATAATTCAATTAGTACTCAGTTTATGTATCTAACAAGTATCTATTAATGAACAACATCAAAAAAATATATTTTCTTTCTTAAATGTTTAAAAACAGACTAGAAAAGAAGAAAAATATGCAGTAATGAACAAATGAAGAACATATCTATATCTATATCTATATCTATATCTATATATATATATATATATATATATATATATATATATATATATATATATATAGATATAGATATAGATATAGATATAGATATATAGATATATATACACATATATATAGAGAAAGTTGGAGATTACAATATAGAGTGTGAGAATATGACTTCAATGAAGAAGAGGAAACTGTAGTTTGAAAATTGGACACCTTTCTAACTTGGACAAATTTTTTGGGCAGATATCCAATTGACAGGTTTTACTGTATGCACATACATTTTTAGAAGAAAGAAAGAATGTCAGCCTCTTGTTAAATTGCCCAAAATCATCAATGATGTATAAAGGGAAATCTACATGCAAACTGAAGAAGTCTACAACACACATGATGCAGGAGCATGGAAAATGAGGGTAATTTCCTCTCCTCCCAAAATTTTTTTAGTAACTTTTAATTTTAACTTGTCAAGAAACTTTAAAGCAAAAATATTTCTGGATAATCATTAAAACAAATAAAATCAAGCAGTATGAGCTGAGTGTAGTCTGCAACATTTTACAAAATATGTATATGACACATTCAACTAAAACGTTTTTAATTTCCCCTCCCAAAATTTGTCTCTGGATCCGCCCCTGCGTGAAACTAAACAGATAAAAACATACATGACCATCAAAAGAAACCATTCATGGAAAGAGAGGAAATAATTTTGATGAAAGCATTATACTACCTAATTTACTCACTCTTTTGATCTCTAAATTCCTGAGCAGTCATTCTATCCTTTACATCCAATAATGAAACAAAATCAGCATGAGATGCAAACATGTGATTACTTCCTGCCTACATAATAAAGAATCATATAATATGAACAAATATAATTCTGGTAGAGAAAAACAATGTGTTCCAGTAATAAAAAGTTTATGAAAATAATAATCACCTCACAGCTCTCTTGCAAATCAAGGGAACAAAAATATGAATAATAGTGAGCTAAACTTGTAGTCACATACTCTTCATTAATGTTTTCAGCAGTCACAAAATGTCCAAACCACTGCTTCAGTAAATAAACCAACATGCCTACAGGAGTTACCTCAGTTCTGAAATAGTAGAAATTGAGTGTTGCTAAAGGAAAGAAATGAAAGTAAAGAAAAAAAATAAAACATGAAAATTCATGAAAATCATAAAGAATTGAATTACATAAATTAATAGTTGTATAGAAGTAATTTGACTTAAGTAAATTTGTCAAAAAGGGTAATGCTAAGAATGTAATAAATTTAAGTAATTGAGTACTTAATGATTTGAAAAATTGTCCCTTTAACAATATTACCCAGCAAGAATCATGCCCCAGAAATCCACTGCAGTATGAGTCATATTTGGCAAGAATATAACATTAAGTTGTGGAGCAGGAAATGATACACCGAGGCGTTGTTCTAAGAAAGGTACAGCAGCTGTCATATATTCAATAGTGTCTTGTACAACAGGTGTACTAAATCCTCGTATAAATCCTTGTATTATTATTCCACCTATAGCAATGATAAAAGAAATCAATATCACAAAGTTTGTCATGGCTAAATACATTCTATAATTCATAACTTCTTTAACATTTTCTTTTATCATGCACACATTCCTTTCAATTCTTTTTTTTTTTTTTAATACTTCCCTCTACTTTACATAATTATTAACAATGGAGTCTTCAAATTTTGAAGTTTCATATTCATGTTCCAAACATTTGATAACATCTCAAAACATTTGAAATCTTTTGAAACATCTCATTTGTTCTTGTGAATGAATAAAGTCAAATATTGAATGTTTTCTGAAGAGAATTTCATTTGTTCTCAAAGAAAATGCAAAAATTCACCAATATGCAATTTCTCACACCACTATTACGTATTTCATCATATATTGTTTACTACTTACCATCTGTTGTTGCAGAAACTTGATCAAAATGAAACGAGTTTAAGATGAAAATGGATAAAGAGCTAGGATCCATTGGTGGAGTAACTTTAAAATGACTTCGCACCCAGCCTGGCATTTCGGACCTACATCAATAGCAATTTTTGACACATAAAAAAACAATTCAGAAGTCAATAAAAAGTCCAGTTACAACCATAATACTCTTACATTTGTTCAAGTATTAGAAGAGGACTGGAGGATATTGCTGCCATGCCTGCTGGATGTATGACTTTAATTTTAAAAGTTGCTTTATATTTCGAAGCATGAAAACAGGGAAATATTTTGATAACATTGCCATGTTTCAGATTGGTGCCTAAAAACCAACTTTAAAGAAAGTAAAAACAAACATTAAGTTGATTTTAAATATAAAATTAACATAAAAAATAATACATTACAAGTTTACAATGAAAAACATAGTACCTTCTTTTCTCTGGATCATCAGGAGAGTATCGATGGAAAATAATACCTTCATTCTCTTTTATTATTGGAGAATGATATTTAATATCTATTTGATACTGGGCACTTTTTACTAGAGAGTCTTGCAAAAATATTTCACAATTTGACAATATCTCTGTCCAAACTATTTTTGAAATTTCTAAATGTTCTTGTGCACGGCTAGGAAAAAAAATAATTAAAACAATTTCTTTCTGAAATATTTGAACTCGAATTTCCCTTTTGCTTATCTAAAATATTTGAAGCCATATAAAGAATATTTTGTACTTTATTTAATCAAAGATACCATTTTATTTCTATTATTATTATTATTTTCTCTTTGGTCTGTTTCCTAATTAATGGTGCGAAGTCCAAGTTGCCACAATGTCATATTTTGCAAAAGAAAGATTAACTACAGGAAAGTGAACATTTCTTTTTATCAAATTTCTCCAAAGATGTTCCTTGCTTCCTGTATTCATAATTCAATTATATACCTTCAATTTTATAATTCAATAAAATTTTAACAACAGGTGAGGAATTCCAGGGATCGGGGAAACATCCACACTTTGTACAACACCCTCATTAGTCACATAGTTTTTAAAACTTTTTGTTAAAAAAAAAAAGAAAAAAAAAAAAAGAAAAAAAAAAAAAACTTGTCTATTTCTACTGTGATTTTATTGGTAATCATGTGGAAGACATTCTATCTAATAAAGTAAATAATGGAAGCAAATAAATAAATGTAAATAAAAGTTTGAACTAATACAATAATGAAATTAATAAAAAACAAATGTATTTGTGATATTTATTACAATATTATGTATGGAAATGAATCATGCAACTGAAAAAAGTTAACAAAAGTTGATGATTATAATTACAACTCAAAATGTCTAAAATAATTTTTACAATTTTACTTATTACTTTTTTTTTCTATTTTAGTGTACTTACCGCTCATGTTCATTATGAAACGGATCACGGTCACTAACATTAACAGAGCTTAATCGTTTTATAGTTAACTCATCCAATTTCATATTGCTATCTGCATGTAAAATAATACTATTAGTTGGATGTAAGCAGGTAATATTAATCTGCAGAATGCCATGAAATGTGGCTTCTTCTACTTTAGGCATAAATGTCAAATGATAACTGTAGGGTGCTATATATTCAAGTGCATTTTTTCTTGTTTTGCTTTCATTTTCTGTATCAGGCATTTGTGGAATGCTTCTTTTATATCTATCTGTTTCAGTTTGAGTAACTTCAGCCAAATCCACTCCCTGAGAAAAAAATACTAATTTATTTTCAGGTTAAAAATGTATCATGAAACGAAATTGCAATCCTCTGAATAAGCTATAACTCCCTTAACAATTTTTCAAGTCTAAAATTTGTTTGCGGATTGTTGATCTTGGTAGGTAATGATGCTATTAGAAATCTTGATTTTTATTAAACTTACTTCCATGTGCAGAAGATTAGACATGTGCATTCCTAACCATGCGCGTAACCATAATTTTTCTCCCAGTGGCATCATTAATATTTCTAATGGGCCCAGATCTTTATTATAATATTTTGAAATGCATCCTGCAGATGCTCCACTTCTTTGAATCTGTAAGTTACAAAATCATAAAAAAAATAAATTACAAAGAAGTCAAAATTTGGTAGATATAATAATAATAATAATAATAATAATAATAATAATAATAATAATAATAATAATAATAATAATAATAATGAAACTTATGTGAAAAATAATTATGATTGCAATAATAAAAATAATTGCTAAGGCATGAATTATTATTATTATTATTATTATTATTATTATTATTATTATTATTATTATTATTATCATCATCATCATCATTATTGTTATTAATATTAATAACAATTTTGAAATTAAAGTATAAAAATACAATATAATTGAGAGGCATATATGTTAAGAAGAATTATAATCTTACTCTAACTCAGAATCACCACATCAACTTCCCTCATCTACCTAACATTGATTGATTGTACACTTCTTTTTCTATGCAACTCAATAGAAGTTTAACACAGGAAATAAAAAAAATGCTTAAGAATAACATTTGAATATTAAGTATTAGAATGATCTGAAAGATATATTATCAAAAAATAATTATTTTAGATATTTGTGAAATTTTGATTTTGACATTTTGTTCAACATCTATTTTCTAATGGTGTTTTCATCACTCTGTTTTTTGAACCTTTAGGTTAAGTAAAAAGATCATGCATCTTTTACTGCAAAATTGCACTCGTTTCATAATTATATGTATAGGTTTGTATTGTCTGTAATGAATTTTTAATTTCAAATTATAGGCCAATATTTTAAAAATTTAAACAGAGTATGTATTAACAGTACAATGCTTTTAAAAAACTTTGATAATTTGGCCTATTATTTTATATCTACAATTATATGGTACTTTTTTAGAACAGGATAAATAAAATTGCTCATCATTTAGTTAACATTACTAAGGCATGTGCAAATATGATTAGTAGGTAGTCAATTACGTGGATGTTTGTTGATTAATCTTTGTACAATAAAACATTCTGAATTTTCATGTAAATCACTTTATTTTACAACAAAGAAATTTACAAAAGTATGATTAATTCTTTCTCTTGACAGCTTTGTTTGTGAGTACTCACCTGTTTTTGCATAGGTAGGGCAAATGCACTTATACAATAAAAAGCAAAGGCAAATATTGCAATATTCATGGCTGGAACTTTCTGGCTGGAATGAAAAATATTGATTCTAGAATATTAATTCCCCCAAAAATATAAACATAACACTTCACTTGTACAAGTATCAAAATCACTACATTCACTGGCCCATGCCCACCTGGAAATTATGTTGTAACATTTTTGTCTGATTCTTTTTTTAATAAAAGCACTTTTTTTTCAAATTGTCACATTTTTTTTGTTTCATATTTCATAGAGATTTGTACCACTGTTCTGGTTGTCATTATGCTGGGTTATTGGTATAATTTGGATAGGCATTTCAAACTCATAATAATATCATCAATTTATATTATGAAGCAATGGAAGAAAATGAATAATGATACTTACGACAGACACTGAGGGAAAGCTGCTGGATGGTGAGCCAGTCATGTGTTCATTGAGACACTAGTCCACTCTTAGGCTGTCCTCTGCCAAGGGTATCTCACATCCTACTCAGTTAATTTCTCTTATCCTCAAAAATTATGAATGACACAATGAGATGAAAGAGTGTGGCTCAAGTGAAAGGACAGAAAAAAATATTTTCAATGTTGTCTTATTTTCACATGTTTTAATACATTTCTTAAAATAACTTTTTTGTCTGATCCCTACAATTAGCAAGTTTACCCAAATGCAGATCAAGACAATCTATTATGCATCCACATGACTTATTGCTCATCAAAAGCAAGGTCTACGTCACATTCGGTCATTTTAGAATGGAATAAGTACTCTCTGAACCCATTTGGAGCCTCTTGAGAATGACCCTGCAAAGTCATTATACAATCTGTGCCTAAGGAGGTATCAATTTCTTTGTTCCAACAGCCTCACAACTGCCCACATTTAATTTACCTCGTAACGTAATAGCATGAAGGAAACGTGGGGAGATGAAATCTTGTCTAGGACATTTGAGAACAGAAAAAGAAAAGCACATTATGTAACTGCACTGAAACCAAACTTTTTTGAGTTAGCCGTTCTGTTGAATTTCTCCTGTGTTTAAAATTCATGCAACGTGACTTCCCAAAAGTTCACAAATGCCTTTTTTAGATTAATTTTTTGTCTAATATATATATATATATATATATATATATATTCATAGAATTTTAATTTTAATGAAATATCCAATTTATCCATTGTATTTTCTAAGACAAATTATGTGTTCATTTTGTTTTAAGCATTTCATTTCATTTCATTGCAGCACCAGTTTGCTTGTTTAATAATAAAAAAATCAGTTTTCTGGCGCGCGATTCTTATGAACAATTCGTAAAGTGAGAAAGTAAAAGGCAGGTCTTGCAGACTGGTGGGCAAAAACTGGGGCATGTTTTGATTTGGTTTACTTCATGATATGATTTCTTAGAGGTTAAAATTGGTTTGGTGTGTTTTTAAAAGAAAAAAAAACAAACAACAAAATATGATCACAAATTTTATTTATACATTATGAATTAAATGTACAGACTTTAATAGGCAAATTTTTCATTGGCCTATCCACTCACATTCTCATAGATTTATATAATTTGCCCTTAAATATTAATCTTATAATGGGAGGGTATTTATGCATACAGTACAATAATATAAAAAGTCCCTCTGCAATGGTACATCTTTGAGGTCTCTGTTTTCCAGGAGCAGAGAAAAAATACACAACTATTTATCCATTTCAACAAATTCAAACACATGTGAGAAATTATAAATTAGAAGATAAAAGAGTAACAGCATTGCACAAAAATGAAATTAAAAAAAAAAGGGAAAAAAAAAAAAAAGGAAATATGGACTATGATACATGATCTTTGGTCACACTAGCTTGTTGAAACAATTCACTACAAAGTTGAACCACAGTAGGAAATATGAACTAAAACAATATAATAATCATGTTTTATAAAAATTATACACAAATATGGATGTCTACTTTTAACATGCAACAAATCATACTTCGTTGTTTGCAAAACCTTACTTATAGTCATATACTTTTATAAAATTATACAGTACATCGTAAAAAATTAAAATTTACCATGGGAGTTCTCATCATTACTTCAAAAGTTCATTTCACACAATGGGACATACAATCAGCCCTGCTTTGAAATACTGCAATTAAATTACACCTATTTAAAATGCAATTTTTTTCTTTCAGTATTTCTTTCTGCAGCCCATGCAATAGCAATCATAAAAGAAAACAATCATATCAATGACACAAAAAACAGATGATTATGTCACATTTGCATTTGTAACAAGTGCTACCGAAAAAAGAGCTCACCAAAGAAGGAGCCCACAAAGGACTGAATAATTAAAAATGATGCAATGATGAGATTACTTTAAAAGACTAATCTATTAATAAACAAGACATAGATTCAATATTTTACAAGATAAATCCCATTAAAATATTAAAATACAAGATTTCCATACCTCACAAGCAAGTTCATCCTTTCAACACAAATGTTCATCATGCAGAAAACAAACAAAATCCAATAAACATAAGGAATGAGGTTGTTTTAATATACGTCACACTCATTTATATTACAACTCTTTCATACAATATTTCCAACCCATCAAGAAAGCTAAATATTAAGAACAATTTTGTCCATGAAGAGAAAAAGGATGTAGCATTCAAAGATTGTTCGTGTATGATTTCCATGGTTACCAATAAAAGCACACACTCCACATGCAAACAAGTTATCTCTTATCTTACAATAAGCACTGTGGGGAGAAATATAAACTATGAATTCAACAACCAGTTTTGTAAATCTGCCCTTTTTAACAATTGGACAGAGTTAATATCAGGGGCAGTCAAAATCATACATGAACATTCTCAAATAAACTAATTAGATGATTCAAAACATGATATAGAAGATAAGATATTTATATATATGCAGTATTTACAAAATAAATGGAAAGGAAATATGTAATATTAATATCATTTATTAAGAGACACTGCTGAGATATGTCAGCATCTCTTATTATATATAACCATTTCTCATATCTTTATTAATATATATTATATATACTCTTTTTTCTTTCTTTTATATCATATATATATATATTTATGTATATCACACACCTTGTGATTCTATCAAATATTCCACTTTCTCTTTAGGCTTAAGAATAAAAAAAACTCTTATTTTTGCTGGTGCACAAAGTACATGAAACCTACAAGTTTCACATCACCCTGATTAGAGTATTTAACAATCAGGTAGTTTGGCAATATAAAAACATTCTACTTATTGTCAACCCATATCTTTCTTCATATACACAGCTTACATACTGGAAATATAACATTACCATTTGGAATGATGAGTATTAAGAAGAAGAAAACTACAATATGAAACGCATTCATCGTTGAAGAGTTTCATGCACAAAAGACACTTTTTATTCGTTTGTTTATTAAATCACTGTTTCTCCTCCAAACAATAAGTAACATGATTCATTTTCCTTGATTTCAAAGTTCCACAGCACACATTAGAAAAAACCTGAATTCATATTCAAAACATGAGTACCAGTATGTATTTGAAAGCCTTTTTGCACTAAATGAAAGCTCGACTGCAGATGACCCCCAAACAAGTTATTAATAGACATATTAGAGGAATTACATTATACTTTTAGTATCTCATATAAATGCATTAGATGTATATTGTACATATTAATTGAATACACGTGTCAAAACTATGTTGTAAATAAAAATAACTCCTGAGTATTGGTGTGGTTCTTAAATTGTTTCAAAGGAGGGAGATAAAGGTAATAAGACATTGGGAGCAATAGGAATTAAACATTTGGTTCTTGTTACTCATTTTGTATCCCCTTTCTTTACTGAATAAGATCGCTTATGTATCATATCTCTGAGGAGTCTATAAGTAATATTGTCAAGGTTACACACCTGTGCCAAAGATATTTCACAGTTAATTACCAAGGAGTTGGGGTCTTGAGTGCCAGTTTGAAACTATGCATAGTGATGAGTATTCAGTTTTTAACTAATATGATTTTGGTTTCTGATAATTTGATTAAGCAATCACACATTCATTTGTTTTACTAGCAGATCATGTAAAAGGCAAATGAAAATACTAATTACGGATCAATTAGAAAATATGAATTCTTATTGTATTATCCAAATTATCAACAAAATTTTAATACAAATGCCGTCTCTCAGAGGAAACATTCCTAAGTAAAAATAACTTGGTTAGACTTTGTTTCAAATGTAACCTTAGATTTCATGCTAACACAGATCAAATTTGAAATTTTAATTTCCTCACTGGTGTTTCTAGATTGTGGTGTTTATCACTGCAAATGTTCTCATCATCATAAAAAAGGTTACTCTTTTGGGGAATAAAATTACATTCATTTTTGAAGAAAGCAAAGGAAAAGCACATATTTTTCTGGAAATTTAACACAATAAATTAAAATAAGAACCCAAAAAATGTGTTTTAACATCATGATTTGCAGTTTTTATGGTAAGAAGATTTATTCACACACATTTATTGATTAGCATCATTCTATGCAGTTTCATTGCCTGACTAGCCAACTCATTTTCCTGTGGAAAAAATTACTCTATCTCTCCTACAGTTCAGCCAAGGTGCTGGAAGACAGTTGATTTAATATCATGGCACATAACATGTTTATCGTTAGTAGTATATATATCTATCTAACTATCTCAGTAACTGTTTTTAATTTCTAAATCAAAACTGATTTTAAAACATTGTAGTAGATTTTGATCAAAAGAAAGCACCCACCTCAATTCTATTCAGTGCAAAAAAATATAATTCTTAGAAATTACTATTTAATTTGGGCAAGATGAACTTGTTTAAGTATCATACAGGTACAATAATGTAACTATCCACCTCTATATTACATACATTGTCACCAATGTTGAAGAAAATATGGTAATATTTGCTGAGTTGCAACTATTCTATTATTAATAAATATTTATCTCTTTGTTTGGGAATAAGAAAAGACACATATTAGATTTTAAATGATTCCAGTGACAGTTAAATATTCAAAGCTCTTCCTCAGTCTAGGAAGTGGAAAGAAAAAACTGAAGTGGAGATTGGATGTCAAATTTCGAATTAAAGGTGTAATTGTACATCTTCCAAAGCTGCTAAACAATCTTTTCCTTTTTCTAACATGACATAATGCCTTCTACATGCCTTGTAAGGGAAAAATGTATTTCAAAGATATCTAGATTAAGGAGCATATTTGAAATATGAGTATTAATACTTTATAGTCTTGTAATGGGGAGTTAAACATTTAAGTTGGGAATAAAAGTATTTTATAAGTGGTGAGGCTTAAGAAATTGAGGACATTTCAGAACAATTAGAGAAGAATAAATAGGGAGCACTAGTAAATATCTAAGTACATAGTTTTGCTTTTGAAACATTCTGGAGGCTACAATCATATGAAAAGTGGACAGTGGTGATTACCACTAATGTTTTCAACTGAACCAGGATATCTCATAATTTTAAAAATTGTGAAAATCATTCTTTTTAAAATAATGAATGAAGGTATTTAACAGAAAAGAAATTATGTGATTAATTCCATTTTTGATGTTGTTTTTGCATGTCCAACACAATAAAAAACTGAAAACAAGTTGTTTTTTTTATATTAGCTAAAACTGAAATTTAATTTTTTGTAACAATGATTGGCATTTCATCAACTTTTCATATACTGAAGAATATATCCTCTTAAACACTGTATTCATTGAACAATCAATTAAAAAGATATTCACTTGAGCCTATTAAAACAGAAGTCTGTCAGCTTTCAATTGGGAGAAATTTTTGAAAATTAACCATAAATCCATTCACTCATGAAATTCTTAGTTAAATGTTCTAGAATTGTAAGTGAACCAACTTGGAATAGACTTTCCTGGTTCATTGCAACATTGCAAACTTACATATACATACACATATAGAAGCTACATATATAGGGAATAAAATAGAGCAGGATGTATTAAAATAGAAATTGAAAAGAGTTACAACAGGGAAGTTTTTAAAAGAACTGCCTGAGAATTGGAGGGGCTTCATCAAATCTGTCTCTTCCTAGTACTTTCATTTGCATACTAAAACATTTTGCACAATCCCCTTACCTTCGAACCACAGGTCCAATAATTTATGAAGTGATACACAAAATCCTTTGAATAAAACTTGAAATATTGCTGTACAAAGTATGTATTGGAATGGAACTTACAATACTCATTACGAAATAATGCATTACATTTTAAATCTTTCATTCATAAAAATGAAAATTGCTATTAGCAATTTTTCAAGTGCAAGCAAAGTAAGAGGATGAAAATTAAATACCAAGATATCAACTAATGATACATGGTATTATAAAATTAAATTACAATTCTTACAATTATAAACAATAACACAAAAGGCTTGTTATTTCATGATCACTTTAGGACCTGTACACAAAATACAGGTAGGTACTGAAATATTTGTTCAATCAAAAATAACTAACAAAGTTCATATGTTTCCTAAATTAGCACTGAATTTTGAATATTACATAATTTCTAACAATTCTTTGTGTAGTAAATAAAAAGTAAATGTACCACACACATAGATTTCCTGATTGCAAGAATATTATAAGATGTCATACCAACTGTCCTTCCTCATGACACTACTTTCGTATTTATCTCAGGTTATCTCTCTTCTCTCATTCTATCATGTGCTGATGAGGGAACGCAGTCCATTTCTCAGGCTTCTCTCAACGTGATGCTGGGATTTTAGCTACTCTCTGTATGGTTTGCAGTATGAGTAGCGATGATTCATATGTTGGCTGTATGATCCAGAGTGTGAGAAACGCTTAAGACACTTCGAACATTGAAAAGGTTTTTCACCGCTATGGAGTCGTTTGTGTTCTGTTAGATGATGTTTATGCTTAAATGCTTTTGTGCAGACATCACATTTATGAGGGCGTTGACCTGTAAGATAAACACAAGAATTAGAATGATATTTTCTTTTGTCTGAGTAAGAGAGTATCAAAGGGGAAAGTATTTATGTAAGTGAACAAATTTAACAATTCAAAAATGGTTACTTAAGGTATAAGTATACATTCATCCAAGAAATTGCAGTAATTGGGAATGAAAAGAATTCATTCATGGATTGGGAAATTCAGTAATGGGAAATTAAAGAATTAATTCATTCTTTTCATTCAAAATTTATATCTTATATAAATAAATTAAAATCTTACCCGAATGCTCATATTTGTGACGTGCCAGTGAACTTTGCTTGGAAAATGCTTTATCGCACTGATCACATGTGTATTGTCCTTCAGGTTCTCCATCTAAACTGGGCAGGGCAGGCAATACTCCTTTCCCAGAGGCTAAAGCCAGTGACAACTTGTGCCTTTTGTTTGGAGGGTTTGTTTCGTCATCACCCATTATGTGGTCCATATCTTGAGATACTCCTCCGCAACCAGAATCATCAGCTTCATCAGTGGTGTCACCTCCATCAATGTAACCCTGGAAGAAAAAGAGAAAAGATGTATTGTTTTTATTCAGGAAGGGAATACTTGAAACCATAACCAAATTGAAAATGCAAATGAAGCAATAAGTACAGAAAATATTTTAAATTATTTTTATCAGAAATTATCAGTTCTATACATTATTTAAACAACAATGGAATTCATTCAGAGAAATATAATTTTCATATGAGATTACAGTATACTTCTTACTCTTTGCTATATTTCTCTTTCTTACAAGCAATTTAATCTTTGCCATTTCAGAAAATGCTGTGCGCATGCCTGAATTTGCTAAATCTCCCAAAATAATTTTTCAATAGGATGCGTGTAAATTGAGTCTTAAGGAATATCACAACCACTTATGAGCACTAATGCAGGTAATTTAAACACAATTTTTAATAACCAGTAATGAAATGAATGGATTTTGTATGAAAAGATCTATGAACAGAACATCTTGAATATTGTTGAAAGTTGAAAAAGCTGAAGTGCTTCAAAGTACAAAGACATTCCTCATTAACCATATAGTTTATGATATGTCATAATGTCCTATTTGAGTAGGTATTTCTTGCAGAAAGATAATGTTTGAAGAATTTAGATTTATAGCTTTTTCTCTGTTAGCATTTCTACATATAAACATTTTACACAAAGCACACAATGAAGAAATTTTATTGTGAAGCAATTTAAATGTTAGATTATCCAAGGAATTATTTACTTAAGCCATGACAAAATAAATAAATATATATATATATATATATATATATATATATATATATATATATATATATATATATATATATATATATATATAGATAGATAGCCGATCAGATGGCCGAGATCGCTAAGGCAGTAGTGCCGGAGTGGTCTCGTTCCAGAAGATCGCGGGTTCGAGTCCCGCCTCGGGCATGGTTGTATTTGTGTGTGTTTGTATGAGTGTGTCGTCCTTACACCCCTCATTATCATCATCATTTCATCTTTCATACCCCCAGGACTAACAACCCTGGGGGATAAAAATCGGATCCAGCTTAAATGCTGGTCCCCCCAAAGAAGTGTTCGCAAGCACCTGCCACCGTGATATTAAGTGAAAAACTGAGCCATGGTAAATGCGGGTTGCTTGCCCTGTGTGGTCCTAGTTGGCCGAAACGAAAATAATAATATAATTATATATATATATATATATATATATATATATATATATATATATATATATATATATATATATATATATATATATATATATATATATATCAGTTAAAAACTATGTACTATTATGTGGAGATGTGCTATCTCTGAGCTCTGAGATCTCTGCTAAGTTGAATTATGAAAACAAGTAGTTACAGCATTTTTGGCAAGAATTGTTGAAAAAATATTCACCCTCATGTAATTAAAAACCAATTGCAATGGCATATCAACCACAGATGTTTGCTGTTATGCCTTATCATGTCATTCAAGACAGAATTGATTTTCTGCCACAATAACATAGAGAATGATTGTTTCTATAATTACATTCCCTACTGATCACAAGAAATTATGCAGATAAAGAAGCTTCATATATGTCCAGTAGCAAAGCAAGGAGCCATATCTGCATTTGCTCAAAGAATCAGGGAAACTGGATGAAAAACCTAATCGAGATGGGGGCCACTGATCCAAAAGCTGGGGTACCATTCTTTTTACAGTATGCATATTTAGTCTTTCACAATTATTTGATACAAACAGCAACTAACACATTAAAGATAATTATTAAAATGAATATTATTCTCTCTTTCTGCTTCTTAACAATATTCCTTTGACTTTTGACTTATGGAGGGTAACAAAACATTTTTGTGTGCACCATGTTATCATTTAAGAAAAAATATTTATAATAAAATTCACTGAAAGGGTTTTTGTTCAAAAAAATTAAATTATAATCGTGATCTTTCAATATTGCACATGGTACATTTTAATACTCATCTGCTGTGAAATCACAGAGATCAGAAAGTACCTACTGGCCACTGGTGGGAATTAATTATGTGAAGACACAGTCTTCAAAAATATGTCTCCCTTATTATAAGTTGTTTATTTTTCTCAATTATGAAGTAATTTGAATTTCCCAAATTCAGTGGATTCTTTGAATAAATGGAAAAGTGAAAAACTCATAAATGTAGATTTCCTCTCACAACTCCAGAGATGAATTCACAAGGAAATAATAGTGAGGGTTCACTAATTAATCTGAATTTTGGCATATACATTGGTCAAGAAATAAAATTGTTGTTGTCCTTGTAGTTGAGAACAAAGATTTCTCAAAACAGGGGTGCTCCATTTCCTATTGGACAAAGGCAAGTGCAATCTTCCTAAAGAAAAATTAGTTGGACAAAATTTTGAAAACATAGCAAATTGAAGTGAAGACTAATTTATTAGCTGCCCGGGCTACCAACCCTTATTACTTGAATTTATTCATAGCCGTCTCTGACGTAAATCAGCTGTTTCGGTCATAAATGAACAGTCAGACGTCTGAAGAGTCAGGCGCAGCTTTGAATAAATCGCAAAACAGCAAATTTAAATCGACAGTCATTTCGGATATCAAATCAGTGGACGATTCGTGGGCAGCGGTCCTTGCCAGATAGATGACCTAAGCGTGCGTACCTGCTTCCAGGAGCGCTTGTCGGATCCGGGGCTGGAGCTGCAGGCGCGTCCGTTCTCCTGGTGCGCGAGGCCGAAGACGGGCAGCGGCGAGTGAGCCGGGTGCAGCTCGGGGTTGTACATGAGGCGCTCCATGGGCACGAGGCCCACGCCGGCGCCGTTGGCCAGGCCGGCGGCCACGAGGCGGTGGTGCGGCGTGACGGGCGGCTGCGCCAGGATGCGCGCCAGCCGCGACCCGCCGCCCAGCCCGTTGGCCAGCCCGTCCGCCGCCGCCGCCGCCACCTGGTGCGCGCCGAGCGGCGCGGGCGACGGCGAGCGCCGGTAGTCGGACGAGCACGACGAGTGTTGCTGGTAGAGCGGCGGCTGGAAGGGCAGCACGCCGCGCAGGGCGCCGGGCGTGGGGCTGCGCGACGACGACGACTTGCGGCTCAGGTTCATGGCGGCCTCCTCCCCGGAGTCGGAGTGCGCGGCGGCCGACGCCGGCCGCAGGGGGCTGCTGGACGGCGTCGACGCCACCGACGGCTGCGACTTCTTGGTGGAGAGGTCGAGCGGCTGCTCCGCCGCGGGCCCCAGCGGCGACGACGCCGCCGAGTAGGGGCCCAGGCTCATGGCCTGCAGGTGCATCGGCGACGGCTGCTGGCCGGAAGGCACGACGGACGCGGCGGCCGCGGCGGTGGTGGGCGAGTACACGCCCGCCGCGGCGGCGGCGGCAGCGGCGGCGGCCGCCTGCATGGACGCCACCGACGGCACCGAGCCGATCGGCAGGTAGGGCACGTGCACGAGGCGGCCCTCGCGGCGGTCGCGCGCGCGCGTGTTCTGGAACCACACCTGCACCACGCGCACCGGGAAGCCGATCTTCTCCGCGATGCGCACCAGCTCGTCCTTCTTGGGGCGCGGGTTGACGGCGTAGTGGCTCTTGAGCACCACCAGCTGCTCGTCCGAGATGAGCGAGCGCACGCGCACCTTGCGCCCGTCCTCCGACGCGCTGTGGTCCGCGCCGCCGCCGGCGTCGCCCTCCAGCTCGTCCTCCTCGGTGGCCGGGTCCTTGCCCGAGCCGCGCCCGCCCTCGCCGTCGCCCTCCTCGTCGCTGCCGCCGCTCAGCCCGCCGTTCAGCGTCATCTCCTCCGTCTTGATGGTCACCTGCTCCTCCAGCTTGGCCGCCAGGCCCTCGGCCTTGCTCGGGTCGCCGCGCTGCTCGCACAGGTAGCGCTCGTGCTGGTGGAGCTCGATCTTGCCCGCGAACTTCTTGAGGCAGAAGCGGCACGCGTCTCCGTCGGCGGCGGCGGCGGCGTCTGCGTCGGGCTTGAGGTCGGCGTCTCGGTCCGGGTGCGACTCGGCGCTGGCGTGGCTGGCCACGCTGGCGCGCCCGCTGCCCGGGGACGGCGACGACAGCTTCTTCATGTTGGCCTCGAGCAGCTGCTTGGTGACGGAGGCGTTCACCGTCTGCAGGATGCGCTTCACGGCCTCCAGCTCGCCGTCGGCCTCGGCGGCGCCCTCCGGCGCGCCGGCGCCCTCCGACTTGACCCGCGCCGCTTCCGCCGCCTCCTCCTCCTCCTCCGCGTCCTCCTTGTCCCGCTTCTCCTCCTTGACGGAGGAGGCGGGCGTGGCGCGCATGTCCTCGTCGTCGCGCTCGTCCTCGTGCAGCTGCGCCGCCGGCTTGTCCACCTCGTCCTCGCGGTCGGCGGCGGAGCCGCCGTCCTCCTCCTCCTCCACCTTGACGGGGACGTCGTCCTCGGCGAACGGGCTGCCGCGCCGCTTGGCTTGGTCCTCCTCCATGCTCTCCGCGTCGCCCAGCGCCTCCTCGCCGCGCCGGTGGTAGCGGTCCTCGTCGGGCGAGAGCAGGTGCGCCGGGGCCAGCTGCTCCAGGATGTTGCTGAGCGACTGCGGCAGCTTGTACGGGTTGGGGAGGTGCATGGAGTGCGGCATGTAGAACGGGTAGTGCGGGGCCGGGTGCGGGTGCGGGGAGGCAGGCGGGTAGGCGCCGCCGGGCATGCGCGGGGCCACCGCCTGCAGGAAGGCGGCGGCGGCCGCGGCGTCGTTGTACTTGGGCAGGATGGGCGCGAACGCCGGGTTGTTGTTGTTGTTGTTGAGGTGCGGGTGGTGCGGCGGGGCCGCCAGCCCGTTGGCCGTGGGGCTGGACGCGGCGTTGGCTCCGCGCTTGGGGCCACGTGGGCCGCCGCCGCCGCACTTGTCCACCAGGCCGCCCGCGCCACCGCCTCCACCGGCCGGGGTGCGGCCGCGCCCCACCTTGAGGTTCATGACGAGACACTTCTTGGACGTCATGTGGCTGGAATACGAGCCCGAGTGCGAGAAGCGCTTGCCGCAGTTGGCGCACTCGAAGGGCTTCTCGCCGCTGTGGATGCGGATGTGCTCCTGAGGGCAGAGAGGGCGGGGGGTGAGCGCGCTGGGCGAAGGGTGGTGGGCGGGCGCCACCACCGGAGAGAGGTACTCGCTGCAAAGGGATTGCCAAGGCCCTGCGTTCTACACAGGCTTCCACTAAATCATGAATTGAATACCTACTCCATTAAAATTTTAGTAATAACTACTCGTACAAATGAAATAACTTTTCTTCTATTTTTTTTAATTTTTTTAATTTTTATTTATTTATTTTGCAAACCACGTCTTTTGTGAAGAAAAGCTTTATAATTCTTCGCCTAAGAACAACTAAATATTATTTCTGAAATATAGATTCCCGATAACACGCAATGGCTCATTACAATTTTAAGTTTGCATAGTCTGAAATCAATATAATCGTCAAGAATTCAATTTCATATTTCATCCAATTTTGAGTACTCAATTTTAGAAATCTTTACTAATTCAACACATATCTTATTTACTAGGTTTTTAACGTTTTACAATTTCCAGTTTGATTTGAGCAAAACATCAACACAACTTTAAATTCCTGATTCGTTTATCAAAATAAGCCGCGTAAATTCTGCAAAAATCTCGTACCGTTACATGACGAGACATAACTACATGTATACCAAAAAAATTCACATCGCTTACAATGCAATATTTCGAAATCCGAGCGCAATAAATGTTTAAATAAATACAATAAATTGTCCCGTCAATTAACTTGGCAATGCCTCCGAAACAAGTAGTCTCTCTCTCATACCATGAAAAAGAAAAAAAAATGTTATACAAGAATAGAAAGCACCAAGCCAAATATGCAGCAAATACAGTTACATCTGAAAGACAGAGATGCGACCCGGACAAAGATACTTACCGAGCCGCGAAGTAACAGCGGCAACAGCTATATACAAGAAGGCAGATGCAGCCACTTCTTATTCACAAGCGGCCAAGCGACACTAATGTTATCATGCAAGCCCAGCAACCGAACGTGCAAGCTACATGCGCTTTCCTTTTTAAAAAAGGTTGCTACACTTCTGCACATTTCAAGTCTTCTAGAACATAGTTCCTAGGAAGAGTGACACGAAGGAGAGATTATACACCGAGTTAAACCTCTTCCAATAAAACCCCTTTTACGGAAACGAAAATCATGCCTCGTTCGCATGCACTCACATGAAGAACCTGGTCTCTCCGTCCAGGTCGGCGGTGGCCGGCGGCTACCGGAAAACTGCCTTTGTAGTTTGCGCAGCCGAATCGTTGGCAAAAAAAATTATAATCACACAGGGAGGACAACAACAACAACAACAACAACAAAAAATAGCAAGCCAGGCATCAGGCAACATAACGAAATGAAAACACGCAAAGCTTGACACAAAAATAATCTCTCACACACGCACGCACTTGCTCAATTACACATTCACGCATGCACACGCACTGACACACACACACACACGCACCACAATACGCGTAATAATATCGTCATGCGTCGTGCCTAAGGAGCAGGGACGAGAAAAGTTGGGAATTCTCTTCAGGGATACTCTCACCGTGATCCAACTTCGGTTCTATTCGCAGAATTCGGAATTAAAGATTTCTTTGTCTTTCTAATTACTAGATTCTATAATCCTGTTGATCATTTGATTACTCATGTTAAACGGGTTTTGAAATTTGCGGAAGACGTTCTGATATCCGATTTCTTTGGGGTATATATGAAATACACCCGATAATACAGTAACTTAAACTTAATCTTTAAAAAGTATTTTGTCATCGTATCTTCGAAATATCTCCATTCAATTGATCGCTGCAAAACTAGTGATAACTTCTTATAATGGTAGCCTATAGTATTACATATTCTGAACTCAGATTTCGAAATTAAAGCTTTATCATTAAGCTTTCTTTCTCTTTCCAGTTATTAGGTTTCAGAAACATGCAAATTATTTGATTACAAAATCATGTTAAACTTTTTTTAATTCGCAGAATACAGTCAGGTAAGCGATTTCATTCAAGTAGTATATAGTATATGCACTAGTAACTATTAAACTTCATCCAAACAATTTCATTGGAATGTATTTTATTTGCCATTGTATTATAGATATCTCCCTATTTAATTATGGATGTATATTTCAACTCTGGATAATTTCTTACAATAATAGATGTACAACTGTAGCGTTAGTTAAAAGGATTCAATAAGCAAATTCTGCTTCGAATGTAGGGCTACATCCGAATATAAGTGCTAAGCGATTGCCCTTTCCCTTTGATGTGACAATGGTGTAGAAAAGGGCACAAAATACTAATGCACTAAAAGCTACTCGTAGAGATCACGTACACATGAGAATGGAAACAACTGTATTTCACGCCATTTCTGTCGATCTGAAGGAAAGGCGAATCAGAAATGAAATGAAGTCTTTGGAATTTTGCAACGAAATTGTGTAACTGTTTGTAGACAGATAAAATTAGTAATTAGAAATAATAATACATAAAATTGCTCTTAAGTGGTGAAGTTCAAGCCTTCAAATTATACTCTATAAACAAATTATTCAATTTCCAAAACATCATTCCATTCCTGAGGTTCGCACATCTTGTAATTAAAGGAAGGAGGGGCATGAAATGGAAACAAACTAATTCCCAACAAAATGCTATTAAAATGCAAACACGACAGCACGTAAACATCAGGCACAAAAAATTCAAGCAACAACAGCAAACAACATGAACAAGTCCAAACAAATCATCGCATGCGACCGCACTCTGCGACTCGGTCGCGGCGCGTCTTTTACAACTGGCTCAGCGGCCGCTGTGCGTCGTCAATTAACTAGCAACTAATTACGCGTGTCTCCCCCATCGCCGCATGTGGCATGTACACCAGAGAGAAGAGTTTCTTGTTTCAGTCTTCCATCGCCAATGTGCGACACCGTGACGTTTCGATGGGCGAAATTTCTCAAAACAAATCATCGCGCGCGACCGTGCGACGCAACTCGCTCAACGGCCTCTCTGCGACGGTCAATTGACGCGTGGTTAATGATGCGTGTCGCCTCGTTGCAGCTGCATGTGGCATGCACACGAGAGAGGAGAGAGAGAAAACGAGAGAAAAATAGAGAGAGAGTGAGAGTGAGTGAGAGAACACGTTTCTTGTTGCAGTCCCCTGCCTGCTTGTGGCAGTCGCCATGAACTTTCGGGCGCGACATTCTTAAAAACAAATTGCGTCGCATGCGACATTCTCCAAAACAAATCCATCGCATGCGACCGCACCCTGCGACACGTCGCCACCGCGGCCGCCGAGCGCGTCTCAGCCGCATGCCTGCTTCAAAGCTTCGCGACGTCAATTAACACGCTGCTAATGATGCGAAACCTCCACGTCCTCTGGTCGCGGGCGCATGTGGCATGCACACGAGAGACAATCGTTTCTTCTCGCGGTGGCTTGCGGCCGGCCGGCCGGCGCGTCGCCGCGTCGCTGTGTCGTTGCCGCGCGGCGCCGTGACCTTTCGGGTGCGGAATTTCTCGGGAGCGGCGCAGAGCGGAGCGGCGCGCAAAAAGAGCGGGCGAATCGCCTTCGACGACCGCAAGCCAGGGGCTCCGCAAGGCCTTGTTCCCGGGCCGCCGCTCACGGCGTGAGTCACGCGGCTCGCCGCAAGTGTAAGTGCGTGTGCGTGCGCGTGCGTGTTTGCGGCGCGTGCGCTTGCGAACGGCCCCAGTGTGTAACTGCGCAGTTCACGCCGATCGCCACTAGCGAGGGCCATTAATAAATAATAATAAATCCATGCTACCTTACCGCCTTATTTCAACGACGCCTGATTACTTGATATGAACATCCCCACAATCTAAGCATATTCGTTGTCTGGCGCTCCCGACGATATTGTGGTCAAGGAAGAGAGAGGGTACTCTAGTTTTTACTGCAAGCCTTTTTTTCCTGATAGTATTGAATTTAATGAAAAAAAAAAACTTTTTAGAGCTCTATCTAAATGTCCTTATTTTTAGACTATCAATCTCGAATACACAAAAACTGCAAATTATTACCATGCGAAATAAATGTCATTTAAAACTACAGGCATACACGTTTAGTTAAGAACAACAAATACCAAAATCATTATTGGAAAAAAGTTAAAGAGAAATTGCTTACTAAATAATAGATCCGAAAATGCCCCAAAAAATCGATTTGTAAACAGAATTCTGTTGAGAATATGCGAGCGGCCCCCTAGTGTTACTGCGCAGGTCAAGCCTGTCGCCACTAGCCTGGTCGCCACTAGCCATAAAAAAAACTAAAAAACTATGCGATTTACAAGGGAAGACCAAAAACGCCATTATGAATTGTTTACTTGAAAATCGGAAATATGAAGGCGTTAGTACCAAATGGTTGCGTATGTACCAAATTATTGCTAAGGTGCAATACATTATTTTAAAGCGTCAAAAGTTATTGAGCAAAATATTTCTCGCTAAATTATATTTTTGTTGTAATTTTCGCTTTGGCTTCGAATTAAGAATAGTTCAATGCCTTGCAAACGATATTTTTAAGAAGTAGTGTCATTTCTAACAACCAAAAGTGATCGAAGGCGTGAAGCATACGTTAAGTACTATAAACAGTAAATTTTCCACACGTCTGTCACGTATTTTATTTCAATCAGTCATACAGAGAATATTTAATGGCGACGATGTCGCGACGAAACGACAATGACAAGCTAAAACTACTACAGTGATGGCGGCGGCACCGGCGACAAGGCGATTATGAGAAGAGAAGAAGACGACGGGAGGGAGGGAGGGAGGGAGGGAGGGAGAGAGAGAGAGAGAGGGAGGGAGAGAGAGAGAGAGAGAGAGAGAGAGAGAGAAAGGCGGAAAGAGAGAAGTCAGAGAGAAAGGCGGAGAGATGGTGTTGCTGCGACGCACTACCGCCTCCCCTGCGGTCTGCGCTCCGCAGAAGCGTCGCAAGCGGCTTGCAGCCAAGGGACGCGTTTCAGCTCTAAAGAAGCTTTTATTACGAATTAGAAAACAATCAAACACTGTTGATCTCACGGCGAAATATTACTCCGCCTTTATCATCAAGAACTGGACCGTTTAGGGCTTTTAAAATGTACTTGCAATAAATCAAAGAGATACCTATAAAATAGGTTGTGGAATTTTGAACTACATAAGTAGTTTTATTTCATGGATTCTGCCCACAAATTAACTTCTCCCCATAGCACGTCACACACAGTTTTTAACTGTTTTTGAAGTAAATAAATAAATAACAACATAAGGCATTAGCGTTATAGGGACTGTGCGAATACAATACTGACCAATAATTTCACACATAAATATTTTGATTTTTGGTACAACACAGATTATTCCTCCTTCGTAAAATGTTAGAACTGAGAGTCACGGCCTAGCCTTTTATTTTGGAACTGGGGCCGAAGGGAAATTTGAAGAACCAGTTTGGAATAGCGTGTTGAAGTCACATAGCAAAAATGTATCTAGGCTACAGGAGGAAAAAGGGGAAAAACAAGATGGAAGAATGCCAAGAATAAAATAATTGAAAAGAAATGACGATAATAATCACGAAAGAAGAGAAGAACGGATTTGTTGATTGGTTGTTTTGGTTAAGAAATGACAACTTTCAAATTCTCTTCGAACGTGATATTCCTCGAGTGACGATTATAATTTTTGCTTCATCGTCCTAGGCACACGAATTCTATAGCGATGCGCAGAGCGCCTCTGCAAGATGAATGGATTTCGTATCGGAACAGCCACATCGTAAATTTAGCGATTCTCATCGAACTTGTAGGCGCCCGGAATGTCTCAACACTCCGGACGGCAGCACTCAACACACAGCGGGGTCAAACAGAGCTTCGCTGCCAGGAACATCGCAATCGAGAACCTCGTTTGACTTGACAGGAGCAAGTGGCATTGCAAGCAAGCGATGCGTGACAATGAAGGATAATGCTTGCCTCAGTGGTCTCTTCTGGAAAATTCTCCTTTTTATCATTACTGAATCATTACATTCTCTTTTAGAACAATACATATGATTAGGAAGCAAAAAATTCCCTTTTAGCGTTATACGTATGAAGCTTGAAACGTAGAATGAATTGATCCTTTTAAATTAGCAGACATTGCAAGAAAGAATGAGACGAAAGAAAACTATTGAGATGTGACCGACATGCTAGCGGTGGGATACGCCCCATGCATACATATTTATCCCAATAATCTTCTATTCAAATGTTCGGTAAATCCATTTCAAACATTTAAAAGTTACCTTCTCGGACTTTCGTTTAAAAGCAGAGTTTCCAGGGTCGTGATTTGTCAAGAACAATTTTCCAGAAATGACATTCTAACTCTTAACATCTGAACATAGGAACGTAGGAACACACGATAGAGATGGACAGCGATAACGATGTCTTGTCGGACTCACCTTGAGATGGTGTTTGAATTTGAAGGCCTTGTCGCATTCTGGGCACTTGAACTTGCGCAGAACGGCGCTCTCATCATGACTGATCATGTGGCGTTGGAGCCGGTAGACGTTGGCAAACGTCTTGTTGCAGACTTTGCACGACTGTGGACAACGAAACAGGATACATGTTAACACTCTATTCTCTTACCCAATTACTTCAAGATAACGATGTCTTCACACATACAATAAATATAATGTTCTTGTATGTTGACGCATGAGCATGTGAAATATTAAGAAGTCAATATAATCAGGAAGAAGAAGAGACGCAAATTCCGAACGTGAAAAGTAAACTTGGAATAACAATGAGCTTAATTATTTTAGGACAAGATAATTCAGAAGAAACAAAAATTCAGTTGAAGTTCAAAAGTGACTTTTCTGACTTCGAAAATAATGGCAAAGCTTATTGTTACTGAACTCTCAAGTACAATGATCTTTTGTTATTTTTTTAATGTGATACAGTACATAAAAAATACGAGTATAAATTATTATTATTATTATTATTATTATTATTATTATTATTATTATTATTATCATAATTATCATTATTACTGTTTGTGATACCAAAAAGGAAAGATGTAGGCAATATTTAGTAAATATTTTAAGTTTCATTAATTCCTATTTATCAATAATTTCACACTGTACACACCGAAGGAATTAAAAAAATCACAAATTCTGATCATTAAAAAAGAAATCATTATCTATACAAAATCCCAACCTGCTTCGCGAGTCGCCAGCCCGTGGTGTCGGAATCATCTCCTTGGCACATGAAGACTCAGGTACTACTTTATTTCGCCTGCCAGTTCGCCTTTTGTTTCCCGGAACGGGGCGCGCCATTTCCCAAGAATCGCGAGCGCTTTACGCCGAACGCCGACGGCGACGGTCGGGGAGTCCCCGGGCAGCGGTCGCTGGCGCGAGGAGGGCGGGGAGGGGTTGGTGGTGAGGGGCGCGGGGGCCGGGGAGCGGGACGGAGCGGTGAGCATAAAACCGGGAGCGGAGAGCGGGACGTGGGGAGCGGGGGACGACGAAAGGACGGGGAGGGGGGAGGGGAACGCAGAGAAGGCGCGGAGAGCGGGGTGCAGGACGTGAGGAACGGGGAGTATGGCGCGGAGAGGGGGCAGAGCAAGGCGAAGCGCGAGGGGGGCGGGGCGGGGTCGCGGTTCGGGACGCGGGGAGGAGGCAGCGGAACGCGAGGTGCGGGACGTGTGCGGATGCGACGGGAGCGGAGAGCGGGGGGGTGGGGTGGAGCGGGGACGCCGGACGTGAGTCGCAAGGGGGGTGTGGCGGGGCGGGGCACGGGGAGACGGCAGCGGAACGCGGGTCTGTGGACGTGTGGCGAGAGGGGAGCGGGGTGGGACGCGGTTCGGAACACGGGGAAGCGGTCGCGGGGCGCGCGGGGAGGCGGAACGCGGAGAACGGAGCTCGACGTGTGAGGAACATGGCGCGGGGCCTGCGGATGCGTGGCGCGGCGGAGCGGGGCGCGGCGGAGCGGGGCGCGGCGGAGCGGAGCCGTGCGCGCAGGACGGGCTGGGCACGCGGTGCCGCGCGGGCCGCTATCGCCCGCCCGACACCCGTCGCCGAGCGGCACGGGCGGCGGGCGGGCGGGTGCGCGCGCGCGATAGGCTGGCGGGCGATACGCCCCCGGGGCGCGCGCGCGCCGTCGCCGCCGCCTTCCTGCCTAATCAACAGCCTAATCAACCTTCGGCTGGACACATTTCCTGCGCGACGGGCATCCCGCGATCCGGCCCAACACCTCATCTGGGCCCGCTTCCGCCCCGGCCGATAGCTGCGCTGCGGCGGAGACGAGGCCACTCGTGGGCGGCGGCGTGGAGGCGGCTCCAGGACGCGAGGAAGACCGTGCGTGTGTGATGGTTACGTCCGTCGGGAGGCAGCCATTGTTAATAAAGAGTTGAGGTCGAGATGGCGCCGTAGGTTGTTGATGGTCCGGGGTGACGGGGACGGTCGGGCTGGTGACAGCTACGTTGAAGCGCAATTGGTAGGTTGGAAGTCGTAACAATGGCAAAGGCCATGAAAATGATAGTAGCTTTTGTCAATGGTAACAGCGGCGGGGTGGGGGCTGTTAAAAAAGAGGAGAGGAAGTAGGAGGGGGCGATTCCGGTTTCTTGAAGGTCCGTAGCACGCGTGGCGGATAAGACTGCTGTCGACGCGAGTTAGTTAGGGAGAGTTATTTAGGGAGGCGCCATAAAAGGAATTATTTGCAGGTGTCAGGAAACTTGCGTTGAGCTCTTTCGCAACCCCCATCCATGATCACTCTTCTCTGGTGCCCAGCAATTCAGTTTTCACAGAGTTAAACACTCGCATGTTTCTTGATTCCTGGTTCGCCAGATTAGATTTAATTCAATTTTTTTCACTCCCAAAATTAAAAATAAAAGACAAAAGTACTAACATAATTTACCACCACAAAGAAAGCGCGGTGTACATAATTCCCAGAACACAACAAAGGAGCGAGATCACGGTAAGGATACTTCCGAATACCTTTCCATACGAAACACAAGAAAAACACGTACTCCTCACAATATATCACAAAACCTAACCTAACCACAAAACCTAAAATTCCTTGGAGAAAAGGGGAAGTAATAGAAAGGGAGGCGGAGGGGAAGATACAATAAACAAATCACCTGCAAGAGATCATGACATCATCAAACTTACACAAAATCACCAATCCTGTCGCGCTGTTCTCCCCCCTCCCCACGCCCATCTCGCGGAAAGTGCGAAGAAAGCAAACAAGAACAAATAAACAAAAAAGGAGGGAACGAAAGGCCAGCTTCCGGTAGCGCACCGCAGACCGTCCGTCACCCGCCCCCCCCCCATCTGCACAACAAACAACAATAACACGACACGGCGGAGGAGGAGGGGGGCGGGGCGAGGAGATGCGCGGGGGGGGGAGGCGAGCAGGGGCGGGGAGGGGAGGGGTGTCGGGGAGCGGATACGCGGCGGGGCCGATCGGCGGGGCGATATGCCATCTAAGGCAGAAGGATCCGGCTCGCGTCGCGGCGACCGCCGCGCGCCGAGATAGCCGCAATCGAGGTGATAACGCGCGCCGCCACCGCGCTCGCCGCCTCCGCCGCCGCCGCCGCCATCGGAAATTGATACGGGGGCGGCTTTTTCCTAATTCGGCGCGCATGCGGTCGCCGCCGCCGGACGCCCGCGGTCGCTGCACGCCCCGCCGCCTGCGCCTCGCCCAATGGGCGACTCGCTCGGCCTGCCGTCCCGTTCCGGATCCGTGTCCCACCGCCCCGCCGGACGAGTGTTTACCTCGCGCGGTGAGAGACGCGGCGGGGATGGAAAGTTTTCCTGGATGGGCGCAGCTGATGTTAAAAATAATAGCGATGGAGTAACAGATGTTTATTATTGAGGAAAGTACTGTACGCCGCGTGTTAGTTACGTACCCTTCTCTTACACCCGTATATGGGATCGAAGGTAAAAGTAAGAGATAATAATTGGAATCTACGATGATGATGATGATGATGATGATGATGATGAATGAAGACGATGATGAAGAAGGAGAAGATGATGAAGAAGGAGAAGACGATGATGAAGAAGAAGACGAAGAAGAAGATAATGAAGAAGATGACGCCGACGAAGAAGCCAATGAAGAAGAAGACAATGAAGAAGAAGAAGACAATGAAGAAGACGAAGAAGAAGAAGAAGAAGAAGAAGAAGAAGAAGAAGAAGAAGAGAGACGGAGGAAGTCAATGAATTCGCACTTCAAGGAAATCAGCCGCGAGCCCTGTCCTAACCCAAGTGCCCAAGGAAGAGGCCATCCTGTCGTCCCTTTCCCGTCCCCCCCCCTTCCCTTCCCCCGGCCGGACGATTGCCAGACTCACCGTGCGCTCGGAGAAATGCGGTGGGGACGAAAGTCCTTCCTCACTAGGCGGCCGGGACAGGGTTAAAAATAATGCTGAAGGAGTATGCTCAGAAATAATGGTAATGGAGTAGGTTCGGGTATCACAAAACAAAACAAGCAATAGAGAGACAATATTGTAGAATTGGATGCTGGTTTTAGTAAGTTCCTGAAGGGACTGCTAACTGAAAAGTGTAGAGGAATGGACAGAAGGGAGTAAGTGGAAAAGTGATGACTTTGAAACGATGGCGATTACAGAATCTTCATGAAAATCGGTCGGGACCTCGTCAATACAAACGTCCCGAGTGTCAGAGATCTGTATTTGCACACCCTTTCTGCCCCTCCCTGATGGCCCGAGTCTCGTCACTTTACTAAAGTCATTATTATTATTATTATTATTATTATTATTATTATTATTATTATTATTATTATTATTATTATTATTATTATTATTATTATTATTATTATTATTATTATTATTATTAAATTGATTTTTGGATCCATAAATATGCTGACGTCAAGGTCGCGAGGGTGTGACTTTCAGGCGCGATAACTACTTCAACTACGTATGGATCATAAGTTTCGTAAATATTGGGCTCTATTGTAGGTGGCGGGTTCCTTCCCTGCAGCAACGTGAGATACGGAGCGACGAACAAGAGGAGTTTGTCTCCCTCCCTCCTATCGACGAGAAGTAATGCAGGAATCGGGTTTTATAGAGTAGAATGTGAGTTATCTCTCGAATATATACAAATCCACTTAACAAGAGGGATTTGTAAAGGTCAATGCGGGTCCTTAGCGCTCGGGGTTTTTAGTTCACGCAATTTCATTTCATGCCTTCTGACAGGATCCATTAATAAAATATATCATTCCTTTTATCGACGTCGAATTGAAAATTTCTGATAAAGTCTTTGAGTGAAGTCTTTTGATGTATGGTGTGGATGAAGGTAAAGAAGGTTAAGTAGACGACAGAAAAACGGGAAAACCTGCAGAAACCTTTTCGCTGTCTCACGCTCCTGACGATATTATGGTCAAGCAAGAGAGAGTACTATGGTTATTATTTTCAGCTACATTTTGTTTCACTCCGAGAGCAATGAATTTAATGAAAAAGTAACTTTTATACAGTTCTATCTAAATGTACCTATTTGTAGACTTCCAGTATGAAATACATTAAAACTGAAAATGATTACCATGCGAAATAAATTTAATTTAACATTAAAAACATAAATGTTTAGTTCAGCAGGATAACAAATACCGAAATCAGTACTGGAAAAAAGTGAAATACAAATTGATTAAATAATGAATCCGAAAATGGCCTAAAAAGTATATTTGTAAACAAAATTATATTGAGAATATGAATTCGCAAATTAGACCCAAAACGAATGTATTTATTTAACTCCTAATTAAAATTGCGTGTTCGTAGAAAAATGAAAGAAATTGCAACACACAGTATGGGATACATTCACACAATCGGGTAACCGCTGTACAATTAATTAAAAGTGCAATATGAAACTAGGGAAGTTATGAAATGTTCGGGCAAACATGAAAATCCCCAATGGTCTGGTGAGTTCACACGTCCAACGATCCTAGGCGGACAAGTAAGGTCTTATCGACGCCACATCCCCGGTACCACCACAACCTCTCATTATACTGGATTCCACACATCCTGCGTACGTACAAAACGAAAATTGCACAATGCAATGGTGAAACCATTCCGTGTTTTACATTACCGAGATTTTGAGATATTACTGCAAGAATCGAACATGCCGACATGAAATTGACCGAACTCACGGTACAACAGACCAAAATAATCGACACACGAACTTTCAAACGGTATTTATTAAAAATTGCCTTGTGATTACCTTCTAAACGCCATATTACCCATTTTAACTGTAATTAAAAGTTCAACTGCTACTTGTTTTCAACTGCTACTTGTTAACGTCATGCTTCGTGACACAATGGCAGAATACACTTTTTTGTGTTTTATATAGAAAAGAAATCAAGTAACTTTTAGATACAAAGAAATTTCACATGAAAGTTGTTGCCTCTATCGCATCCACCTTCAATTAACGGAAAATTCTAAATTAAACCGGCTCTTCCAATACAATAACACTGGGACATCTCTAACAAAATTTAATGGAATAGAATTAGCTTTCTAGCACTAATTTATAAACGATACACAATGTATAGAATTTCAACATATATAGGGATTATCGAGAAAAAAAAAAATTACAAAAATATCTGCATTATTTTCGACATGGGAGGCTGACCTCATATATTGCACCAATGCATTAATTAATCCACAATAGAACCCAACATTGTGCGATTAGAGATTAAAAGAATTCATTATTGATTTCAGAGAATAATTGTGTTCAATCATGAGGTCACGAACTTTCTCCGACTTGTGGCCAGCTCAAAAAAGATAACAAAACCACCGGAATGAACTCAATTTGTGATACTGTCGACATTCAGACATTTCGACCAATTGATTGCCATCGACTAATTAAGCAGTGGTCACTTGTTTCGATCTAGTAACGATAAACACACATGTGGAATTTGTGATAAACACACATGTGGAAGGGGACCGATTCGAAGCGGGGTTCGTTTTCCACAGCCTCATCTTTCATTTTCTCACCTCCTCACTTTACCATTCGTTCGCCTATTCGTTCACTCTCACTGATTCACTCATCCATTAATACATTCTTGATTCATTCGTTCAGTTCTTCGTTTATTTATTAATTCATTCATCGTCTCATTCATTCATTCGTCCACTCATTCATTCATTCGTCCACTCATTCATTCATTCGTCCACTCATTCATTCATTCGTCCACTCATTCATTCATTCATTCGTCCACTCATTCATTCATTCGTCCACTAATTCATCCACTCATTCATTTCTTCAGTCATTGTATCAGTCTTCAGTATCATTGTCTTCAGTCAATTCATTCTTCAGAAGATTTCTTCTCAGGTAGAAAGAGTCAACCAGCGAATTTACTCTCTGATCTTTGCTTGTTTCATCTACGAGCAGAAAGCGGTATTACCAATCCACCCCATCGAGAATTTCGAATAACGCTCGCAAGAAATGCAGGTCTTCGATGCAGCTTCGCGCCCTCCCGCCCCGGAGGTGCTGCGCTCCCGAGGCCGTGCCACACGCGCGCGGTGCTGCGGCGGCGGCGGCGGCGGCGGCGGGACTTCCTCGGCGGTGCCCGGCGGGGTCCGCGCGACCATAATGAGACCGCGTTGGGCTAATGGCGGCGCCTTCATTACGGGCTCGGTTGCGGTCGCCGGCCGCCGCCGCCGCCACCGGGGCTCCGCGGCCGCCGCCGCCGCCGCCGCCGCGCCTGCCTCCCGCTTCCGCGCGCGGACCGCGGGCGCACCGTGCCCAGCGCACCGCGACCCCCCGGCCCCGGCCGGGAGGAGAGGACACGCTCGGCGGAAAGGAGCGCTGGACGACGGGGCAATGCGGGAGCCGAAGGCGGCGGAGGGTGATGGGAGTGAGGAGTGGTTAACGGTAGGCGGCCAGAGACGGTGGGTAGCGAGGGCAGCAGAGAGGGGTTAGTGGCAGGAGGCGGAGGGTATGGTGGTCGGTGGGAATGGTGGTCGGTGGGAATGGTGGTCGATGGGAATGGTGGTCGGCGGGAATGGTGGTCGGTGGGAATGGTGGTCGGTGGGAATGGTGGTCGGTGGGAATGGTGGCCGGTGGGAATGGTGGTCGGTGGGAATGGTGGTCGGTGGGAATGGTGGTCGGTGGGAATGGTGGTCGGTGGGAATGGTGGTCGGTGGGAATGGTGGTCGGTGGGAATGGTAGTCGGTGGGAATGGTGGTCAACAGGAATGGTGGTCAACAGGAATGGTGATCGGTGGGAATGGTGGTCGGCGGGAATGGTGGTCGGCGGAAAGGTGGTCGGCGGAAAGGTGGTCGGCGGGGACATGACCTGCGGGAACAGTGGTCGGCGGGAACGGTGGTCGGCGAGGGGGTATCTGGTGGAAGCGGTGGAGAGGCGGGCAGCCGCATGGCACGTCGCCTGCGCGAGTGACGCGTCTCCTGGCGCGGGCAGGGGCGGGCAGGGGGCGGGGGCGGGGCTAAGTAGCGCGTTTTTGCGGCGGCCCGCGTCTCTTGGCCTAGGGCCCGAGGGGGCGGGGCGGGGCGGGGGCGGGGGCGGGGCCTTTGGCGGCGGCGACAGGTGGCTCCGCTCGCGGGGCCGCCGCGGGGGCCGCATCGGGGACGCGCGGGCGAGGGCGCAAAGACGGGATTTCTGAAAGCGCGCGCGCGTTGGGAAAGGCAATGTTGTTACAAGCCGCCATCGTGTCAGTCGCTTCTTCGTGGGGAAATCGGAACACAAAGGACCTTCGCTTGTTGTTTTTTTGTTGACGCTATCGCAACTTCTGAATCGTTGGTTCTCAAAACTCAAATTATAAATGGTGAGCAAGCATTGTGAGCTTCTACGTGTGAGTACTCATCAATAGTGATGAGCCATTCGTTTCTGAAGAAATTACTTCTCTTTTTAGGATAGAGGACTGAATCTTAGATTTACAAAGAAGTCTTCAAAGAGTTTGTAAACACGATAAATGAATAACACAGTGATTTGAAACGTAATAAATCACTTAACATGGTTGTTCCATATTACGCCGGCTTAAAAAGTGACTTACAGGTAGAGTCGTTACAGCAAAACAACAGAAGCTAGGACTCAATGAATTTAATAAACTACGACCTAGCTCTATTAATGTCAGAAAATCTGTTCCTTGACATCCTGCCAGTATGACGGCTTAAATTCATAAATTAAATCAGTAGTTCGTGTTTCCAGTTCTTTCCTCAAGCAAATAGATTTCTCGCAAAAGTAGCTTGTCCTTGGATAGCGCGTACAACGTAATGCCGTTGTAGGTACGCGAAGATCTACCCCTTCCCTTCCCTTCAACCTCGGCACTCGGTCCCCAACGTCCCACGCACGGCTTCCATAAGAGGAACGGGGCTATCAGGCTGGGCGGCGGTGCCGCGCGGCCGCCATCTTGTGCGCGCGGGGGCGGAGTGGCGGGTGGGAGTGGGAGTGGGGGGCGGGCGAGTCACGCGTGCCGAGCGAGCGCGTGCGCGCACGCCCACCGCCGCCGCCGCCCCCGCGGCCGCCGCCGCAGCCGCCGCTCCGCCAGGGCCGCGATAAGCCGCTATCTCGCTCCACGCTTGCCCCCTTCCCTTCGCGCGCTTCCGGCGGCGGGACCCGTCGCCTCCCCCGCCCCCACCCCCGCCCCTCACCTCCCGCAACAAGTGGGGCGCCCCTACACCCACCCGAATCGGCCTCCGGAGTTGCCGTGGGGGATCAACCTTTGTCACGCTACGGCCTTGCGAGTTCTTTTTTTAAACAAGGCGGCCCGTTTCCAAAGGATTGATACGTAAATATATTTCGTCAAACATGTTTTATACAGATATGTTGTTGTTTTTCCTGAAATTTTGAGCGCTGTAGTGTAAGATTTTTTTAATTTATCATGTTCATTACCTAGATATTAATTATGACCTTCGACATTTTTATTTCTGTTAAGAATTGTCGAAGCGAGTTGAGATTTGATGATGGATTCAGCTTGAAGGATGGATTTTAAGTGATTCAGGTACGATACAATCTAGTAATAAAAGTTTTGTCTTCCACTCCATGGAGTATACGATGTGTGCACTACTTTGCAGATATACCCATGGTTTTCCAGATGTGGTTGATCGCTTCATGAAATGGAATCATAATAGTAAAATAAAAGATTCACTTTCCGGAATATTTTGTTGGACAGATGAAAGAGAAAATCCTTCTGTTTATTCACACTGAATTGGCTTCAGAAAGTCAATTCTATTGCAGATTCTTTCGCATTTGCGATTTTGCAATTCTACTTGTTTACAGATGTTTTGTTGCCCAGCCAGACTAAGGCAGGGCAAGTGGTAACTTAAGAAACAATTAACCGATAATGACTTTTGTGATGGAAACAGGTCAGAGAAAAGGAAACCCCAATCAAATAACTATTATAATACCCAAATGTTTGTATGAAAGAGGTTGTATTTGGCCTGGTGTGTTGTGGTTACTAATTATCAAATCCGACCGCCAAGAACGTGCCCAGATAAAGTCGAAGTGATTAGAACAAATCAACGAACGGAAATTCCTTCACGTCAACCACATACTGACTAAGAAATTCGTGGAAACGATATACGATGTTCAAACGTTTCCGACAGGAAATAGCCTCCAGACGATGAGGGCAATTCATTATCGTGTTGCAACTGCATCAGGCCGTATGACATGCAGCTGCTAATGAATGTGATCTGCGTGCTATCTGAGCCTTGCAGCCACCTACTTGCAAGCCTTATTTTAGGAATTCATAGGGGACTTCAGGACTTCCTTGACGCCAAGCGGCTAGTGAATGTTACATTACTCTCGTCTTCGAACTATTCAGAGCTTATTGAAAAATCTGTTTAGTTAAGACTAATGATGAACAAACGTTTTTTATTCATGCATTCGATGATTTTTTATATTTGTCTTATTACGTATATAAAATACTTAAATGGACACATTTCAAATAACGACATACAAAAAAATTAATTCTAATTCAACCCCCCAAAAATTATTATTTAAAAATTAATTGATTCAGAGAATTTTAATTCATATCAATTCTAAAATACAAAAATATACAACAAACACTACCATTAAATTATTTACAACATTATAATGAGAGAAAGATAATCTGTCGTCAATTCGTGAAGCAAACAACACTGTACGGACGGTGCGGACGTCAAGGTGACAATTTCGATGGCGAGAATGAAGACGACGAACACATCAATGACTACTTCGGTGTCAGCTGTTCGGATTGAGAAAGACGGTAACAATCACCTAGATAAGATGGAAGATATGGAAATGTCGATACCGTAAATTATGTCATGTCTCGTATTTCTAACCTCCAATACGCGCAGAAATTGAAATAAATACGCAGCTAACCATGCGAGAGATGTCATTAATTTCGTTAGATACCTAGTCCTCGAGCAACGTCTAAAAAACCATTGAAGCAGTTTCGACTTGGACTGAAAAATGCAAACATTTGATTAAATTATTCGGCTTATTCTCCCATTGCACCTTCCAAGGAAGAGGCATAATATTAATATTTTGCCTTCAGTTGTGGCATGGAACAATAAATATTTTGCTCTTCACGAGTTGTGGCATGGGACGGCAGCTTTTTATTATTATTATTATTATTATTATTATTATTATTATTATTATTATTATTATTATTATTATTATTATTATTATTTTGTAGTATGAATTCCACTGATACAAATACGCAAGCGCAAACGGGACTTTCTCCCAGGAGACTCTCAGGAACTGCGAAGGGAATTGACATTTGAAGTTTACATAGTTTTCTGAGAGTTTTTGAAAGTGAACAATGCTTACCCTCGCCAAGAATCAAATATGGAAAGAAAACATGACTGGCCAAGAGCCAGATGGCGGGACAAGTGGTACGGAGCGATGAATGCGAAGACAATACAAAATGACGCCTACGAAAAGCGTTGTCGGAGTTGGAGGTAGTGATGATGGTGTTGGTAATGGTACAGATGTTAGTGTCGGGGTTTGGTGCCGGTGGTGGCACAAATAATGGTGTCTGCGGAGGTGGTGGTGGTGGTGGTGGTGGTGGTGGTGGAAGAAGAAATGTTAGGAATGGCACTGGCTACGAGGACGGCGGTGATGGTGATGTTAATGCCGGCGATGGCGGCGGCGTAAGTTGGAAGTGTGTGTGTGTGTGTGTGTGTAGCGGGGGGGGGGGGAGGTGGCGGTCGGTCGAGTCACCTCTTTCGCGGCACCTTGCGCGAGCCTCGCGGATGCGCAAGCGACGAGCGGCACTCGGCGCCGCTCAAAGCCACAGTACGGACGGCGGCCTCGGCGGCGCCGCCGCCGCCGCGCCGGGGCCTTCTCCGCCCATTGAAAGAGGTCGGCCGGGCGCCACAACGCGACACGGCACGACGCGAGGCGGGGCGGGGCGGGCCAAGCGGGGCAAGGCGGAGCAAGGCGGAGCAAGGCGGAGCGGGGCTGGGGCGGCGCGGGGCGGGGCGGGGCGGGGCATGGTGGGGCGGGGCTGGGGCGATGCTGGGGCGATGCTGGGGCGGGGGCGGGGCGGGGCCGAGGACATCGCAGAGCGGCGCCAGGCGGATCGCGACGAGTTCCTGCGCACCAGCGCCGGATCCACACAAAAATTCAGCATTCACCACCATTTTATAAAATTGAACCGTATTTTTAAGCGCGAAATTACAACTATATTTTTAAACCGTGCGTGCTGTAAGAAGTATTTTTTATTTTTTATTTTTAAAAGCAATTTAGAGCCATTTTTGAAGAAAGAAAAAAGTACTGAAAAAGGGCTTTGGGTTTTACGTGAAGCACCCCATTAAATTAAAATTTTCGTTTCAAATGTTCGGGACCGCGCGGAGAATAAGGTGTAGAGAAAATCTTGTGAACACTTAAGGGGCTACTATTATTTAGACGGAACTGACTGACTGACTGAGGAACGGACATCCAGACGTTTTTGGGAGTGGAAGAAGGAAGCACATTTTTTCGATATCTAGAACCCCCAAAAGTGCATTTCTGTTAAAATCTTGGTATTTCAATTTTTGTAGCGTTACGTAACTTTCCCCATTCTGTGTATATAGGGGCATGTAGTACTAGGTACACGAGACAGGTAAGGGTAACGGGGATTACTGACTATGTTACTGTGTGACAATATTGTTTGCTTTTACGTAATTGACTACAATAAACTTTCAAGCCGAAAATCTAACAGATAACGCCCCATTTGTAATTTAATATACCTTAACATTTCACAGAAACACCTGTGATTAATTTCAAATGAAATATTTAGAAGCGCAAATCTTCATTCAAGAAAAATATTACTCGTCTCGTCACGATACCACATGAACACTCCCACACTAGAAATTCGTTGGAGAAACGACCAAATATTTGTTGCGTCATTTCCTACACACAAAACGTGCATTTTTGGAGATTTGAAGAGTGCGAGGGGGGAGGGGGGGAGTCTGTAGCAGGTCCGGGCTTGTCGACCTCACCGGAAAACCGACGCTCTTTTTAATGGCATCCGGACGGCTGGGAGGAGCGGAGGTAGCGGTGAGGTCCGTGGCTTTCCTCTGGGCGAGGAAATTCCTGTCCGGTGGAGGATACCGTGGAGACTGCCCGAGAGGCCTGGGCAGGACGTGGATCTGCGCCTATTATAGGTTACTGTTGACAACAGATGACATCGTGTCCGGTCACGTTCGTTCGAGAAACAGTTTCGTAATTTCCCGTGCGGTTTCTTCATATCATTTTGTTTGTTAAAAAGAGTCCAGGTTGACACAAATATCAAAAGCGAAGGCAGAAAAATGTAGGGTAAACGGATGTGGAATTTGACAATCTGAATACGAAGGACAATAACTCTACGAAGATACAACGAAGTTCTGTGAAAAAAGGAGATTATCTTCTAAAATATTATTAACTGCCACCATTCAAGAACTGTTTTTAAACATAACTTAAAACACTGGGCAACAAAATGAGAATATATTAACGAATTATGTTTTATTAACAAACTAAATATATAAGAAAAGCTAATAGAAAATAAGAAATAATAGAATCTTTCATTTTAGAAAAAAGTTAATATTTCAAGTTATTTACAACGGAAATAATAGTACCTCTTACATAATTGTTCATTAAAACGCATTGGAAGACAACAAGAACAACTATTCAATTCATATCGTAGAATTTCCACAAATTCGGATAGAAGCAGAAAAGAGCAGAAAAAGCTTAATACTCTTCATCCATAGTATAAATAATGATAAATGGTAAATGCAGCTCAATCCTTTGAAACATTTCATTATTGGAATGTAATATGCCTAAGAAATGGAGAGATAATTAATCATGAATACGAAACAATTTTTCTAGAGATCGTCACCAAGCCAACCAATCGACACCCACGACGTTAATCTTTTTTCCTCGATTCGTTAGACAGAACGAGGTGCCTCTAAATCGCTGTCGGTCTGGCCTCCGGTGGCAGGACGCTAGATCGGGAACGAGCGGCGACAGTCGATACCTCGAAGGCGCGTGGACGTCGTTGGAAACAATTCAAAGACAACAGACGCTCGTTTGGAAACGGGTGCATCGCGTTCTTCTCTGTCGCCAGTAAACTCCGCCTCCGCGCGCAATAAAAGAAGTGACACGCGATACCCAGCGACCGTCTTTTGTTGTCATCGTAGGTACGTTCGTGATGTAAGTCACTGTATTTCTGTTAGGAATGTGCGACTTGTTTGGGTTTGGAGGTTGGAAAACAACGAGTATTATGAAGACAACAGTTTTCAAAGGCGTCTAGCTCCACAAGACCATTTGCTTGATATTTATTGCTAAATATGCGGTAATTTCTGATATTCTTGCGGAAATAACAATGTAGTGTCATATACGTGAAAGAAGAAATAACGTATTGATATTATTGCTAATTCGATAAAGAATCGGAATTACTAATAAAATTACTAATAAAGAATTTCTGAAAATACTTCCCCGCATGTTCTTGGAAGGGATATTTCGACGTTTACCATCTTGGAGAAATGAAGTCTTTATTAATTGACTGATTCCGAACAATTCCAATTGTTTCACGTACTATTACACAAAATATTGAAAGAAACCATTTCAATTACCATATCCGAAGTCTGAATATAAGAAAATCTAATTCATAATGTCAATACAGTGATCATTACCAGTATTTGTCATTAGATCGTATTCATTAAACAAAGGAAAACGATAATATTACTGGAAAAAATGATGATATACCCTTTCAGGTTATCGGAAAGCACAGGATATTGTCATACGCGCGGTGTTGCAATCGCTGGATCAAAACCATACGAAAAAGCAGAAAAATGATGTTGTTGTGGAAACCGGATGCATCTTTGAAACCACACGGAATTGTTGGAGCAATGCGATAAACGGTTTTCCTTCCGTTCTCGACAGAAATCTAAATATTGTGGAAAGGTCATATGTTCTTGTCGATTCCAATTTGTACACCAAAACATCGTATGAGGGGAGTGAACTCCAGGATATCGATAAATACACGAGCGAACTGACCGAGGGGACGCTGGGAATTGCGAATTGACAGAGGTAATGAAGGGGTCCCTTCCAGAAACTAAATTACATCATTTCTAGGTGTCACTTAATGATTTACCCATATTGAAATGTTTAAATCAAGGAATCTAAATCGAGAATATTGGGGAAAAAACTTTCCCAGGAGTTTATTTCATTTATTACGATAATGCGAAAGGGAATGGGCATTGATTCACTCATCAATTTGTCTATTCCCCCTCCCTCTACCTCCACCCACCCATTGCAATTTCACACGTAAACGAAACTCGTCGGTTTAGCGTCGAAGGATCTTTCTTCGAATGCTCACCCCGAAGAAAAACTCCGCTCCGAGCAGTGATAGCGGCGGGCGCGTACGCTCCCACGAATCCGGCCTCGCGCCAGGTGGTTGTGTACCGCGTGTCTCGCCCGCGGGCGACGCGGGGCGGGGCGGGGCGGGATGCAGCGCTGCGCAGCGCCGCCGCGGACGATGCGGGCAGCATTTAAATATTTACAGGACGCCCCGCCGCGCTACCCGCCACCGCACCGCGGCGCCACACGGGCGCGAGCACCTATAAAAATCAAACGCCCCGCCCCCCTCCCCGCCCTTCCGGGCCAAACAAACAACCCGGGCTTGCTCCACGCTGCCTGCCGGTGTCATCGTCGTCGACGCACGGGCGGCTTCAGGAAACGAGGGTTTACGAGGGGCTATTTTCAAAAAATTGAAGGAAACGAATTTTTAATTGAATTTATTTGTGATTAATTGAATAACTAATTTATACGTTAAGCTTAAAAAAAATGTTATGGTACTTTGAAAGCCTCTAGGGACCATCATTCCCTCTGAACACATCTACTCCACAGTAGTCAACACGGCCGCATACACTATTACTGCGGACATCGCCTCCGCCTCCATCTTCTCCTCCCGTCCCAGACTCCGCCACCGCTTCTCCTCCGCCTCCGCCCCTGTCCCAGACTCCGCCTCCTTCTCCGTCCCCATCCCCACCTCCTCCCCTGTCGGAGCCTTCGGCTCCATCTTCTCCTCCGCCACTGCCTCCGCCTACGTCCGCGCCTCCTCCCCTGACCCAAACTCCTCCACCGCCTCCGTCCCCGCCTCCACCCCTGACCCAGTCTCCGCCTCCGTCTTTTTTCTGCCTCTGTCTTCTCCTCCGTCCCCTGTCGTAGCCTCCGCCTCCGTCCCCGCCTCCTCCCCTGTCCCAGACTCCGCCACCGTCTTCTCCTCCACCACTGCCTCCACCTCCGTCCCTGTCTCCTCCCCTGTCCCTGCCTCCGCCACCGTCGTGTCATCCGCCTCCATCACCGGCGCCGGTGGCGGCGGACCTCCGCCTCCACCGCCGCCGCGTGGTAATCTACCGCGCTGTCAGGGAGACAGCGGCTGGTAAAAAAGCGGACCGGTGGCTGCGGCGGCGGCGGCGCGCCGTAAGGTGGCGCGGGGTGGGAACGCCCCGAACAGAAATAGCCTTGTGTGCAGCGGGAGGCCGCCCCGCCCCGCCCCGCCCCCGCGCCGCGCCCTCCCGCGGAGTCGCCCTCTAAGCTTGCATGAAATTGAAGTTTGTCCTCCGCGCGGCGGCGCCCGTGTATCAAGCCCGGCGGAGATGGATGCGACGGTGTGGCGGAAGAAACAGTGTCGGTGGACGCGTTTGTCATGACGGTTGCGGTTAATAGTACCGCGGTATTAGCTTGGTTTGGTTGGCTCAGTGTTGTAGGTTGATGGTGGTGGAAGGTGTTTAGCGATGGCGGGACTGATAAAGAGTGACTGACTTTCCAAGGCATACGCTTTGTAAACGAATTTAGATTCTGTGGAGACGACTGAGAGGGGTCTAGGCGGGGGCAGTGTAGACATCTAGTACCAACGAGGGAGTCGTCAATCTTGGTAATAAGCGTGATGTCTATTGAAGACGTGAAAGAATATTGATGATTATAGTGGTTTTATGTTTGCGGTACTTTTACTGGTAGCGACATCATCATGCAGCAATACAAGTTTTATTGTACTAATACTACAGTACTAGTAGTGCCGATGGAGGCAAATTGATAACGACCGTACAAGACTGTCATAGTCATCTTCACCGTCAGCGGCCGAGGAAAAAAAAAAAAAAAAAAAAAAAAAACAAAACAAAAAAAAAAAAAAAAAAAAAAAAAAAAAAAAAAAAAAAAAAAAAAAAAAAACAGAAGGCGGTGGCGGAGATGAGACGGCGGTGACGGCGAGAGCCGGGGGCACGACGACCGTGCCGCTGAGAGAGGCCGTCGCGTCGGGTCGTTGGAAAGGGGCGCCGCGCCGTGCGACCACTCGTAAAGTGGCACGACACATGCGGAACTCTGCGGCGCGTCAGGCTTACGCGGAGGCTGGGGAGCAGTCCGCCGCCCAAAATGCGACACAAGATTCAAACGAATCTGCGGAATAAAATGAATAATATTGGCAAGTAAAATGAGAATGATTTAGTAACCATTTGGTTGTCCGGGATTCGCCGCGTCCAAAGCACAGGTGTCAATTTTTCAGCCGCAATTCTGCGACCTTCCTCAGGGCAAAATACGAGTATTTCACCCCGAGGAAGATCGCGGAATGGCGGCCGAAACGTTGGTACCTGTGTTAGGACGCGGCGCCTCCGCGACAGCAAAATAGCGGCTCCTGTCGCGGAAGCCTACGCTCTGAAGAGTATAATTTATTTTAACACATTTGTGTTATAACTGAGAAGTACATATTATCTAAGGAATTCCGGTTAACGCACTCTTTCTTCCCATTCTACAAAACCGTCTTTGTGATGCGAAGCAGGAAGTCTGCGAATTACTCGAAAAAAAAAATTCAATTTCCTTCCAGAAAGCTATTCGTCAATGACGTACTTGACTGACAACATTCGTGCGATATTTATGGCGTTGCCGCCAACCCAAAGGATCCACAACGTAACCCGGCGAGTGGTTTCTGCCGGAAGCGGCGACATCCAGGTCCTCGCGGGTCGGACTCTCTACCTCCCAGCGAGCGCTATTCATCAAAAGAAATGGCTTTCGCGCCGCGGCGGCGGCGGCGGCGGCGGCGGCGGCGGCGGCTTGCGCGGTGGGCTGCTGATCCACCATCTCCACTGTCGTCTCGGTCGCTAGACTGGTATGATCTGTCTGCCCTTGCCATGTCACGTGAGATCTACGCCTTCCGTCCCTTATAATCGTCGCTGCCTACCTCGCCGATCTCCAATCATCGTATTCGTTGCCCTGGGGGTTGTACATTTGCGAGAATGGTGAGTAACTAATGCCTTCACGTCGATATCACAGTTTGCACTTCCACCACCAGTATGTTCGACGCAACCGCGGCCATCGTCGCTCAATTTATGATTGGCCTCTGGAACATTGCTTGAACGGTTGGCGTATCGGACAGTGGTTAGCGTATCGGATTGTTGTACCCAAGTTGGCGGGTTCAAACCCGATCGAAGCCGTGAACTTGTAAGGGCGAAAAAATCCTTCGTACGCCTTCCTTCGGAAGGGAAGTAAAGCCAGCTGTCCCATGTTAGTAGATTTACTTGCATGTAAAAGATCCTCAAGCCTAAATGACGTAGCCTCTGAGCTAAATTCAAATCGCCTGTTCCTCGCCCAAGAAATACCTCCTTTCTCTGCTAGTTGGTGAAAGGAGCGTAGCGAAATTTGCGTGGTCAGACGGGAGAGCAGGCCCAATGGCCTGAGTCTCGCCACGTAAAATAAGGCATCCATTCAATTCAACCGTAGGCATTCTTCTGGAGGATACGGAACGCCATTTTGCTTCACCTCCGTTCTCACTTTCACCGTCTCCGCGTCCACCCCCACCATCGCGTCCATTCCCGCTGGCAGCGGGCTCCGCCTCTATCATCGCCGCCCTCGCAGTCCTCGCCGCCGTCGCCTCAGCCTTTTTCCCCCTCCGCCCCGCCCCGCCCCGCCCCGCCGGCCCGTTTTTCCGAGGTCTCGACGGCGACACCTGTTCCCCATGATATACTGGAGGCGGCCCCCTGCTGGTAAGGCACCGCGATGGCGGCGGCGGCGACGGCGAGGTCAACCTCTCTCACGGCCCTCTGAGGTCAACACCGCCACCGTCCCCCGAGAGGGAGATTTGGTTGCAGGTGGCGCTTCCTGGCGGCGGGCGGCCGTATGTCTTGGCGGGGGCTGGAGAAATTAACTGTTCGGGAGGGAGGGCGTGCGTGCGTGCGTCTTTTTAAGGTGGTGGAGGCATTCCCCCTTACGTCACGCGCACGGCGCGCCTTCAACCGCAAACGGCGCGCGGCGGCGGTTTTAAAAATTGCAGCGGTAATGCGCGAACTGCAGGAGGGAGGCGCGGGCGGGGTTCAGTTTACCAGTCGCCGCCAGAGGCGGAGGGGAGGCGTCTTCGTGACAGCCGTATTTTTCGAGGCGGATATTAAAACTACCTCCGCCGCGCTCTGCGCAACCTGCGATGATTTTTTTTTTCTCGTGAACAGTAATCGCGTTGAATCGTTGAATGTAATCACACTGCACTGCCATTAATATTAGAAAATCAACTTCTGTTCACACCGGGTTCCGTTATTTTTCCGAAAAAAATTTCCCTAACTTCTCCCGGTTTTCCACAGAATTTTTTTTCTTCACTTTTTCACTGTTTTGTAGAGTATTTCACGCTATTTTATGAAAATATTACAATAAGCCTGAAAGTAATTTGTCAGTTCTCGAGTCTTTTGTTCATTGTCTCGTCAGTCGCCGAGACAAAGTACTAATTAAAACCCTCAACAATTATAAATTGAGCAAAAATAATGCTGTACGATTTTTTAGGAATGTAATCTAGTTTTACAACTATCACAAAATTTACTCTGGTTTTTCACAAATTCTCTCATTTTTCTCTAACTTTTTCTGAGTACTAAAATTCTCCGATTTTTCAAGTTTTCCAGAAAGTGGGTATCATGGACAATAGTCGCAACAATTTCAGCTGCTTTTTAACTAATGCAAACATAACAATGTTGAAAAGTTAACGTGAATGCAAAAGTATACGAACATGTGTGATTCTTGCAGTGCAAAAATAAACTCCAAATCTGTCCGAGCACTAACAAGCCACATCATATTATAAAAAGATAAACCAAACTGACGTATTCACAAATAAACGTCATAGTAGTCAGCCACACTCGGAGCGAGGTTGGGTTTGCGTGTGAAATTTTTAACATAATTCGCCCAGTAATTTGCAATTAAAAAATCTAGCGTGGTTGTGCTTTCATGAAAAATCCTCAAAAATAACCGCCTCAGAAATAACCGCGGGCGGAAATGGACCAGACGCGTCGCGCGGGAAGACACAGGAAGAGACTCCCTCCCGGATTTGCTACATTGGCATGTGGCGCGCGAATATACATGTTTTTTTTTATCGCTGCGTTTCCGGGTAGCAGAAGACAGCGCTCATCACGAATGGTTGCGAACACGCGTCGGAAGGTTCTGATACGGCGGAATCGAGGTTGCCAGCTCCTGTGACGATAAATTCGGGGAGAAGAGAGGGGTGGAGGGAGAACAAACGCTACTACTCGAACGACGCTTTTTCGACAAATTTGGAAACAAATGAACATGGCTAGTTGTGAATCGCAATGGCGACGAACGATACTTTTCTCCCGCGTCCGTCAGTTTACAACACAAGTCGATATTTCAAAATACTCCTTTAATTGGGCGAAGTATCCAGATAACAAGGTATTCCGCTATACATCTATATTTCAAGGGGTGCACGTGGCGGGTCATAGTCCTAACACTGGCATTAAGTGGTAATAAGAATGGCGTTCTACATTACTTTATGGGGGAAATGAATTTTTGGTTTTGACGCGACAATGAATGTCGTGACATGAAATGAGTTTTTGTCTCTGACGCGATTATGCGGGAATCAAACCTACTACCACTAGTTACGTGGAAACGTTTGCAACACACTGGGAAGCATATAATGTTTACAAAATGAAACTTCGTGAACATTTCTTGAATTATTTTGTTACGATTTTTTATCACATTGACGAAAAGAAACGTTCTATAAATTGCCGTTATTATGGCAAGAACTCTTGGATATACGTAGATAACATACTTTATCTGCTATTCATACTGCACCTAGTTAGGTCGCCCGAGGAGTGGGTTAACAAGTAGCAAAAAATCACACATACCGCCGCTCCTTGTACAGCGCTGAGCTTAGCACGGGGAGTGACTGTTAAGCGACGTTTTTCATGATATGTCAGCGAGGTGTCGCCTTGAAAGAACTCGCTCATTACGCCGGTTAAAGGTTGCCTGTACGCTTTACCTTGAGCTAAATTTTACGAGCAGTAACATGTCTAGGAGAATCAAGGTTTATTACGTGCAATAGCCTCCATGTCTGTTGGTGCTGCTCTGAAAGCTTTGAAATGTCATGTCCTACCATTCATCTTGTTGAATATCAGTACTAGAAATATCAAGAAATAATTGTATAATACAGGAGCGCGCAAAACATGCAAACACGAAGAAGAATACAGGATCAAAGTGTTAACAATCGATAGTTTAATTTTTACGACAGCACAGAGAAAGACGATCAAACTGACGAAGAAAAATTAATACTTTCGTTTTTCTGCGAGCAAAAAATTGTCCTCAGGAATTAAAAAATATTCGGCATACGAAAAGAGTCTTTTGCAATGCTGACAATGCTGGCAAAAGCATCTTCTTGTTACACTATTGCCACGGTACCTCAAAACCAGTGTGAATGGTGCCCTGTTGCCAAGTTTTATCTGATGTTTACGTATGTTAGTAAATCGACAAGACAGATGTATGCAACTTGCGGAAGGTAAACGATGTTAATGGTGATCAGAAATGTATATATTGCAAGTCACCGTCTTTCAGAAAACAATCTAGAAAGAAGCCTTTGCACTAAGGAAAAAACTTAAAAATATATTTTTATGAAGACTTCGCACGGTGCATTAGAATTTTTATAATACGAAAATATTCATTACATAGAAAAGGAATTTTATATTCATTTTTGAAAGATCAAGACTCTATGTCTATTTATTTACTCGTACATATCCATTATCACTCATATATACATTATCACTCGCATATACATCATTCGTACATACATTATCACTCGTATATACATTTAAGGTTTCTTCCTTCCCATGGCGATCAATTACATATGCATTATTGTAAAAGTTCACTCTGTTGGGTAGATAAACGAATTCTGAAACCTTAATCCTACACAATCCGCGTCTTTCAGCAAATGACCAATCGAATAAATTATGTACTTTACAAATAACAACGCAACTTCCTTCTGAACATTTCCCCTCAAAAGAAAAAACGTATTACAACCAAAGACGTCTCGTTCACTGCACACTCACGCCCCACCGCCAACACTACAGAGTCACGACCGCCCCACAAGATAGCGTTTCAGTCAACTCTCGTTTATCAAACTCTTTCCTCCTACAAAGACCTTCAAATTTGTGTTCTACATCTACGCCATCTGAATTTAATAATTAATTATGTCCAAAAAAAATACATTTACTGAATTGCGCAGTAAGTTACATTTTCTATCAATGTTTATTTATTTACCTTTGGGATTTCTAAGAAATATCAAGGAACGACAAACAAATCTGTAAATCTCACGGAATAGCAAAAACAGTAAATCTCACGGAATAGCAAGATGTGGTTCGAGGAATCCTTGGATTTTCCCTTATCCACGGTTCAAAAAACGCAGCTCCCCGCCAGACGCGGAAATCCCAAGCGACGAAGGCAGGCGCAAGGCGGTCGTCCAATGTTCGATAAACGCGCGCGCCTATTTTTGCCCCGCGGGGTCGCTGTTATCAGCGCCCAATTGGGCGCGCTGTGGCCGGAGTCGCGTTGAGTGCCCAGTAGCCGCCGCCTAGCGTACACACATGTTCCCCGCGCGGGCGTTTTTGTCCGAACGGAGACGGGGGGAGGGGGGAGCAGAGGAATAAGAGGGGGAGTGGGCGTTCGAAGGCGCTTGTTAGGGCGACGGAGTGACTGTTCCCGAAAGACGTTCCGCCGCTTCTCGGACCTGCTGGGGCGTGTACGCTCGCGGGCGAGTGGGCTGCGAAAGGGGAGAACGTGGAGATAGATAGAGGCGAGGGGAGAATGTTTGTAACGACGGCGGGTAGCGGTGCTTCAAAGTTCAGGTTGAGGCGGAGGTGCAGATGGAATCGAGGGGGTGGAGATGAAAGCTAGGATGGAAGGTGGAGGCGACCGGGTGGGACAGCGGGGCACACAAAAGTAAACCCGAGCCGTGGTGACTATTGGCGATGGTGGTGGAATCATAGTAGGAATTGCAGATGGAGGCAGAGAGGATAGCGAAGATGGGTGGGGATGGAGTTCAAGGCGAACGATGGAGTGGACGTCGTGGTTGGAGGCGGCAGGTTGAAATGACGGCTGCGGCGTGGAGTTTGGCCATGATGAAACCTTTGAAGTGGGTGTGGTGAAACATATCGTAGGCAGATTCGCCAGCGTGGTTTTGTTTGCCGTATATGATGTCTAAGAAACGTCTTTAATTGTGTCGGGTCATTGTTTCTTCTCTGATCTTGAATCCACTTTTCATAATTGTAAGTCACAACATCATCTTCAGTTTCTCGAAATCCACACGGTATTGTTCGAAAATTGGGAACTGACATCGTGAGTAAAAGCAGTCTCCTAATATTGGCATAAAAATAACTTTTAGATTTCCTTTTCTAATAAGAAAATCAAGGGAAAATAAGGAGCTTAAAAAACTAGACTTCTGTCTGTAATAACCGAACACTTCAGATTAATCTACTGTAGCATTGGAGAAAAATGATTTTTTGCTAAATAGCATATGGGGATGCAGTAAATGTCATACACAAAGTACAATGGTTCTCTGGGCAAGGCCAATAAAAGTAGCGCCATTTCATATTTTATAAACAACCTTAATAAAGAATATGCGCCCAAAAATTCTCTCAGAATTGATTTCATAATGTGCATTATTTTTTTAAATATGTTCATCCCCCATTTACCCTTACACCACAACTTATCTCCCACAAACGACATTCGCCTTCACACGAGAACGGAAGCGATGGCGGCGTTGGCGCTCGGGGCAGTTCAGGGTCAGCGACCCACGAAACTACCACGAAAGCGCCTTGTAGGGAGGTAAGTGCCCACGCCGTCTCTTTTTTTTTCCTCCGCTGCCAGTACTGTCGGATCGACTTAACGACGCACTTTACAGCAGCTGTTTGAAGAGAAGCGACATCGCGGCAGGCGCAAAAGGAAAGGCGTCCAGATCTCTCTTGACACAACACTTCCTAATGGGGGAGCTGACACGGGCGCCGCGTGATTTATTACGATTCGTTTCACTGGAAGTCTTTTCGACAAGGGGCCATGCGAGCGACGCGTCTTTTATACAACGAGAACCTTCTTATAATTTAAATACAACGTATAACGTCATATAATCTATAAGTTGAGCAATTGCAATCAAATATTGTCGACGTAGCACGCCATTAATGAATCAAATTTCAGGGACTCAGATACGAATCGTACAAATCACTGTTCGGCTATGGTACTTTTTCCGCCAAATATGTTGTAAATTGTTTGTTAATATGCTGATCACTACATTCCAAGATTTGGTGTAGAAGAACAGCTTACAAAAAGTAGCTGAAGAACAGTAAAAAAAGTCTCTATTTAGAAAATCCGTCGCTTTATTTTACAAAGAAAGCCACGTGACTTCCATGAAGTTTTCATCGGGGAATCCCCAGGGTAAGGACTTCAATTTTTTTCCCCTCCTAGGCAAAACGCAAACACGCACAAACTGAGCCCAGCGGGTGGCGTATTTTAACGACGTTCGGAAACCACACGTGGTAATTACCAGCGAACTCCGCGCCACCATCACGTGTGGAGTGCGTTCTCCTTCACGCATGCTGCACGCTCACACGCACGGAGGCCTTGTACGCACACGTGGTGGCCACCTTCACGCGCGTACACCACACAACTAAGCATGTGTCCGCGCAAGAAACGAAGCTTCGTTCTCAGGCAGAGTTAATGTGGAATCTCGCACACGTTCGTAGGTTAGCATATGTGAGACGCGAACAGAAAACCTGATCTGCACCGGAATATTTCGTCATTTTTAATGAGTCTTTTGTGTTTCCTTACTTACAATAATACTGATTTCTGCCGCGCGTTTTATTTTCTTCGAGAAGAAGCGATTGATATACAAGGATTTTTGAAATATGCAATGATGCAGGGCACTTAACGAATAATAATAATAATAATAATAATAATAATAATAATAATAATAATAATAATAATAATAATAATAAACTACAAATAAAACGGTACACTTTTAATATTGTCGTTTCCGAGTTCATCAATGTAATTGATGACGACATATGAAGTTGACTTCTTTCACATCCTCCCCATATTCTACGCATGTAATTAAGTCACATTAAAAAAAGAGTTTATTATTAACCATAATCCATAACAAACACATCCTATTTAAGACATATGGGATGTGACGTTCCATTTCTATTTCCGTTTGTTTTCCTTTCCAGTGTCAGAACATTCAACGTGCGCATTACGCGGACCGAAAAAAAGAGAAAGTTTTACGCCGCTGAAAGATTTTATTTCGTAGCGAGCAAAAACCGCGACACGGTTCGCGCTACGCCTCGAATCCCCCACACCCGCTGGTCGCCTCCGCCGCAGCGCGGTGGTACGTATGTGTGCACGTGCACGTGTGAGCTCGCGGACAGGCGAGCGCGGGGCGTAAACGTACGCACGCACACGTGCACATACACGCACACACACACACGTGCACATACACGCACATACACACACGTGCACATACACGCACATACACACACGTGCACATACACGCACACACACGTGCACATACACGCATACACACGTGCACATACACGCACACACACGTGCACATACACGCACACACACACGTGCACATACACGCACGCACACACGTGCACATACACGCACACACGTGCACATACACGCACACATACGTGCGCGCACACGCCCACACACACACACGCGCGCCCACACATACACATACGCACATACACGCACGCGTGCAAAGGCGGGCGCGGAGCGGAGAACCGTGTGAAACGGCCCGGCGGCGGATCGACGGTGGAGCGTGGGCGGGGGCGGTCGGCAAGAAACGTACTCGCGCTCGAGAACGCCTCCCCGCCCCCGCCCACTCCGCGTAAACTTCCACACAAAACATGGCATACTTGAGATATGCTCTCATTCTATATTTAGGCCAGGGAGCAGCGTCCGCGGGGGGCGGGATGCAGCACGCCCCAGCAGGGCACCGACGCACCACGCGCGCACGCAACCTGCGGGAGACGATCCGAAGGGCAATCGATGATACGTGTGGGCTCGGTCTGCCTGCTTGCGAATTTGGGGTTGATGCAGAAAACGACTGTGAAGAGCAGTACTTGCGTTAGTAGTAAACAAATAGTTCGAACTTACAGTAGTATATAAGCATTGAAGTCACAATGTTATTACAGGGGTGCTGGGGAATGACAACAGAAACGATGACAGATGAATATTTATGCGAATGTTGGAAAACAAGCAATGTGTGTACGTGCCCCGAGGACTACATTTCTCAAGAAGTGGCATGGATTTGTAAGAAGTCTCTCAGAATGAAGGTGTACCATGTAATACACAACAGGTTCGTTAACAGATTCGATCACTGGTAATTAATAAGTTTCTCCTAAATACGACGAAATAAATATTCTTTTTCGTATTTCGAAATTAAATAAACAAATAAATTGATATAAAACGAGAGGAATTGTGACATTTATATGTTGTACGATTCGATAAAGAAGTGTTCCAAGTTGGAAGGGAATTTGCGTTCATTTAGCAGCGTTAAGAGCCATTCCTGGGAACGTACGTATCCGAAATTCGTCACAAGCTCGATGAGAAGAGAAATGAGAAAATCTGTTGATACACCTGTCGATACAAGCGGCTCGTTTGGCGCCTACGCTCCGTTGGTTGATGTTTCAGCCGTAGCCACCGTACGGTGCGCGGCGCGGCGCGGTGCAGAGCGGCGGCGGCGGCGGCGGCGGCATCGCTGGCGGCGGCGGGACGGGCGGGCGGAGGCGCCTGCAGCTGGGCACCACATGGCTCGCACCACACCGCCCCCGCCGCACCTTGCGCGGAACCCGAGGCCCGCTATCTGGGAACGCGCACCGCTACACGTTCAGCGCCTGCCTTCGCCTCCGCCCACACACACACACACACACACACAGACACACACACACAGACACGCGCGCTCCGCCCGTCCGCGCCCACCCGAACACAATCGGACGCCCGCTCCACCGACCGTTCACCCGCCCGAGCGCTCGCCGTCCACTCACTCGCACACCCACCCACCCACCCACCCACCCACCCGCCCACCCGCTCGCCCGCCATCGCACCATCACACTCTCCTCCCTGCGGCCAGTCAATGTGGACAGCGGAAAAACGTCGTTGTTTGTGGCTGGTAATACATAAGGTACGACGAATGGTGTGTGCTATGACGACTTGCAACTTCCTTTCCAAGGAAGGTACGAATTATGTCAATCCTACGGGATAAGGAATTTATTCTCGACTTCGGTGCTCATCACTTTGCTACAGTGATCGTTCCACTGTCATCCCATTCTCATGCTTGCCTCTGGTCACCTACAAATGTCACCGGATTCGGCGAATACGTTTCTTGAATTAATGACGTGGGATAATGGAAGAGAGGTAAAACACTTCGCAGCTCCGTTACGAGTCATTCATTATCTCAATCACACTTTCTCCCAACCCCACGATTACCAGCTCTTCCGCCCTGCCGCTCTCAACTCTTGTCCAGTCGGTTAGATCGTTCTCATCAACAATATCATCCATAAACTTGTTCGCTCGCTAATTACGCTAATTCTCCAAAGCCCCGTTTGTCTGTTCACGTGATCGCAACATTCTGCCCTTTTGCTCACCTGCTTGTTTATCTGGTAGCTAACTCGGTTTGTCTGCGTGCATAATTAACTCGTCCATGGAATTGTTTGCCTACTTATCTCCTCAACCATCTCCCCTGAATGATTCCTAGTTCGGCCGTGCGTGTCCTAGCTCACTGTTGTGTTTTTTTTTTAATCTGCAGGCACCACGTCTGACACGGGCAAGCGGCTGGTCACCTCGCGCTTGCTCGCTAATTTATCGTCCATTTTTTTCTGGAGCTCGCAGCGTTCACCAGTCGCCCTATGTTCATAATCAGTTCGTTTGCACCCGTTCCGGGCCATTTTCACGTCTGGCTTATATTAAAACTCATTAAAAGCTTTTCTGTTTACAGCGATGACAAGGGTGAATAAGTTAGTAACAGGTTTAGGGCTCTGAGCTCGACAGACATTAACCATTTATCAAAATGATCTTTAGCATTCTTGAAATGATTATATGATTAAAAGTAAGACTTTGGTAAATGAGAATTTAAACATCGTTGCCACAACTCGAAATACGTAACAATTAAAACCTACACCTGGTGAACCAGGTTCTACCTTCCAGTCTTAGGACACCGCGGCCAGAATCGTGCGAACACACTGCCTCGAAGCCGACCGATGTCTACGTTTTTACCAACGTTTCGATCATCGAATCGTGGTCTTCCTTGGGGCTTCAGCGCTGAAAGCGACCAGAAAAACCCAATCGGAAAAACCAGCTTTCGCAAGAACCGGCGCAGGTTCGATTTTTTTCCGACGCGATGATAGCTAACGCGCCCGACGGCGCTTGCATCGTAAACCAGAATGATCTCAGCGCCGCGCCTCCTCCGCGCACCGCATAAAACACGCGGCGACGCGACGCGTCGGGGCGCCTGCATCACTCCGCATCTGGCGTTGCGCAACCCGGCCATCGCTTTCGACATCCACACGGATGATATCCCCTCGCGTGCCCAGTATCGGCCAGACCCTGTCATCTAATACGCCTATCGCCCCGGACACGGACAATCTAGCCGCGCCGCCCACTCGTTCCGCCGTATCAGAGGCCGTGTTCCCACTGGTACCGGGCCTTTCGGAAACCGGGGCGAACGTGGGAGAGGCGTAGGAACGAATGGGAGGCGTAGAGCTATGGAAAGGTACAACTGGTGTGAGGGGTGAACTTCTTATCCTCATCACCGCTCATACCAACTGTCCCTTTCCATAGCTCTTCGCCTTACATTCTTTCCCATGGAAAGACAGAATTGTTACGAGGGGTGAATATCACCCCTGAATTGTACCTTTTCACAAACTCTTCGCCTTAACGCGGCTCCACACATGCGATCCCGAGTAGTGTGGTCGGGTTGCTCGCTATTCGCCGAGCGCCTGACATTCGGTATTCGCCTTACCCACCGCGTGTCGGTCTTTGGGACACGGGACAATCCTTCACTATGAAACAATTTGAGTTTACTTTCTGATTTTACAGAAACACTATCGTAATTGTCATTTTTGTACACACTATTGTAAAGTCATTTTTGTGGGCGTGAATGATTCCGAGATCTTACTTTAAAAAAGAATAAACGCATAATTTGTCCCTCTATGGTAGTGACAACTCACTGAATCTTAGTGAGTAATTCCAAGTGCGACTAATTAGATTTCACTAAAATTTTCCTAATTACAAAACTCTCTCATTTGTTTTGGGGCAATATTAATTCCATAAATCTGCAGGGTCAACACATTGTCTCCACAATGACAATTATATCACTATAGACATTTATTTCCATACCAGAGTACGATTTACTTGTAGGCAAGATCTGATTATAAATAACGTTACAACTTTATAGGGTTCGCTTAATGTCGTTGTTTTTTTAAAACCAAATTAGCAGTTTTGAGAAGATTAAAAGGACTTGCTTCCCAAAATGTCTAACACACATTTTTTTCTGGTCATCGTATTACTCAACCAATTACGGGCGCAGTTTTCTCGAGAACCCTTCGGGGTCCAGAACACGCCTTTTACGGCAAACGCAAGGTGGCAACCGCAGACCGATGACACACGCCCCCACCATAACTCCGCGCGCTACGACATCGCCCCCCAACGGCAGCGGCAGGAATCAACACGTGGCGTCGCGCGCACAAAAACGCCAAACCACCACCACCACCACCACAAGCACCAAGCGCGCCGCATCCTCCTCCGCCTCCTCTTCCTCGCGCTCTCCGCGTGTGCAACCTGAGCTGCACGGCGACCGGGGTCAATGCCTCCGAAACACGCGGCCCGCCCCCGCGAGAAACCCCCGGATAATTCTTCATCCTCCTTTTTTATCGCCCGTATCAGCGCCGCAGCCGCCGCCGCCGCCCCCGGTGGCTCCTGCCGGGTCCGACCCGCCGCCGCCGCCGCCGCCGCCGCGACGCCCGCTCGCCCGTATGCCGACGCAGGGTGCGTTTTTTTGCAGCCCTTCCCACGCTCCTCCCGTGCACGAGGAGGCGAGGAGGATCTTCCTTCGCGGCGACGTCCCAGCCGCCGCCGCCGCCACACAGTCGTCGTCGGGCAAAACAACGAGAATGTAACAATAATACGGCGGGAACGGGCGAAGAGGAGGGGAGAGCGGGGGAGGGGAAGAGGTCGCCGCGAGGAGCCAATCTAAGGGAACCGAAGGCAGCTGGTAAAGTCATTACGGCGGCGGCGGCGGCGGTGCAGGCGACGCCATGTCGCCGGTCGTCGGGGATGGCGTCACTCGCTCGGGGTCTTCTTCCTCCTGAAGCTGCGGTGCGCGCGGCGGCGGCGATCTACGAGCCTTGCTCAGTCGGGGGCGGGCGCGTTCCAGTGCTGACCTCCGCGACCGCCTGGCCCCGCCCCCTCCGGCCCGACACGTCACCTGATAGCCACTCGCTGCACAGCCACCGCCCCCCCCCCCCCGTGTTACACGCAGCCCCGCTCCGCCGCTTCCCACAGTGTGTCTACGTCCACAGTGTGTCTACGTACGCGCCGGCGGAGCACCGTGGCGGCGAGCGCCTGGGAATATTTAGATGGCCTAGTTCGCAGAGGCGGCGGCGGCGCGAATCGCGCGCGGAAGGATCGCGGCTCGGGGCGCCGCGCCGCGCCGCACACGGCGGCGGACGCGCCAGCCGAGGCGACGAACTTGGTACTTGGTCGACATGGTGCGGCGGCGATGCTGTAACGGTTAGCGTATCGGACTGTTATACCCAAGTTGGCGGGTTCAAACCCGATCGAAGCCGCGAAAAAATCCTTCGTACGCCTTCCTTCGGAGGGGAAGTAAAGCCGGCTGTCCCATGTTAGTAGATTTACTTGCACGTAAGATACTCAAGCCTAAATGACGCCTCTAAGCAAAATTCAAATCGCCTGTTTCGTCGCCCCAAGAAATACCTCGTTTCTCCGCTAGTTGGTGAAAGGAGCGTAGCGAAATTTGCGTGGTCAGACGGAAGAGCGGGCCTGATGGCCCGTGTATCGCCACGTAAAATAAGGCATTCAATTGACTTCAATTTCGCCTCCAGAGCGCCGCCCACCTACTAAATACTTAAACGCGCGCGCCTTGATCGCGGAGGGGAAAGGGGTGCTAAACAACGCCTATTGAACCTCGGGGGGGGGGGGGGGAAGCGGATTCAGAAAACAAGCGGTCTCCAGTCTCGCCCTAATTGGCCACATCTTCCAGAAGCTCGTTAAAAAAAAGCAACAACTAGGTCCTTTTAATAGGGAACACACGTTTTGCATTCTTCTTTCCAGCGCAGTCGGGGAGTTCATCTCTAAAAACGGCTCTGTTTTCATTCGCCTTCAACGGGCGACACCCAGAAGAAAGACTGAGGGATAGGGGAGAGCGGAAAAAAAAAGAAGAAAAAGATGTAGACGAAAAACCGGTCGACGAGTGAGGCGATGATGAGCGAGTGTTTACGCGCCTGGCGGGGGCGGAGGCCACAAAAGGTGACTCTTGAGCCGCTAGCGCGGGGCGTCCCCCGGGCGGCAGCTCGCGGACGCGCCCCCCTGGAATTTTCGGCGGGGGGTGGGGGGTGGGGGGTGGGAGTGGGGACGGAGCACATCAATCGCGGAGCCTTCACGGCGGCGGATGAGCACGAGGGGCGGGCATATGCAGCGCGTGTGTGTGTGTGTGGGGGGGGGGGGAGCAAGCAGTGCCCAAGGGGGGGGGGGCGGTTTTCGAAACAACCTCCCGTACCTTCAGACAATTGATTCGGAGAAAAACATAATCTAAAGCTTGCCATCTAAAGTAGTTGCGAGTCTTGGGGGTTAGGGGGTAGTTAGGGGGTAATTCAATAGGAAGATACGCGAACAGGAATGAATTCCGAATTTTGCGATTCAAGAGTCGAATGTAAAAATTCTCTCTTTCATTATTTCTGGTAGAGTTCTTTTAATAATGTCGACTTCACTGGAAATTTGCACACAAAGAGGCAGTCAAAAACATTATTATTATTATTATTATTATTATTATTATTATTATTATTATTATTATTATTATTATTATTATTATCGTCATTATTGTATTCATTGTCGTCGTTTCTGGTAATGGAATGCAATTATGCACTAGGAGAAAGCATTTTATCATGCGGTAAGGTATTTCACACGATCCTAAATGCGCTTCCGGAGGCGAGCCGTCCCTCGCCGCCCACCCGCCCCATCCCATCCTATCCCATCCCATCCCATCCCCACTGTGTGGACGTCTCCACGGCCGTCGGTCGAGCCGCCGCTGAGGGCGCATGTGCCTCCTCCGTCGTCTCCGCGCACGTCGCCGCGGCGCTCGGTCTTCGCGTTGTCGTCATCGTCTCCTCCGCCACCTCCAGCACCTCCCCTCCTTCATCCCCCTCCCCTCCCCCACCTCCTTAAATATAGGCGTGACGAAGACACACGCGGGGCCCACGAGACGATCCCGCCCGCTCTCGCCCCCCCCCCCCCCCCCTTCACGCATTCACACACACTCGTAGGTCCTCACAAAAAACGGTGACCTACTCTTCGATGGGCCAGACAGCAACATTACAAACCGGCTTCGTCTCCTCCCCCCTGCCTCCTCCTCCTCGTCTTCCCCTCTCCCCGCCCAGCCAGCGGCCTTTTTTTTTACGATGAAATTTTACGTTTGGAATAAAAACTTTTTGATGTTAAAAAGCCTGTCGGGTCGGGGAGAGGGTTAAATCGTCCTTCATAACTCGCGTCTCGCGCCGTGGACGCCGCCGCCGCCGCCACAAGTGTGCGCGCAGCCGCCATATATTTTGTCAATTAAAGTGTTAGAAACATAATAAGAGCATCGGCCGGCGGCAAAACACGCGAACCGCGGTTCTTTGAGGGCCGCGCGATGTGTTTTTCAAACACGCTTTTTAGCGTTTAATTGCAAGGTGGCCGCGGGGAGCGGCTCGGTCGCGTGGGAGGGGGGGGGGGGCAGGAGATGAGAGCGGGTCAGAGTGGTGAAGAGGCGGCGGGAACGCCGAGACGAACGTGATGGTGGTTATGTAGAGGTGATGAATATGCGAGACGTTGAGGGGTAGGTTGTCGTGATACAGGTTACAACGGAAGGTTCGGGGCATGAGAGGTGGGCGGTGGGCGGCGGACAGATCACAGGGGAGTGGGCAGCTAGATGTGATCGGAGCGGGTTAGGAACGCGTACGCACAACGATAAGAGGAGCCTCCTAACTGACTATCCCGGCTGATTATAGGTAGTGAACGTTAAAGCGTGGGAAAAAAAGGAAGGGTGACAACAGAAATGAACTACATGCAGCTCCCACATGATAAGTTCCACGAAAGGCCGAGAGAGTACCTGAAAATTTCTATAAAATAGTTTATTCATTTAATAACAGTTTTACGTCAAAAATTTCCTAATCGATAATACATAAGTGGAAAAGGACAATACGTAATTATAAAAGTTCTCCCTCGAAAGTAAGCTCTTGACAGAAAAGAAACAGCATCTACAAATAAAACAACTATGGGTAGTAGTATAACAAAAAATAATCCTGGAAATTTAGGTGGTATCATTGTCTTGGATTGAAAATGAAACCTGAGACACGCAGTTGAAATATGTATGACGCGCTCTTACGAACATATTCCAAATATACTGAGAGCGAGTTTCCGAAACAAAATTATCACCGAGAAAATGAAAATGGCGGGAGCTTTTGAACATATGCGACAATAACGACACCGCAATAAATGTTAACGCAATAGACGCACGCGCGTTACAGAGGGTGTTAATCCCACTAATGAACTCAACTGCCCATATACTATCAACCGCAAAACCTCCAGAGGTTGCGGCAACCTGGCTACTTAATTACGCTAATTTATGGTAAATATTACGGCGAAACTACACCACAGACGTGGCGTTTCACGTTCCTTCTGCGGTTTCTGGCTTCCACGGATAATGAGAATTAACTTACAAAGGCACTTTGTTAGAAAGAATGAACAGAGAATATCCGTGGGTAAACACTACCGTAGAACAATGGACCATAATGATTAGTCTTATTGAATAACCTAGCACATGGGAAATAGAAAATATTCTACACTACCTCTAGTTTCCCTCCTGAACCGATGATCGAAACACAACACAATGTAGATTTTTTTAAATATGGCAGAAGTAAATTAGCAAGCAATTTCTTCATCCAGTTAACGCAATCGAAACACATTTTTATTGGCGTTTTCCACAATAATAAATTAGCAAGCTGAATTTCATCACACTTGTATTCGTGTAATAATAAGGAAGTGATTAGACTCCACAATTACACATACGAGTATTTTATATTTCTTTCAATTGCTTTCACCGGAACTGCGGCAAGGCAGTGAGGAAGCGGGTTTAAACAAGGTGGGACCTCGGTAAGAAACCCTGGAAGAGAAAGAAAGAGGGATTTCCCCCTGGCCGCCGATTTCATTCCCGAAAATTCAACTAATCTGCCACATACAATACCAATGAGAATTTCGAAAGGAGTATTTATTTTAGAGACAAATATACATAATTCTACGGCGCCATCAAGTCACTCAAATAAACCTAAACGCGTTAACTGTTACATATAATTGTCTCTGTCACAAATCATCGCTGTTACATATCATTTTTTAGAAGTTTTATTTTATATTTGCACTTCGTTTGAAATGAATTATGAATTAATATTGACATTATAATATTGATATAAACAAACCTCGGATAAAACTGCACCATAAATAACTGACATTTGTTTTCCTTATTTGTATCGAACTGAACACCATAATTCCATCATCAATTTTCAAATATCCCATTTCAATTTCGATCTGAAGCGCGTTAAACGAAGGAACGTTACTTCGCCACGCATTCCCGTTCACCGACTCCGGCCCGTGGACGGGGTTGGTCCGGCGGGTCGGGAGGGCCGCGGGGATTGGTCGCGCCCCGTGTCACCGGCCGGGTTGACTCAGGCGCACGGGCTATTTCGGCGCCGCCCCGCTCGCGTCGCGGGGTAATACGCGACACACGCGGCTGTGCCCCTTCCGCCGCGCCGCGCACGATCGCCCGCGACCGTCGCGACCAAACACGCTGCAGTAATATGGGCTTACTGAATGAATGTGGACGCAGTAAGGGAGTTTCTGAGCGCAACATTTTACAGCTGTATTTTCTTCTCTTTCGGCTGAGATTTGTCTCGGTCTTTGATATTGAATATTCCAGAAATAGCTGGCTGACGATGCATTTTATTCGATGGCAGAGCACGTCTAGTTAATTCAAATCTTATGTTGTAACCACGCTACATGCTTCTTATTATATTTAACAATCATTTAACACATAACATCATAATATTATGGGATATTGGTTTCGTTGACTAGTAAATTATACAATAACACAGAGTAGCTCACGTAAGCAAGTATTTTACGGCACAAAACATTTCCACCAAACTCCACTTCGATAAATTACCCCCGACGCGCTCCTAAGTGCTCTGTTTCACAGAAAGTTTATACCCCCCTCCTCCCGAATTAGATAATGATTAAATCAGCGCCTACCCACCGAACGCAAAAACTCACCAGGAAAATATGTGCAGACGGTTGCACACAAACCATCGCAAGTTTGACAGATCGGAGGAAAGACGGCCGCTTCTGCCGCCGCAAAGTGGATAGGCCGCCGGCGGGCGCGAAGTAAACCACAAAAAACGCGACCTCGTTGCTTCGAATCGCCGACTCTTCAATCTGTCGAATCCCGATAATTCGTGAAATGATCTAAGCGCGCGCTCGCCGCCGCGAGGGACATTTCCGCAGCCGCGGCGGAGGTGGCGGCAGAGATGGCGGCGGGTTGCAGCGGAGATGGGGCGGGTTGCGCCGGAGATGGCGGCGGGTTGCGGCGGAGATGGCGGCGGGTTGCGGCGGGTTGTGGCGGGCGGCGGGGGAGGCGGGCGGCGGGGGAGGCGGGCGGCGGGGAGGCGGGCGGCGGGGAGGCGGGCGGCGGGGGAGGCGGGCGGCGGGGGAGGCGGGCGGCGGGGGAGGCGGGCGGCGGGGGAGGCGGGCGGCGGCGGCGGGCGACGCGAAACGTGCGGCAAAATGCGTAGCCACCGCAGACATGGCGCGCCAAGATAAATTCCAATCGCCCAATTGGACAATACCTATCATTGTGCCAATATCATTCAATTTATAAAACGTCATTCCCCAATCCATCAAATTCATCTTGTGTAAGACGGAAAAGCCTTATTAAACTGCGGATCATAGATGTAAATAGGAGCTCATTAAGGAGTCGTTGCATTACGGTAACATGACGAAAGACAAAATGGTGCAAATCATGTCGGTTTTGTTCTATTCCCTAAGGGAGGTTTAACATAACACCCCTTATATAAACATAATCATAATAAAACCAAAACTGAATGGTAAGCTAAGTTTTTATCCTCAGAGGAAACCAACGAGATTGTTTTCCAAACGTCCACAACGCAGCAGCATTCTTATACTATGGGACAGGTTAAGTGATTTAGTGGAAGTTGGACTCATAAGACAGAACGCTTTATCGTAATTTAGAAAACATATTAACAATATAATAATAGAATTAATCTGGAAATCAGGACACTGAACTGATAGAAGGAAAAGGGCGACCATATGAACTCCAGAACAAGCAGTGTAAACGAAGAAATAATTACGTGAGAGAAATTGACACCGGTAGGAAGGTTTATGAAATGAAAGAAGATTACCGGAAGGAGGAAAAAGGAAAGGAGACAAAACAAGGAATCAAGAAGAGAAGAGAACAAATTGCGCTCGCCTTGACCAGCGAATTCAACCGCTGCGCCGCGCCGCGCGGGGCGGAGGAGGCCGCGGGCGGGGGTGGTCGTCGCGACGCTAAGTGGCCGGCGAGAGACGCGTCCGCGGGCGACCGGCCGAGGCCGCCCTCTCTGCGCCCGCCGCCGCCGCCGTCAGCGCGCGTCTGCCGCGCCGCCCGCGAAAATAAACGCGCCTTCGCCCCGCGCGCCGGCGGCGGCGATGGCGATGGCGGGAAGGGCGGGGGCGGTGGCGGCAGCGGAGAGGGCGGCGACGGCGGAGAGGGCACCGGTGGCGGCGGCGGAGAGGGCGGTGGTTGAGGCGGCGGCTGCGGTGGCGGCGGCGGCGGCGGCGGTGGTGGTGGTGGTGGTGGTGGTGGTGGTGGTGATAGCGGTAGCGGCATCGGAGGCGGCGGCGGAGAGGGCGGTGGCGGGGAGGGCGACGGCGGGGGTGGCAGTGGTGATGGCGGTGGTAGTAGCAGTGGAGGCGGAGGCGGCAGCGGAGAGGGCGGCGATGGCGGCGGATAAGGGTGGCGGCGCGGCGGCAACGGCGGAGTCGGCGGTGGTGGTAGCATCGGAAGCGGCAGCAACGGTGGCTTAGAGGGCGGAGGTGGAAGTGATGGCGGAGGTAGCGGCGGCAGAGGCGGCAGCGGCGGCGGTGGTGATGGCGGTGGTAGCGGCGGTGGTTTTGGCGGTGGTAGCGGCGGCGGAGGCGGCGGCCGCGGCGGCGGTAATGGCGGTGGTAGCGGCGGTGGTGATGGCGGTGATAGCGGCGGCAGAGGCGGCGGCGGCGGTAGCGGGGGTTGTAGCGGCAGTGGTAGCGGGGGTGGCAGCGGCGGCGGCGGGTGCGGCCGAGGCGCCGACGGGTCGCGGCACGGCTCGACGTACAGCACGGCGCGCCCGCGGAAACGCGGATTATTAAGGTGATGTCATACAAATGGTATTTCTGAAACGCGGGCTTTGTCATACGCGCAATACAGTTGTCCCTACGCAGCGAAACTTCGCCAGCCCGACGCTAGGAATCCACGATATTTTTGAGTTAGAGACGACAATGTCCAAACTTACTTAGAGGCGGATGTTTTCTATACTTTATCAAAAACTAAGCATCGGGTCAAATAATATAAACTTCCTCGCGGCGATCGTAGTTGCAGCAGGTCTAGTCGGTCTGGAAGCGGCCGCGGGAAAGGTCACAGGTCGGCGCGGAGTCCGTTCAATTAGCCGCAGTTGGTGCAAAGTAATGGCGGGGGCGAAGGGAGAGCTGCGAGCGTTGCTCCTGCACTTCCCTCAACCGCTCGCGCAATTTTCCGCCGCATCACTTACGGCAAAAATCAATTTCAATATTTCCCAGCTACAAATTCACGAGCGGCTGTTAACGGAACCCCAGAACTATTTGCGAGGGTTTTTTAAAATATAACGCCGGTGCCGTTAATTTCATAGAGGCATGAGCAATACATATTAAGATCTCCCGAAGCGAATTTCCTTATAAGTTGTTCATGGTTCATTTTCAATGTTCGATATTTGTAGTTTAAACTAATGATATCTTTGTGGCATACAAGATATTAAATGTTTCTTGTTGCGAGTTAGGTTCCTCGGGTCAAATATTAATTCGTATCAATCAGTTCATAGCTTTTTGTGAGCGTAACAAGTCGATGTTGAGGCAATAAGAAGAAATAAAAATAACTATGTGAATAATAACAACTTTCAGCGAGAAAAGTGAATAGCTACTAAAACCCTATTATGTGAAGAATGTAAATAAACTGCATAGTATGTACAAAACAAAGAATTCATTTCGTGAATATGATAGGTGATCTGAGTTATGAAGAATAATCGTGATACAAGAGACAATATATCCACAGTGCAACAATTTTAATGCGATAACTGGTCGGAGAGGTTATTCATGTGCGTAAATAATTATCTATTAGAGATTAAATTAAGCAGTAGGTCAAGCATGTGAAGATTTATAGTACCATAATTGTCTACTGCCAAGACGCATTCTTGATAATTACCAACAATTTGACAAGAGTAACGGAAGGATTAATTTGAGAAAGTGTCCTTTGGAAATGAGAAGACATAGCATACGAACGGCCCTTCCTCATAGTCTTGATGAACTGTCAACATGGAAGTCTAATACAGAGACTAGAGGACTGAACGCCGTCGCCCCGACATGGAAAAGGTAAACGCGTGTAAATTATACTTTTCCCCACATGTCACGCAGTTTTTATATTTTTTACGATACAAGCTACTATTTACGAAATACGGACAATAAGACATCACTTTTTGTGCTGAGAACCAATTGAGTATTTTAATCCGATATTAGGACAGGAACATCTTTCAATGAATTATGTACTGTATCAAAATTCCAATGTACTATAATTTTCGTTTATAGTTGACTATTTATTTTATAGTAAACGCGTCAGACTCGCGTTGTTAATAGTGAATGGGAGGCCGTGGATTAATGTTCAGAATAACTGTGGGGTGACGCCACGTCTCGCAGTTTCTCAGTGTCTGTCTCGCGACGAACCGGCTGCCGAGCAAACTGAAAGAATGAGGGCACTCACCACCTGCGCGTTGGGCGAGTGCAGCAGCTCGTGCTTCTCCAGCTGCTCCTTGTGCGGGAAGCTCAGGCTGCACTGCGGGCAGGCGTACAGCCCCGCGGGCGCGGCGGCGGCGGCCAGCGGCGACGGCGACCCGGGGGGCCGGCGCCAGCGCCACGGCGGCGGCCGCGGCCGCGGCGGCGGCCGCCGCCTCCGCGCCCGCCACCCCGCCGCCGCCCCCGACCCCGCCGCCCCCGCTGTCCGCCGCGTGCGCCGTCGCCATGTGCGCCTTGAGGGCGGCGAAGTCCGGGTAGCCCTTGTGGCAGTGCACGCACTTGATGTAGTACTCAGACGCCGGCGACGGCACGTGCGCCGACGCCACGGCGTCCTCGGCCGCGGCGGCCGCGGCGGCGGCGGCGGCGGCCACCGCCGACGGCGACTTGCCGGCTGGAGGCAGCGGGACTGCAACAAGGAGAGCGCCCGTCACCACAAACCCATCGCATGCACACCACAACACCAGCCAATGCAATTAACTACCGTGCAAACACTCTTTAACCAAATTCAAAGAATAGAGTAGGCCTACTTTACTGCGTAATACAGAGTTATTCAGATTCACTGTATCAATGAAATAAATGTAACAATGTCAAGGTAATAAATTTGACAATTACCATTTAAACAAGGTAACAAGAAAAGTAAACCATCAAATGCAGAAGACTACGATGTACGGATTTTTTCATTATAAAGAAGTTCTTATTACTAAGTTCACGGTGTTATTGAAATACTACCTAAGTTACGATGTTTGCTGAAGGAGGCGCAACAGACAGCATCCACACAACAGTGGAAATGATATTTATCTACATAAAACTGCTCTTCACAAGTATTAATTCTTTAATCAAAGGTATCTATAACATTAATGTTCTAGAGGTTGATAATCGAGAAAATTTAGAAATACGAAGGAAAACGCATTAAATCCTGGGAACCAGTGACATATTTTACTTGAACCAATTGCAAACAAAGAGAATATAGAAAAAATGACATAATTGTGACGCGTGTATCCTAAATTAAACATTTCATTATCATTTTGGCCTAGAATGTTAAATTGCTTCTATTCATGTTTTACTACGCTTCAGTGAACATGATTTTCCGAGTTATGAACAGTTTCATTGTTTTCATTTAGAAATAATTGATACAATAAGACAAAGAAAATCTTGTAAACTAACATGCATTACATTTGAAAGTGCTTCCATTATAAAATATGATAAACATTAATTTGCACGACCAAACAAGGAGTTCACTTCCAACACAAGATTTTTGAACTAAAACAACTTAATTCCAGAAAAAACATGCAAGTAAAAACGGAGAATTTGGTATTCTACAGGAAAAACAAGGAGAGGGAAAACATAAAAAACGGAAAACTCACGAAGTGGAATTCCAGCCGCAGAAGTGAATTATGTAGCCAATAATACCCGCCTTAACACAACGGAGGAGAGAAAATTCATAAAACAGGACGACGACCTAAAAGAGCAAATACATTACAGACCCATTGCGTATTTTCCAAGGAACTTTCCGGACTTCCGAAAAGACTCAATGCTACGATATGACTTCAAACTTATAATAATAATAATAATAATAATAATAATAATAATAATAATAATAATAATAATAATAAAATAATAATAATAACACATGCATTCATTTTTGAGGAAAGACTTAGACAAAATGATCAACACTACAAACCAATTACAAAATAATGTAACCTGAACAGCCGTAACATTACTGATCTACAATCCAATTCCCAAAGAATTTCCTAACAACAAATTGCCCCCTTACTGACCCCAGCCTCAACCATTTTCGTTTAATAACACGAGCAAAACGAACGCCGTCGCGGTCCACCGAGCCCCAAACCGTCCGCGACCACTCGGCGCGCGCCGGGCGGTTCCAAAAATTCGGCATCGCGAGCGCCGCCTCCGCCCGGGCGCTGGTGCGCTCCCGTGGCAATAAAAGGCCTCTTTTACGCTGTGTTTGCGCGCTCCCGGGGTCAACTCCGGGCTCCCAGGGCCTCCCGCGTTTTTGCCCTCCCCCGCCCCGTCGCGCGAACGCTTAACCTTTGTGTGTACACATAGCTCGCACGAATTAAGCGCCGCAATTTGCTGGGTGACTTCTTAGGTCCTGGAGCCGGAGCGACGGCGTTGCGTGGGCCTTTATTAGCGCCAAGCCGCGATCCGAGGGACCAGCGCCGACCCCCAGTCGGGGGTCAGTGGGTTCGGGGGTCCAGTCCCCTCCGGCTCGCGGTCGGACGTTGGTTTCGTCAGCGTGAAGATTTTCCATCGGTAGGAAAGTATGTGGGATGGCGATTGGGGTCCGTTCGATTAATCAAAGACCGGTTGATTCAAATGTTATCTCGAGGGTAAAAGGCATGTCGTAGGCGAGTAGGTAGACTCTAGAGTCTCTATATCAAACATCCCTCCGTAGCAAATATCGATGTTTGATGACCAATCGGAGATTGGTTGAGAGTCATCATAATATTCGACCCGTTTATGAACCTTTGCAGGATGTTTTTCGGAGAAAGTGTAAAATGAAAACCGTTATTAATACATGGGTTCAATAACATTGAGTTTTCTCTTCTATAGCTTAACGATGCGTATTTTGTTAATACAAGTGGAAATGAGTAATTATAGAAAAATGCTGTGTGGACGTTTTATTAAACAGACATAAATTTCTTACACATCACGTACATTTTAAAATTTGAGTTTCTGTGTCGATCCTGGAATTGGAATCTTTGTGAAGTGTATTTACGCAAGAAGAACTAACATTATACCTTTAAATAATAAATTAAAATAATCAATTGCAACAAATATTGGAGTAGAACATAAACGAATGTCTATTTAACCAACGGCCAACGCAATATATTTCTATAACAATGGAACAGACCTTCACCCCACACCGTGGGATGCTTTGATCAATTTTACGAGCATATATATTTATGACGTGTATAGTATGTATTTGTTAACATGAAAGAGTTTCTTGGAACCTTTCGGGGGCGTGTCCCCCGAACTATCACCGCCTGCACCCTTCCATCCGTCCATCCATCTGCGCTCGCGAGGGCCACTGTGGTGCGTGACGCGAGGCGGCAGCGGAGGCGGCGGCGGCGGCGCCCGCGTCTAGGAGCAGCGCAGGGCCCCTTTTGACCCCGGCGCGATGACCTCACGCGCGCGCGCGCGAGGTCAGCGGGACGCGGGTCCCCGGCGCGGGAAAGTAATGCAGTATACAGAATGCTTAAGGCGCAACACGTGTCTGGCGCTTGGGGTCGACCGGGTCGCATTCTTCTCTTGCGTGGAGGAGGCGGCGCGGAGCGGAGCGGAGGGAAAGAGTGAAGGAGGGGCCAGGCGAGAAAAAAACAACAACTGAAGAACTGGAAGTAGAATGGGAAGGGGAGTGGGGAAGGAAATAATAGGACTGGGGTGGTAGGAGGTCGATGCGAACCTGAGTGTGAGATGGAAGACGAGATGATGGCGGAGGACTTGTAATGGCAGAAGTCGAAGAATAAGACGTAGGGAATGACGTAATGAAAGTTGGAGTGTGGAAGAGGCAGAAAAGGGGAACGGAAAAAGTCGAAAATAGGCGGGGAGTGAGATATGTGAAGATGATAAAGACTGATACAAAAATTTACAGTAAAAAGTACAGAGTCAAAGTATTCATTAAAAAATGAAACGTCGTAGGCCTACATGGCAAGCTGTGGGAAGAGAGAAGAGGAAATAAGGAGCAGAGAGGGAGAGAGGGCGAATGAGGTGGGAGCCGATGATTGCGTTTGATGCCGGGGGCGCGGAGGTCGGTGTGGGAGCAAGGAGCCAGTGTCCTTCGGCGATCGGGGGGCGGGGCGGGAATTAACGTTCGTCTCGCTTGTCAGCGCGCCGCCCGTCAGGCGGCCGAGCGCCTCGAGTGGCGGGGAGCAGCGGGGCGGGCAGGGCGTCGGGGTGGCCACAGGGGTGACGGGAGCAACACGCAACGGCCACTTCTTGCCTCCGAGAATATAACAGAGAACCACTTCCTACCACGTTGCATTTCTTCGTACTCATTATCAATACGATATTAGCTTTACCGATAAATTCACGACCCGCCAAGTTGATTCGACTTGGAAATTTCACAACTCGACTGATATTTATCCCGAAGAGAATGGAAAGAAATAATAATGGATGGAAAACTCGATTTTAATATCAATGTTTTATAAGTATCTTCGTAAAATATATTCCAGAGCACGCCAGGTGATCCAGAAAATCGGTAAATCCTAGGAACAAAAGTCACTTGGATATAATCCGAGTCTTTTGGTAGATAGAAAGGTTATTAATTACTATTGACTCGTGTTTCATCACTCAATGACTTCGTGTGTACACGCGTATTTAGGGAAATCGAGAACTGACAGTTACACCCTTTTATCGCCAAATGTGTCGTTTCGCGGAAACGAAACCGGCAGTTGCAGAATCTAAAACTTCCGTAGAAATATGAAATATTACACCCTTAAATCACTATCATACACAGTAATGATCTTAGGCGGAAGTGACAGGGGTGAAACCAACAAATAATGTTTCTTTTATCTACTACTACTTTCTGGGCGGGCCTGTAAACTACTTGTGAAGTTCTGTTGTTTGTGGATAAAATCTTGTGATCAAAAACTTGTGTTCAACAAATGATAAACTGACAGCCAGATTAGGGACTAAGAAGCTGTCAAAAGAAGTGCTTAATGATGAAAAATTACTCTCCGCCAGAGAAAACGACGGAAGTCCAAAAATGGCCTGAAATATACTCCTGAGTACCAGAAATTTCAGAAATATTTCTGGAATGAAACTATGAATAATATTGGAAGGAACAAATATATTTAGGGAATATCAATACGAATCCATGAAGTAAATTTTACAATTCCTATACTGGGCTCACAAGTACTTCCATCACATGCCGTGGCAATGGTGGAATAAGAGGCTGCAGTAGAATGAACCTAGAATATCTATCGTTCAATTTCAAATTTGATTATTTCGCTACGACTTGTGCCCGAATGATCAGCGGTGTAGGGCAACGCTCCCACCTTTTTGCTTTGAAACGTTCCTAAATATAATTCGCATTAGAAGAAATACATTTAAAATAGAAAACTAAATTATTGTTAAAACTCACAAATGTTGCGGGTTTTTAGGGGGGGCGGGCGATGTGGAGGAAGGCGGATGAAGGAAGAGGACAGAACAGACAGATAACGAGAAAATATTAAATAGGAGAAGCGAAACGTCTTTGAGAATTTCTTAGCAGACCCATTCAATAAAAAGGAAAAGAAGTAAAAGAAACGGAAGATGACAGGAATAAAACTAAAACATGAACAAAAAAATCAATAACTAAGTGGTACGAGATGACTTTTACGAAGATATAGTTTCCTTATTTACGAGTTTACGTATCTAGTAATTAACTTTCATATTTGTGTAGCCTATTATGAATTAATAGAGGTTTGAGAACCGCTGGCGCCGCGGACACAAGTCCGTCACCGGACGCGGCCGAGACGTCAGCCCAGCGGGTTGGCGGCCTCACGCAGCTGCAGCCGCGATGGCGGCGGCGGCGGCGGCGGCGCGCGTATCGCGGCGAGGATCGGGTCGGAAACGCCGGGTCGCTCGCACGCGCGCGGCCGCGGGACCCGTGAGTCAAGCGCACGCGCGTGCGCGAGCTTTTAGAGCGCGTGAATCAGAACGCTCTCCGCTCAACGCGGCGTTTTCGCCTCCGCCGGGACAAGGGACGCTGTTGACGGCGACAGGGGCGGGGCGGGGGCGGGGCGGGGCGTAGCGTGGGGGCGCGCGGCCCACGGCTACCGTGCGCGCGACCTGAGCCCGGGCTGGACCGGGCCCGAGGCGGGCGAGATCGCGACGAAGCATCGCTGATTAACTGGTGTACCTCAAGGATGCCCGCTGAGCCCCGGTTTATACTTGGCCCCGGCCCCGAGAAGAGAAGGTCTGAGGGGCCCGATGGAGGCGAACGATAATAATTTGATATTGCAATTGAATCATTAAGTATTTTAATTTAATTGGCATCAACACATACTTTTTTTCTTAATATCAACCGAAATTATAAATCAAAATGTGAATTATTTTCATAATATAATTTTTATTATTAATTATTATTACTATTATTATTATTAATGATAGTTATTATTAATGATATAATAATTAGAAATGTTTGCTCTCGTGTAATATAAATTATTTTGCATCGTAAAACGAGCTATAGATTTGATATAATAGTTCTGTTGGCGAAATAACCAACCACCCCACTCCTCTTACACCTAGTTAACCGAGAGCTCGAGAAAACGAGCGAGTGGAGTGCGTTTGCATTCGCACCGGCGCGAGCGGCGTCCGGCGCGGCAGCCGTGTTCCACGAAGCGCGGACGCGGGCAGTCGCCGACGGCGGCGGCGGCAGCCAATGCCCCAACGTCGCCGGCGTCGCGACGCCCGACGTCGCCAGAAGCGTTGAGTGCCGTCGGGCGACGGCGGAGAAAGAGTTGGGAGCGTTAATTTTTACCTGGAAGAGGCCAACGCTCTAGGAACGGCAAGAAATGAGTTGGAGTTCCTATTTTTTTGACAGCAGCGAATTCGTTTTTGAGTATTTTCGCGACACATGCAGTTTCTTTGAATGGACTGATTCCGTTTTATTCATTCAGTTGAATTTGTGCAATTCTCAATATTCAGAAAATTTCCGTTAATAATTGTAAATCTCTTGGTTTAATTATATTAATACGTGTCTGAATTTAATTATCCTTTGTAAATATATTGTATATCCACCTTCTCCTAAACATAAATGATTATGAGTAATCACAGAAGTACATATATTCACCCGTTTATTTCATACGTTTCCCAAAAGACTTACTAAGTTCCTTTCCTGAAACGTACGGGGACGTAGCAATAAAACGAACGCGAAGTGAAAATTTTTGGTGAATAACAGCTGCCTTCGTTTAAGACTTACAAAGGAGCTTTTCTCTGCAACGTTGAGGTATTTTCATCTTCCGAAAATAGGTGTTTTGGACCCTGCAGCCTGAGTATGCCAATTTTAAAACTTTCACACATTAATAAAGCTTAACTCTTCTACAAAAAAGTGTTATTTAGTAAATGAAATCATCGAATTCCACGACCGCTTCTTCTCGTTTCTACGCGCTCAACGAAGAAACGAAAAAGGTGAACGATGTGACGCAATTCGCTTCCATTAAACTCCAGAATTCTGAATCCGGCAGCGAACTTTCTCGCAAATCTCAAGGCTTCCTTTCGGCGCAGTAGCGTAGCTAAAATGAGACGATTCCCCCTCACTTCAACAAGAAAGTTTATACTTCACAATGTACTATAAATATTTCACGAAAATTTTTATTATACATGATACAATTACTTCTAATAATAATAATAATAATAATAATAATAATAATAATAATAATAATAATAATAAGAGTGGTTATAAACATTTTGATGGCTAAAGGAATGTAATACCAAAGTAATGAAATTAACAATTACTAAAATTTATTTCTAGTCAAGGAGTTGAGCCCTCCATGTATCGAATGAATGGTTGTGAATATAATGTAATTTATAATGATGATGCGTGAATGTAAGGCGAAAAAAAAATCATACAGACAAGAAAACACTTCTCAGTATTAAGAGACCAGTTAGCCATGCCAAAGTGAGTGTATTTTTGACTGACCAATCGAATTAACCTGAAATTAAGTTAATTTTAGTTGGTTACACAGAAAAGCGCCCCCCCCCCCCGCCGCTTAAGCTGCAAGGCAGTGGCTCAATCCGCACCCGTTGCATATAATAAATTCCCACCTCCAGAGGGGTACAGTGAAGGGCACAATCCAAGAAGAAAGTCTGCGGCGAGAAATGGGAGCGCATGGACGGCAGCGGCGGCGGCGGCGGAGGCGGCGCCAAGGTAGTCCCGCGGTCGGTGAGTTACCGGAACCGGCGGCCGCCGCCGTGCGCTTCTGCGGAGGTGACTCACGACGTGAATCAATGCGGCCACACCGCCACCGTCGGCCGTCGTCACGAGTGCAGCGGCGTCGACACGGCCAGGGCGTCCACACAAAGAGATGAAGTGCGTGGGACGGCTTTTGTCTCCGAGATTTGCTAACTTCCAGTACGGGAACGTTTTCTTGAGGGTGGGAATCCCTACACCGTCTCTTGTACCACACAACGAGGAACATCGAAAAAAGAATAGCCACGCGCGTTCCCGGCAATATTTCACAATTCGTCCTTTCTAATGAAACATGTGCAAACATTGACAAACAAACCTCCGTCCCCCTAACCGTCCTTTCTAATGAAACATGTGCATGAAATATTGGCAAACAAACTTGAAACTTGATTTAATAGTTCCCCTAACGAAAAACTATCCCCTCTCCCTCATCACGGATTTACCAAAATGGCTGGAGCTGAAGGAAAACGCGCGCGCAAGGGACGGAGATTTGGGTGACGATGTCGAAAGAATAGGTGATGGAGTAGAAGCGACGGAATAATTTGATTCTCAGTTGCCCTTCTGCTTCACGAATGAAGATATTAAGCCTACGGGACGTTAATTTCCTGAAATATTTCATTATTTACCGGTAATGATTTTAACATATTACATCCCGTTAACGGCAAATATCTCCCGAAATATAAGGAATCGATAAATATTAATTGCTTAAGACTGATAGGTAAATAAGTTGCAAGTTCTTTGCGGGAAATGGAAACAAGACACGCTAGTTCGTGATAGTGTGAAAATAATTGATATTCAAATGATTGTTTCCAAAGTGAGATAAAAAATCCATTTGAAGGAGGTACGATTTTACGTTTATTGGAATTATTGAATTGTACTAATGGGCGAGTGGAGACAAATATACCGAGAGTAAACGCAATGAAATGGAAATAATGAAATAATTTGAGTCAAAATCGCTACGACACTTTTCTCTGGCAGCAAATTACGAACCGGCGACCAGATTATCTTCAGTAAGTAGGGACAAAAACTGAAATAGTTTGATGTTTTCTTTTTTCGGGTATCGTATCACTAAATTTACAATAAGAAATTTCGTCGGACGAAAGTGTACAAGGAAATCAAGGGAATACTTGATGAAGTGGAAATGTAAAAATTTCGCGCCTCAGTTCAGTAATTAGGACTTACGCTTCATAACTTTTTACGTACCGAACATTGGGAGTATACTCACTGGGAGAATAGAAACATATTAATAATCGTATGTTAAGTTTTGTATTTCATTCATTAAATGTTTAATTTCGTTGGGAGGTAATAGAAAGAAGACATCAGACGCAGAAAGGATTATTCTCGGAAATCTTGTGAATATCAGTAACTTAAAACCAATTTTTTTTGTATTCAATATCCTTATAGCAATAAAGGCAGCGCAAATGGTAACGGAAATGCTACTGGTGGTAATTATTTTAATACTCTAACGGATCACGAAGTAAACCTAAATGAAACTCAGGAAACTGAATCAAACTTCAAATGTTCACGCTGAAGTGATGGGGTGTATTTCAAAAGATTCCCAGAACCCGGATTTAAGACCATTTCTTTCAACATCTTACTTCCAGTGAAAATATGGATGGAAACCTTAATAAAGCGTGTTTTTGATGCTGCTTGGCGAAGACAAACATTTGGCAGTACATATTTTCCATCAGCTCGCTTAGCCTCCAAACGCATTACGGAGACTTTTCTTTGTTCGCGGGAACAACGAAGATGAGTACAGCAAACCAATTAATAATCGAAAATTAGCTTAGCCAATATTGTTTTTTCTACATTTCCCTTTTGTGAGTTTATAAAGGTAACAGAAGTAAAAATTATTTTCAGAGGAATGATTAACAATACATAACTGACGTCGAAAGAATTGTTCACTTCAGATACTTTTAGTATCTGAAGTGAAGCGGACTGATGAATTCTCTCAGGGAAACGACAGTTTTCAGTGTGTTCTCGAAGGCAGAAAAATCTATCGCAAACGGTCCTCTTTGCAGCAAGCGGCTGCATTTTTGCTGCGCGTTTCTAGTGACGCCAGGCGCGGTTTCCCGGTGAGCCGCGCAGGTGCGCAGGCGGCGTTGGCAGCGGCGCAGCGGCAGACGCGCGCAGGTGCGCTTGGGAAACGCCGGCGCGGTCGCGGGTGGCGACACAAAGGGCCGGAGAGGCGCGCGTGGATTGCGGCCCGCGTGAGGCAACCGACGCCATTGCCCGCGCGCAAAGCTTTTTGGCAGCGCTCGCCGCGGGAATTACTCTCATTCACGGGGAAGTCACGGCAGCGCGTGAGTCGACTTGAAACGTTCAATGGAAATCGTTTCATTCTTTGTGTGATTTTTTTTGTTGTTTCTAAGCTATTCTTAACGACATTGCAAGGTAAGTGGATTTTGTGACGTTTGGTTTAAAATTTGGCAGAAATGGTTTGGAAAGGAATTACAAAGCAAAACAAATGTCTTGTACATGATCAGTTTTGCCTGAATATTGTAATCTGATAATTTAATGTAGATAACCAGAAGGAGAAGGATTCATTCAAATTGAATCTGCATTTTAAGGACGTTTTATGCATTCAAATTAATTTATTATTCATTACACTCTCGAAAGCATTTTTTACTGGAACTTATAAATATTTCTGTTTATAGAAATGTAATTGGGGTACTACCACAAATATTATTTAACAAAAAATACCAAATTATGATGTTGTGAGTACAGATGTTATAAATAACATTGTTTTGATTAAAAATCCTGAAAGATGAATTGGGCAAGTAATTTCGAGAACGTCACATGTTCTGAACCTTTCAATCTTTCTTTAAACTTCAATTAATAATAAATACGCGCATTATGTGTAATAAATAATAATGAAATAAAAAAATCAGCGAACAAAAAAAGCATACAAAAAAGACATGAAGAGAAGAACACATGGTCCCACCTGTGGCAAATTCCCCAGCACATACGCCGCGAAATATCTCCCCAACAAAACCTCAGTGCCCTTTCGACCAGACGCTGATGTACTCGGTAAAAACGGTATATTCACAACATGTCCGTGATTTTTTCGGCGCCGAAAGTCATTAATTTGCAAGTCGATACGCGTCACCAAACGCGCGACGCACGGCCGGGACAGGCACGCAGCATCGGGCCGGCGCCCGGCCACCACGGAGTTCCAAACGAGCCGCCGCGCCGCGCTGCCGTCGCCGCGAGCAGCAGCGCAACGGGCGGAGGGCGCGCGAACTACGTGCACGAGCGGATCATCCCCGTCACTTTCCCCAGGTGGAAATAAAATCAATTCATACGGCGACGCGCGTCTTACGTCAGCGGAACGGAACGTCACGACATTTTCTCACTACCTGCTAGACATTTCACCACCTGAGGAAATGTCAAAAATGTGTTTGATATGTAATTATGTCCATAAAGAAAGAGTTACGTATTAGCTCGTAAAGTAAACATATTAATGAGAGGATGACAGGCGCAGTACGGTGCCAACCGCATCCGTGAGAGTCGGCAGACAATCGCCGCGCGCGGCGTTTCCACACACGCGCGGGCGCGCGAGCACCTGCGTGACGTCACCGGGCGGGGCGTACCTGCGGCGCGCGCTCGCGCCCGGCGATTGGTCGGCGTGCGCGTGCAGGTGAGCGCGCATTGGCTCGAGGTGGGTCAGGGGCGCACGTGCGCCTCCGCCCTACCCTGCCCTGCTACACCTGCTCGGCAGGTGGCGGCGCCGCGCGGCTGGAAGCCGCAGCTCCGAGCCGCGGACCGCCTCCTCCGCGGGAGTCGACCGGGGTCGCGGGCCGTCTCCCGCCCGCTGCTGCTGCTGTGTCGGCGATTGCCCGTCCGGCCACCTGACTCTTTGCGTCACCTTCCGCGAAGCGGCGAACGATAGACAGCGACCACCTTTCGACGCGCAGCCGCGTGTGCCCGGGTGACGATGCGCGCGTGCCGTCACGCGAAACCTTTGAGCCCCCGATGTCGACAAGACGCAAGCAGGCGACACGCAGTACTGACCCTCGTAATACACATCAACACACGATCTATGAACTCTGCCCTACGCGGAGATACAACAAACACACCACGCTTATCTCTCAAAAACAACCATCCCCGGCCCACCTCAATCCACGTCACAGGTGTCATCATCTCCCCCCTTCAATTCCAACCCGGTTAACGGGGCGTCCTCTGCATGGTGATTGCTAGCGTGAAAGCAACATGGGTGCAATTAACAGAAGCCATAAAGGCCGGCATCTTTTGAAGACCTCCTCTGAGATGAACAGTGGATGAGTCATTCCAGCGGGCAGACTCACGCACACACGCACAACGCATCACCCTCTCTCCATCTCCCGTGCGTTAGGCAGAAGGGACAACGCTCATCTACACCACGATACCGAAAACAAACGTACGCATTGTGTGTGCGAGAGAAAGAAAGAAATAACAAAAAATTGAGCAATAAAAGGAAAACGAGAACCCTCCGTTTTATAAGGTTTAATAAAGAAAGGCATCCTTTTTAATGAAGGTTAGGACTTTCCGAGGGTGACCTCAGAGGTTAGTTAACCCCTCCCAGTTTCCCCTGAGACCGTCGGCGGTTGCCCACAAAAAAATGCGTTGAGATATTAGGCGGTCAGATAAGACGCGGAGATACATTCACGCGGCTCGGACCCACATGCCGTCACAGCCAGGGCTGACGCGGACGGCGCGCCCGCGGGAACGAAACGCCGAGATCCCGGGATCGTTTCCCGGCAGGCCCCGGTCCAAACACCGACACGACACCCGGCGCGGCAAGTTCGCAGGCTCGGGATCGGAAATGCATTACAATATTCTTAAGGCACAAAACAAAACAAACGGTAACACCCACATACTCGAATTTTTTTGTCACATTTCAAACTTGACTGCCGCTCAATCGATTATCACGGATTTGTTTATACATCTTGTTTGGATGAGTCATTTGTTTATTGAATAAATATTTGACATTTCTCTTGAGCATTCGTAAATTAAACTGATAAGATATTTCAGTATTTTGAAGTCACTAATTAGCTTATATACGTAACATTCAATAAATATTTTATATCATTACAAGTAAAGGCTACGATGATGGTTGTACATAATAATAAAATTCCTGCACGTATTCTACGGCCAATACTTGGATAATATTTTCCAAAAAAATTTGGGGGAGATGTAAATAATTAAAACTCAACTGGTAACTGTCATTTCTAAACCCAAAATTAATTTACTACAAATAAAAATCACTGAGCGATCGGTCGAGACGACGTATCACGTAAACACATGTGAATCTTCACACAAAAACGTTCAAATGCACCTGCAGCGAAAGGCTCGAGCCGCGCGCAATGAACTTCGCCACAAGACGCACATCCGCACCTGCCCGCGCACCTGCGTCGGCGAACGCGCTTGCGTCACGGGCGAGTGCGTAATCGGTGCAAGGCGCATCGGGGTTACACACACCTGCCCCTCGTTTGGCGAACACAAGTCGACACTCGCGAACACAAGTCGACGCGGAACATACCCGTGCGGAACGCAATGGACCAACGGGGTCACGCTGGCGGCGTGCGAAATGTGATAGACACACCGAGTCGATAACACATTTCGACATGCATTCGCGGAATTGTTTTCGAGCGGGTGTCTACGATTGTATCGCACGTCACATTATTTACTGAAGAAAATATTCGAAGTCGTACGGGCTATCGGGACTTTTTATGTCAAGTATAAACAAGTACGGGGATGCGAAATATTTATTGAATAACATCGTCGTGGTCGCGACGTGTTGCAATAGCTGCGCGGGCGTCTACATCAAGTTCACCAGGCCATCCACCGGCGGCCGGCTTGCTGCCTCGGGCGGAATCTGCTCACACAGCACGCGTGCACACCGGTGTGTACGAAACACGCCTCACCTCCACCTGCGCGACACACCCGACCTCGCCAAACGCACGCACGACCCAAACAACAACAACAAACATCAGCATGCCCGCCTACGCCTACACACACACACAGATCCACACCTAGCGCGTAGGTGGGTCCGGCGACCAGGTAGCCGCCGGCTTCCGTACTTACGTCCTACGTCGGCGAAAGCGTACATGGGGAAAGCAGAACAACAACAACAAACCAACAACATCAACAGGATCGCATCCCGGCTGCCAACTCACACTGACAGGTGCTCCATACGTTGGCGAGGCTCCACAGCCTGTACGAGTAGCTATCGTAACAGCCAAACATGCTCCCGGCCCTCGCCACCATGGCCTACTGGCGGGCCGGCCAGACCGGGGGCTCCGCGAGCGTGGCTGTCCCCCCCACTCCGCGGCCGCGGCGGCGGGGTCGCGGGTGGGGGGTGGCGGCGGCGGCGGCCGCGGGGTGCGCGCGCACCGCCCGCGCGAGCGCGCCCGAACCCGACCGGAGTTACACGAGCGCCCCCCGCCGCTCGCGAGCCGGCCCCGAGCAGTGCCGCGCCGCGCGGCGGACACTCAAAAACTATTACACACAACACTTCCATAGGCGAAGCGGCGCGCGCCGGGCCTCCCGACGCGCCCCCGCGGCGCCGGCGAAGCTGAGGCAGGCCCGGCCCGCCGCCCACACCTGCCGCCGCGGAGGGATGAGTGAAGAGAGGAGGTCCGGGGGGCACCTGTCGCCCGCGGTGGCTCCGTACGGAATCTTATCCTCCGATTTAAATCAGGAGGAAAGTGTCGCCTGTGAGACCCGGTGGCATTTCGGTAGGCAACACCCGTCATTGATCTGATAAGAAACACTGTTTCTTACAAGTATTAATCGCATATTTGTTTTTTTCTATAAGAAAACTTTCATTTATCGGAACATCAATTAACAAAAATTCATTCGTCGTATGTATTCACTAAGTTGTGGTAGATAAAACAATTCTGTTCTCTGCCGTTTTATGTTAAAAATTATATGTATACATACTAAATTATTAATATACCTTAAATGCACATTTTAACAATTTTTTCTCTCTTCAAGATGTTTATACAATAATCTAATATTTGGCGTCCTATTTCTGTCATGCAAGAATTGATCATGCTAAACATACTGAATACTCATACTTTCCCTTTATGTTGCTACATCCCTCTGTAACAGAGCTCACGCGAAGCAAATAATAAATATACACACCCGTTGCAATCCTCACTGCATTTCAGTCCCATAAACCGAATCGGAATTAAGTCCAAATACTTCGGTCCCAGAATATCCAATTTTCAGAAAAATCTTTTCTCAAAATATATCTCAAAGAGAAAGAACATCCACTGTAAGAGCTACAATCGTATCTGGTTAAACACGTTCATACCAATTACAGCGAATCATGTAAATGTTTCCGTATCCACCAAATATCAACTATGGTACAACAAGTGAATTGTTTGCAGATGGTGTTTTGTAGGTAAAAAGAGATGACAAAAATAGGTTTACATTTTTTCTGAATTATACTTCTCGTTATACAAATTGACAACACGAAAAATTAATATTTATTCGAGCAACAAGAACACACGAGTACTCGTACAAATCTAAATTTCTGGACAATAAATTGGCTCTATTACTATCTGCTAGTAATTATTTTCAAGACTTTAAATCACATCTGAAACGTTTTCAGTTTCATATCATGAGAAAACATATCAGTGAGAAAATACGTTCTCCAATCTACTTTCCGCATGACTAGTTTGTGTGCGACGTGAAAATTGAACACGGGCTATAAACTCGACATTGTTGTATCTAGCTTGTTAGTAGGCCTTTCGCGGTGATTGATAGTGGCCATTTACTATTTCACAATGCGCAGACTAAGTGAATTAACGCGGCGTTTGAACTGCGAGTGAATGCGACCAGAAACAAGAAGCAGACAAAAGCTTGAAGTGATCGTCTTGACGTTCAGTTCATAAATCCACTTATGTGAATAGGCAAGCATATCATGGAATGTTGAAAGTTCGTGCTCAATGAAGTGCTTGATAAATGTTATTTTCGTTTGTAAATTTCATACTGAAATTCACAAATAAACTGCAAACTGACGACCAATCTTTGAACCAATGTAATCTCTCAGAGGTTTAGTTGGAATAATTTAATTAAAAGTACGAAAATGCTCTGTTTCCTTTCATTCTTCTATTGTACAATCAAACATTATAAAAGATATAGAATCTTTTGCTACCCTTTTTATGATGTAAGTAGTTGTGTTAAAGCATTATTTTATTTACAAAAATGAACATAGAGGATTGCCATATAATAGCCATTCTTAGATTCTTTCTCTAAAAATTTGAGAAGTGGATCATCACACAATCTATTTTATATCTATTATATATATATTTATTAAAATCAAATATAATCAAATTAATGACTGTAACGTTCATAGTAAAACAGTGATATTATCATTGTATTTTTAGTTTTGGAGCAGATTTCCGAAAGCACATATATTTACGTACAAAACTTTCCGGCAGACATCTTGATGAACGAAATCGCAAGTGCTAAAATACACAACAAATCGGAAACATTACATATGTCCTTTGTTTTCGGGTTCGCAAACCGTTTCAGTACACAAGCACTGATGTGGATCGCGTTCAATCCATATTCATAGCTGTACACCAATAACCACAGCGAGCGGTTCCGGCCAGCGACGCGTTGACGAACACATGTGCGCAATTCAACAAAAGGGGACATTCTCCGTTTTCCCGATTCCCCCCCCCCCCCCCTGCCGCACTTCGTCCGTGCACGGCCTTCGGCGCCAATCAGCTTTCAAGTACTTCCCCGATCTCCAGCTTCGGCCCGGAAGAGAGCAAGGGGGTAGGGCGTGGGGAGAGGGGGGAGGGGGGAGGGGGGAGCGAACATTTATCGAGGACGGGCTCCACGCGTGAGTCACGCGTGCGGAGGACCCGCGGGGTCCCGGACACGACGCACGTGTATGCCCCCCCCCCCCCAAGAAACGCCCCGGCCCGGGTCCATAGGCTCACACACACACACACACACACACACGCGGACGCGGGAACGGGCGCTAAAAATAGCGAACGGGAAGTCGGGAGCATGCCGGCGCGTTTGCTTCCTCCGAAATGGCGCGGCCAGTCCGGGCCACCCGGGATCACACGCGCTCACACGCCCGCCCGCCCGCCCGCGCGCGAGCGAGCGCAGAGTGTGTGTGATCTAAGGCTGTGGCGGCGCGGAGATAGCGGACCTACGGGGAAGTGGGAGATGGCCGGGGCTCGGGAGAAGGGGGGCGTGCGGTTTGGAGGGCACGGCAGCCGAGATTGTGAGGTGGTGGGGAGAGAAAAAAATAACGATTAGGGGCGGGGAGTGGAGTATGTCATCGGCTCATTGAATTGAATTGAATTGAATTGGTGCCTTATTTTACGTGGCGAGACTCGGGCCATCAGGCCCGCTCTTCCGTCTGACCACGCAAATTTCGCTACGCTCCTTTCATCTAGCAGAGAAAGAAGGTATTTCTTGGGCGAGAAACAGGCGATTTTGAATTTAGCTCAGAGGCGTCATTTAGGCTTGAGGATCTTTTACATGCAAGTAAATCTACGAACATGGGACAACCGGCTTTACTTCCCCTCCGAAGGAAGGCGTACGAAGGATTTTTTCGCCCTTAAAAATCCACAATTGTGCTCTCGAGAAGACAGCCATTGTCTTTACACTTCTGTACCAAGTGCTTTTTCCTTGTGTTGTATGTTCAATCTTATGCAGGAACAGTTGATCAAAAACAATTGAGTAACCAACTTATGACATATCTTGTATGCCTTACAAGCCGATAATTGAGTTCTTGGCAACTTCATTTTCTTTTGCGTTCGTTTTATTTAAGGATTCTTATATCGCGTTGCTAGTTTTCAGTTTTGGCAGTCAGCAATGAAGGATAACGGATGAACTCGCTGCGACATGACCACTTAATATAATAGTGTCAACAGAAATTTTCAACAGGAACTAAGGAAATCCAACTGTCTAGGGGACTATCGCCAATTTTGCAATATTGCCATTGTTTAGTGCGTAGGATACGAAACTTTCGCGTTCAGGCGACTTAAGAGTTTTTATGCCAATTCAGATGTTTTCTCACAAGAAAAGTGCTGAATATCAGCATCACAGTGCCAATGAGCAATACATGCCAGGCCTTTGTTCGTTAGCTAACGTCATCACAGCCACAAGGTAATGGTGAATTGTGGATGAAATCATGAATCATGAATGACAATGGAAATGCAGCCACGGAAACAACGTGACATCGTTAAAATGTCGTGACCTCATTCCGACGATCAAAGCCCTGATGATGTGGCGTTAGCTAGAGAAATTCGATGAACAGGGAATCAAACTGCGAAAAACGTTCACGAATCACCTCCCCCAACCCGCGATTACACCACTCTCGCCCGACAAAACCAGTAAGTACACCGAAGCAATCCAGCTGCCGACGATTCAAAAGAAAGTACAGACCACACCGCTCGAGTGTCAATACAGCACAAAGCCCCCAACGAGTTAGTCGGCGGCGGCGGCGGAGGAGGAGGAGAAGGGCACAAAAGAGGTGATTGTTCCCCCGGAATGGCATTTCGCCCGGGGCGACTCGCCCGTTCACCCGTCCACCTGGCCACCAGCATCGCACTCATTTGCTCCCCTGCCCTGCGCGACCCCTCCGACACGCCACCGGCGCGTGCGGGGGACGACGGACTGATCACGGGAAGGGTACACGCCCGCGGGCACGCGCCGAGAGGCAGGCAGGCAGGCAGGCAGGCGGGCGGTCGCTATGCGGGTTCGCTAATCACGTCCAATCTGAGACTCTTTTTTACGGTGGTTGGCCCCCGTGGAGGCATCTGCCTACGTGTCGACATCGCTACAATTTGTGCACTGCTCACAATCGCAAAGTAGACACTAATTTTTAGCTGCACTTCCTTGAGCTAATTGCACATCAAAGCCAAAATTTAAGGTAATAATAAAATAATTCGCCTTCTTTATACAGAGAATAGTGAAAGGGAGTTTTAATTAATTATTAATAAGGAGTGTTAAAATCATCGAAGGAGAAGCATATGTCTTTATCACCTTCCTTTCGCTGGCAACAAACCAGAGAGGTGATTAGTTGTTGCCCATCGAAGGTTGATAGGGATAATTATGATGGATAAATGTCGTTGACATTTGAATGATCATTGGCAGAACGATGCGTAAGACAGGAATATTGGCCAACTCTAAGAATCTCAAGGTGAAGAAACAGCATGCAATCTTTATACGCCATATTCGAAACGACAGTCTCCGGATCTGAATTCTTGGATGATGCCCTAAATCACGGAGCCGTTCATGGAAACCTGATGGTTAATTTTGTTTCGTAGAAACGTAATAAGTAAGTCTAAAATGAGATTTAAGGAAATGATTACTTTTATACGTGTATATTGAATAGTATATGTTCTTTAAGTGCCTTAACGATACTCGTGGAGAAGGGGAAATGGCGTTAATTGCTTTCCTTACGACTTTCGAATTCGAATCCCAGTCAATCGTAAGGAATTTGTGATGGAGAAAGTGTTTTCGTATTATTAATGTCCCTCTGACTCAAAACACCTATCAATCATAAATTTCGTTTTCCCGTGATATCGAGCTGAGCACCAACCCCAATTGGAGCTAGAAAGTTGTGATTTGAGATGTCATTAGAGATACATTGCATAAAAAAATAAGTTAGTTCCCTCCAAAATGTTATTTTCGTGTTTATCGTGCGAATATTATTAATTTTGAGAATATTAAGAAAAAGCCCGTTATTATCAGAGCCACAGAATCAGGAAACCCTTTAGGTACCGGCATCAAATGCAACTGTCCGTTTGCTCTGAATTCATTCGTGTGAACATTGATAAGATTTGGGACTGTAAATCAATTATTTATTCAAAAGCCAACAATTCACGCAATGTATTCCGAATGCCGTGTATTAGGAGGATGAACGAAAAAACAAAGTCACGTCAATTATTGCAGGAAAAATTTGCCAACAAGCCTATATCATGTATTTTTAATTTTTTGTCTCAATAAGGCATATTTGACAACCACAAATTGGGATCAGTTGTATCTAAATAAATGTTCAATTAATCAATGTTCACATTATCTAAGATTTAGATCATAGGTTACGCGCATGTGGCGAATCTCATTCGTATGCCTCCGGCCCCAAAGCAAGAACCCACACCACGGATCATCGGCAAATGACCCGTCACCCCATTCAGCCAAATATCACCTTGTACATGCACGAAAAATACGGAAGGTGGGAGAACCATAACCGAAAAAAGATTTTGCAAAAAAATATAACTTTTTTTTCAGTCTTATACGACCGAGGTCCATCCGACGAACACAAACTGGAACCCAACGTATCCAAAGATATTATTTCGTACGGATCGAAATTCACATTACCAAGACATTTATTCGATCACTCCCACCATCAACTACCGCACCCGACACGAATCCGCATTCACGTGTCCCCGACCGCAAAGCAAGACCCCACACCGGGGGCCACCGGCCACCGCCAGCCCCTGGCGCCGGCGGCCGTCACCCTGCGCAGCCGTCCGCCCCCGGTCTGTCCGTCCATCCGTCCGTCCGCCCGTCCGTCCGTCCGTCGGACCTGCCGTGCGGCCATCGGGTCGTCCGTCGCCCGGGCGGCCGGCCGGCGTCGGGGCGCGCGCGTGTCGCGACCCGTCAAGCGCGTCGGGGCGGCAAAGCTGGCGCCGCCCCCGCCCCCGGGGGTGGATCCCCGCCGCCGCCCCCGCCTCCGCCGCCGTCGGCGATCGCGCGAGGCCATGTTAACACGCGGCGTGCCTAATTATGGCCCATACATCAGCGCCGCGCTGCCCGCATAGCGCGGATTCCCAGCGCGAGCCCCCCGCGCGACAAAAGATAAATAGGAGACGCGCCCGCGGCCGCGGAGCGAGGTGGCGGGGGAGAAAGGGGGCGGGGCGTTTCCGCGGTGGAGTAACTCTCGCGATTCCGAACGTTCTGATGATTATAAGTTTTTTTTTCTTTGTTCCCTCCACAGTAACCCTGTGATGGGAAATTTATTTCCTTTAAATTATTAACAATAAACTGCAGCCTTGCGGCTTAAGCAGCTAGAGGACGGGCATTTTCTTACAGCTACGTTTTACATACTAGTCCTTAAGTTAACTTACTTGCATTACTAACTTACACTAAGATAGGTTTTGTTAATACTATAATTCTACAGAGTTTGTTAATTTACGGGCGAGATATTTTTTAAAATTATTTTTTATGATTATGAGTTGTGATTACGGAAAATACGACGAAGATTTGTAAAGCACGTTCTTTAGGTGGTGTTGTTTTCTTTGAAGTATGGAGTATGGTCACCGAAGTGAAGATCAAACAAGCCCATTCTATGTTTTATAGGAAACAAGGATTTGTTTCATAACGAGCCAAAACAAGGTAGCGAAACTGAAAAAGTGGACCCAAAAAATAAATACATCGGGTAGATAAGGAACGTGATGAGATGGTTCGATATAAAGTGGGATGGGTAATGTAAAGCAAGAAATAATATTCCGAGATTTGAAGGGTAAAAATCATTATTTACAAAATTACGATTTGGTACATTAGTGTATTAAAATATAGATGAAATAATTAGGCATAAAAATGAGAATGGGTATTGAATAGAACTGCGGGTGTTGCATTTTACTCCATAAGCGAGAGAGAAAAGGGCATTTAGCAAGTTGGTACGCAATATGAAGGAGACACACTAATGCACTGGCAATTATAGGATGAAACAGAAGAGATGTAAGAGATGATTCTAATAATTTGAGTAAAAACACCTATACATAAAAGTGTGAACATAACTTGAATTTAACCAATTCGAATTCTCATAAGTACGATGATTGGTAATTTCAGGATTTCGTCTTCACAATTCGTCATACAAATAAGAAAAAAAGCTTCAATGCAAACGTCGTATTCGAGAAATATCGCAGAGTCACGGCCGCGGGGCCGGCAGCATACTGGGCACACAGCGGGAGTGCGGTGGGGAAAGCGCGGTGGGGTGGGGGGGGCGACGCGACCGTGGCGCGGACTCCAGCGAGGTCGGCGATGGCGTTTTATCGGCGCAGATTTAGTGCTCGAAACGTGTTCATTAAAGATTCGCACAATGCGCGCTCGCCAGCCAGCCAGCCAGCCAGTCACTAGCTCGCCACCTCGTGCGGGCACTGGCGGAATCCCCGCCCCACCCCGCCACCGCGTGCCGCTCGCCCACCCTCCCTCATCCTCGCTCCGCCCAGCTCCCGTCCCGCCGCCTGCCGTCTCCTCGACGCCTTCCACGGCCCCCGCGGTTCGCCCCGCCCCATTTCCGCACCGTCTGATCTACACCTCGCATGTCCCTCTTCCATCTGCCACGCCCCTCCCCGTTCTTGTTCAGTCTGCTCTCCGTCTCACTCCCCAACTCATTCCTTTTCTTACGTCGTTTTCTCTCCGCCTCCCACATCTCTCCTTGCTTTACTGCACCTCCATTCCTAGCCGCCGCTGCAGCTCCCCGCCCGTGCCGCCATGCTTCCCCTTCGCTTAGACATCCGCGTCCATTCCCATCCATTCCATCTCCCTCCAGTCTCTTTATCCTCCTCTGCACTACTCTCCATTATCTCTCGTCCCGTCACCTCCCCGTCCGTCACGTCCCCGTCTGTCATCTCTGTGTCTTCTCTCATCACCTTTCCCTCCTGCCCCATCCCTGCCCGTTAGTCTATCACACTCCCACACGCCACGTGCACATTCGTTCTCTCCCTGTGCCTGTTCAACCGTCGCCTCCCGATCCTCAGGCTGTCTCTCCTCAGCACTCACCGGGTCTCTTCCCACCGGCGCACACCGTTCCTCCCACTCGCCCTGCCGCCGCCTCTCGCCCCTCGCCGCCCGCCGCGTCCACGCCGCCCGCCGCGTCCACCCCGCCCCGCCCTGCCCCGCCCCGCCCCGCCCCGCCCTTGCCTTGCCCCGCCCCGCCCCGCCCTGCCTCGCCTCGCCCCGCCTCGCCCCGCCTCGCCCCGCCTCGCCCCGCCTCGCCCCGCCTCGCCCCGCCTCGCCCCGCCTCGCCTCGCCCCGCCTCGCCCCGCCTCGCCCCGCCTCGCCCCGCCTCGCCCCGCCTCGCCCCGCCTCGCCCCGCCTCGCCCCGCCTCGCCCCGCCTCGCCCCGCCTCGCCCCGCCTCGCCCCGCCTCGCCCCGCCTCGCCCCGCCTCGCCCCGCCTCGCCCCGCCTCGCCCCGCCTCGCCCCGCCTCGCCCCGCCCCGCCTCGCCCCGCCTCGCCCCGCCTCGCCCCGCCTCGCCCCGCCTCGCCCCGCCCGCCTCGCCCGCCATGCCCGCCGCGCCCACCGCGCTGCGCGTCCGTCGCTTCATAAACGCCGACGATTTATGGAGAGCGGTTCGGATTCCTTCGCCGCCGTTCGGATTTGTGGGGCCGGCGAAATTGTTGTGTTCATTTGGGCCTCGCGAGCGCGTTCGCTCGCTCGCTCGCGCGCGCGCAGCGCCGACGGCGGGGGCCGGGTGGGGCAGAGGCAGCCATAGCGCGCCCGATCGCCTGAGTAATTGCGTGGAATTATGCCGGCGGCGGCCTCGAGCCCCCGCGCCGGTCACGCGCTCTTCGTCGACTGCGGACGCGGGATGAACTCGCCGTGGAAGGTGGCGCGAGGGGAGGATGAATGCGCAACTAGATGTTCTCGCAAAGAATGAGAAATTCTTTCTCGAAATTTCACATTAGATCGTTAAGGTACTGAAGAGAAAGGAATTGGAGCAGGATTGAAATTGCTTTTAGTGTAGGGTAAGGTAGATTGTTGATTCATTGAAGTTTCCCAGCATGTCAATTGCTGTGACCATCAGTCCCGTTAGTGCAGCGAATATTTTTATCCCACGATGGGGTAATGAAGATGGGGTTCAGAAAGTATACACAACTGTGTGCGAAGTGTACTACTTTTGGCAGAAAATTTCGCACTGCAAAATATCTCTCCGTAGGTTTAATAAATAGTTAATATAATAAAGAGCTAATGACCTAAAATATTCTGAAATCGTCTACATTTGAAGTAATGATGCACATTGTCCACGAGAATAATGAACAACATAATATATTAACAGTTTCCTATGGCAAGAAATATCGGTAATACAAATGTAAATATTGCCTTTAAACATCCAGGAATATTTTTCTATTCGTAAAAAAGTATACGATGAGAAGAACTGTACCCAACATATCCGTAGACTCTCGAAAACATCTTCATTCCTCGCGTGCTTTAAGTATTCCAACGCACTGTTGGTTCGGTATCAATTTGGTGTCTACTGCACAGAATAAGCTGTTATGGAGTACAGCGTTGCTGGCATAGCAGTGGTCGGGAGGGCCAATTGTGGGTCCACATGATGAAAATAGAATTTTCCGGACATAACTGACACATTGTTGCGTCTAGCTCGTTAGTAGGACTATCGTTGTAATTGATAGCGGTCATTTAGCGTTAGGGAGTGTTCAGTGTAACTGAATTAGCACGCCGCTTCAATTGAGGATGAATTAGAGCAGAAACAAGACTACGACCGAAAACATAAAGCGAGAGAACGGGGGAAGATTTAGCACCTCTGATCCGAAACCAGGCGAGGGTATGTTTCAATGTTACGTGCGTATGGCGCACGTGTACGCAATTAGATTTTCAATAACTAGCTATTATCATTTAAGAAAATATAGGCTGCGTAAAAATATAAATATAAAAAAAATAAATACATTTTAATGTTATTTCACGAGCGGCAATTATCTAAACAGGCTTGAATTTTTTAAATATCGCATCTTAATATACTTTTACAATAGTACATACATTCTATCCAGATGTCGCTGCTTTTTACGTTAGAAGTAAACGTTTTCGAAAAAGAGTTCGCGATATTATTAAAATACAATAACGAAACAATAAACACATTTGTGGGAAAGGGCTTGAGTTATGAATGAAAATACTGTTGCGACAGGTTTCTTAGTTTTAAAACCTGTTTCAAAAGCCCTTCATTTCCCAACCCTTGGCAACCCTTGACAGAAAGTGCTGCAACATGAATTAGGCCACGTCATCGCAAAGAAAGGCCGAGCGGAACCTCCGATGAGCGGCGCCACAAAAGTAACCCGGTGGAAAACAGCGCTCACAATGAGCCCCCATTAGATAAGAGGAGCACACACGAACGCATCGGGCAACGGGCGTTTCAAGAGGTAGTCCGGCGGCGGCAGACGCGCGAGATGTGGGCACTTAGGCCGCGAGGGGCAGCGCGCGGTGGGCAGGCGGCGGCGTGGGGCCCCCGGGGGCCTGGCGGGTGCCCGTGCCCCATCTCGAGGGCGAGAGCCTCGTCCGCCGCCGCCGCCGCCACATGTCGCGATGTGGGCGGCCGCGCAGGCCGAGGTGCCTCGGGGCGCTGCGGACAATTGCCGGTCGCGCCGCGCCAGATGTGCGCCCGCGCGGGTGAGGGCGCGGCCAAGGTGGCCGGGAGGTGGGGAAGGGGAGGGGCCACACCCCGAACGATGGTCGAGGTGGAGGGGGCGGCGGTGAAGGTGGAGGCCGTGGAGGTGGCGGCGAAGATGGGACGTGGATGCGGTGATGGTAGAGGGGTGGAGGCGGAGGCGGTGGCGGTGGAGGTAGCGGTGGCGGTGGCGGTGGCGGATGCGAAGGCGAAGGCGAAGGCGGTGGCGGTGGCGGAGGCGGAGGCGGAGGCGGAGGCGGAGGCGGAGGCGATGGCGATGGCGGTGGCGGTGGCGGTGGCGGTGGCGGTGGCGGTGGCGGTGGCGGTGGCGGTGCTGTAGTGGTTGTGATGGGGGTTGTGATGGTGATAATTGTGGTGATGGTGATGGTGGTTGTGGTAACGGTACAGGTGCTTACAAAACAGTGGTTTTAGCATTGGTAATACAGTGATGGTAGAACTATGAGTGGTGGTGGCGGCGGTGGCAACAGTACCAGAGGTATTTTTAGTTGATATAGAATCGTTTGAAGTCACAAGATGATGAGGTAGACCCGCCGTTGGCGGAAATACCCTCGGGGTAAATGACGTCACACCCCTTCCCACCACGCCTCTTAACGTGCCTGAAACTCCCCCCACCCACACATACTCAGGCGTTACGTCTGTACCGAAGTGAACAGAGGAAATATACTGAGAAGGCGCAGTGAAAGTTAATGTGTTGAATTAACGATATGTACATAATGGGTGATGACAAGGATGAACCGTGCGACTTGCAGCCACTCCAAATGTGGCACAACCACGACTTCTGTTTACATTTTACTATCTTGGCTAAACACCTCACATTTCTGGACGGAATAACCGGCACTCCCAACGCGGAAGAAATGGACTTTATTCTCCGCGACAGTTTGGACACCACGGTTTTGTTCTGTTAGTTCGTATTCTTTCGCCAACAAAAGGAAAACCTTGTCATTCAGTCAAAGCTCTGAGCTTTTCGGGGTCACCATTCACAATATATTTTCAGTGAAAGTAAAATACCTAGTACTCGCTAGACTGTAGCGAACAAAATGTTTGCGTTTTATAATGGTATTACGTCGATTTAAAAAAATAATCGTTTTGTAACATTATGTACTAATCAATAAACAAAACGCAATGCATGTGAGTACTATATTCCAACATAATTTCTCCACCTCAAACTCCTGGACAAATTTGCACAAATACGTTTGAGAAACCGAAAAAAATATATAAGGGTTCACGACACCAAAATGTCACCCCAAATTTGATTACACCGCAAAAGTTACTAGGAATACTGTAATTTGCGTTGCATGCAGGCCACACTGATGCCGGGAGTTGCCCGTCTATGTGAGACAGTCATGAGGGAGCGGGCAGTTCATGCGAGGATGGTGAGGCCAACAGGGGGAGGGGCGTGGGGCGGGAGTGGGAAGGACTTTTTAAAAGATAATACGCTGTAATAATAACGTAGGCGAAGACGAGTAATAAGTTAGTTACAACATAAAGTGAAGAAATTAAAACTAGTAAACCTATTTGTATCATAGAAATTTAGATATGTTTCGTTTATCCCTTTAATCCTATTTGCAACATAGAAATTTAGATGTTTAAATGGATAAATGGATAAATGTTTATCCATTTAAATATTTGCAACTTCCTGTCAGTAATTTAGATAGGTTTATCCACGTTCGTGGTGATGACTCGTGATGAAACGCACGCCTTTCCTACCTTAAAGGTATTGCTAAGTTCGTTGTCATTTGCGTGCACTCCCCAGCCTCAATGGGGTTGTAAGTTCGTTGTCATTTACATCCCACCATCTGGGGCCTTCTGACCTCCCAACCGGCCAGCAAATCCCGCTCGTCGGGACTCAAGACACGATCGCGAACACGCACAAGGGGGCATTGACTGAAAACTCCTCGCACACCTCTGGGTTAAAATCCCCAACCCAGCGCGCATTGACTGGTTTACTGTTGTTTGCAGAAACAGGATTAGCACTTGCGGCCTTCTCGCCACAGGTACGAGTGGCGGTGCTCGGCGACGTAGGCAGCAGATGTCGTCAGCGCCGGAGCAGAGATAGAGATCGCGGGAGCCGGGCGGAAATGTCACGTACGGGGGTATTGTGTTGCACCGCAGGTAGCCCGCGTCGGCAGCCGGGCGCCGCCTTCTCGCGCGGCAAGTGTTCGCCAGATGAGGACGAGGCGGCGGTTACCAACTCCCACGCTGCACCGCCCGTGGGCGGGAATACCCTCGAATGAATGGTTATGTATATAATGAAACTAGTATGAATGATGTGTGAATGTAGAAAAATAATAATAATAATAATAATAATAATAATAATAATAATAATAATAATAATAATAATAATAATAATAACAATTTACAAACAATACAATATACAATTTACGTAGAATATATAAAATAGAATTACAAAAATGATTTTAGTGTAAGTTAGTAATGCCAAAGTGCAATTAAGATAACTTTAGGTCTAGATCGTAAATTAGTTATAAGAAAAAGCCCCGCCTGTAGCTGCTTAAGCCGCAAGGCAGCAGCATAATATAAAAACATTCATAGATAATAAATTCCCCTTCTTCACAGGGTTACTGTGGAGGGGACAAAAAGAAAAAGAATACCCTCTTCTGACAGTGCAGTGAAGTGCGAATGAACGGAAAGAATGAATGGTTATGTATATAATGAAACTAGTATGAATGATGTGTGAATGTAGAAAAAAAGAAAAAGTACCTCACCCGTGAAACAACAATTTATGTAGTATATAGTATAACAAAACTGATCTTAGTGTAAGTTAGTAATGCCAAAGTGCAAGTAAGTTAACTTTAGGTCTAGAATGTAAAATTAGCTGTAAGAAAAAGCCCCTCCTCTAGCTGCTTAAGCCGCAAGTCAGCAGTACAATGTACAAAATTTAAAGTGAATAAATTCCCCTTCTCCACAGGGTTACTGTGGAGGGGAAAAAGAAAAATACCCTGTGCTTACTGTAGGACAGCACACACTTTACTCATTTCAATTAATGAACTAAACGATGATTCCAGTCATAATTTTTATTTTTTTTATTCTTAAACGTTTCGATCTCTAAGTGTGACACCCACTTTAGTATAAAACATCTGAAAAAACAGAGTTGTAACGCAAAAAAATTTTTGACAATAATTTTAAAAGTCAAAATTATGTGTTTAAACAATTTTGAATAATACATTTTTTTTAAAAAATATTTTTGTAACAACTATGTATTTTCATATTCGTTAAATACTGAAGAGGATCTCGGACATAAAGATAGAAACGTCTATTAATAAAAACTAGTATGACTTGAATTATAGTTTAGTTGACTGATATTTAATCCAGTGATCACTCTGAACTTTTTGATTACTTTTTCCATTACGTGCAGAAATTGTAAGAAAACTATGAAGACTTCAGCCAAATCACGGGGTGTCTATGGTTTCTTTACTTACCCAGGAACATGGAAAAAATCCAAAATCAATGATACATTTTTCAGCCACAATCGAAAAAATTGAAAATACTTAGATTGTGTAATTCCGCCTATTACCGTTCTGTGTGTGCCGACCGAATTCTAATACTCACTGTGTCACTACCGAGAACACAGCTGTCGTCATGCGACAGCAAGGCTTCAAGCAAGAGGCCCGGCATTAATAACAAATATTTGCTATTCTAGTGTTGCGCTACACATTAACGTTTTTTTATAAATATTCTTGGCTTGTAAAGAACTCCTGAACCGTGTCCCCGTACTAAACAATTTTCGTGAAGACAGCCGTTGGTAAAATAATTAATTTATTGTAGTGTTACACGAGAGTAGGTTATTAGTAAGAGTCATATATTTGCTACTTTTTGAAAAACAATTTTTTTGCTTTTGTTCTGGAACAATTTTGCTGCTACTGCAAGCCGCTAGTCGTATGCTGCTATTCGTAGTGCACTCTAGTATAGCGCAGTTGGATATATACTCGTTGGTGGCACTATAGCACGTTTCTTCAATTTCCCCTTACAATTATCTCTAGAGGGTCGGTAATTTATTTACTTTACGTAGGAGCAGAACAAATTTGCGTGCGCCACAACTTGGCTTTTCCGGCAAAAGGAGAGGGAAGACATACAATCTAGCTAATCTTAGAACTAACTTAACGGTCTACTCACCGTATCAGACACTCGGATTTTATGAGTCTGTGTCATCAGTGAATGTATAATCAACAACTCATTCGGTCACATTTTGAAATACAATACTTTTGAATATTAGAAGAGCAATGAAAAAGACATTGTTTCGTAAGGGATGGTAGTTTCTTTTCTCTTTCAGGTCAAAATTAGGTGTTATATCGAAAATACTCGTTTATTGATATTGATAATTACAGAACGAGTAAGTGATTCGTTTAAATGACGACCTATTAAAACCAAAGATTATTTCAAGATACAAAATCGGGGAGAGAAAAAAGCATCTTAATAATTCAACAAAACATGTTAAGATAACTAAGATATTAAAAGAATAACTAGGTAATTGTGACTGAACGGAAGCTTTTCAAAAAACCTTTCTCTCACTTTCCAAACATTTACTAAAATTCGAGCACCCTCTTGAAGAAAACCACTCAATTGGACTTTCACGGTTAAAGCGTTTCAAAGGTCAGTTTAAAGAAATGTACGAGTACAAAGTCCATGTAAACACGCAATACAATGACTGATGATGTATGGAAACATCTAACACGTAATATAGCAACGTTAAGCAGATTAGAAATAAGAACAGAAGGGGATATCTGTGAAATCTTTGTAGTAAGTAAGGAAAAATAATATTTTCGTTTATTACGAATTGTAGAGATTGAAATCATCGTGTCTGGCATTTTGCTGACATAAAAAAACTTGCTATATTTTCGTTCGATATAAATCGTTTCAGCTAAGAGCAAGCAGCTTCGTTAAGCTCGCTCAGTCAGAAGAAAATGCCGACTACTAATTTCGTCCACGTTTATTGTTTTAAAGTTCGAATGTTATACTTCGCTAAAAAAGTAGTACCTTTTGAAAAATCGTAGGGAGTTAATAGATACAGTTTTGCGACAATTGGTAGGGTAACAAAGGAATTTGCAGTGTATCAGAAATATCAATTTATCACCTTGTGTTACGAGTTATATATTTTAAATATTTTATATTTAATGTCGCATTCATTTCATTTTATTTCTTTGAACACAGTCCAAAACTGTGCCACATTACTGAACTAATAGGATGTTAATTAAACCTACTTCATTTATTTAAATGTAATGACATTTTCATATTTTACAAACAATCAAGTTTCCTAGATAACGATATATTACAGTACACATATAAAGTGTAAACAACGACGAAACTCCAGAAACATTCATTCGTTATAGAATTACCTCACTTGGAGAAAGTACGAAAGTACGTTTAATTAGTCCTTTCTTGCAAGTTGTTCTAAAAACTTTACGATTTTGTATCAAATAAAATTTATTATTTTCTGTGCAATCAATTAACTTAATTAAAATTTGTCTTCTACTCGTCTTTCAACAGAGAATCAATTTGTCTCATTAACCAATCCCCTGCAAATTTATCTTCGTTTAGCAATTGCACGCCTGATTTAGTATATATTTATTCAAACATAAACGCTCCCACATTACCTTAACGGCTCGGTGTCCCCGAGAGTTCCTCCTTGGTGGAGGACAGAAGGAAGCAAAAACAATTGCTACCGACTTCCGGCCTCTTTCCCCGTTCACCAAGCGCCTTGCGCCTGTCCTCGCTGCAGCGGAGGCTCCAAGTGGTTGTGTCGTAATTCTTGGCAAATCCCGTTCGCAGCGGTGATGTGTCCCCTGGATGCAGATCGCCGGATCTCTCGACTCGGATCGCGTAACCTTTGAAGAATTTTTCTTACCGGAGCAGCGGGGCGGCGCCGTGATGTGGTACGCTGGGGCTATCAGATTCCTTGGCCACGTGGGCTCAACCACCTCGAAGTTCCGTAGCAGCGGTTGTGTCGTAATTCTTGGCTAAACCCGTTCGTAGCGGTGATGTGTAGCCTGGATGCAGATCGCCGGATCTCTCGACTCGGATCGCGTAACCTTTGAAGAATTTCTCTTACCGGAGCAGCGGGACCGCGCCGTGATGTGGTACGCTGGGGCTATCAGATTCCTTGGCCACGTGGGCTCAACCACCTCCAAGTTCCGTAGCAGTGTTGTTGCGCAATGAAATCACGCGCGGTCTCTGCTTTCCTCCGATGGCCTGGGTTTAATTCAGCCCCTGAGATGTACCGCATGGACTTACGTTTGCAGTAGAAGCAATACTCCGGCATATACTTCTCACAAAAAAACATGCACAACTCCTTCACCCGCACTTGCCCCGTAGAAAAAGTGTTCTCACTTCACATGGAGTCCTGTCCACTAGTACAGCGCACCGGAACTGGCCGAGGGTCTTCGAACGGGAATTTCTGCAACCTACGACTCGCATTGTAATGAAGCCGCTGGGGCGGTTGTTTTGCGACCACCCTGACCTACCTCAACACCCGGACTACCTTCACTCCTGCTTTCCTCATTCCAACCATCACCGCTGCCCCGCCCCCGGATAAAGGTACATCACCAGTATTGACTCTTCATGGCGATTAGTAAATCCCGGAACAATGTTTTCCTATCTCTTTTGCCGGGCTTAGAAACGCTCTCCTTTGTCGTGCCCAACTCTTTCCACACACCTTTTAATCAACTCCTCGCTTATTTCCCAATCGTCCGCTTCCAGCGTTAGTCAGCCGCGCGCAGCAAATCCTTCAAGAGGCATTAACGGGCACACACGCTCTCACGGGCGCCGCGCCCCGCGACCGCACGGCACGCGCCGGGGCGGCCGGTGACGTCAGACGCAGGGCTCCCGGACGCGCACCCCCTGTGACGCGAAGCGCCGCGCCGCGCCACGCGACCCGCCCGCGGCGGCGGCGGCGACGAAAGGGTGCAGGCGCCGCCTGGGGGGAGCCGGTGCGATAAATCTGCGGGCCGCCGTGTGCCGCCCCCCTGCTACCGGCACCACGCCGCGGGCACCGCCGCCATTGCTAGCACTGCCGCCGTAGGGGACATTCGTTGCCACCGACGCTCTGGATATCCCTTCACGCGTTGAAGTAACGTTGGAGTGGTGGGTAATGGGGAGTGTTGCCCCTCTCAATGATTTGAGCTTTATTGAATTTTTATTTTTATGGGAAATGTTTGGGGACGTATTAATATGAAATATGAAAATACGGAATTACATAATAATTATAATAGATAATAACGGAATAATAATATAAAGAAATATTAAAAAATATAATATAAAAAATAAATACATTTGAGTCTGATGATATTCCAACAGCTTGAAGGTCAGGCCTTTCTGAAATCTGCCGGATTGTTCACACGGTATTTAATATGTAAAGCTAGGAATGAGATACGCCTAAGGCTGCCCCTCAACCTTGAACCCCGGGAGAGAAAACTTCGAGAAAAGTTTTATTAACATAATAATAATAATAATAATAATAATAATAATAATAATAATAATAATAAGAAGAAGAAGAAGAAGAAGAAGAAGAAGAAATGGATAAATAAAAACGAAAGAAATTCTCGTGACATTCTTCGATAATATCATCAAACATTCCTCTGAAATTAACACGTGTTTCCGCACCGTGGTGTCTAGAGAAACGGCTCTGATGGCAACTTCCTCGAGTCTGCGTCCCCATTCGTCGAGGACCCGTTCACTTTACAGTGACACTGACACCGCCACCTAGAGTACTGGTAGTGTGGCTTGAGGCATTCCTACTACGGCTTTGTTCATCAGTTTTACCATCACCATCATCATCACTTTCGTCTTACTACGTTCAGCACTACACACATACCGATCGCCATTTTTGTCGCGTAATCAATCCCTCTATTATCATCATAATTGTCATCGATTCTCTCACAAGCATCACTATCGTCGGGGACATCATTCCTATCATCTGCACAATTTTCACTTCTACGGTCACCGCCACTGTCTTATACCTCCACTTCATCCATCGACGAGATGTCATATCGTTTTCCTTTAGCTACATCACGAAATGAAGTAAAGGATAATGTTGGATTTCATATAAGGAACCAACGATGGCAATTAGATACCGCAATGACCGTTAGTTAAGGTTTGGGAGGTACCATGTGTCAGAAAGAAAAAAAAAGTGACAGACACGGGACCCAAAAAGGAAGGATGGCGGCTAAGAGACACACTCGCGTGCTCCGTGCAAGAATTGCCATCTCTGGTATTACGGTAGTCATCTGCGCACGACCCAATGCGAAACAAAGCGGCATTGGAAAAATGCTGGATAGCCAACACCCCCAACGGCGGCGATTGAATTGAATTGAATTAATGCCTTATTTTACGTGGCGAGACTCAGGCCATGAGTCCTGCTCTTCCGTCTGACCACGCAAATTTCGCTCCGCTCTTTTCACCAACCAGCAAAGAATGTAGGTATTTCTTGGGCGAGAAACATACGATTTGAATTTAGCTCAGAGGCGTCATTTAGGCTTGAGGATCTTTTACTTGCAAGTAAATCTACTAACATGGGACAGCCGGCTTTACTTCCCCTCCGAAGGATTTTTTCGCCCTTACAAATCCACGGCTTCGATCAGGTTTACACTCGCCAACTTGGGTACAACAGTCCTATACGCTAACCGTTACACCATCGCCGCGCCGCGAGGGCGAGTGCGTGGGGGACTAGTTGTGATCCTATTAGCGGGTGATATAGGTGATCGCAGCAATGGCAGTCGGAATGGTGGTGGAAAAGGGGGCGTTGCGGCGGCGGTAGCATCGTTGTCGGCGGCTGCGCGCGCGAGCAACAACAGGCGTCTGCAAACGAGGCCCTTTCACGCGCCACGCCGTGAACAATCGCGATGCATTGACCCTTCGCGGCGGGGGGAGGCAGGGGGGGCAGCGGCGATGGAGGGGGTGGTGGTGATGACGCCGGCGGTGGATGTGGAGGCGGCGGCGAGCTGGTGGCCGAGACGGGACCGGTGACGGCAAGTGTCGAGTTGGTAACGGTGGCGACAATGGAGGTTATTGCGGTGGGATAGGCGGCGGGGGTGGGGAAGTGGTGTGGCGGGGAGATAGTGGCGGAGTGATGGCGCAGGCCGGGAAGGTCGGGGCAGGGAGGGAAAGGAGAGGAGGCGGAGGTGGGAATGAGGCTGGATGTCGCGGGAAGAGCGCTGTGCTGCCGGGGGGTGGGTGGGTGGAGAAGAGACAGCGGGGCTGGTGGTGGGGGAGGTTGTGGCGGGGAGGGTAGCGAAGAGAGTGACGTCGGGGTGGTGCGAAGGTTGGTGGCAGGGAGATGGCGGCGGGGTTGGCTTCGGAGTGGTGGCGGAGGGATGGGAGCGTCGGAAAGGGGTGTGATCGGTAGAGTAGAGGCGGGGATTGTGGGGTGCGTTTGGTTAGGGGGAAGGGGGATAGTATTGGTGGCTAGGCTGGTGGAGAGAGCGGGGCTGATGGCGGCAGGAAGGGTAGCGATGATGGTGTCGGGGTGACGGTAAGGGTTATTGGGGGAGATGGCGGCTGGGTTGGCGGCGGGGATGTCAGCGTCGGGAAATTTGGGGCGGGGATAGTGTCTGTGCGGGTGGGGGGGTGGGGCGTAGGACTTGTGGCGAGGCTGGTGGGGCAGGCGGGCGGATGGAGGCAGGAAGGTTGATCCGGTAAGATATCGAAGGAGGGGGGCGGTGAGGTTGGCGGCGGCCACGAGGACACGCATGGGGCGCGAGATAGACGTTGCGTAGGGGTCCATGGAACAATAGTGTCACCGGGGGCGAATGCCCTCCGAAGATCAGCACAGCGATAGAAAAAATCCATTTAGAAGCATATAAAATGAATCATTCGATGTTATTTATTGAAGAGGAGTACGGTAGTGGATAGGAGATTTCGCAATTATTTTGAATATTTGGCGCAGGGTGAAAGAATGGCCTTAGACCACCTACTAGATGATTGAAGGGAAAACGTCTGACGAGGGGAGCATACCTTTTTTTTGTTGTTGTATTTTTGTCTAATCAGGGGTAGCAATTACTATATGAAAAATGTAATTGTCAAAGAAGCATTGATGGCATATATTGGCATCACAGTTGGAAAGATCTAAAAGATTTTGAAAAGTTTGAAAGAATGGCTTTGGGACCGAGTACCACGAAGATAGTTTCAGAACAATAGAATAAATCAGTCCACTGAAATACAATACAATCAGCTTTTCTGAATTATTGGGCAACGTGATTAATTCGTTCTCTCCTTCATAATTTAAACCCCTCTCACGTACAATTTTAATTGCGCAATGCTCTTAAGAAACCAATGAAAATATAATTATAGTTTTCACTAAGAATAATCCTTCGAGTGTCCTTTAAACAAATATATTTGTCACGCACTTGCAGTGTATTTCGTAAACTGTCAGTCAATATATATTTACCGTTACAATGTTCAGTTGTGAAACCGAGAAACGAAGTGAAGGCAAGCAATGCGGAATTATCACGTGAAAAACTTAAGCGGCACTTAACAAATACATGTACTGACAACCGTTAGTGGTATGAGGAATACATCACGCCAAATGTTAGGACACAACTCGGTCTCTTTGTGATAAGGTACCGATACGGAAGGTTGGTCATACCGGAAGAAACTGATTCAGCAACAGGACATTCGACTTACTTGAACAAACGAAAACCCGCATGTTTCCAAAATTACTACCAGTTTTCAAGCCACGTTTCTTACTCAAGCTCGAAGTATTTGTTGAAATGAAAATTTTATGATTTTTTTGTAATGAGTTGTCTGCTATCTAATGAGATTTTCTGCAGCGAATATTTTCTGAATAATCCATAGTTAAAATTTATCCTGAATTTACTAAATAAATCATGTAATGAGATTACCGGTTTGAAATTTAACAAGGAAACAATTTTTTTAAATCTTGTCAGTTAAGTAACATATTATATACTAAGATATTTGTATTATATACTAGTATATTTTTACTGAAGATAATATATTTACATTCTATAAATCTTCAAAAAATCTAATGAACTTTCGTAAGATAATATATTTAATCAAAACATTTAAAATGAGCATCCAAATTAAAATGTTGAATAATTCTTATTATTGGAGGAAATTAGTAAATTAAATATTGTTTAAACTTAATTTTTAGTAACATATTGCTTACAGATTTCACAATATTAATTATTTCACTAACACTTAACCACGATCGAATAATGTTGTTTCATATTAATGAAACAACATTAAGTATCGTTCAATTTGCTAGACAGTCGAGTCTATCGTCCTCTCCGGCAACTTACAGTAATTTAGCGAGCGAGAGTCTGGGCATCAGATGGGTGTGAAAACGACCGTGCTGGCCGGCGAGCAAACAAAGCTCGGGGAAATCCGAGGAGGCCCGGCCGGGTGGGGCGGGGCGTGGCGGGGCGGGGCGGGGCGGCGCCTCGCAGGGTGCAGTGCCCCTCATCAAAGGCCTTTTTACCGCGAGCGACTCCCGCGCCGCGGGGGCCCACGGCCCCGAGGGAGATGCGCTGGGGGGGGAGGGGGGCGGTGGGAGCAAGCGGGCGCTCTAGGGGGCCGGGGAGGGAGATGTTTCAGGGGGCGGGGAAATGTTACAAGAGGGGGGGCGAGGAATCGTGTCGCGGGAGGGGGATGGGCGATATAGGAGGCTGAGTGTGTAGCAAGAGGGCTGGGTGGGGGTATGAGGTGGTGAGTAGGGAATGGCGAGAAGGTGAGAAAGATGGGAAAGGCGGAAGGGGGAGGCAAGGGAAGAAGAAAAAAACTTAGAAGACATTTAAGAAGGAGAAGAAGAACGGGAAGAAGCTGAAGAGAGATGGAGTCAAGGGGATAGCAATTTTTCCAGATGTAGAGTCTGTTCACTTTGATGAAAACGCACACGTTTTTTGGCCAAGAAAAGAGCGTACGGTGATAGAAAAGTGATAGATCGTGTGCGAGATGTGTGGATATGATTATATAAGGGGTGAGGTAAGTTGGTAAGGGAGAAGGGAGTGAGGCGGCAGGGACCGACATAAGAGGAGCCGTTGTAAAGGCGGCTCCACACATTCGGCATTCCCCGAGAAGCGAACTACAGTTAATCCAATCCCAAACAGCTGATTCCTCAGGCGAAAGTTCACTTCTTTGATTGGCCGACACGCAGTGGACAGGACGAGCACCGAATGCTCGTCACTCCGCAAATATTGTCCGAATAACACTTCCGTCTACTTGTCTGACAGCTGGTGGTGGGGGTAAAGCAATATTGCCTCTTACTACGGTGGCAGCGACGTGATCGTGTGGCATTCTTGCATCAGATCACAACCGCTGCAGCAGTAGCAAGAAATAAATTGTAATGAGAGCACACATGATACATAACCAACGCAGTGAAGGCGCCAAATGGCACACTTCTGTTTTCAGTTGCTCTACGCTGTAAGATTACATTTCCTTTCTTCACAACCACCGGCAACTCTGTAGTGTCATCATAACAGTTTGAAGCCTCTCATAGGATAAAAGAACTCCCTCTTTCCTATCAGCCTCAAGCTGTGAAGGGCACAGAAAAATTATTTGGACAACAGTTAGCAACTCATCCACCCTTCTTGTGATTGGACGCGCGGTTGCTCGCTACTCGCCGAGTAACGAATGTGTGGAGCCTCCTTTACCCACTGCGTGCCGGTCTTTTGGACATATCAAAGGAAGCGAATATTCGCCGAGCACATCAGCTGTTGGGGATTGGGCGAGCTTTTTTTTTTGCCGAATGTGTAGAGCCTCCTTTACCCACTGCGTGCCGGTCTTTTGGACATATCAAAGGAAGCGAATATTCGCCGAGCACATCAGCTGTTGGGGATTGGGCGAGCTTTTTTTTTGCCGAATGTGTGGAGCCGCCTTTACCCACTGCGTGCCGGACTTTTGGGCATATCAAAGGAAGCGAATATTCGCCGAGTACATCAGCTGTTGGGGATTGGGCGAGCTTTTTTTTTTTTGCCGAATGTGAGGAGCCGCCTTTACCCACTGAGTGCCGGACTTTTGGGCATATCAAAGGAAGCGAATATTCGTCGAGCACATCAGCTGTTCGGGATCGGGCGAGCAGTAGTTGAGCAGTAGCGAATGCCGAATATGTGGAGCCGCCTTAAGGCGAATTATCCAGCGAGCGATTCAGCGGCGGGCCAGGACGGCGGCGAGCGCCCCAGAGGGTGTCGCCAGTCGCTAGCGAGTGAGGGTGCACGCCGGGGTTCGGCCTGCGCCCGGGCAGGCGGGGGCCCGAGCGAACGGGGGTTGTGGAGCGTCGCGACGCGTGAGGGGGACAAAGCGGCACTTGCGGCCCCCGAGCGGCGGGGGCCCGGGCGGCGCACCTCTCACCCCGTCATTACCCTCGCCGCGGCCCCCTCGGCGAGGGCCCAGCATCTGGCGCGCTCCCAGTCTCAGCTTACCTGCCCCCGCCCCGCCCCGCCCCGCCCCCTCGGCCCGCCCCAGCTGAGCAAGTCCAGCGAAGCCACATCTGCACCGAGCGGTACTGCGCCGACAGCCTCTTACTTCGGGCGGCGACAGGGTCGGTGAGGTGAAGGGGGAGAATTGCTCGAGGGGGGGGGGGGGGGTCCTTCTTACCTGGTTACGATAGATCGAATGCCTAGGATAACGGTCGTCTGAGAATAGTAAGGCAGTATTGTTGAAGTTGGAGAAATGTTTCAATTTTACTGACAGATTCCGACCGATAATTGCTTACGACCATTCAATTATTATTTCAAGTTCTTTTCATTCTTCCTGTTGCAAAAGAAAATAGTTCATAAATGCCTTTTTGATAAATTCGTTCCTGAATGCAATACGCCACACGTCTTATACTTAAAATACGTTTGTGGCATACTTACTGTAAATTGCTTTACGACAATTTTCAATTAAATTATTCGATTCTAACGCTAATGATAATCCCACAAATGCTAATCCAACACATTAAAATGGTTAAGAGGAAAATAATATGAACAAATGCCACTTTAAAACTAAAAGATAATATTATTAAGAACGTGTGTATTAATATCATACCGATCAGAAAACAATCAGTAGCCAAAGATAAATATTAGCTTTACATTGACACAAATTACCGCACTATTTTATGCCCACTAGACAATAAACCAAATAGAAACATACAGCAATCAACGCGAGCTTTAGTAGTTAAAATCCGACGCAACGTACTATAACCTCAATGACGTCATCATTCTAAAATGCGAGCTCACCTCACAAGATGCCCTAAATTCCGTACTGCGATAGAGCTTCTAGACAAGGAAGTGAATCGGAAACTTATCCGGACTGTTGGACACTTGGACTGTTGTATCCAAGTTGGCGGGTTCAAATCCGATCGAAGCCGTGGATTTTTCAGGGCGAAAAAATCCTTCGTACGCCTTCCTTCGGAGGGGAAGTAAAGCCGGCTGTCCCATGTTAGTAGATTTACTTGCATGTAAAAGATCCTCAAGCCTAAATGACGCCTCTGAGCTAAATTCAAATCGCCTGTTTCTCGCCCAAGAAATACCTCCTTTCTCTGCTAGTTGGTGAAAGGAGCGTAGCGAAATTTACGTGGTCAGACGGAAGAGCAGGCCTAATGGCTTGAGTCTCGCCACGTAAAATAAGGCATTAATTCAATAATTCAATTCAATCACCAAGACTAAGACACTCCCCATCTCATACGGAAATAGCTACTAAAGCACGAGGAAGCGAGCGAACCAAAACGAGCCACAATCACTTTCCGGATTTTTTCGGCGAAGGAAGCAACGTCTTCTGCTGTAGCGTTCTTTTGTGGCGGACCGCATATGTTTATAACAGATTTTTTTTTGCGGTCGGCCGGACTCTCACGGTCAGCGAGTGGCTGATGTCATGGCGCCGAACAGGAACAGACTACGTGCGCAAACGACAACAAATAATGGCAACGCGCTCGGTCCCAGACACAAAACCTTCTCGGAACGTGACAACGAGGAGCAAACGCGCGGTTTTGTATGCAGAAATTCGTGGTATCTCGGTACTTCACCTTCGCGTCCGAAGGTCGGTAATAGTGAAAGTACAGAAAGATGCGATGAGGCGATAGGTATTTCAATGAAAACAATAGGTTTGGCTTTTGCTGTGGACAGTTACCGCACGTTTCCGGACGAATGACGACGGTTTTCGAAGGACTTGGTTGATGACGAGTTTCTAAATATAAATTTAAAAACAATATTGATACAAAAAAATTCAGTAAAAATTTGTAAAAATACTGTTATAATATTATTACAATAAATAAATCTCCGTATACAAATATGTACACAAGAAAATAAAAAATAAATATTAATACAAAAAATCGGTAGCAATTTGTAGAAATACTGTTGTCATTTTATTACAATACAAAATGTGATAGGTATTTCAATGAAAATAATAGATTTGGCTTTAGTGTGAACGGTTACCTAACTTTTCCGGCAGAATGACGACGGATGTCGAAGGACATTATTTGATGACGAGTTTCTCAATATGAATAAAAAAAATATCGATACTAAGTCAGTAAAAATTTGCAAAAATACTGTTATAATGTTATCACAGTACATAAATCTCCGTATACAACTACGTATACAAGAAAATAAAATATAAAATTTGAACATGACGAAGGTTGCACTTATCTTCCAAACTGCTAACCAGATAATTCTAGAATATTTCGAGCGGCAACCGAGAAGGGAAGTTCTCGGGGAATCACACCCGACGACCAGCAAGCGAGCGCGCGGGCGCAATCTCTACCGGGAGAGATCGGTCGAGGGAGAGACTAACTCCGCGCAAGGTAGAGCTTCTGCGACGAGCCCCCTCCCCCGCACTCGCTCCCGCTCCCGCCCCGAGCTCATTATTAACCCCCGGCGCCTCCACCCTCCTTCCCTCCCCTCCCCTCCCCCACCCCGCGGGGGAGGGGGGGTAATTGACTCGCCTCGCGCGGCATCCCAGGTGATCCGCTCGGGGCGCTGTTCCGGTTTAATTTAGCAGGTTAATGAGCTGAACTCTCCGTCCCATGTTAATTCCTGTATTACTGTTTGTTGATGATCGCTGGAAGAGTTGTTCCCAGCGCGGCAAGGGGCTCCATTAACTCGGCAGCCCCCGCCGCCGCCGCCGCCGTCCCTGCCCTCCGTGACGCCGCCCCCAACCGAGCACATTGGGCCGAAATTGACGAAAAAGAGCGCAAGTGTGTATATTTGCATACATAAAATTATATTGCATATAATAAAACTTGTTGGAAAAAACATTGATCAAACTCAGATGTGGGAACCCTTAGACAAACGTCGAAAGATCGCTAGACTAGTAAACCTTCTGAAAGCGTACACTGGATGTAAAGCGTTAAATGACATTCGAACTAGGATAGGGCACCCTCAATATTTCGGAAGAGATCATCCATACAAAATCAAATATAAGAATCAAAAAACCGACGTAGGTAAATACTCTTTTGCCAACCGGACAATAACTGATTGGAACAATTTACCTGCTGCAGTACTGGCGACTTTTCCCTCCAGTGTGCGTTGCTTCCGGAAACGCCTAGAAAATTGAGTGTGATTCCAAATAACTGTGTATGTTAGGTCTTAGACATTCTCCTTAGTATTACTTTCGTTAGTTTTTACTCAGTTGTACTTTTCATATTATATATATGTAACTAATGTATAATTATATTATATATATATGTAACTAATATGTAATTCATATCGCTGTATATGTGCTGTAAAACTCTGCCACCGAGCGAAAGCTCATTAGCAGAAAAATAAATATTATCATTATTATTATTATTATTATTATTATGTATATATATGTATATACATATCATATGTATGTATATATACAAATATATAAATTGAATATATAGTTCTTGCACATAGAACAATATGATAGCTAAGAAATCGATAAGTTGCCTTTATCTCCTTTTTCTTGAGTTTTGGGCGCAAAGAAAAAAGACATTGGCAAGCAAATCATACCAAGAATACAAGACTCAGAATTGAGTTATTATTTATCAATCAAATGATACTCATGATTAAATAGGATAGCGCTGTAAATATATTTCTGATCGAATATGATGTTGAAAACCGTAAGCTACTTCCCGAAATAATGAGAGAGAGATATATATTCTCAATTTTCTTACTTCTTTGGACCTCAATTTTCGACGGTCCTTATAATACAGAAGGACGAAACTTTGTAAACATAGTATTCAAGAACGATGTCAATGCGAAATGTGATTCTTGTCCACCAATTGTCACTTTCTTGGGACACTACATGCGCATAATTACGATTAATTCAGTCATCAAATCAAAACATATTATTATTATTGGAGTATTATAAATATGATTTTTGAATAATATTTTATTATTATTTACAGGTATATAATGACGTAATGGTACGGGCATCTAATGAAAACAAAGTGTGGTAGAATGAAAAAAAAGTTTGTCCATCTCTTAATAAATCGAAAGGGAAGAATATTGAGAAAATATTGGAAGACCGTCATTAATATGGTCGATGAAGAAGAAAAAGAAGTCTGTTAGAATCAAATCCAAAGAGATGAAATCTGCGAGAAAAGGACAATAGAACGACAAAACAATTAATAATTTACATTAAATTTTCCAATATTGCTTGAGGCCTCGTTACTAGCAAATTACAGGAGATTCAGTGGTGGTAGCAGTCATTTTGTGTTATACTCCATAATATGAAATAATTAAACCATAATTTTAATAAACTTTATATACAAATACTTAATAATCTTACAAAAATTTATTTTATTATGGTTTGATTATTCCTGAATTCGTATTAAATTACATCAAGGTCTACACAACACGCCCATCGAGTGTCGTTGCATCCCACTGTGTCCCACGCGCGGGTTCTCTGCGACCCACCGGCGCGGGAGGGGAGTGGTGGCGGCGGCGGTAGCTTACCCTCACCCCACCCCCCACCGGCAGGTTGCGGCCGATCTGTCACGGCCCCCTGCGCGAATGCCACCGCCACCGCAGCGGAGTTCAGGCGGCGCTGGAGCCGCCTTGCGGAGGGCAAAGCCGACGTCTCTCTCTCCCTATCTTTCTCTCTCTCTCTCTCTCCATCGCGGAATTTCGGGGTTCCCGCGGCGCGAAAGAACGCGATTGAATTGCGCTGGTAATGGGAGAGGGAAAAGGTTGGGGGGGGGGGGGTCCGAATTTATGGAGGGTACCATTGCTAATTGGAAAATCCTGGAAGAGAGCTTATGCTTCTTACCTTTGGTTGGAAAATGCTGGGAGATTGCTTATACTTCTTACCTTTGGTAATTTAATGCTCGAGTACGGGTTTTATTTTCAAGTTGTTTTTAAATTCTCATAAAATGTATTAAGAACCTTAGGTGAAACAAAAAATGTTGTGTTTGCGTTTCTTTTACTCTTTCAACAAATGGTAGATTCAAAATATCAAATTTCGTCATCGCTTATTTAATTAGGAAGGGTCTAAGTATAGCTGGTGCCAACTCTTCAACTCTTCATTGTGCGTTCTTTAGGGCTTCAATATAATAGTAGTTGTAACATATATTTCGAAAATAACTGCCTGCCAATTTTAGATAACGTTACATATCTCTTTACAACCATATCGAACTAAGACTGAATTACTTCTGTAATATTCCGTAAAATGCAATTAGAACTGTAATATTTGGCATTGTGCACAACTCGTGTCACATGGCCACATACTAATAAATAATTGTTTAAATAATCGTTTTGATTACCCCAACATCCACTGCTTTTTTTAACTTCTTCCTCTGTTCCTCTAAATCTTTAATATCAGTTTACGTGAAATATTGCTTCCTTGGTGAAATCGCTTAAACTCTTACTTTTCCTCTAAAAAATATCACTAAAAATAACAGTAAAAGTTAACATAAAACTTTTTTAAAATTTCAATTATATATTTCAATTCGAATTTTGTTTTTACTAGGGAGTCAAAAATGAATTCCAATCAATAAACCTGTTTTAACCAGACTTACAAACATTAATTCCAATCAGTAATCACTCTGATCAAATTCGACAGATGATTCGGTGCCTGTATCTCGTCAGATTTTTTCCTGATACTCATTTGTGAGATTTTCCACCGAAAGGACTTTTTTTCGTCATCTTATGTCACTTTTATGCCACTTCCAAAAACACAAATCTTTCAGGAAGAAAGTTGAACGGGAAACAAGGCCGAATTATTCAGAAGAGTCGCAGGAGCATTTCCAATAAGAAAAACACGACGGCTCAAAGTGCAGCCCCTGTCTCCCGGAAAACAGAACTTGGAAGTGAGCGCATTCTGGGGCACCACTTCCTAACACTCATGTTGTTTTGCTGCACGGCGCACTCGCTATTGAGTCATTCGCAGAAGTGATTTTCAATGACGTCCGACACACAGTGTGGGAGCGGTAAGCCTGCCATGTGCCCAAATGAAGAGACTGATATTTTTATTTTTATTTAGAAAAATTATGGGCATTCTCGGTAAGAAAAAAAAACAAACGTGTCATCGTCGAACTCTTTAATAAACAAACAGAAAAACAACGCAAAATAAGTAGGTGTTAATGAATTCCTAAATTCTCTCATTTATCAAACACTCATGTTGTTTTGCTGTATGGCGCACTCGCTTTTGAGTCATTCGCAGAAGAGATTTTAAATGACGTCCGACACACAGTGTGGGAGCGGTAAGCCTGCCATGTGCGCAAATGAAGAGGCTACTCTTTTTTATTTTTATTTCGAAAAATTACCGGGTAAAAAAATGGTCATTCTCGGTAAGAAATTAAACGTTTCATTATCGAATTCTTTGATAAACAAACAAAAAACAACGCAAAATAAGTAGGCGTTAATAAATTCCTAAATTCACTCAATTTATCAAATAGTGGTAAAATGAAAACGTAAAACCCAAAATATTAACATATCAAAAAGTTTCTAAATATATGAGTTCGAAAACATCTTGAGCAAGCTAAAACATAGATTACGATTTTGATTTAAAATAAAAGCAAAACTGCAAATAACACTAAAAACACAAATTAATATACAACTGTTACAAATGTTTATTTTGTGGTTTTATTATGAAAACATTCAAATTCGTATATACGTGTTTTCGACGCGTGAATGTAAGAGAAAAAATCTAAAAAATCAAAAGAAAACATCTCCCAATATTTAAATAAAAATCATTACTTACAAGTTAGGCATGCCAAGTTAGGCATGTGTTTTTAACGGCGTAATTAGATTAAATTAAATTTTAGTTAGTTAGGAAGAGAAAGACCCCTCTCCCAATTTCTGTAGCTGATTAAGCTACAAGGCAGTGGTTCAATTGTATGCTGTTACGTAAATAAATTCCCACCTTCACACGGTTACTGTGAGGGGGCCAAGACTATACTGTGAGTTTTCCTCGCAATGTCCCAGTGTATGTTGCTATGTGACGATGCGAAAATTCACTTCTCAGGTTGAGAAGACCGGAATACAGCTTGGGGATTTCTACGTGCTCACCACACGTACCCTCTTAACTCATGGCCGCGAGGCAGGGACGTCGCTGGTAGGCCTGAGCCCGTTCACGCGCTGTCGCGCCAAGTACATACATACATACATACATATACACACATATATATATATACATACATACACACACATATATACATACATACATACACACATATGTATATACATACATACATACACACATATATATATATATATATATATATATATATATATATATACATACACACATATGTATATACATACATACATACACACATATATATGTATATATACCTACACACATACATACATATATACCTACCTACATACATACATACAATATACTCTGTTAATTATATATTTATCGTACGTATTCCTATTTTGTCGAAATGCTTCAAACTAATTTCCTTTGTGTCCCACGTCCTGCGTGGAGACGTGGTCGCCGCCTCCGCGTCCACCCACCGCCTTCACAATCGGCGCGGGGGTTTGATTCAGTTCGCATGTCCGCGCTTTCCGCTAATCGGGCGGCAGGCGAACCGAACGGGGCGCGCGCGCGCGAACGCCACCGAACGAGGGCGATGACGGCAGCACGGCGCGCCGGAAGAGGCAGGGGGGGGGGGCGGGGCGCGCGCGACGTAAGAGCGCTGCCAAACCACTTCCGCCTCCGACGCGTCGCGTCACCTCTGGCGCGGGCGCGGGCACGGCGCGGCGCGCGAATCGCGTGTCGCCTCTCCCCGGCGCCACGCCCCGCCCCCCTGCGGTGGCACCGTCGCCGTCGCCGGCGAAGTGAGAAGACTGCTCAACTTTGCAAGAATTCGAGCAAGAACGCTCGTTCGGGATGGCTCGCTACACTGGAAGCAGGCACATACGGTATTCACCGTGCACTAGGGGGAGCTACTGCTCGCCGAATTCACCGATTGGGGAGCTATTGCTCGCCCAATCCCGAACAGCTGATGTGTTCGCTTCCTTTGATGTGTCCCGAAGACCGACACGCCAATTCGGGAAGCCGAGATCGCTAAGGCAGTATACTACTCGTATGATACTACGATACTGTTAGGACAAATTTGATGAAAATAAATCTGAACAAATTAAATTTAATAAACAATTAATTGTGTTATATTTCTTTCGCTTACTTTGACACACATCAACAAATGGAGAACTTTAATTTAGAAAACATTAAGCAAATATAAGTCAGACAAATTAAATAATAAATAAAGACTTATACAAAGGTGTTCAAAACATCTAATATCTCAGTTCACGATCATTCCTTTCTTCCTAGCGTTTAATACTTACAATTGCACGAAGTCTCAATTACACGAAGCATTGTCGAAGATATGAAGCAATGCTTAATCAACATTTATAGCGAGATAGAGGATTTATGATATCAGTTTAACAAACCAGCCACTTTCTATATTTATTATACGAGTCTGTGGCCTGTTTCCAATTCGTTTACAAATTTTCGGATGCAACCCCGACACTAGAGCAGTCATTCCAGTTAAGGATACGAACACTTCGTACGTGATGAAAATACTTACACGTCTTGATACGTAAAATATTCAACGCTATTTCTACGTCATCAATGCAATCGTTTCGTTTGTCACTATAACTTCCGTCACCTCCCGGAAGAAACCTTTCTGCAGGCACACGCCCGAAGGAAGTGGTGGCCGCGATATCACAGTAATACGTAATATACTTCAGATAGGATATGACAGCTTACGATTCTTAAGGCGCAAATCTACAGTGAGGGATTCTGTGAATTGTTTTCGTGACTTCGGTTCGGTGAACGTCCCGGAGACTTATCAGAATTTTAATTAAAAGAAATACGATTTTTACTGACGTGGAGAATCCGAGATAGGATGTGTGTAGTTAGGGGTTATTCACAGCTTGCATTTCCAGTTCGATAAAGACTTACATGTCGTTTTGTAGTTTCGTGTTATAATGTATGCTACTTTTATCGATTGTGACGTAGTCTAAGAATATACACGTGGTTACTACTCATTTGATCTCTGGTACAACGATAACCTATTCATAATATGCGAGATAAAACGTGTTTTTGTAAAGTAGGACGCGGAATCAACGACGATGATGATGAAAGATTTGAAAATGTTGTGAATACTTACAACGCTCCACTAATCGGACAATGCATTGTGTGTCCGACTTAAAAGATAAGTTCTCCGAATGACACGCCGATACGATTAATAATTAGTCTGGCAATTATTTAATAGCTCCCACTAACAAACACATAAATTCATATTTTAATATGTTATATACATACACGCTCCTTACAAATTTTAGTTTCACACAATTACCCTCCGGCGTAATTGTGTTCATTTAGTTAGAATTTCGAAACGAACTATTGAATTCAGGAAACTCACACTATTTTTGTCACATTTGAGACATTCATTATATTATTTTCTTGCCGAGGTAAATGGACATAGTATTTTATTTCACACACTAATTAATTCGGACGTTCTATGACATTTAGTGTGAGAATATCTTTTGTTGTAAACATAAATGGCACATCATTAGATGAGTACCACTACTTTCAAGCTAGAGGTAAGTTCGTTTTTGTAATCGTAAATATTATATACGTAGGATAAACGTCCTCTTTACGAAAGTCTCACGGCAGCAACATTCAGTTGCACACCCTAAGATTCAAATTAACTACCACTGTTTCGGGCGTCTACTATGAATGAAGAAACTGCCTATTTTCACGTCTTTAAACGTTAGAGCAGACGGTCGTGAATCCAGGCGTCTTAAACGACTTACATCTGGAGCTCTTGTGCACTGTCTTTCACTCAGCACCTCTTGTGCCGGGCGTCGCGTCGCGTCGGTGGACGGCTTTTGTGCGCCTCCGCCAAACGAAGCCTGGCGCACTCCGGACGAAATCATTCATTTCCGATTGTCCCGCGCCGAATCAGCGCCGTCATCTGATGACTCTATTACGGCCGCGCGTTCTCTTATCAGCGATTCGCGGGCGGGGCGGGGCGCGTCGGGGCGGGGCGGGGCGGGGTGGGGTGGGGCGGGGAGCGCCGGTTGCCAGTGTTTTCGCGAGACAGGCACCGGAGTAGAGTTTCCATTACCTCCGGTGTCAACCCCTCCCCTGACTGGCTGGCTGCGCCGTCTGGTCGCCTCGCCGTGGACGGGGTGGTAAAAGCAAGAGTAAGGATGTTGGAGTGAGGATGGGGATGGGGCTAGGAGGAACAGGGGGTGACGGAATGCGGATAGCGGTGATGATCGACTTGCTAGAGGTGGTAGGGCAGATGGTGTTTATAATGATTGAAGCTCTGATGGAAGTTATGGTTGCAATGTGGTTGTGGAGGTGGTGGTTGTGCGGGTGGTGGTTGTGCGGGTGGTGGTTGTGCGGGTGGTGGTTGTGCGGGTGTGGTTGTGCGGGTGGTGGTTGTGCGGGTGGTGGTTGTGCGGGTGGTGGTTGTGCGGGTGGTAATGTTGATAGCGATTGAGAGAGTTATACCTGTAATGGTTGTTGTAACAGTGAGTGTTATAGTGGTGGTGATTGAGATGTTGGGGTGATGATGGTGATAGTGGTAATAGTGACGGTGGTATTAGTGCCTTTGGTGTTAATGACAGTGTTTGTAGAAATAATAACGTTGAGGTGGTTCGTGGCGAAGGGCTGGTAGCAGCGACGGAAACTGCTTTGTGCTTTAAAACTACAAACAACGTACGAGTGTATAGCAACCGGGTTTACCGCAACTAGCAAAAGCCACGTTATTGGATTTGGAGCTACGCAAATGCAGATTTGAAAACAGGAGTGGTTGGTTGTGGTGATGGCGGTGACGGCGTCGGTGTCGGTGTCGGTGTCGGTGTCGGTGTCGGTGTCGGTGTCGGTGTCGGTGTCGGTGTCGGTGTCGGTGTCGGTGTCGGTGTCGGTGTCGGTGTCGGTGTCGGTGTCGGTGTCGGTGTCGGTGTCGGTGTCGGTGTCGGTGTCGGTGTCGGTGTCGGTGTCGGTGTCGGTGACGGTGACGGTGACGGTGACGGTGACGGTGTCGGTGTCGGTGTCGGTGTCGGTGTCGGTGTCGGTGACGGTGTCGGTGACGGTGACGGTGACGGTGACGGTGGCGGCGGCGGCGGCGGCGGTCGCGGCGGCGGCGGTCGCGGACGCGGCGGCGCACAGTGTGTGATTTCAGGATGCTAGCCGCTCAAAATTATTTTCTCGCAATCTACGCATTTAATTGTGACGAAACTTTGCACACTTACTTACCTAAAGGTACTTGATCATCTCTGATGACGGTGAAGGTCGCATGTTAACAGGTTATAAGTTCGATTCCAGTTCATTCACAGAAAAAATGGAAATCTCTTATATCGGGACATAGCTAAAAAATTCACGCACAAATGTTTGTACACGAAAAACATGAATCAATGACTATTTAAACATTATAAAGATACAATATTTGTGTTCTATATTGATGTACTTCGCAACTCTTGAAAATTTTCGAAACACAATAAGTTTCGCTTCATCCGAAATTTCCTGTGATTTTATTTTTGGCTATTTTCTGATGCTACTGATGAAAGGATCAGATGATACTAAGAGTGTGTGAAACAGATCAGTATTTGCATTCAGTCTCGAAGATTTCCGTGAGAAACATTTGATTTTCTTTTGCGTAACTGATTTATTAGGCCTACAAAATCGAGTTGATCGTGTATTTTGCCATATAATATTTTTTCCTCTTCTCGTATCTGAATAGAGCTGTAATGGCACTAATGATACACTGAAGTGTTTTCGTCCGACTGGTATTCACTATCACGATTTATTTGTTTGTAGCAGCTCTGATCCGCCGCACCATCATACACCCACTTCGAAATTAGCACCCATTGTATTTTACCTGTTCTGTGCTGTCAAGAACATCACACCTCACTTCGCACAATCTAGGAACGGTGTGGTCCAATAGCGCTTGCAATTTAATTTCTACATACTGCTCTGTGACGTCTACACTTTTCTTTGGAGAATAAGGTTTTACTTTGGCCTCTTTCACAACATGATAGCGCGGGTAGAGTTCAGTCATATTCAAGAGCATTAATGCAAGAGCCTGGTCTTCATTCATACGCCTAGGCTTCCTAGAAACCTCTTCTCGTGCTTTTAACAATCTTGTAGCACGTTGAGGTGAAGCAACGGAGAGCTCTGCGACAATTCTTGCTGCATTTCTCGTACTAGAGTCTCTAAGACATTTTTGAGTAGCTGCAACTAATTCAGAGGACGTTACTGTATCGACGATAGCCTTCACCTGTCTTCGCTTTGTAGCATCAATAAATAACTTTCTTGGCCGTCCTACTTTTGTTATAGAAGATGAATTTAGAGTACTGTTTGATGGACCCACACAACGAAATTTCTCTTCGAATTCGATTTCTTTTGAAAGCCACAATTCGTTCCGTGTCAAAAATTTCTCTTCACACCTTGCCGATGTTTGCCATCGCTCACTAATTTTTTAACACAACTTAGAAATTGCAATTATAAGTGATTTGCTGATGTCTTCTGAACAATCTTCTAAGCCTAGTTGCAGAGTTACATGCTCTAACACCTTCTCGTTCTGTTTGTACAGTATATAAGCGCCACACCTCGAAAAGCGCGCGTCGCGTAATGAGCGGCATCGTCGCTGAAAATAATATATTACGATTGAAAGAGCAGCTAGAAGCAGCTGGAATGTGATGGAAATCATGAAGAATTGTCTGGGTAATACATCCATGTTGAGTTTTCGGCGGGAAGTCATGGGGATAACTTTATAACTCAAGATAAAGAAATTAAAAAATTAAAAATTCAGAAATTTTAAGACTCCATTATGAGAGTCATTTTAATATTATTTTTTTATTTAAATATCTCGAAATTAATATGAAACTAAAGTACAAACTTTACTGAATCCGATTCAGTCAATTTATCAGTATATCTGCAAAGTAAAGGCGTCAATGCGTGCTTCTTCTACACTCTGCACAAAGCAACTGCACCGGGCTCAGGACGTCCTGCCTGAAAGGGTAACTTGACCGCTCTGTTTAGGCTATATTTCTTCCGCCAGCGATAAACAAACTGTGCACCCATGTGCTCTCACTATCTAAGAAGGCACTAGTTTCATCACCTTCCCTTAAATGCTGAGTTGGGAAAAGGGTATTTTGAGCGGCTAGGTTCGTCAAATCTCACACTGTGCGGCGGTCGCGGCGGCGGTATTGGCGGTTGCGGTGGTGGCGGTATTGGCGGTGGTGGCGGTATTGGCGGTGGTGGCGGTATTGGCGGTGGTGGCGGTATTGGCGGTGGTGGCGGTAGTGACGGTGCTGGAGGTGGTGGTGGGGGTGGTGGTGGTGGTGGTGTTGGTGGCGTCGGCAGCGGTGGTGGTGGTGGTGGTGGTGGTGGTGGTGGTGGTGGTGGTGGTGGTGGCGGCGGCTGTAGTGATAGTGGTGTCGATGCAGCGGAGGAGGCTATGACGGCCCAAGCAGCTAGAATGCGCCGAGGGCGGTGTCGACGGCGGCGGCTCCAGCGCGCCGGAGGAGTGGGGAGGGGGTAGGCGTTTCGCGTCGGGTGACGGGGGCGCCGTCGGAGTAATGTATTGTAACCTATTGTACATCTTAAATTAACTTTAAAACGCCCTGCAGGTTCGGAGCGACACTCGGCACGCGCGCGCCGGAAATTTATTCTGCCGCCGCCGCCGCCGTCGCCAGGGGCGCCTCGAGCGTGCCGCGTCGTGCTCAGAGAGGCTGGGATGGGAAGCGGCGTACTCAAGAGAAAGGGGCCTGTTTCAGTGATTCTGCGATACATTGGGAGCGAACTTCAAGGCAGTATAAATTATTACTCTACAATTGTTTTATGAACACATGCATTTATTCCATTAGCAGACAAGTAAATTCAAAATAAAATTAAAAAATAGTCACAGAAAAGCCTGAAAAGCTTTGATTGCAATTAGGAGCAAAAACGCGTACTATAACGGAGATGCAAGGGAAGCGGAGTAGAATTATGACCAGCGTTCAAATGTTTTAAATCATAAGGCATTTTTGATAGTATCGATAATTAGTCTTAATACGCAGGTTATTTATATTTTATTCAATTTACAGAGCTGTAAGAGAATTGAACAAATTGTGTTTAGAAAAACGTTAGCACTGATACCGAGTGGCAAGTAAAGTTAATAAGTAAACAAATATTACAAGTTTTGAAGAAAAAAATGAAACAAAAGAAATGTTTCGACTTGTCGATACTTGAGAATCCATAATTAGGTTGCCAGATCGTACCATGATTATGAAATGATTTCATAATTTACACCCCTGAAGATAAATATACCATAATACAACAATTGTCAATCAAACTTGAAATAACACAACAAAGCAAACGCTCCTTAAATAGCGAACCCAAAGGTGAGTACACATGTAGCTGTATAGCAAAGCACTTTGAAGAACACGCAGTAAGTGATTATTCTTTGAACACAATACAAGGATTAGGGAAAGTTTTTCATGGAATAATATATTAGTTGTATACTCGGAAACTAACGCCAAGGTATGTACTTGGCCGGCCGGGAGTCGCCGCGTCCAAGCCACAGGTGCCAACGTTTCGTCCGCCATTCTGCGACCTTCCTCAGGGCTTAGTGATTACGCCCTGAAGAAGGTCGCGGAATGACGGCCGAAACGTGGGCACCTGGGACATGGACACGGTGTCTCCCGGTCATCCAAGCACCTACTGACTCCGACCGCGGAATACCTACGCTCCTACCAAGATCACGGTCGTCTTTGACGTTGTACGAATCGAACCATTGGAGTACACCACCAAGCCCGACTACCACCGCACGCCGTCACCGCGTGTACCGTCACGGCTCGCGGCACGTCGCCGCAGGTGAGCGGGGGCGTCCATATTCACTCTGCTCCTTCCCCTCCTTTCTCGCTCCGCGGGGGACCGGAGCGGAGCAGAACGGCGCGGCGCGGCGCGGCGCGGCGGCGGCCGGGAAGTTCGCGGGGAATTCGACCTACTTTTCCCCGGGGTTTGTAAATGATGTTACAAGTTCGCCCGCGTCCCCGCCACTTCGCGCCGCGCGGGCGGGCGGGCGGAGAGCGCAGTTTTGCCATAGTTTTCTCGCGGGCCGCATTACCGCAGGAAGCGCGAAGCGGAGGCGAGACCGTGGCGATGGAAGCCGTGGTGGCGGCGGATATGCTGGCGAAAAGGGGGGCCATAGGAGAAGATGAGACACTACGTACATTTCGATTTTTAGACTGATTGATTAATTGATTAGTGATTCCGGCCATGGCAACTGCTAAGGTCATTAGTGCCGTAAGTGTAATGATGGTGTTTTATCGTGGGAGATGGCGGTGATCTTCCCTCACTGGACGGTTAGATCCGGCACCGCCCTACCATCAGCTAATTTGGATTTCCCCAACCAGGGGTCTTCCATCAGCAGGGCACAGCTCCAGCCGGGACAAACTCTAAGTTCCCGAACCCAGAATGTGTGTTAGCGCACGTAAGTATACGTGTGTGTGTAAGTAAATGGGGCAAGGAAGAAGCAGGAAAGTTCGCGTGCGGTCCGTGGCCCGTTTGTTAGGGTACTGCTCCAGCATTGAACGAAGAAGCCACGGTGAACTACCGATCAGAGCAGACGGACGGTGAAAAATTATTTTCCAGTCAGCGGCTGAACTCTGCCCATAGATAGTAAAAATAGCTACAGCTTTTCAGCTAGTGTTGAAAATCCTGCCACCGTCAGAACTTGAACCTAGGAGTCTGTTGTGGCACTGCAGTGATGTAAGTTGATTCCATGAGCAACCTCTTCCGGTTTCGATATTCAGTGTCGACACCATCGATAATAATTGATGGCACTATCGACCCCTGATGTTGCTTGTAACTATTAATGTGTACTGAAGATACAAAAACTTATTCTCCAAATTCGAATGTCTCTTTATAAAGGCCCCATGCACGATTAAGACATACCCATCGCGTTTTCGGCCTACCGCCGGTTGTAAAACTTCCACCACTGCTACCTGCTTCATTTTTATCCAAATGGAGAGCGACATTTTTACAACCGACACGTCAAGCCCAGAGTGATCAGGAACGGCAGCTTAATTAAATCCGCTACACATCAAATGTTTCATAAAAAAGTCCCAAAGTAAAATGTCATGGAATAAAAATCAGTATTTCTTGACTTATGCCCCATTTCTCTTCTTGTTTCAGAAAGAAAACACAAAATCGCATTGTAAGATCGTTAGTAATGGTTTTCATTTGTGACTCGCATGGAATGAATCATTCTACTGGCTTAGTCACGATTTTATTCACAGCGGCAAGGTAGTAAAAGTAGTTGTACGGATTGCACTCCCGCTTCACAATATTAATGGGAAAATCCAGGAAGCATTTAGAGTAGTTTATGGATTTGGTCAGTGTCAGGAAAAACATAATGAAACGAAAACTGCCGAGAGTTTCAGTTATTTGAGTGCTGACATGTATTGTGATTTCACTAGCACGTGCTGATTTACCAGATCTTGCAGTTCAGCAATGTGACGTCCAATGACTCATTGCACTGACTAATCGAGAATTCATTTTTCGCATACGAGCGCAATGTGCAAGGAACATTTAACAAGTCTGTTACGTTTCACTGGACGTAAATGACAATGAAAATTAAGTATAATGATTCATCAGATTAAGCGTTGGAATATTTTCGTATACAATCGACCAATTAGAAAACAATCTTCTGTAATTTTAGCTATTAATGGAGCAATAATTACAACCACTTCTGACGTAGGTATATTCTGCTACACAAAATTTATTTTCTTGGCCAAAACACACCATGACTCGTTTTAACAAAGAACTCGCGTTTGGAATACAACAATCGTCTCCGAATACAACAATCGTCTTCAATATTCCGCTCCAAGGACGAATCTCAAACCATGCCCACGAACTTCCCGCTCATCTCCTCGGAGCACAACAGCATTCTCAATTCCCTTCGGCAAACTCGCTTGTACAGCCCTGAAGGCGTGGCGCGTGGATGCGAAGAAGTCGCCGCCTCCGCCGCCATCGTCGACTTCATCGTCGTCGCCGTCGCGCTCTCACAAAAGACGCCGCGTGGGGCGTCGCGACGCGGCGCCGAGTCGCCTCGCGCCCGTTTGAAAAGCCGGGGGGGCGGGGCGAACGCGGGGGCGGCAAAGGCGGCGGGGGCGGGGTCGGGGCGGCGGCGGCGGCGGGGGCGGGGGCGGCGGCGGCGGGGGCGGCGCGCGTTCGCTCGCTCGCTCGAGGCGGTTTGCGCTACACCGTGCGCCGTGCCGTGCCGCCGTATTTTGTTTCTATTATGCTCTGTGTTACCTTAAGTTCCCTCCGCTTGCCGCTGCCGTCGCAGTCTATCAACGGGCTCCATCTTCATCAAAGTTAAGACGTCGCGCGCGCGCGCGGTGGCGGCGGCGCGCCGGTGGCGCCCCAGGGCGGGGCGGGGGGCGGCGGAACTAACTACCTTGAGAGGTTTGCACTCCTCGGGCGCCGGCGTGGCGGGTGTGCAGGGCGTGGGGGGCGGGGCAGGGTCGCGAGCGCTTCTGAGAAGAGGCAGCGCTTGGGAAAGTGACGTTGGAGGCGCGAAGGTCGCGTCGGGAGTGGGGGCGAATGGGAATGGAGGTAGCGAGCGGGGGTGGCTGTGCGATTGGTGGTGTCGGAGGAAATGACTTTGAAGTAAAACGTTGCTCATTGATGTGCGATGTAGTTAATAGGATGGTGGTTTGGTGGAAAGGAGGTAAATTTGCACAGGTGAGAAAATGACTTAACCCACAGAAAAGACACACACAAAAAAAATAAGGAGAGGAGAAGGTTTCTCGGGACGACAGCAAGGACAACAACGAGGAGAGTAAGGAAGGCAACAACAATGATGTCTGAGTATGGTGGGATTGAGGAAAGATCTCTAGGAGAAATCTTTTCTCATCTACGATGGAACAATTACACAAAAAGTGCGAGAAATGTAAAAGGGCAGAGAGTGACGATGTTGACGACCGTCGAAAATATATGAAGAGGGAAATAAAAGCAGCGTCGAGTATGACGATAAAGACGAACGTGCGAAGACCGTGGCAATTCCAGCCAGTTCACAGAGCAGCACAACGTAACAATGGCGATGGTTGGGGCACTGGCATCCGCTACAGTTCCCGTTTCCCTCCACCCAGTCACCGCCCGCAGGTTCCTCGGGGATAGCGTTAAATAATCACCGACAAAGGTAGCGAACGCAGCCGCCGCTGCCGACGCAGCCGAGGGCGGGGAAAATCTACGGGCACGGCTCCGCCAACGCAAACGTGTGACGTCACCGCTCGGGGGAATCTGTGCCAGCGGCGGCGCGCGGCGTGGTGGAGTGTGGCGGGGAGAAGGGTCCCAGGACGCACTGGGCAAACATGCGGAACGGCTCCAAATGGATAATGGTCCTCCGGCGACCGGAAAGCGGAGGGAGGGCGCAAAAATTGCGTAGATTTTCTTTGTAGTTTTCTAAAGCGAGACGCGGAGACGTTTGAGGGCGGAGGGAGAAATGGAACATGCTTACTCTAGAAGCCCAGTATTCGCTTTGGGGTGAACGTGAAAATTGCGAAGTTCGCGGCATTTACTGAGAGATGGAAGACAACGATTTGTAAGCAAAGATGCAAACCAAGTTTTTGAATTAAGTGCTGAAAAATACCGAGAGTTCACTCAAGGAGAAATATAATGCATTTTATCAGGAGAGATATACCGAAACAGTATTGAGAGACCTGATAAACCACAGCGAACATTTCTTTTCACGGCAAGCTAGAATCTCATCGTACGAAATCTCATTTCATTATTTTTCACCTCAAAAAACACCAAAGACAAAGAAAATTTTTCTTTCCTAATTTTCTGTACTGTATATAATTCCCTTTTGATACTATTTTAGAAGAGAGCGACATCTTACAATTTCGACTCAGAACCTAGTGAACAACATGTTGCACTTAAGAAATAGTTGGCAAGGACCAACGACCTGCCTGTTACAAAACGTAACAGCGCAATCACGTGCAATGCTAACAATGTCAACAAGAACCACGTGCGTTGCACGGCTGTCACAGAGGTGCTGGTGATTTAGCCTTCAGAAGCTGCCACACAATTGGCACGCTTCTCGTTTTGGATCCTGTACAGCACGCCCGCGATATGTCGAGTTCATTTACGAAAATTGGACACGTTTTCTACAAAATAAAAGTATGTTTGTGAAGTTGTGTCTGAAATTATTACGATCAGATAGCATAGGAACCAGATGGTAAGCGGCAATCATAAATCTTTCTTTTTCTGTACAATCTTTTCTTCTTCTGACTAATAATAAGAACAATAATAAAACAAAAAATTACGAAACTGGTTATACATTATAAATTATACATAATTAAGTATTATGTAAAATACCAGCAGTAATATATAATCAGTCCTGGTATTCTACATAATACATAATTATCTATAACTTATTTAATTATGAGTTATATCAATTATATGTTATACATAACTACTAGACCCAATCGATCTAAATACTTTTTATCGAACGAAAAAGTATATAGACTACCCATTAGAACATCCCGGTTCAAGCTTAAGAAGAGAAACAGGATGAATCCTCACTTCTTGTCTACAACTTTTCGAGGTCACCATTTATTTCATCGACATTCATCTTAAACATACCTATACTTCGTAATACTTCCCATAATCTACGGAAGTTGGCAAAACGATCACCGAAATTACGGAATTTCTTTTGTTTCTGATTACATGCCTTGTTTTCGACGTACACCTGAAATTTATTTCGCTCATTTTATTTATCTTTTACATGTGTATACAGTTCTTTTTAAATCCCTCCCATACAACAAGCGCGTTGAAGCAAATTCTGCCAGGGAACGCAAATCCTCAGTCGCCAACGCGGACGCCAGGTTGCGATTGGCGAGGCGGCGGGCGGGAGGGTCGGCGCTGCGGAGCGTCGCAATGAAAGTGAGCGCGCTCGCCGGGGGGGGGGGGGGGGGGATAGAGGTGGGGGGAGGCGGATTTCGCCAGACGACAACACGCGCGTAAAAACGCTGGCGAGACGCCGCGAAGGGGCTGGGCTGGGCTACGCAGCATCGCAATTCGCGGGGCGTTCGCGCCTTCCCCGTGGCGCGCGGAGGCTGTGACAAAGAGGACGAGGTAATTGGTCGATTTTTGATTCAATTGAATCGAATTAAATTGTTGCCTTATTTTACGTGGGCGAGACTCAGGCCATGAGGCCTGCTCTTCCGTCTGACCACGAAAGTCTCTCTACGCTCCTTTCATCAACTAGCGGAGGCGTCATTTAGGCTTGAGCATCTTTTACATGCAGGTAATCTACTAACATGGGACAGCCAGCTTTACTTCCCCTCCGAAGAATTTCTTCGTCCTTAAAAATCCACGGCTTCGATCGGGGTTTGAACCCGCGAACTTATGCGAAACTGTCCGATGCGCTAACCGGCCGTCGCCGCTTCTTCGCTGTTTCCGAAGGAGAGCAGTCTGACCGCCAAAGAAAAGAGCGTACTAGCGTCCGTGCTAATGTATCGTCAACATATAATCTCGTATGATAACGTAGGCTTCCGCGGCCGGAGTCAATAGATTTTTGGCTGTCTGGGAAGGTGAGCTGTCTGCTATACTGCGGGTTAGCGATTACCCTAGCGACCTGCCATTGCATCGTCAACCAATCACCTCCAACGAAAACGTAGGCTTCTGCGACCGGTGTAAATACATTCTTGATTGTCCGGGAGACGCCGCGTTCCGGACAGAGTTGTCAATGTTTTGGTTTGAACGTATTTCGCCCTGAAGAAGGGTAAACACTGGTATTATAATAACAGGCTAATCGCGTGTATGAGCTCCTGCTGGGTCGAGGAGAGTGTGATCGAAGAGTTATCACGTCAAGTCTACTGACTTTACATGCTAATCCCAATCACATATTTGAGTACGTTGTGTAGCTCAGAGACGACTCCTTGTGCACGAAGGCTCTGGACGTATTCACTCTGAATTTGAGCGGAAAGGTAACTGGAACCGCGCATTAGAGTTTCCTCTGGAACACGAAGTTAAAATCAAAGAGTCTAACGAAATTGGTTGTCGAGGTCGCAGTGTTAAGCGAATACGACAAACTTAACAAAGGTAACTTGGAGATCTGAAAATGTTGGACTATGTCGCTATTTATTTTAAGACACGATGAAGATATTGTTCCCTTAATTTTGATGGGTATTTTTTAAAAATCAATCAATCAAACCGAGCATGACGCATCATGCTGCAGACCTGAGTCTGTAGTACAATATACAACGGATACTACTTTCTACAACACAAACACCCAAAAACACAAACACATTGTCCTTATTACTGTTAAACATCGTCGTTTATTAAAGTTTAAAAATTTCAATGTGTATTTGATTTTGTGCCTGAAACATTCAATACTCAGTTTCTACAGCAAGATAAGCTAAAATGCTAATGCAGCATTTGAGAAATCACCGCGTATACTAGAATATCTTTTATTAAACACTTATGTGCCTCAATGTTAATTAAGAAGAAATACTTTAATTTGGAGATAGATACGCGAGAGAAGTGAGTTAAGATAAGTCTTATCAGTACATGGGAATTGGAAATTTTGCGTTGCTGGTCTTCAGAGTGTTTTACGTTGGTTACCGAGGCCGAAGGTCGGAGCTTTCCCGTTTACTTGGAAATGCGCGAGCGAAGAGAGTAAAATTGGCCGCATCAAATTGACGAGTGTTTTGCTACGCTAATTTAACCCACCTCACTTAATACCTACTCCTTTCTGAATATTCACCCACTACTTATAACATTGTAAATGTGATACATTTTTCATTTGTTTTATTCGTAGAGGATTGTCAAAAAAAAAAAAAAAAATCTCGACGTTCTCCCAAATTATTGACATTCTACTCCAGCTTGAAGTGGGGTACACACTCAAATCCTACTTTATTTACGCCTTGTCTCTCCTCATTTGCTCTCCCACTGTTCATGATCCTCACTTCTTTGTCCTCCCACATTTCTTCTCACCCTTGTTGGTTACCGTTCCTTTCATGGTTTCTTTCTTTTGACTCGTGCCATTTCTTCGCTCAGAGCCTTGACTAGCTTTCCCATTCCAAACCGACTCTTCTCCTCCCCTCCTCTCTTCTAATCACCCTCACTGGTCCCGCTCTAATTCGCACTGTCCCACCCCCTCCCACCCGCCCTCCTCTTCGTCCCACTCCAACTCCACCCCGTTCGCAAAGCCCGCTCTCCCGGAGGCCTTCTTTCAAGTCGGGAGGTATATCTAACAAGGAGATTGGATTCCACAGTTACAACCTTGTCTACGCTGGAGAGGAGACATACAGATGAATACATTAGCATACGGCAGGCAGCTCGGGCGGCCGGAGGAGCGGCGCGGAGGCGGGAGAAAGGAACCGAGGGGGAAGGCGGGGGGGAAAAAGGGAGGGGGAGGGGAAGGAAAGGGGGGCAAAGGCGGTGCTGTGACTCCTGCCGGGCCTTTCTTCTTCTTTACTGCTTCAAATTACACTTTCTTTGTTCTGCGACGGCACACAGCGGCGGCGGCGGCGGTGGAGGCGACGTGGGCGGAGGAGGACGGCGACGAGGCGGCGGCGGCACCGTCGTCGCCCCTATGCCGTCGTGACACTCGACCCTCCGCATGTTCTCCGACAGAGCGAGTTCTTCGACGCCTTCACCGCCCCCGCCCCCGCAGCGACCTCCTCCGTCTGAAGGGTGAATCTCCGCCGGCGGGTCGGTTCGTGGCGCAGAGGGACGGGACGGGGCGGGGCGGGGCGAGGCGGGGCGGGGCGGGGCGGGGCGGGACGGGGCGGGACGGGGCGGACGGGGCGGACGGGGCGGACGGGGCGCGGGCGGAGCGGGGCGGGGTGAGGCGAGCGGCGGCCGGGACGGGACGGAGCGCGAGCGGAACGGGGAGCGGGAGAGGGTTAGGGCGAGGGGTGGCGTGCCGTGGCGCAGGCGGGGTGCGGGCGGAGCGGGGCGGGAGAGGGGCGTGGCGGGGCAGGGGCGGGACGGCCCACATCGTCACCCCGTCGTCGCTCGGCGTGGGTGCAGCGCCTTTGTGCTCTTCGCCCGCGCGGACGGCAGCCTTCGCTCTCTTTGGGAGGCGTTCGCTCGTTATGAGTCACGCACACGAGCAGGTTCGCCAGGCGGAGGTCAGGGAACGGCCGTGCCGTGTTCAGTGTTAACTCCTTATGACGAAATTCAAGGGACCGAGTAGGTTTTTTTTGGTAGTAAGTAGACGATTTTCGTTATTTGCAAACAGTGTATCAATGTATTGATATATGGTAATAAACCGCAGTAATGTTTACATTACAGGATTTTTCTATTTAAAGGCGTTCGTTACAGACCGTTTACAATATTTTATAAATTTGTTTAACTATTTATAAATAATGTGTTTGTATATTCGGAATTGAAAATTTGTATTATGTTACAATTCAATATAGCACAACGGCTGCGACGTTAACAGCTGTGCGTTCGGATTTTGGGCGTGGTTCCTACAGCTGTTACCGTTCTTACGCATTTGCTGATTAGGAAGAAGAAGAAGGACAAGTAGAAGAGGAAAGAAAAGAAAGGGAATAAGAATATGAAAATTTACCGTTTTTGATGGGCGCTATTTATTCCAGTAAAAAGGATAGTAAATCACTACTGATTTCTGAAGAACGTTTTGTCTTTGCATTGAGATGTTACAATGCTATTTGAAACAAACTAATGGACGGTACCTTCCATTAATGAAAAGAGGTGTAAGCCTAAAAAGTTGTCGATATTTTATGCGGGTGAATAATAAGTGCATTCAATAAGAAATGACAGCAGTTTTGGCCTTTTTGTGACAGCGATGGGTTTATAATGGTTTCTCAAACAAGACACGTTATAGATGCTAACGTTTACTAACGTTATCTGTTAGTTATTAACATAATTTTACATAAAACTGCGAACCAAATATGGAATATATTATGGTAAAACTATCTGCTTTCAAATCAAGACCCCTGAATAACGATTTATTTGACCTTTTATTCACAACGAGATCTTTATCTACGAATAGGAACACCAAGAAAAGAAAGGAAGACAAACATACTTCGCATCAGTTTCTTTTCCGGTGCTATACTTTCACAACCGGATGTAAACTTGGAAGGATGCAGCACAACACGACACAACAAAACCGCCACCGGGGTAAATGCATTGCCAAGAAACGAAACCCTTTTAGATAGCACAAGAAAGGAATTACGGGGATTCTATCAGAAAAACGAGGAGTGCAAAACCGACATTCCTCTGCAAAGCTGTTGCTCCGGATGTGGACAAAACACGGTCGCGCCGCCCCGCGCGCAAGAAGAAAAAAAAATGACGATCGCTCCGGTCGTCCTCTCACGGCGACCTGAGGGGACGTCTCCAGGGGGCCGGGACAGAGGCGGGGAACTTACGGGGGGGGGCGGAGAGGCAGGACGCGCGAGGGAACGGGAGGGGACACAGGGCCAGAGGGGGGCAAGGGTGTCAGGGGGTGAAGGTAAGCAAACACGAGGCAAAAGGAAAGCCACTGTTGATACAGCTGGCGCCCTTCCAGGGGCCCCTCCACCTACTACTTTCGATCTCCCCCACTTTTCGGACTCGAAAAAATAAAAATTAGACTTTTACTAAAACAAAAATGCACCTTTGTCGTTAATGAAAAGAGGTTTAAAAAAAAGTACCTGTTTTTCTTTCCGAACGGAGAGAGCCCCCTTGCTTCTCGACCGATAGCTTCCTCTGGGGTCTCGTTACCAGCAAGTCTTTCTGTTCCAATACAGTCTGTCTTTAACATTAATATCACTTTAAAAAACTTGGCGCGTAGCACGGGAAGTTTTTAAAACAAAGTCAACATACCCTGCGGCGTCAGGTCAGACCCCCCCCCCTACCCTGCTCCTTTGGTTGCTGCGGCTCCCGTCGGGGTTGTGAAACTCGTTCCCGTTATGGAGACCCGGATCGCCGCTGAAAGAGGCGACGTCAAGCAAAGGATAACAACCCTTAATTCAAACCGGTATTTTCCACGAAGTTATTCCGTGACGAAACAATACTTTCTGTAATGATCGGAAACCATTATTTATATCGTCCCAATTTTCGTTTTAAGAATATTTAAGAAAACCTCCTCTAAAATGAAGATATTCATATATTAAATATAAATAATGTTTGCTACTGGTGGTTAAATTCATGGAATAAAAATTATGATTTCATTAGAGGTTGATAACTGAAAAGTTTTCTATTTTCCTCTATCGAGGAGTACTATACATATTTAGGTTTCAAACTTCAATTTCATCGCTACAAAGCTAAAAAACATAACTAAATATCTATGCTACGTTTTTAATTGACAACTCAATACAGAACATGCCTTTCAATCTCATAATGTGGCCAGCAAACAACTGGCAGGTAATCTTGATCGAAATGTAAACATTAACCTATCAGAGATTATTTCGCAATGAACAGTGTCCTCACCACAAAATCTTACTGTATTCAGAATTTTTTTGATTTTTCGTATTCATTACTCACCACATGTATCAGAGTCAAAAATGTATAATGACCCGTACCCATTGTGCATCGAAACATATCAACTAGGCGCCAAACTGTATCCATGAATCTAAATTTGTGTATCTCCGTTACAATAGTGAATCATACAGTAGAGAGCTACCAGTTTGCTTCGGAGCCACTGACCACGTGGCATTGATTAATGAATAAAAAATAAAATGATTTAAAATTTGAAGTTAATGAAACAAATACTCTTAATGAGAAACCTAAATAATAATCACAATCCCAGAAAATTACTTAGAAAAGAAACTGCGTCTTTATCTGCCGACGTTGCAACGTATCACGAGAAGAAACCTGGTGCAGAAAGGTCATTGCAGATTCGATATATACGAGATCTGTTTGTTGGCAGACGATTCGTCAGTTTCCTCTTAGAAAGAGAGGATGCGGAGCGTTTACACTGTCCTAGATGAGGCACGTGTTGCCAGGTCTTTGGAGAGTGCCCGAGGCTGTGTCTCGTCGATCGTTTTACTCGCGACTGTTGTGATGTGTGTGACGGCGTAGGTGCGAGAAAACTTTGCGACGACCCGCGCAACAAGCGATCTAGTTGGCACAAGATCGAGTCTTTGTGCCTTTGTGATGTGAAGCTCAGAACTGCAAAGTTGCACACATCAAATGAAGGACGATGAACCACACTATGTGAGGCAAGAGAGATCTTGGAGTAATGTATAAATGAAGCATTTTGCTCCGTGTATTTGAAGTCCAGAATAAAGTGTGATGTAAGAAATAGGAGTCTTTTGTCGATAAATATCTTAATACAGTACTCTATATTTTATAGTGCACAATAGATAATTTAATTATGGGAACACGATGATTCGTGTTTTTTTAAAAAATATTCTCCATTTATTTAATATACCATTCGTACAAGTATGTACTGCAGTAACCACCTGTTTAGGCATTCTATAGAAGGGTAGGGCATCTCTATGTTAGACATTTTGTCGGCATGTTTCCCACTTCTAGGGCTCTCTATATACTATCGGCTTATAGATCTTACTGACGTGTTTGGAAGTGGGTCGATGGTGTGGCAAGAGCCATGCTTAGTGGGCATTTTTGCCTAATTTGGACAGCTAAAGCATATGAGTAAATGGAACGCGTATGGAATACGATGTAAAATGTGTGACGATTGAAAACGTTACACTTGTTCAAGGAGTTGGGTTAAGTTAGTGTACTAAACAATCACCAACATGATATGGCCAATTTGACTCGCCTCGAGCGAGCATTTCCATGTCGACGGCGAGACTCTACCCTTCAACCGCCGCGATTTCCACAAAACATCCTCGAGTCCAGACCTCGCAAAATTTTCCAATCCATTTTACACCAAAGCATAGATTCGGTTTATCTTGACTTACTTTTTTCGCGTAACTACTGCTTATGTAAAAAAATATTTCTACGTAATTACATTTGGGCATTCCTTGCGTGTTTCATTTATCCACATATTTCTTTATAGGGGCGGGCGGGGCCGCACTGACGGAGACAGCGAGCCGATAGCTACCAACCAAACGTAATGAACACGTCCGGAACACGTGTGGAATACGATCTAAAACGTGTAGAGATGGAATACGTTGCACTTGTTAAAGACGTTGGGTTAAGTTATTAACCAATACGATAGGTCAATCTGACTCGCCTCGATCGAGCGTTTCCAAGTCGACGGCGAGGCTTCACACTTCAACCGCTGCGACTACCACAATTCGAGTCCAGACTTCGCAGAATTGTCCAACTCATTGCACACCAAAGTATTGACTCGGGTTAACTTGACTTACTTTTTTTCGCTTAACTACTACTTATTAAAAAGTATTTCTACATAATTACATTGGGCATTGCGTACCTCGCGTGTTTCATTTATCCGTATGCTTTCTTTACAGAGGCGGGCGGGGCCGCACTGGCGGAGGCAATAGCTGCCAATAGCGCGAACGTAATGAACAAGTTCGAAACACGTGTGGAATACGATCTAAAGATGAGAATGATGAGTAGAGATGGAAAACGTTGCACTTGTTAAAGAAATTGGGTTAAGCTATTTTTAAACAATCACCGATACAAAGCTGTCAGTTTGACTAGCCTCGTTTGAGTGTTTTCAAGTCAACGACACACTTTAACCGCTGCGATTACCGCAGTTCGAATCCAGACATCCCACAATTGTTCATCTCATTGTACACCAAAGTACTGACTCTCTTTATCTCGACATACTTTTTTCTCGTAACTACTACATATTTATAAAAAAAATTCTCCATAACGGCATTCCTTGCGTGTTTAATTTATCCGTATGCTTTCTCTACACGCGCCGTATCCATTCGCCGCCGCTGTTTTCATTTATCCGTCTGCTTTCCGTATACGCGCGCGCGCCGGTTCGGGCGGGGCGGCACTGGCGGAGACAGCGAGCCGATAGCTGCCAATAACGCGAACGTAATGAGCACGTATGGAATACGATCTAAAATGTGTAGAGATGGAAACATTTGTACTTGTTAAAGAAGTTGGGTTAAGTTATTATTACATAATCTCCAATACAAACGGTCAATTTGACTCGCCTCGATCGAGCGTTTCCAAGTCGACGGCGAGGCTCCACACTTCAACCGCTGCGACAACCACAATTCGAGTCCAGACTTCGCAAAATTGTCCAACTCATTGCACACCAAAGTATTGACTCGGTTTAACTTTACTTACTTTTTTCGCGTAACTACTATTTATTTATATATTTATTTTTTTTGAAGTTCTACATAATGGCATTTCTTGCGTGTTTCATTTATCCGTATGCTTTCTCTACACGCGTCGCATCCATTCGCCGCCGTTGTTTTCATTTATCCGTCTGCTTTCTGTATACGCGCGCGCGCCGGTCCGGGCGGGGCGGCACTGGCGGAGACAGCGGGCGGCAGCCTGCCAATCGCGCGCGCGCCTTGGCGCCGAAGACGCGGTGATTTCTCCCGCTATTGTAAGCGCGCACGCGCGCGGTCGGGCGGGGCCGGGCCGGGCCGGGCGGCTTCCTGGCGCGTGTTTCATCAATCACGCCCGTAATTAGCATGTGCGGGGAGGGGGGGAATCAGCGAGGGGGAGGGGGGGAAAAAGAGGCGAGGCCAGAACAAATCAATCCCCGCTGCCTTCGGACGGACTCGGATTTACAGTGGTAGACGTCCTGGGACCAATGAACATTGTACACTGTATCTCTTCTATAGCAATGTTGACCGTGAGTAAGACAGGGTCATGACAAACGCTGACAGACGTTGGCAATGTGAGAGAGTTCTAAAATATGCTCGCAAGAGAGAAGTACTAAAACTTCTTTAAAAATTAATAAAAGAGATGAATACTACTACAGCAATTGTTTTGAATTAGTTTTAATCTAGACGTTTATAGAGACAAAGGAATGTTCGTTTTATTACACCAATTGAACACTAATAAGACGACCAAAATTAGTTTGATTCCACTTGCACCATTCATTAATCAGGCGTTCTGTTATCGAACTATTGAATCCGTGTATGACTCCAGGTTTGCTATTCAGAAATTATGACTGTTTTGACATCTGCAACTGTAAAACTAGGCTGAAGAGCTCGACTCAGCGAGGTTAATCAATAACTAAATAACTGGAAATTAACTGTATAAAAGAACATTCTTTAGCCTGTGGTTCTGATGTGTCGTTTCTATGATTTTCTTACATCATATCCCAAGGGGTTGAAGATGAGAACTTTGAATGGGCAACTGAACGATAGATTTCGTTTCCTACTTCACTCCCAATCACTCCCCCATTATCTATACGTTTATCATGAAGAAATGCTGTGTAGAGATTAAAGAACACTTGTTCTCACACGCAATCCTATCTATAAATACATACGTCATATCTATAAATAAAAAATAAATAAATAAAAAATTATCGAAACTTCTCCAATAGGAAATAGGTAAAAACGCTGTGTTCAAATCACCACGTAAAAAACGTGCCTTCAGACCTTCTCATTCCGTACCTAAATATAACGAGAGGCGCGACTCAAAAATGAATCTTTCCACAATAGAATCTATTGTGACGGCTTATGAAGGCAAGAATGACTTCTCCGCTTTCCACTTTGGGACCACGCACTGCTCCAGAAGCACGCGCGTCCATCACCATTCCGGCCCTCTTCGGGCGCAGGGTTTCCAGTGACCCGACAGGCAATTCCCTCCTCTGCCTCAACACGTGCCTGTTTGCCGTTTCCGAAACTTCGACGACGTGTGACGATGGTTTATTGAGGGTTCTTCTCGTTAACGTCACCTTCTGTTACGGCGAAAAGTAGATCTTAATCCTTGTATGGTTTGGTGTTAGAAAGGAAATATATTGCCTCTAAAAAATGGAAAGCTTAAAATATTGTTGGGTTACATTTCACTCATTATATCCTTCCACCATCAGATTCCCTATATTATGGTGACAGAAGTGCGAATACTGCAATAACCATACACGGTCGTGTCATTAAATATCAGAAATCCTATAATGCAAACTCTTCATAATTAAAAACAATTTATTTCTTGTTCAATAACATGCTTTACTGAAGTTTTCTCTGTGAATTTATAAATTTGAAACGTTTGAAAGAAACTGTATAACTGCTGAAGCCATAACGATACGAAAATGAATATCGATATTTAAAACTCGAAGAAAAATTTCAGAATTATGAACTCAAATATCACGTTTATGAAGAGAATGTCAGAAACAGAGTATTTGAAATTAGTGAAATTGAAAGATTTCAGAAATTTCGAAGGGACAAAATATACCAAATGTAAGAAGACATCATGGAGTAACGCAGATACAGATGACAATAGGGAGAAATAATAAAATATTCGTCCAACAGTGACGTAGCATTTCGTCAGATCATGAATCAACAGTGTACCATACTTCTAGCAAATGACTATTATTTTATAAAAATACCAGATAACGCCACTTTGATGGTCTCTTGAATCGAATAGTTACGATTCAACATGATGAACAAAAAATATGATTCAACGATAATTGAGGTAAACGTATTCATTGACGTTAATGAAACCAGTAGACCGTGCACGGAATATCCTTGTTTAAACACAACAGGTCGTAATACACATTTACATCAATTGCCTCGTTTGCATTTGGATCATCTCAGATTTGACCAGCAATGTCACAGGTCTATGTTTCACGAACACAAATGATCGGTCAATAATGTTACATCACAACACGTTTCCCTACAGACTTTATCGTCACCACGCCACACATTCCGGTATTTACATAACTACATCAAACGGAACACACCCACTTCATTTAAACGATTCCACCTCACAGGATAATGTTTAAGCTTGTATTTATAATATTAGCCCGTCGCGATCGTATCACACACACACACACACACACACACACACACACACACACACATGGGGGGTAACATGTGGGTACGCACGCTTGCCACACCGGTGTATTTACTGTTGTATCGCAGGTCAATAATACGGATACTTGTAAACACGTATAATTGTGAAACCACTCGTTCCCCAGCTCTGGGACCCGGATTCAAATTATGATCAGTATGTATGGAAATTTTGGTGAGCCAAATGAACGATATAAAGATTTCTTCTTCACTTGCTTGCTTATTCCATATCTTTCGTACACAATACGCAATTATTAATTTGCCATGTTATAACCTTATTCAATAGTAATGAATTCGAACTGATAATAATGAAGTTTTCAATTTGTGAAGCGCTCCTGTAGGCACGTATGTTTACGAATACATACGTACATTATGAGAAGGATATTTCATACACATTCATTACGAGCTGAGATTATATTGCCAATAATCGACAACTGTGCTTCACATGAATGAAGAAGTTAAAAAGGTCATCCAGTAAGCATTTCAATCTAAGAAAAATGGTCATTAGCACACGCCACTTTTAAAAGTATATTTTCTTTTTGGAACATTTGACAGACTTCTGCAAACAACTATTATTTCAACGTATTAACATCAGCCACCACGTAAATAACTGTGGCAGACAAGCTTCATTGGCGGTTTAGTACTGCCCCCGTTACTTCGCAAATCCTCGGGGACCGCTGTTCTCCGACAGCTCACCTCCGGGACTCCGGTAGCCTCCGGGAAATCCGAACACGAGAGCGTGAATGCCGCGCGAAATCGGCGGCTTCTGATCGGTTCAATTCGCACTCTCCCTCACCCCCCCACCCCCATGGGGTCAGGAGGGGAGGCACGCGTGCGATGACGCAGAACAAGGTGAGTAGGGATGAGGGGTGGGGGAGGAGAAGGAGCGCGCTCCGCCGCGTCAGTCGGCGCGGAGAGCGGGGAGGGGGATGCAAACAAGCAGATGCAGATGCGGCGCGGAAACAAAAGACGAACGGTACGCGGGGCGGGGCCCGACAGATGCGAGCGAGCGTGCGCACGCGTGTGTGGCCAGCGTTGCCCGACGGCACCTGGGCAACGCGACGGGTCGATGGCCTTAGCGTTACACGGCAATGAGGGGAATTTTTCCTATGATGTACCATATACAGGAAATATATTGCAAATTCGATAACTCGATTTTCGGTTTATAGCATTTCTTGATTGTTTATTGGGGATAAGAGACCCATAAGCTCTTTCCGAGGGAAAGAGCTGGGGTTCAAACAACCATAACCAGAAGACTAGAAAATAAAGCTCTTCAATGGTATGGACATGTCCAGAGGATGCGAAATGAGAGATGGTCAAAACAAATTGTAAATTGGATACCTAAAAGAAGACGTAGAAGAGGTAGACCTGGTTTAACCTGGAAGACATATATACATGAAGTAATGGAGGAGAAAGGATTGGAAGAGGGTCAATGGGAGGACCGAGAATTATGGAAACCGAAAACGGCAATCTCTAAGGGGTAGAAACCGTCGAAGAAGAAGAAGAAGAAGAAGAGACCCATAAGAGCTAATGATATTGAAACTCTTGGAGATCTGACGGAACGAGACGTATGGAAACAGGAGAACCCCGACAAAACCTGACGATACTTCTTTTTCTGCACAATAAATTCCACATCGAATTCCTTGAATTTTACTCGTTCCCCTTCACCTCCTCCGATCACTATTTTCGAAAACAATTTTTTCTTTCTGAGATTGTTTACGAGAAAATTCCACAGTTCCACGAGAAGCGAAATCAATAAAATTCAACATTATGCAAATTTGCCAAAATGTGTGTCACAATTTGGATCATGGGTCAAGTGGAGCCCAAAAAATAGTTTGGTTGATATCATGGAACGACAAGTAACTATTAATAATTTATTTACATACCTAAATAATTTTTCGATAATTGTCAGCGTCAGTGACGAGATAAGCTCTTAAAAGTGCATGAGTTATTTTAATTCATGGAGTACTTCATGGAGTACACATTATAATGAAGAAGTGGGTGAATGCGCGAATTTATTTCAAGTCAATGATCGTTCTTTAAATACTTTACAAAATACCGTTCATGAAATTTAACTTCTCTACGATAAGTTGTATTTAAATCAAGTAAAGCCGTTATTAAGAAAATCCTAAATAATTTTTGCAACGGTTCAAGAAAAGAATGTGCTAATGTAAGCCAATCCCAAGCCAGTCTCTGTAAGACCGATAAATCGATTAAGGGAAGCGTGAAGGGTTCTCCTACCAAAGTTAGGGAATTCAAACATTGAACCTACGAGTAGAGTCACTCCATCGTCCCGTCCAACCAAGAGGCGCTTGCTTACCTGCAAAATTGAAAAACACGCCTCTAGCATTCAAGAGACTTCGCTATGTCAACTATGCGGCGAAAGTGTAACAGGGGCCACCAGGGACAACAAAGGGAAGGAAACACGCCGACACGCCAGGAGCTTCCAAATAGGCCATTGTAAGTTCCTTGACGGCGATTGATTCAACATGAATTTAATTTCCTCGGTAGGAACGTAGGTATTAAATAATTTTTATGAAATTATACATTTTCGACGCTGCACTGCTAATCAACGTTAAGAATGTTTAATTGACAAAGAAAATATTAAAGACTTAAGTTACTTTTCTCTCCGCAAAGGAGCATGAATATGTGAGATGAGTGTGAAAGACCACAAGACAGTAACAAATGATATGATTAGGTGCTAGTGACCTCTTACATACCATATCTCACAATCAGTATATTTGTAAACGTTATCTGCATATTCAATGAATAAGCGCAAACACTTATTGGGAAATAACTTAAAACTTTGCTGAAGGCGTCATTGTATGTAATTAAAATAGACATAGATCGCCAACATAGTGAAAGCCAATATAAGGGAACAACGCAAAAAGCCACAAACAGAAAGCAGTAGTATTAGCTGAAACCTCTCATTCTCCTTACTTTTAAAGCCGTTTTACACGGGCAAGAAGGGTATAAAAGCCAATCGCGCGCCGAACGAAAGCAAATAACTGACCGCTGAAGTCAGCGAAACTGCAATTAGAATCCTTTATGGCCGCCAGGGTCGCTCGACGCTTCTCTGGCTCCTGCGACCCGTTTCCACCCCTCGTTCCCGCGTCCGCCCCCGCTCCACCCACCTCCCAGCTCCGCCCCGCCCCGCCCCTTCCGGCTCGGCCCGCCCCCGCCCGCCTATCGTCCCCTCCCCCGCTCCGCCCCTCGCTCGGCCCCGCCCCGCCCCCTCTTCCGCTCCACCCACCTCCCATCCCCGCCCCGCCCCGCCCTTCCCGACCCCAACCGCCCCGTCCCGCCTCTTCCGGCTCGGCCCGCCCCCGCCCGCCTATCGTCTCCTCCCCCTCTCCGCCCATCGCTCGGCCACGCCCCGCCCCGCCCGGCCCGGCCCCGCCCCCCATCGCCCCCTCCTCCGCTCCACCCACCTCCCAACCCCGCCCCGCCCCTCCCGGCCCCAACCGGCTCGGCTCGACCCCGCCCGGCCCCGCCCGGCCCCGCCCTCCCATCGCCTTCTCCCCCGCTCCGGCCTCCGCCCCCTTTACGCAGCCGAAGAGGCCTTTGGCACGCGCGATGCACGCCGCACGAGTCATTCACAGTTTCTCCTTTATGACGCGCCCTTTCTTACCGCCGACAACAAGTTTCTTGGCACCTTGAGCGGCGGCGCCCGCGCAAAAACGGCCCCTCCCCGCTTCCCGATTGCGCGCCGGCGGCGGCGGCGGCGGAAGGAGACGGAAAATGGGTCTAAGTATCGGCAAGAGACGGGGAATTGGAAAAGAATAGGAAACAGAGATCGAAGAGGAATGGAAAAGAGAACAAAAAAGAAAGAAAGGAAGGAATATTGAAGGAAGATGTTGCACTGGCTGAGGTCGAGATAACTGTAACATAGCGGTGATTTGATGTTAGAAGTCTCTGTGTGATATAGAACTTTGAATGCTATGAAAATAACTATCTGTACCAGCAGTTGTAAGAAGTTACACGTGGGTTAGAGAGCGGTTTACTGGAAAGCAATATAGCTAATACGACCTGTGACGAGGGTATTAGGGTGTGAGAAGTGCCTCGATGGCACCAGAGTGGAGGGACGAATATGTCTACGTGGAAAAAATCTGTGTTTGTCAAAAGTGTGCACAGAATAGCGACTTTCAGGATGTTTAAGTCCAAACATAGAAGTCCGGATGTCAATGTTGCAATGTGGAAGTCGTAGCCTAGATGGATCGCGGAAGACCGTACGTGGATGTCGGGAATTGGCACATAGAATTCAGGTAGTTGATGAGAAAGCCACAGAAGCAAGGGCAAGATGTCTACGAAGGCACTGTCTCTTCTAAGCGCCTACCTCGAAGTGCCTAGAGGCAGCCAGGCGATGGACACAGCGCTCCCAAGTAGATGTGACATCGTGGGGTTTTCAGCGAAGAGAGCGACGACTGAGAGGGATGGTCGGGAGGGCGCGGAGATGACAAGGAAGGTATTCATAGGCGCTGCCACAAAGGGCTGAAGAGGCACGGGAAAAACCGGAGATCAATGATGATACAGCTCCGATCAGCGCCAGTGCGATCACCCTTAAAGGAGAAGTTCCGCAGAAATCCGCAACCAGCGCTGCTACGCTATTCACTGCCGACGTCAATTGCAAGTCAGATGTAGAACGTGAAAACGAATAAAACTAGTAGAACTCTGAATAATAACGGGAAGACACATTTTACTGAGACTAATTAACTAAACTTTTGGTCACAGACACGCAGAACATTACATTAACATTAAGAATGAACATTTACATTAAGAATGTAGGGTGTATTAAATAAACGAAAACTACATTTGCCTACTTGAATGTACGGTGAAGCGAAATGTTCCTCTTATTGCAATAAATGTCAAATTAACTGGACGTTTTGACATTCGGTTTAATTCGAAATGTATTTTATCATCTAAAATGTAAATCATACATTTTAAATTTATGAAGTACATGAATACGTAGCTACGTATTTTTCATAAATTTGAATGTAATGCCAGTTCCAGAATAATTCGAAAAATACGACGTCGGATAAAAATTATTATAGATGTAAAAAAAAGTTTTAGAATGGGACACAGTGAATGGGGTTTAGAATTTTCGATTGACTAAAACAAAATCGATTGAAAACTAGTTAATTGTAAGAAATAATGTACACAATTTTCATACCTGAAACTGAACTTTTAAAATAAAGACACTCTTTACATCTTATTACTCGATACTACCGCGTGCATTATGAAAACATATTTATTTTAAGTGCTGTAAATTAATTAGTAAATGCTTTCATCTGAATTGACCACGGAATTAAATTTAATATTATGCGTAGAGTTTCGTATTATGCGGTTTTAGTTACTTCTCTGATTTAGTGTTGCAATCCGGTTACCTCGAGAGATAAAACATTTGGACTTGAAAATTTCAAAATACGAATTTAGTAAGGAATTTTCCGACAGTCAGACAAATTATAATTCCTCCTCATTGCATTTCTCATTCTTCTTCAAGTATAAAATAATTTAATACTGCAGTGTTTATGCTTGACGTGGTATTTCATTATGTGTAAAGTGGTGTTATAAAGATTAAAAAAATTTCTAATAAATAACTACAGTATATATTAGTAGTTATACGTAATACATCATACATATACTCAGAAATGATTTTCTCGCCCATTTTCAAAAGTCGTATCAGTAATGACATTTGGTTCACAGGTTATCTCGCTCTTCCACCTCTGAAGCGAAAGGCACATTTTCAAAACCGGCTGAATTCTACTACGGCTGTTATGTACAGGAGATTGCCGCTTTAGGACAGTCGTTATTGCCAGGTTAACACTCAATGCATCGAAGCGGTTGAAAAAAACTTTTCTCACCCACAAACAGCGGGGGACAAAGCATTCCCCGTGCCCAGTGGGCGTGCCGCTCTTTGAATGACGTTTTAACTGCGTTTTGGTGACCTGCCTGCCACACGGAGCACCTCGTGGAATTCACGTTGATCACATGGACGTGAAAACCCGTTTGACACGATGGAAATCTGTCACCAATCACAGCACCCACCCGAACTAAACCAAAAAAAAGCGCGTGTAACAAAAAAAGGTTGTGTAACACGAAACACACAAATGGTTGAAGAAATAAAATTAATGTTTACATATAGAAGCTGGTACAGACGAGCTTGACGCCACAGAATCTTTCTAGCCCTCTGATTATTAACTGAAAGTGAAAAGAAAACGTGATATATTCTTGGTGAGAACACAATACTCTATTAACGTATCAGACTGTTATACCCAAGTCCACGGGTTCAACCCGATCGAAGCGGTGGATTTTTAGGGGGAAAAATTATTCCTACGGTTTCCTTCGGAGGGGAAGTAATTCCGGATGTTTCGTGTTAGTAGATTTACTGTATTTACTGCATTTATCCGCAAGCCTAAATGAAGCCACTGAGCAAAATTCAAATCGCCTGTTTCGTCGCTCAAGAACTACCTCGTTTCTCCGCTAGTTGGTGAAAGGTGCGTAGCGAAATTTGCGTGGTCAGACTGAAGAGCAGACCTGATGGCCCGAGTCTCGCCACGTAAAATTAGGCATCAATTCAATTCAGTTTAATTACCCTAAGCAGACTCGACACCTGTCAAATTTGACACTCACATGTAATGTTTTTTTTCGCGATATTTCAACATCCTTCGAGAAAAGCGTTAGAGCGTTACAAAGGAATGAGAGAAGAAGCCACTCCGCTGAAGACAAAAATCGTTTAAAGACGTCGAATGCCTGCGCAAACAAACGTGCCAAATTAACCCTCGACGCCCCGACCCGAACCGCGCAGTGGAAATGGAATGCCCGGCATGAAACCGGCAGAAAATTTCTCAATTTCCCCGAGAGGTGAAGGCTCCACTCGAGATTCTTCTCTCCGAACATAAGCGTCCATTAGAACGTCAAGACGCTATTTCATTAGCGATCGCTGTGTTCGAACTCCGTTCGCTTCTGACACACTCGTCGGTCGCCGCTTGTTCGGGCAATCGGCGGCCAGTCGCGGCGAGATCCTGTTGCCACTGCCCAATTAAGTCGGCCAAATGCCAACGCAGCAAGAATGGCCATACCCAGCAAGAATGGTCTGCGTGTCAACGGCGTGTCATCCCATTTCGATCCGGTTTGTAGGCCGGTTTCTCTTGATCTATTGAGTAAATACTGAGAGGTCCCCTCGCTTTGCTTCTGAACATAAATGTAGTTTCTCTATGGGCTCGTTTTGTTGGGCACTCTTTTTGCTGGTTGAGGTAGTAAAACAGCAGGGGCAAGGTGAAATTCAATTCTAAATTGTGACCCAACAACACAGTCCATATCGGGATCTTGGATATCCAAGATCAGAAGCGATAGGTTCAATAATGTAAAAGCATATGATTAGTAGAATACATTACACGAAGGATGCTTGGATTAGGTATTCTAATTAAACATTAAAATGCGGTAAGAAATATTAAATATCTGATAAAAAAACAGTTTATTTTCGTCGGAATGCTACGAATTATGTTTAATAACACTTTTAAATGAATAAGTGAAAATGAGGTGAAGATAAGTTAAGAAATAAAAATAGAACCCATACTTATTACAACTTAATTCCCGAAAGAACAGAATGGTTTGACAATTCAAAGATTCAATTTCTGCAACCACGCAGCTTACGTTGATGCTGCCATTCATATCCCAAAACGAGCACGGCGACCGCCTCCAGAGCGGCAGCGTACGCAAAAACTCTCGCGTATTTAATTTTTAGCTTAACTCCTTCTCTGGCCGAGTGCTCACGTGCCCATTTTGCTGCCCCTGAAACCGCTCAAAAACAAACTCATAACGGTGACGCATCGGTTGACAGTCGCTCCACGTACTGCCGGCGCTGATTACGTTACTAAAACCCTCTTTCATGACTACTCATAGAAATTTCGCGTTAAAACCCCGGCGTTTTGGTGGCTCGGCGGGCGGACGAGCGAGCGAACTCGGGAGACCAGCAGCCAACGGGCTGGCAGTTGGAGGGGGGGTGGGTGGAGGGGAGAAAAAGTGTAACTTCGTTTCCATATGTTTAAATACAAGCCTGCGCTGCAAGTGTATTACTTTCACACGCCACGCGTCGAGGCCCGGTTTGTGTTTAATGTAAATATTTGTGATTTAATTCCCCGGTGTTCCACCACGAGCCACAAACCAGGCCGCTAATCTTATCTTCCTTAAATACTGCGGAAAAAAAAAAGTTTCTCTAAATTACACATGTAGTACATATGCGCGCCGGCACTTCGTAAACTTGTCTGGTTGGACGTCGGGCCGTGTTTGCTCAATGTTGCAATGCAGCGCGTGCGGACAGAACGACTCCCGCCGCTATGTGGACGTGTGGTGGATGGGTGTGGAATTGGAAAGCACACAGAACGGGGTACGCTAATGCCGCTGCGAATGATAAATTGCTCTCGGACGTTCACACCTGATATTCCGCCGGCGGCTAAGCTTTATCCGCTTTGTTTTGCGTGTTATCTGAAGCTTATATGATGGAGAGCACGGCGAGTGCATATGTTACATCTGTTTTGGACAAGGCTGGAAATTATTCAATGTAATTGCAATCTGATGCGAATATTGAAAGAATTTGAGCAGCAATTGGCTAATTTTAAAAATGTTCTTCTGGTTTATAATATTGCAATTTTATACATTTATATACGTCTATTGTTAGCTGATTAATTGATTCATTTATTTATTGACTTTTTACCTTGTTCAAGAATGTTGTAGACTTTGGCACGTGATAAGAATCAAATTCAATTTGTTAACAACGTAGACAAAGAAATCAAATAAAAATGTGACACTAAAGTGAGCTACCTCCAGTTCTACGTTTTAAATAAGCTCATTTGTAAATATTAAAATATGTTTATTAACTTACGATAATTCTAGATACCAGTAACATCATAATTTTCCTCTAACTCCAACCCCCAAATTAATGTAATAAAATTCAAGTAGTACCCCGATCACTTGTACGATTTATATTTGAAACGACATTAATTTTAATCGTTTACACGCAATTAATTACCTTGTTGCCTCCAAGGTACTGCTAAACCCCTTACAAAGCGATCGCACAAAAGATCATTGCGCAAGAGCTCAACATGGGAGAGCTTCCGACTTCACTGCCACTGCCCCCCCCCCCCCCTTGACGCATCGCGCCTCCGCCTTCGCAGGCGCCACGGCGGCGGCGCGCCTCGGTTGGCGGCGGCGGCGGTGGCGCCCTCATCTCGGAGGGGAGCGGTCTTACAACACAGCGGCAAGCACGCAACTCTTGCCGTCTCGCGCCCTCCCCCCTCCACCACCTCCTCCCTCTCCTCCTCCTCCTCCTTCTCCAGCTCCTTGCTTTCTTATTCCGCCAACCCTTCCCCTCCAAAAAATAGCCCCTCCTTAGCGGGGAGGAAGTTGGTAATTAATTCTTCTATGTTGCTTCTAATACGGCGATTTTTAAAAGGGAGGGAAATACAACTTAAGTCCGCTGTAGCAAATAACGTGAGCCCGAATTCTCTCTCCTTACATTAATTGTACACGAGGACGACCCCCATCCCCTCCCCTCTTCTCGGGCCGCGGAGCCGCCCAAGCGAACTGCGGGCACGAGGAGAGGAGAGCGGGGCGGGGGGGCGAGAGGGCGCCGGGTAGAAAAATAAATGGCGGGGCTAATGGAGTTAAGGATGGGATAAATTGTGTATCAGCGCTCGCCGGGGCTCAAAGGAGGCGCTCCAAGATTTATCGTTGGCGGCGTCCGCCGCCGCTAATTGCTGACATGTCCGTCAGGGGCGCTGCGAGAGCTCGACCCCGCCCCCGCCCGAGCTCGCACTGGGTTAGGTTTGTCCGCTTGAAGTCCTGTGCATTTCCGGACGTTGCGACAACCCCACCTTTATGACGAATATTTTGCAAGATTTCACAGCTGATGCGAAATTGTTTTTCTCCAAGTTCGAATCGTGTTTCACTTCTTGTCTAGTTTGTTCTAATTATATTACCTCATTTGGAATATTTTCTGTGCCCACCCGGAGAACATTTTTATCAGTCATGAATTTAAGAAGCAACACTCGAAAAACCCAGCAGATACACCCATAGTTTTCACGCCAAGTTGAAACAAGTTAGATGATGTTACGACGTATCATTGCGTCTAACACGCACATTACCACATATTTAATTTTACCACATTAATTTTGTTAATTTTTATAGGCCATTTAATTAGTAAAACTTTCCACTTATGGTTGGTACAACACGGTGTAACAGAAGAAATCATGTATACGAATGTCTTTTATAATGACATTTGTAACATCTTTGTGCAATACAACAGTATACAAAAACAACTGTTTGATTTTCCATGCTATTGACAAGACAGACCTTCAAATTAATATTTATTAAAATATGCTTTTCAACATAACTGAGAAGTGAAATATATACCACGTATAATATGAAGTTACATCAATGTAACTTCAAATTAACTTCTCCCCATAGCATGTCACTCGTAGGTTTTAAGCTGTTTTGGACGTAAATAAATATTTATTGAAAATATATTGGATTAAATATTTCTTTGCTTATATGATTGCTATTACTACTAAAAAAATAATCCATAGAGATGGTCTTAAAGACAACCGCATAAGCTACACTTGTATCTAACTAACAAATTCCATCTGACCTCTAACTCATAAATCTCCCGATAGGCGAACCGGTGGCGCAAAAATCCGCAATCGCCCCTGAGTGGCAGGCTCCATCGTGGCGGCGCCGCGCCGAGCGCTTCCTCGCGGGGCCGCCGGGTACTAATAAACCATTTGTAACGTGATAATGAGCGCCGAGATAAAGGCGGGGCCGCGAGGCGCCGCGGAGATTAAAAATACAAAAGGAAGCCGCTCTGGAATTCCTTGACGACGGTGTTTAACGGTCTATATAATAATTTGTCTTCTCCTGTTGTACAATTGTGTGAGAAAATGAAAAGAGAGAAGTAAAAAAAACATAATAATAATCATAAAAAGACAAGAAACGTCGCGGTGCCGCGGAAGGGAACGGCGTCGGCGTCGGCCCTGTGAAGGAACAGGGCGGGTCGGGGGGGGGGAGGAAGGAGGAGAGGAGGGGAGGGGAGGGGAGGGGAGCCTTAAAGTCGAAAAGGCTGTAAGAACCGGAGGGAAGGGCGGAGACAGTTAAAAGAATACACGCAAGAAACGAGAAAAGGCTGGGCACCACTGAAGGGGCTGCCATCGCCCCTCTTTTTTTTTTCTGGCTCGGTGTTATCATTGCCAATGTTGCGGTCAAATTTAGCACTACTGGCTGTTGCCAGCGACACGTGTACACGACAGTAAGACATTCCCCTACCCGTTCCTTTGTTATCAGGAAAGACAACGTTGCTATGGCCAATCTTCTTTCCGCTGGACGCCTATGTCTTTTGCATCAATCGAAAATCACCTTGATAAACATACAAAGCCACTGTTGTTAAAGTAATTCATTCATTCGCGAGATAAATCCCATGTATACGTATTTTTAGAAAAAAAACAAACTATTCTTTGAGGATCCCAACTCCTATGGGCGCTAGTGTCATGACAAAGAAGACGATTCCTTGATCTAATTTACCCCCTCATTCAAGGGTGATTATTTTTACTGCAGAAATCACGAATGCTGGTAAACATCTGACCACGACCGTCGCAATATCACCTTCCTTATTCCATATTCATTCATTACCCGGTTTTCCTGTCCCACCACACCGTCGCCAGCAACGAAACCTGCGCAAAATCACCATCTCCTTCTCCGCCCGTCCACCGCTGCCGCCCGGCCCGCCGCAGCAGTTCAAAAACTTTTATTAATTCCCTCTTGAAAATCCTTGGCGCCGTCTCCCCTGCCTCGGCGGCGCCTGCGCTAACTGGGGCTGCGCGTTTACAAATTGCACGCAGCGCCACGTCATGCCTCAGTGGTTTACTCTGTGCCTTTTCACGCTCGCCGCTGCTTCTTTGTCATTTTTTCTTCACTCCGCCTCGGCCTCCTCCTTCCTCGTCCCCGCCCCGCTCTCCGAAGCCTCCACGCGGGCCAGCGCTACGGCAGACGCTACCACCGTCTCCTCATTGCCTCCTCCTCCTCTGCCTCCATCTCCATTCTTTATCGCCGCGTTGTCCAATGCCTATCCCTCTGCCCCCCACCTCCTCCTCACCTATCGTCTTCTCCCTCTCCCCCACCTCCATTGGTTTGTCCTTCGCCTTTCCCTCATTTTCGTCCTCCGTCACTTGCTCCTCCTCCCTCTCTTCCCTCTTCGCCTTCCTCTCCACGTCCATTGCCCGCAATATCACATCCTCCTTTGCCTCCACTACTCCGTCCTCCTCTTTTCCCTCTGTTTCCTTCTCTGCCGCCTCCGTCTCCACCTCTTCCTCGGTCGCCTCCATCACTTCCACCTCTCCCACCGGTTTTTGTTTCAACGCGCGTGCGCCAACTTTTCGCAGCCCGGTTTTCTTCCGCGTCTTTTGCGTTCCATTTGCGCCCTCTTCCATTTCGCCTTTTTAAATACAAAACACATCCGACAGCAAGCGCCGGCATATTACGTAAGGACGTACGTACACGCAATCAAAATTGTATACACATATATTTCTTTACGGCCGTCACTCATTTTCTTTTGTTTTTAAGACGCCCGTAAAAAAAGATACGACTGGAAAAAACGATGCGCTTTTTACTTCGGGGTTGGAAGGGAGCGTTCCAAGGTAGCGATAGACAGCAGTAAAAGGCACATATATACATGTATATACAATCAGAAGAATAGGCGTGGCGGTATATGTGCGCCGTCGCTGGAGGGGTCGGGCAAAGTCGAGGAGGAAGACTTGGGCGTCTTGACGGGAGAGGAGACTCGGAACAATACTATAATGGAAAGTGGCGGTCGGACGCGAGGGCGGCGGGGGAGGATTTCGGGGGGGCGAAAGCGACGCACGCGGGGCGAGAGGGGGCAGGCGGCCCGGGTAAAGAAAATTAATAGTTCTGCGAGGGAGGGAGGGGGTGGGCGGGGCGGGGCGGGGCGGCGCGCCCCACGCTGTCATTCCGCCCCGCTGCGCCTTATCTCGTCGCGTCACCGGCGGGGGCGGGGCGGGGCGGGGCGGGGGCGGGGCGGGGCGGGGCGGGGCGGGGCGGGGCGGGGCGGGGCGGGGCGGGGCGGGGGATGCGAGCCCGCGAGCGTCGCGAGGGCCCGCGCGCATGACGGACAGAGCGCGGCCTCGACGGGGACGCAGGGGGGGGGGGGGAGTGCCAAGGAAGTGGCCGGGGTGGGGGAAGATCCGGATGGTTGCGGGGGAGTGCGTGTGCGAAGGTCAGGGGCACTCCGCGCGGCGATAAGAAGTTATAGTGGTGGTATTGGATTGTCGATGTTATTGTTGTTGTTATTGTTATTGTTTTTGGTAGCGGTGGTGGTGGTGTTGATGGTAGTAGCGATACGGTGAGATGATGTTGGGCAATTGGCGGGAGAGGTAGCAACGTGAACAACAAGAACGATGGCATTTTGGAAGTCTTTACATGAGGAAATTAAAGAAAAATAATGAATTTCAAGTGGCCATGTCGTGAACAATGGAGGAAATATATAAAAATTAAATAAAAAAATAACGGTAAAAATCACATAAAAAACAACAACACAAGAATATGATCCTGTTATGGTTAGAGTGCGGTATATACACACACTACTATGTACAGAGAAACACGTTGACATGTAGGGTGGTATTGTTGGGTGGTTATATGAGATTTATTTTAAGCCTTCCTCTCTCTTTTTAAATCACTATTTTCAGGATTGAAAAGCTCAAGGAGGAAACAGATGACATTAAAAATTGATGAGATGAATATTTGAAGCACTGAACACGAAAAAGGTAGATTTCAAATCTGAAGCAGGCAAAATAAAGTTACAAAATTATTTTTGGGTGAGAAAACTTAGAGGGCAGAGCAAAGGCACTGTGGAAGAGCAAACGACGGTGACGAAACTGTAGCATTGCAAACAGGAAACACATGTGTAAAAGAAGGAGACACACATGAGAATTGACTGTCAGAATAGTAATCTCTGAGAGATATAATACACTGAAATCTCATTCCTTGATAACAAAAGATTAGTTGAAACCAACACTGAAACACCAGTAAAAACGACAAGAAGAAAGGAGGTGCAGAAGAAACACTGATACGAAAAATGCATCGGAAGCAGGCACTGCTGCGCCCCGCTCCCGATACCATGCAAGCACTCCCAGGGGGCAACGCGAGCAGGCCACGGGCAGTCGGGGGCTTCGCAAGGGGACGGCCCACGGGGAGTCGCAAGTGCAGGCAGCGTGAGCGCCCGTGTCCAGTGGCAGGCGCGTCAAGGGCAGCGGGCGGCAGAGGTTCAGGCGGCGAGGGCGAGAGAGAGCGGACGAGGAGGGAGATGAATGCAAGAACGAAAGACAACGATGACGAGGGTGGCGTCCAGAGCAAAGACACGGCCCGCTCTAGGAGATGAAGGCGGAGGCGAAGGTGCAAATAAGGGTGAAAGCGAGTGCAAGACATACGACGACGCGGGGAGGGTGAAGGTGAATACGACGGGGATAGCGAGGATGACGGTTAGGGCAAAGCACGAAAGGACGAAGGCTAGGACGAGGGCGAAGGCTAGTCCACCCGAAACGCACCCGAAGGCGACGGTCAGTTGGAAGGCGCGAGCTGGAGCTAGGGCGCGGGGGAGGGCGTGGGCAAAAACCAGCGTAGCGAGGACAGCCTGTCGAACGCTCTCCCACGCCCCCGCGCGTCTCGTCTCGAGATAAGCGGCGCCTGGGCGCTGGAGGGGTCTGGCGCCGTTGCCACCAGGAAGCCAAGCGCCGGCGCCCGGGAGAGCTTCCTCCTACAGGGCCACTCGGCCGCTGCTAATTGCCACAGTGTGCAGCTCAGCCCCCTCTCCACGTTGGGAAACGATTAGTTTACCACGCTCGCATGCTAACTACAAAGAGAAGATCAGGATGCGAGGGTGAGACACTGAACAAACAAGAAAGATCTTCAACGAAAATTACCACGTCTCTATATGTAAAATAATTTTCTACTCTCACTGCATGCACAACTGAAGTAGTATAAATGCTTGCAATTGAACAGAAAAGTCTAAGAAATGCAATGCAAATGAATTCAAAATTCAATAAAAACGCATTTATTTATTGACAAAGTTTTAAAGAATGTCTCAGAATGAAAGTTTCAAACTTCTATTGCATGCAGAGGGGCCCAAATCGTCCATTTTGCAAGTAACACATAGACGAAATTTTATGAAAATGAGTTACATGCATTTTTACGTGGCATTTGCTACTCACATGTACAGCAAGTAACGTTCTGCTGCAGTTCAAGGTTGATTTCATGTACCTGCCGATCGGATGTGCTTATGGGGTTGCCTAAATATCAGGGAGCAAACACCACGTATAAATGCATGTAACTTCGTTCTATACAATTTCTCACTTTATATTCATTGGTAGAAAGGGATCATTATCGACACCTCTATGTGCCCCAACATTTGTAACTTTTATTCTGATATATCTGTATATTTATGTCGTTTGACTCCATTTTTCTCGCAGAAAAATTTACGAATTACCTTAGCCATCAATAAACCGTTAACCACATTAAATATATTTTTGAAACAAAGTAAGAATGTGTATGTGAATCACTTATTTCGTATATCCAACAAATTCACTCACATTTCGAAAATTTAAGGCATTCTCGTATCTGAGTTTTTCATTATTTTTTTTTTGAAGTTTCAAAATATAATATTTTTGGTCCTTACATATGTCACAATATAAAGATATGCTGACTTAATCTATCACACATTTGGTAATTGTTTGACGATCAAAAATAAAATAATTGCCACTACCAAGTTTGCGGGTAATGAGAATTCATTACTAATCATCGACAATCTCCAAGTCGAGTACTTTTCAATTCACAATTGGCTGCAGAAGGGTTCTGGGTTCTGCTATTAACTGTTTAATACTAAAAAGAGAGCTCGACAATACCAGAAAAATCAACAGTTTCGTATGTCCATAAATAACTCGTGTTTTACTAATTTAGGACACACTTTCTGTCCCGGACCTGCTCGCACTTATCCCAAGTCCATGACACGCACTTTTCCAATTGACGTCTTTGCGAGACATATATCCTCGCTGAGCTGTGCCATACAACACAATAACAGGATATACAAGAATAATTTCTTCGAATGGTTTTGTCGCACTTGCTCCCTACATGCAGATAAGAAGATTCAAACACATCCCACGCGGTATACCGCTAGATAGCGCCGCATCACGCGCAGCATGATGTCATACCTACGCACAAACGCACGCATCCGCACGCACCCGCACGACCTCGAGCGCGCGTCTGTGGGACGCGGGAAACTACAGCCAGGAAAGGACTTTGCCCCGTGTCATCGGACTCATTCGCGCTCCTCCCAAAAACAGACGAGAGGAAAAATTGTGGTGAACTCTCTCGACGTTAGCAGACCAAAACTAACAACTATAAACACACATTGCCTCGTTCTCTATCACCCTTTCTCTCTCTCTCTCTCTCTCTCTCTCTCTCTGAGTCACACTCTCTTTCTACCACCCCTCCCTCCCTCTTTCTACCACCCCACACTCTCATTTTCTACCACCCCTCACTCTCATTTTCTACCACCCCTCACTCTCATTTTCTACCACCCCTCACTCTCATTTTCTACCACCCCTCACTCTCATTTTCTACCACCCCTCACTCTCATTTTCTACCACCCCTCACTCTCATTTTCTACCACCCCTCACTCTCATTTTCTACCACCCCTCACTCTCATTTTCTACCACCCCTCACTCTCATTTTCTACCACCCCTCACTCTCATTTTCTACCACCCCTCACTCTCATTTTCTACCACCCCTCACTCTCATTTTCTACCACCCCTCACTCTCATTTTCTACCACCCCTCACTCTCATTTTCTACCACCCCTCGCTCTCATTTTCTACCACCCCTCGCTCTCATTTTCTACCAACCTCACTCTCATTTTCTACCAACCTCACTCTCTTTTTCTATCACCCCTCCCTCTCTCTTTCTACCACCCCTTCCTCTCTCTTTCTACCATCCCTCCCTTTCTCTTTCTACCACCCCTCCCTTTCTCTTTCTACCACCCCTCCCTCCCTCTTTCTTCCACCCCTCTCTCCTTTTCTTTCCAGCCCCACTCTACTTCTCTCTTTACACCACCACCTCTCTTCTCTTTCTTTCACTCCCTCACTCTTTCTGCCCCCTATTGTCTCCCTGCCACCACATCTGTCACTTCCCCTCTCTCATTCCAATGGCATTTCAGTCCGAATCGAGCTTTGCCTGTGCTATCCGCATACTCGCATTTCTGCCCAGCGCTAAATTGAATATTTCAGGTATTAAATGAAAGAAAGAGTCGCGTACAGGCCTAAGTCTGTTGTTTCCAGCACATACTTGGGTTTGAGCGGGCAAAATCTTGAAGATGACCGATCAGAGCGGCCGTTCATTAGAACTTTCACCCAATCAGTGGCGTCATCCGAGTTAGATTCTCAGGGCACTGAGGCTTCGGACTCCCATTAAGAACCAGAAACCAGTGGAAAGCTTCCGATTCAAGATATCACTTCAGGAACAACAGCAGTAAAATATTGCAGGAAATTGCAACAGTAATATATTGCACGATATTTAAGTTTGAAGCTTGTTACCACTGCCACATTATATGTTACCACTATCACATTGAAACCATTTCACAATCTAGAACATTTGATCAGTTTTCTCAGGAATAAAATAAAAACAAGCGAGGAAAATGATAGAGTACCAAATGGTTTCAAAACGAAATCTAATGTTATTAATACAAAAGGAACATGAAGTTTCTTTCCCCAATACATCTGATATTATCAGACGAAACATACATCATACCCAAATTTTTTTCCCATACCTTAAGAAATGTAACTCTCAGCAAACAATTTTAATATTTTCGTTTCCAATAAATGTAACAATTTGCAGACAAATGACTGAACCAATGTGTCTACAACGATCCGCAGAATCAACCGACTATTCTCGACTTTTTTTTCTTCGACCGAACACGAATCCACTTTGACAGCACCGGGCCAATAATCCGTCACCGTCGGGACTCAAACGAAGGACCGCCGACCCAGGAAGCTTCAGTAACGGTCACGTGACACGCATTAACGTACTCAGTACTTCAACAAAACACAGATGGAAAAAAAAAATTGTTTGTGATGAATTCTCTTCACACCACAGTACAAAACTAACATTCTATTAACACAGCTCCGCAATGAGTCGCCGTTGTCCCGCATTCCCACTCCTCCCACTACGCAGTCTCGTCGTCGCCAACTCCGTAAACATTTACGCCAACGTGGCATAATTCAGAAGCGTTGAAGTACAGTTGAACTCGAAATGTGTATGCATAATTCAGCTCCGAAGAAAAACCGAAACTTCTTCGCTTCTTCGAAAATTTTAACGACGTATTCCTTGAAGTGTGTTTATGTTTCTAACGGGAGAACTGGCCGACTGAAAGAGAATCAAATAAATGTTCAATATTTCATCGTTATGATCGTAAAACTTGCTTATATCTGCCTAAAATTGTCCAAAGTCTTCTGCAACAGTATACGGTTGTGTTAGAGGTTTATTGTGCTATGAATTACAAGTAGACCCATATTGAACGGCTTCTATTGATCTCAGTAATATTTGATTATGGGATAATTCTAAACAATATTATTTTTACCATTAGATGATAATCATTAATATCTCATTGAATTCAAAGTTTGTCCTTAACTCTGGAAATATGTGGGGGAAAAAGGTTCAGAATACTGTTTCCTCAGTTTTAAAAAAAAATTTACGAAACAAAAAATCGTAACAACTTAATGAAATGGAGAAAAACAGTATTGATAAGTGTAACAATGATCCTTGTGTTTAAATATATAAAAAATGTGCTGTATAAAATTATTAAGCAGTTCAATTGTCCGCATCTGGTACAGTCTCTTTGTTTCATTTTTTAAACCTGTTCAATTGCCAATCCTACCTTGATGAGTAACTTGCAGTTGTGGGTTGCATTCTCTTGGCCCTTAATCATTTACTTTATTTCTTTCTTGTTGTTGTGATAATCACGATTTCGAAATGAACTTTTCAACTGAAAATATGACAACCGTATTTCAGCAACCAGGAAAAATACGGTTTCGTGTATCTAAGCATGCTATAGGTATACTTGAACATTTTGTCTGCAAGCAATATCCGCTCTCCCGCTGTTCCTAGGACCAATTCTGAGTTTGTTTAATGGTAAACACTTTTAATTCCTTTTACAAGTTCTGACATATTATCTTCTAGTGTGACGCAACACCGAAGTTAAATACTTATCGGAGATGAGAATATCAGAATTACATATTAAATATCAAGTATGTACATCAGTTATTGAAAAGTTGCGAATTGTAACAAAAATATCTTACAAGGACGGCACTAAAATGAAGAAATTATAATTTGTGTCATGAGATCGGTGGTTAATGATTGTTAATCATTCATGTCAACGTATGTAACAATAGTTTGATCAAAAACTCTGAATTCGAGATTTTTTACACAAGAAAAAAATATATTTAAATGCCCGGAAGGAAAATTCTAAATATTGGCGGTCAAAGGCACAGAACGGTAGTACCCAAATACGTAGGGACAACATTAGGCCGGTATAAAAATCAAGGATATTAATGCTTTCTGACACAAAATCAGCAAATCGCGGTCTAAAAGCCAGGTCGTGGATGTATGTCCGTGCTATACCCTTCATTCTTACAATTAGGAGAACTTGTTCTTTTTTTATGACCTTGCGGAACACCCGAAGTGTATCCCTTCGCTCTTGTGGCAAACCAATAGGACGAGAAGGAGTTTCGAGGGAACCGTCACCTGGTGGGAGGGTCCGGGCGCGTGCTGCATCTTCCCGCGAAGCGCCGCCGCCGCCGCTGGCGGTGGTGGCGGCGGCGGCGGCGGCGCCCCGACGCCCGCTGCGCGTGGATTTAACGAGCCCGTAAAGTCGCGGGCGGTCGGGTGGGCGGGCGGCGGGCGCCGCGGCGGCGCCGGCCCCGCCCCTTCCCCCACTCCTCCTCGGTGAAGGCGCACGGCACGGCGCGACGCGGCGCCGCACGGAGCGACGAGGAACGCAATGATATAACCTCACGGTAACGACGAGGAACGTATGACATTGAATCGTTGGGCAAGAGATGGAGATTATATTCACTCCGTAGTTTCAGTAGTTAGCTGTATGTTTTCGTATAAGTGTGTTATTAGTGTTCGAATAATATGATTTTTGTTACACCTTGAGCTGAATGCTTAATTCTTCTTAATCTCATAAATAAATACTTATGCAACAAAAATGATTTGCAACTCCAATTAAAATTAGATTATTACAATTGTAAATATAAAATAAGAATTCGTACAATGGCAAATATTGTATAATTATTGTTACCATCTTTTGTTGTATTACACTAATGTGTGTTTTATAAATCTTGTATGACGTATCAATTTTGAATTTCTAACTTCTATTGGATGACGTGTTATTTTCATTAAATTCCGTACATTACTTACATTTAATGGTACAAAATACTAAAACAAATGCATGATATCTTAATTTTTAAGAGATCGAATAACGGTGTCACAATGTACTAACATATTTCCATTAATTATTTTATAATAATAATAATAATAATAATAATAAATTTATTTAAACTGCAAGTGAGTATAACCCGGTGGCAGCTAATTACATAAATATGATAATATATTAACATGCAAATTATTCAGTAATAATAATAACAATAATAATAATAATAATAATGGTACAATAATAACCACAGTAACAACTATAAGATTAACATTAACAGCAAAATTAGGTTGCCAGGAATTGTAATATTAAAATTAATGTGGGGTCATGTATGTATATGTGGTATGTGCGTAGGTGCGCACCCCTCTAGCTCCGGCGTCTCGCAGCAACCTACCACTTAGGGCGAGTTTAAGTAGGAAGAGTTGAAATAAACACATTTATACACCCGACGTGTCTCCTCGCAGGCTCTCCTCTCTTCTGGGAACCGCTCGTAAGGGCTAGCTCCCCCTTCCGCTGTTCCGATCCGGCCGTGCTCCAGGCGCTGCACCCAACTTCACGCCGCCCCTTCTAACAACGCCGAGACGTGAGAATAATTTTTTGGTATACTGTACTGTTATACCGACTTAACGCATCCAAATAGGTCTTAACGGCCAGCGTCTGTTAAGGCTTTAACCGTCCGACCTCCGTTAACAACAATCGAAGGAAAGTGTTGTAGGTAAATATGGCGGATTATTATTATTCATAATCCGAGAAATGCATTTCTTATTGGAAACATTTTTTTCTGATAAAAAGGTGGAGTTATAAAAATAATTTAATGACACACGGCCGATAATACAAATACCAGACTTGTTTGGCGTTTGCTTTTTATCGCGTTTAAAGAGGTTAATAAACAGCTAAAGCATACGGGAAAGTGGAACTCGTGTAGAATAGCAGTATTAAACTGCAGTAGAAATACTTCAATGCAATACTTTAATACTTAATAGTAGTTACACTAGGAAGAGAGTGAGGATAAGCCGTCTCCACATTGCATGAACTCGTTACATGTGAATTCCAAAGGCCGAAGTCCGGATCTCTGCCGTTGACTTCGAAATTCGCGAGAGATGCGAGGCAAATTACCAATGTAAAAGGGGCAATTTTTTGCTACTAAGGTAACTTAACCCATTTACCTTACCTCCCAGACTTTTTTAATCTCCCCCCACTATACAGAGCATTCCACGAGTGCTCCATATTTGCTCGAGTAGTTTACCAACAAAATTGTGATAATCCCAGTCAACCTCGTCCCCTCACTTTCTGTCTGCCCTCACCCTGACGTACTTATTGTGCCATTTCGTCCACTTTACAAAGTCCCTCCGCCGTATTGATTTTCCTTCCTCTCTAAATTGTGAAGAGTAAAGTATCGACATTTTTGAACTACAATTTTAATATTTCGTTTTTGGCATTAATCATTAATATATGCTAAATATGTATTAATTTTTTCTGACGACTTTTTGTAAATTACTTATGTTTAATGGTATTAAGAATAGTTAATGTTGTAACAGAAAAATAAATTATCGACTTATGTGTAGTGTAATGCAGAATAATGTTAAGGTAATAATTAAATTATTTTATTTTATTGTTTGCGGTGTCAACGATTAAAAACGCCAAAATTAATCACAGTAGTGAGAAATTGTAAACCTTGAATCATTTTTAGAAGTATGGTTGATATACGAAGCTAGGTTGAAAAACAAAAAGTAAACATGCAACGCGTAAGTATTTACGCGACTTAACTTCCTTTTCAATATGTACCCAATCGCCCAACATCCCCTCATCCCACCAGCCCACAGCTACTCCCACGCCAACACAGAATTCGGGTAACAGTGAAAACTTGATTAACATCGCTTGGCAACACGACTACTCAGCAACTCCGCGCCCGCCCTCCTCCCTCGTGCAACGGGCGTCCATCGTCGGCCAGAGGACTGGCAGCGCCAACGTGGAACCATCGCCACGCGTGCCCCCCGCCCCCCTCTGGAGCGGGGGGGGGCGGGGGCGGGGGCGGGCGTCGATTACACCCCGGCAGCCGCCGGCTCCACGCCGGTCGTGCGGACCGCCAGCTGAACCATTACGGCAATAACCTGCAATCTATTAATGCTTCATCTGTTTTAGCTGGGGGGCTTCAGGCGCCGGAACGGGTCGCAAATACAACAACAAACGTAGGCACGCGGCGAACGTATTTGCAAAAATTGCTTACAACATATTGCCACAATGCGCGGCGCGTTATCGAAATTGGAAATGAATTTACTGGGCCGGCCGGCCGCCGCCGCCGCCGCCGACGTGGCGGGGCGGGGCGGGGAGCGTGGCCGGTCCCGAGGGCGGCGGGGGGCGGTTCCGTAGAGTAGTAGCTAGAGCGGCACGGAGCGGAGCGGTGCGGTGCGGTGCGGTGTGGTGCGGCGCCGAGCCGAACTTTGTGTATGCAACGCGATGTGGCGTGTGTGAGTAATGAAAATGCATTGCATATCTGACTAGAATATTAATTCATTACCTCCCTCTCCCCCCCCCCGCCTCCCTGCCGCCACGCACGCGCGTCGGTTTCACCTTGTGGCGGCCGTCGCTCGGCATTCCAGGGGTGCCAATCCTCTGCAGGGCGGCAAACGCTTGGTGGAATGACGGCGATGGGAGGAGATAAAGGGGGAAAGTTGAGATCTTTTTATTTTGTCTCATTGAGGTGAAGTCATCATAAATTAAGAACCTCGTTGAGAAAATGAAGAATAATCACATTACTTCCATCTTTAGTGATGTAAACTCAAAATCATTTCGTTTGGTGCAACCTTAAAAATGCATTGGCAAAACAGTCCCTATATGCTCGTAATAGAGAATGAAGAGAATTAATGGCCATTTTCCAACATTTAACAGAATCGATGAATGAACATTTTTAACCTCTCTGTTGATTCTTCATTAGTTTGTTTTCAATTCAATATATTTCTACACAGTTACATATCACAAAAATTACAGCTCCAATATTCTTTTAAATGAAAATCTCTCATAAATGATAATGAGACATTTATTTTTATTATCTATATCGTTTAAGGTTCTCTTTGAATGTAAGTGCCTCATTAATTCGTAGGTGTACCGTAGTGACAAGATCTCAAATCGAAATAATAGAGAAAAAAATACAACTTCTTCGAAAAACATTTATATATTTATGGAGATTAAATAGAAAGTATTAACTCCGCATTTAAAAAGAAATTGAAGATCTCTTCTAATCGTCTAGTAAATTTAATAATTCATTATCGAATTAATTGTGCGCGCGATTATGCTATTTATGATTCTCCTACGTCACAATTTTTAACGAATTGAATTCTTAGAGAATTATTTGATGTTCTTTAAATAATTATATATTTAATTTAAACAATTATTTTTCTTCACATCCACAAATTAAACAAATTTCAATCTCTCAAAATACCTGTCAAAAATTCTTCCCAAATCCGAAGTGCGACGGCTGCCGAATGAACGTGTCGTGCGAATTGCCGGTACGCCCTCTGCCCGAAGGCCGCCGCGTGTCTGCCGACCCCTGAGCGACCGGGACATTACCCACCCTCACGTGCGTCGCGCTCGCACACATGCTCCTTGTGCGTAGCGTACGCCCCCCACCCCACTCCCGCGTTCCCGCCCGCATGGCCCGCGCCACGCTCCTCTCCACGCCGCCGCCACCGCCACCGCCCACCCGCTCCAATGCTGACAGCCGACGCGGCCAACTCGCGCGTGGCCGCCTTTTGTTTTTGATGACGACGGCGGCGGCGGCGACAGCCACCATCGCGGCGCGCGGGTGATGTCACGGCGACAGCCCGGAGTTGCATTCGGGCGGCGGGAGACGGTGATGGAAGAAGTAATGGTTATTGTGAGGGAAAATGGAAGTCACGATTAATGTAATGCTGGTAGCGCGTGGCGATGATGCTGGTAGAAGAATGAGATTAAGACAGGATTGGCGAGTGGGGTGCGAGATCAGGTTCGGAAAGGCTGACTGGCGAGTGTTTCTAGGGAGAACCGGGTTTGGGGCGTGGTGTTCTGGAGAGAGAGGTCTGGAGATAGAAAGAGATCTGAAGATAGAGAGCGGTCCGGAGAAAGAGAGCGGTCTGGAAAAAGAGAGCGGTCTGGAAAAAGAGAGCGGTCTGGAGAAAGAGAAAGGTCTGGAGAAAGAAAGGTCTGGAGAAAGAAAGGTCTGGAGAAAGAGAAAGGTCTGGAGAGAGCGGTCTGGAGAGATGAGGCTGGAGAGTTGAGGCCAGAGAGATGAGGCTGGAGAGAGCGGTCTGGAGAGATGAGGCTGGAGAGTTGAGGCCAGAGAGATGAGGCTGGAGAGATGAAACTGGAAGGAGGAGTCTGGATGCAGGACTTGGACGTATGGCTCAGTAGCAGACCCTGGATTAGACCATGGACGCAAAGAAAGGGCGGGAGCAGTTCGAAAAGCGAAGGCGCAAACAAAAACTGGAAATACGTTTTTGCATTGGAGAATACTGCAAACACTCCGAAGAGCCCGCTATCGCACGGCGACGATGCAACTCGCGAAAGCAGCGACGTCGGGGACTCGGAGGCGGCGGCGGAGAGGCAGGTGCCGCCCCTGGTGACGGCAGCGGCCACCCAGCAAAGGGCTGGGGGTCGGCATGTGTGCACGTATGTGCCTCTTTTGAAGGCGCGGGGAGGAGAGATGGAGGTGGGTTTTTAAAATTTATTTCAACACGTGTCCCCCTACATATGCGGCCGCACACGGCGCCCACTGGCTTAATTTCTGGCGGGGCTTTTTAACGAGCGTGGCCTCGGCGAGGGGCGCAGGGCCCGACCACATGTGCCCGCGGAAGGACAAGTCCTGCTTCTTTTCGTTACGTCATCGAGTTTGTCTGAGTAATCTTCACAAACGGCTGTATCGTTGCAAGACAAATGGGTTCAATGCAAAGATATAATTATCTTTATAAGTTTATACTAATACGAATGGTAATTAAGTTCAATAGGCACATCAAAAATTAGTGTATTAAGCAAAGGAAGTAAAGATTTATTGATAAATATGCACAATGTTAGTATATAATTTAAAGTCGTAGTGTCCATTTCATTAAGAGAAAATAAGCCCTTCAAATATATTAAATGGAGAGTACAGCATATTTTAAGGTCAACTACACATTTATGGTCACTTTATATCAGCATAACTTAAAATACTTATTTTAAATATGAATTATTACTTCTTAAGAAAATTTATCGATGTTAACGAAGTAATTTAATGTTTAATATTGTACATTGTCCGTAAGACACTTTCATCTACTTTAAAGCTTTTACTGTTTACATGGCGAATCCCTCACTTATTTCTGTACTGCGAATAAAAAGTATTCTCATTCCAAAAAGTGCGGTTATTAGGAAGTTTGCATCACTGTTGCGTCCCACAATGGCCATAACACAGCAGTCAGTCTTTTACGTTCTCGAACGGAAAATGTGTTAAGTGTTCAAACTGTGGTCCACAAACAGCAATTGCAATCAAAGCATTTAACGTGAGCGATTGGCTTTATTTATGACTCGCATGGATTTTCGCCCACAGACAAAACTAGAAACGTGCTTTGGTCGACGCACGTAAAATACACCCGAGCTGTGGCCGTGTGATGATTGTGATGCAAAGCGAGGACAAACAAAACACAGGAGTTTCAGCGCAAACTCAATCTATTCGATAGAACCAAAAGTCCTTTCAGGTAATAAAATATAAAATATAGACGGCTCATCAGAACGAAACAAAAAGTATTTTGCTTAACTGGTTAAAATGAAATCATTATGACGTAACCAATTCTATTCCATGCACACATCTTCAACGGACGGAGTATTTAAAATTCACCAGGCTATACCTTAAGGCTGACGATTAATAAACTAATAATAATAATAATAATAATAATAATAATAATAATAATAATAATAATAATAATAATAATAATAATAATAATAATGAACCGAGAGGGAGAGACGAAGGAGGGAGAGAAAAGTCAGACAAATCAAACGATGGTTCCAGAAAGATTTGAAAAGAAGAAAGAAAAATCATCGACGGATGAAAAAAAAGAGAATTGAAATTGGCACGCGGTTCCTATCTGGCATAAACTTGAATAAGAAGACTAACAAGATTAATAATGATAAAAATAACAACCAGGACGACGACGATGACACATTTGCCCCACAATTGTAATATTATCAAATAGCAATACCCTTTTTTAAAACCCATTTTTCTCCTTTTTTTCCCAGCAGTCCGCATTTCGTCGTAGTCCACTTATCCTCCGGCGCGGGTGCTTGGAGTGCCAGAGGGAAAGTGTGCTTCCAAGAAGCGATCTACGGAATCACCTCCATCTGGACGGCTACTCGTACCCGCTCGACGCTGCCAGCGCCCACGTTCAACCTGCGAGCGAGCGCGCGCCGCGACGGCCCCGTTACGCCTCGAGATGTGCGCGGGTGGAGAGGAAGGGCGTAGCTGCAAAGGAGTGGGGGGTGGGGGCGTTGCCGGCAGGTCGGCGGAGGCTGTGCGTGGCGGATACGATGAAATGGGAAGAGAGGACAGAGACGATAGAGAGGGCATAGAGAGCGCGGAGAGCACAGAGAGTAGGGACGACACAGAAGGTGGGGACGGGACAGGAAGAGAGGAGAGGGCGGGGATGGTAGAGAGGAGTGGGCGGGGAGGGGAGACAAGAGAGTGCGGGAAGTGCAGAGAGGAGAGGGCAGAGTGGATAGGGCGGGGAGAGCAGAGAGAGGAGAGGGCGGGGAGAGCAGAGAGGGGAAGTCAGGGAAGGCAGAGAGGAGAGGGCGGGGAGGGCAGAGAGGGGAGGCCGGGGAGAGCAGAGAGGGGAGGCCGGGGAGGGCAGATAGGACGGCAAGGGTGTCTGTACCGGCAAGGGCGACTTGCGCAGTTGGTACGGCAGGGCATGGCGCGGCATGGCGTGGCGAGGCGAGGCGAGCAGGGGCGTGGCATGGCGACGGGGATATAAAGTTTCTACCACTTTACACTATAAAATAAAATTTATTTTTTCCGGTCTAATTGATGATAGTAATATATAAATCCCAAGTACGTGAGATGCTGGTTTACTTCAGCAACTACGACAATATTAACATGCATTTGTATTATTTTTTCTCCACTTTTCGGGCACTTCGTCCTCGTACCGTACCATCCAGATTTTTTATTTCAATTCCAAAGGTCCGAGACGACGTCGTGGTAACCGTAGGCGCCACCCGCCACTCAACGAGGGCCGCGTGGGCGAAGGCGTTCGATGACGCAGGGGCGTCGCCCTCCCGCAGCATCATCCAAGGGTCCGCTCACCCAAGGTGCCGACCGTCCCCCCCACCCCCCGAATCGTCCGTCCGTTCGGTATCTCCCCGACCTCTCCCTCCTTCGCCCACGGCGACTCAGCGTCCACTCTCCACTCGCCTCCTAAGTTATGTTAGGTGCCGCCTTTATGACAATCACAAAGATTGCTCGCGATCCTCTCGTCGCCACTTTTACCACCCCTCGTCATATTTCTTATCCTTGAGTGACCGGCGGGCGGGAGGGAGGGAGGGGGGACATCCAAGAATGCGGCCGTATATCATCACATACAGCGCCCGCCGCCGTAACTCCGTTTTATTATGTCGATGATGAGCGGGCAGGGGGTGGCTCACCCGAGAAACTACACCCCTTCGAAGCACCCCTTCACGACACCGCCCCGCGTTTTCGAATTCCGCCCCCCCCCCCCCCAGCGCGCCGTACGAGACGTGGCGTACTCCTCGTAAAGGTGGCGGTGATATTAACACACACCCATATTACTCTCGCGGAGACGATCTTGAATAAATCTCTCAAATTTAACAGCACTTGCCGATGTTCGCTTTATAGCGCTAGGTATTTTTAAGCACTGTTTTAAAATCGGTGGCTGCCGTGGGGAGGAGAGCCGGGCGGGGGAGGGTCTTCGCGAATTTATACGTAGCGATAAAGCTCTCGGGGAACAACGTAATGACGGAGTCTTCATGTTCTCCTCAAGTTTACAAAGAGAAGTCCGCGGAAGAGGAGTTGGAAACTCCAGCGCAGAATTTCTCTCTTCTTTAATTCCTGCAGGAGGGGGGGGGGCAAGTATTGACACTTCAAACTTCGCCCGTCCTGCGAGCGACCTCTTCGCAAAGGTAGACGACGGGCATTACTTACCGCCTCTGGGAACTGCTGGCACGGCCTGCCGAGGGTCGAACAAGGAACGTGGAAAACTGTCAAACAAATCATCCCAAATCGTTTTCTTTTCCTCCCGAGAAATTCCCTGCGTACCTTTGGAACCTTAAATCAAAGAAGAGGGCCGTAATAAATTCTAATCACTAGCGAGAGTCGTAAAGTTAGCCCGGAATTGGGGACTCTCGAGACAAATACGACGGGCGGAGGGATGAAAATTATCGTGCGGAAGGATCATCGAATTCTGATCAACTGGGACGAGCGGCCCTCTCCTGGCCTCTGGTCGTGACGGTAGAGTTGTTTCTGGGACTTCGCTGTACTGGCGCCGAGCGACAGTGAATATTTCTTATAAGACGAGAAAATATGCACACCATACTTTGTTATATTCTAAAGAAATACTATCATTTCTCATTGTCAATTTTGTTGTTGACTATCTCTACGATAAGTCGCGTTGACACATGTCTAGGGGAAAAATAGATTCTTAATTCTGTTAATTTCTGTGATTCTGTAATTATTTGATCATTATTTTACAATAGTTGGTGCCTTCCATTTATCAACTATGATAGAAAACTGAAACTGAAAATATTATAACTAAATAAATAATTATTTTTATTATGAACAAAAAGCCCTGCCTGATGTTAGGAACTGATTAAGGAGACTCCAGACCACCCAGATAGGTCACTGTCTCACTTGAAATCTTGGAGAGCGATTTCAATCCTTCAGAAAGTGTCCAAATTGGCGTGCTTTCTTTTATCTAGCCAAACAGAATGTGAAATATATGACCTTTCTCATAAATATGTGCATGATGAACAGATATCATTTACCAACAGTACTTGAACATAAAATGATTCTTAGGAATAAATTGTGGAAATCTACCGTTGGGAGAATCCATGCGCTATGGAACTCCATAAAGACTTGGTCGTATTATTGTAATGTACGTGTTCTGCCAGGAGCGAGGAACTAATCTACAAAGTTTTTAAGACTACGGAATACAACTTGGTTTAAATTCTGTCACTTTGGATGGATATACCACAGCAAGGTAAAACTAATGTACAAGATCTGGCGTTAGAAGTCTTAGGTTCTGTTCCTTAAATGTTTTCACATCCTCATCTTCATACGTGTTAGAGACTACTGTATTGCAACACGCTCTCTCTCCCTGACAGAGTCAATTAACTTCTTAAACTCAAAAAAGATTTCTATTAGTAAGTCAAAAGACTGGTTGTCTCAGTAGCTTAGTGGTTAGAGCAGCTGGGCGGAAATCAGGGTTCGAGTCTCGGTCGGGGCAACCAATTCTTTGAACAAATTTAATTTTTTTTTCGGCGAAGCCGAAGGTCTGTGTGAAAATTTTGGCGATTTGCAGTTCGCACGCAGAGCGTTTTACTGCCTTATAGGCTGTTGGTGTAGGTTCGCGTCGGACCTTTGTCATTTGCCAGATCGGTGTTTGGGTTTGGCGTTCATTGTGTGCGTTGCGCTACGCCCTCAAGATATCCGAGGGGAGAGCTCGTCTTCTGTGTCCTATAGCTAGGATATGTCAGGCTAGTTGTTTGAGCGTGGCCGGTACAAATTTCATTATTATTAAGTTCATTAATAATACCGATAGCCAAAATATCAAGGTGATCGTATGTATTATTAATCTCACTCCGTACTCCAGAACGTGAAAGACGACCGAACAGCTTACCCGAGAACGCCGCGAAATCAATGGCAACGTCGCGATTATCAATCGCGCGCACTCTCTTTACTGCCCTCGCAAACGAGCATCGCCCACTAAATTCCTTTAATACCGGGTCGCCGGGCGGGATCCACGACGCAAGGAGACACAGGGGGGCGCACACCGCATGGGCTGGCGCCAGCTCGCCGCCCGCCGAGAGGTGGAGGCGGCGGCGGCGGCAGAGACGATACATCACAAGTAAAAGTTTGCCTGAGCGGCGGTTCGCTATACTACGCAGCTAATAACTTTGTTTGACCGCCCGGGGCTAATCCCGAGCGAGGGGAGGGCATTTACGACAGCATAACGGCAAAATGTCGCGGCACATTTTTAGTAATATGGCGCCCATAAACGGCCATCCTGTTATGGGCCCATGCGGCCGATACGCAATCGCGGACGCGACCTTCTCAGAGTTCGCCACGCCCCCCCCCCCCCCTGCGACGATCGAGCAGGTCTTGACCGGAGGTTGCGAAATAACCAACCGGCTAGAACATACTACATAGAGTGGCTGACCCTATAGTCTCAGCGCTCTTGGTGGAGACTCGTCATGTTTTTTGAAGTCAAAACACACGAGAGGCGGTGTAACCTGGGTGTAACTGTCCGTAACCAACGGCGATCGTAATGCTACAATACTTTGTTTCCAGAGGGCGCAGCTCTGACTGCATAACACATGGCTTCAATGTGCTTCAGAAATGGAGGCGTTTCAGCCACTCTACGTAGTATATTCTATCTCGTTGGAAATAACATACGGTCGGGCAGGAAAAGAGGCTTTTGTGTCTTTAATAAACGTGCCGTTTGGTTGTAACACGCGATATCGCGTCAACTACATGACAGAATTTTGATTAGTAAGATACATTTGTGGCATTTCGTAAGCAATTTGAGAAAACAAGTCAAAATAAGATAAAGATAGTAAATATATATCGTAGTTGTAAATCATAGTTTATAAAACATGTTCAGTTTTCCAATTAGGAAATCAACACTTGGGCCGATTCACGCAGTTCACTCTTTTTTGTCCGATGCGCTGAATAGCATACATTTTTTATATTACATTTACATTAAAGTTATTTTTTATTGATTTCTCTTCCAGAAGACCTTGCAAAGTTAAAAGTGCGAACTCCTTTTGTTTTAAAGAGACAAACATGTTGAAGGGTGAAGAAAATTTAATTACCAAAGAAATGCATTTGGGTGGTTTATTGTGTTCAGCAATTTTCGAAGAAGTTTATGTACTTATTAATTCAGATTCCAAAATTAAGAGCGTAATAATTATTACATAGTACTACAACAAAAGTTATTAAAAAATGTGCCGTTTTTACTATGTTTTAAGCTTTACAAGAGTTGTTCTTCTAAATCGTTAAAAATAAGAGTTTTTTCGAGTCGTCAGGAAAAATATTCCGAATGTAGTGTTAAAGATATCTAAGAATGAAGGTTTAGAAGAGAATTCACAAAATTTTATAGTTCATTACAAATGTCCCCTAGTTAAAAATTCCTTTTTGAAAGCTAATTATCAATCCCAACACGTCCATTAAAAACACCATTACCTCAGCCACAAACAAACACACATTAAAAGCCAAAGAAGCCTTCACCCAGAAGTTTCGCAATCCCGTCCTCCGCTCGTCAAAACAAACAGCCTATCTGGACACCGCACGATCACGGGACGCGGCGGGCGACAAGCGCGCGCGCGGAACCGCAGCAGCGAAATGTCACAGGCGAAGAGGAAACCGCGCGGTGGTGGTGATGATGGCGGTAGCGGAGGTGGAGGCAGTGGTAGCTGCTGCGGTGGTGGGGCTGGCGGTGGTGGTGGTGGTGGTGGTGGAGGTGCTGGCGGTAGTGGTGGTGCTGGAGGTGATGGTAATGGTGGTGATGGTGGTGGTAGATATGCTGGTGCTGGAGGTGGTGGTGGTGGTGGTGATGGTGGTGGTGGTGGTGGTGGTGGTGGTGGTGGTGGTGGTGGTGGCAGTGGAGGGGCCGGTGGTGATAGTGGTAGTGGTGGTGGTGCAAGCGGTGTAGGTGCTGGTGACGGTGGTTGTGGTGGTAGAGGTGGAGGTTGTGGTGGTGGTGGGGATGGTGGCGGAGGTTGGAGGTGCTGGAGGTGGTGGTGCTGGCTGTAGTGGTGGTGCATGTGGTGGTGATGCTGGAGGTGATCGTAGTGGTGGTGGTGATGGTGGTGGTGGAGATGCTGGTGCTGGAGGACGTGGTGGTGGTGGTGGTACTAGCGGTGGATGTGCCGGTGGTGGTAGTGGTGGTGGTGGTGCAAGCGGTAGAGGTGCTGGCGGCGATGGTTGTGGTGGTAGAGGTGGAGGTTGTGGTGGTGGTGGTGGTGTTGGTGATGGTGGTAGTGGCGGTCAATGTGGTGGTGGTGCCGGTAACGGCAGCGGTGGCGGTGGCGGCAATGGTGGCGGCAATGGCGGTGGCAACGATGGCAGCGGTGGCTGTGGCAGTGGCTGCGGAAGCAGCGACGATGGCAGCGGTGGTTATGGCGGCAGCTACGGTGGTGGTGGCAGTGGGGGTGGTCGCGGTGGCGGCGCAGGACGAACGCGACGCAGATAAACGCGCGACGCACATGCGCGAGACGTGCGCCGTCAGCGGCGGCCGCGTGCGCGCGCGCGTGCGACGCACGTGAGAGCGACGCCGTGTCCCGTGCGCGATGACTCTTTTTTCACCCTCAAGCGCCTAAAGGGTGTGGAAAACGGTACACGTGCGGAACGCTCGTATTTAGTTAAGGAGACTTACACCAAACGGCCGTAGCATTACGATCACTTGGAGGTGCCAGTAGTATCCAAACCCGCAACCTCGTCCGTAGCAGGGTTCAATAAACGGATTGTTGTGAAACATTCTGAGCCTTTTCCGCTGAGGGATATCTCGAATTGTGACGAGTTCCTCTGCTGCGATTGTTCTTGGATTTGCGATTTCTGTGATCGCTTGGATCAATATGCGACAGCATCCGCTGGCTCTGGCAATAATGTGTCGTGGTTGACACAATGGACGAACGACGTGTCTCTGTTTCTCTACCGTTGCATCACTTTTGATTCGGCTCACAACACGGGTACGGGGGGCACCCAGCAATACGTGCTGTTACAGACGCTCTGGAATACCATGGCGCCGTGCCACCGCAATCTGACCTCTGTCAACCTCTGACAGATCAACTGCTTTTCCCATTTTCATGCCTCAGACGAGAAGCCCCTACATCAGGCATGACAAAATGCGCCAGTACAATCTACTTGATCGGCTGGGAAGCCCGGGGTTTCTGCGGGCAAATGCAAGTTCCCTTGACTCCTCTCTCATTCCCCCTCCAAATCCCCCTCCCCCTCCAAACCTCAGGAAGAGATGTCTACGCGTGAGCTGAAACCACAAAGCGCACTCGAAATATCAATGCGAATGGTTGGTTCATAAGAAAACGTTTGCCGAATGTTATCCAACAAACAATCTACGTTTGAATTATGTTTGAATTACTTGTTATTTTACTTCATGTTAATTTTTTTCTGTAGTCTGCATTGTAGTTTCTGTTTCTGTTTCTGTAGTCATGTTTGCCAACGAGCACAATTGGGTTTGAATAGAAAATTGTTTGCCCGTTATTGTTTTGAGTACTGTTCATTTCATTTATTCTGTTATTTGTCGTATACCGTAATAACGTGAAATAAATTAACATGTTTCTTAGCTATCTTCTTCGTAAAACCTCCTCTTAGATTTATTATGGGGCTTACGGATGATTTATTATACGACAGATCTCAATATTTATTCTTGACCTGGACATAGGAAGTTAATGCAATTATTACATTACAACATTACACAAAAAACGCGATTTCGAAACAGTTTCGCAAAAAACGAGATCCTTCCGATTAAAATTGTTTAATTCAACTCTCAATTAATTTCAAATATTATTTATGCATTTCATTTTAATGCATTATTTCTTTGCTTTAATAGAGGAAATGGGAATTAAAAGGTAAAAATTTGGTACTATAACTTTTAACTGACGCCTCCAAAAGACTCTCACAGACAGATATTCGTAGATGTGCCGCCACCCTAAAGCAGTTTGTATAACCCTTACTTTTAAATCTCGCGGCAGGTTCTCTGGATGCAGTACCGGTAAACTCTAGTAAGCTAGTTACTTCCAGAGCAGCCCTGACTAACGTGCATGTTGCAATTTGCCAACCCGTCGCGTGTCACACTGCGTTCCAAGCGATCGAAATGATCATAATGTAATGGCTTGGGCGTGCACTTTGTTAATACGCACCTGAGGAAAATAAATCATGCCTTAATTGTTTTTTAGGTAGCATGAACAGGGAATTTTGCGTTTGCTGGACTCAAAGATATTTTAAGATCATTGCGGAGATCAAAGATGGGAGCCCTGCCGTCAACTTGGAAATGTGTCTGCGAACAGGGTCAAATCGGCCGTATTAAACTGGCGAGTTTCTTGCAAAAACTAATCTAACGCAACTACCTTAAAACGTACAACGTTTTGATACATCTTCGATTACACATTGCATTCCAAATCTGTTCAATTTACCCATTTGCTTCGGATGTTTGCCAAAGGAACACTCGCGCGTCGTCCTATGTGCGTGGCGGGGGCGTTTCCTCTGATCGGACGCGAGTACTCAAACCGCCGTGCCACCGCGGTGCAGCGGCAGTGGGAAGTGAAGGCGGGGATTCCCCCACTACCACTCACGTGATGTTTGGTTGTGAAATAGTTAAGGGTCGCCAACTTTTTCTTACAGCGCCAATCAATAGTGAGTAAGAAATCAGGGAGGGATTTTTTCCTTTACTTCACAGGTGATTACTTGAGTAAACATGAAAGGCTGCCAAGTTGTTTAGAAGCAATGCAGGTGGCAATAATTAGACAGGACATACTGGAGAGGCTTCCAAAGCCAGCCGATTTGACAGTGAAATTTTGAAATGTAGGATTGTTAACTTTTTCTCGTTGAAATGACACTGGGATATGTCAATGGGAAATGTAGGCGGATGCATGTGTTACTTTCGTATCAGACGCTCACACTTGGCCCGCGTTTTTCCGCCGCTGTATGAAGCGAAGGCGGGGCATCCCCTAGGAACACTCACGTGACTGACGCAAGTGTGATAATTAAGTGTTACCAACTTTTTCATATGTGAGCGACCAACGCGTATTAATAAAACGGTTAGTGAAAAGGGTTCTAAATTGCCCATTGAAGGTGAGCTGTGGAAGTGACAAAATATAGTACAGAATTTCATCTATCCATGGTTTGATGGAAAATGAAGGCGAAGCCGTTTTCACTCTCATCCCTATTTGCAATGAAAATGCTGGCAGGGATGTTTGTTTTTTAAGCATTTCTGTGTGAAAACTAGGGCTTATTTTCGCTATTTATTGATCGGAAACTGTTATTTTGAGGAGCGTGCACGGCAAAATAATCCTCCTAATACTTAGTATATATTTGTAAGTTACCATGAATTCGTCCTAAGAAGTAATGTACGCAACTCGTGTGTTTGGCGCACTCATTCAAAAACGCCGGACTACAGTTGCCTCATACGTAATTTCATTCGTACGCCAAATACTGAATTATTGTTCTAGTTCCGTAAATAACTATTGTTAGAGAGTGAATGAAGAAGGGAATGAAAGCGGGTGCGCGTGTTCCTTTCAGAATCAGACGCACTTATGAGTACCTGACTCGCACATGACGCCTGGTTTGGTGGAAGCATAAGTAGGGGTGACACTGGCAAGAAGAACGGATATTCGCGTGGTAGTTGGAAGCGGAATAATAGACTTCTATTAACTCTTTCCTAGCAGCTACGATCAATGGCGTGTTCCTTTTCGTATCGGAACCGTGTAATTTGCCATTTGCAGTCGAGGAGGCAGCAATGAGAAATTAATTGAATCTTTCTATGGCAATAATTAATTAATTACTTATCTGATTATTTTTTAAATTTATAAACAATTTAAAAATAAAACATATCTGTAGTTGTATATTTCCCTGAATATTTTAAAAAATATTCAGAAAATTAAATCAATCCGAAGTATGGTTAAAATACATTTAATTTTTAATTTTTAATTTAAGGCCATAATCCCATAGTCTTCTCTAGTAGGTCAAGAGAAATGAGAGTGGTTCTTTCCGCATCGCCTACCCACCAATTGATGGAAATTCTGGGACGGAATATAGCCAACTTTTTATTGTGAGAACATGCCGCAGCGGTGAAGGCGTAGGCGGTAATGGGAAGTGAAGGCGGGGCTTCCCTCGGATACTCTCACGTGATTGTTGGAAATGGTATATTGTAGGGTTACCAACTTTTTCGCATACGGGTGGCGACTTCATATGTCATGGCGCAGAGTGTCGAAAGTAAACAATACGACTTCCCTTTCGTCCACGCCAACATTACCAACATTACTGTACGTGAGAGAACCGTAGGATGTGAAAAATGAAGACAGGACGTCATTACTAATAAAATAATTGGTGGAGATATTTTTACGTCAGTCGCATACCGGCTGAGTTAAGCTGCGCCTATGCCGCAACAGTGATAGAAAAAACAGGACGACTAGGAGTCACTTCCCAGTAATAAATACCATCAGCGAGTTATGATGAAGTTATCCACATTTTCTCATCACCTGATTGTGTTCTTGTTTTCGTGTTCCATTTTACGTCGGTACCTCATAAAAGCCACCGTGATCGCAATATTTTCTACACTCTTTCTATCCCCATCCGGTCAAGCATCTGAATACCGATTACATAACACGATATTCATAGAACAAGGAGGAAAATCACGAGTAGGGAAGCAACTCGAGCAGATTTGCGGCTGCAAAAACGCGATACGTCGAGCAGTGGATTTAAAAACAACCCTCGCCATCTGGATGTTCAATTTAACATTATCAGTCGCGCTCGTCCACTTCCGCAGGCGCGCGATCCGCAGCGGCGGCGGCGGGTGACTAAGAGCGCACGGGGCCGAGCAAGTGTCTTGTATCTGCACCGCAAACCGCATCCGCAGCCCTGGCAGCAGCTTCTCTCACTTGCGATGCGACGCACGGAGGAGGAGGAGGAGGAGGAGGAGGAGGAGGAGGAGGAGGGAGGAGGAGGAGGGAGGAGGAGGAGGAGGAGGAGGCGGAGGAGGAGGCGGAGGCGGAGGAGGCGGAGGCGGAGGCGGAGGAGGCGGAGGCGGAGGAGGCGGAGGCGGAGGAGGCGGAGGTGGCGGAGGTGGCGGAGGCGGAGGAGGCGGGTGAGGTGGAGGAGGAGGCATCGGCGAGCGCATGACGCTGGGGTTGGGGTGGGGGCAACGCCAGTGCTAGTGCGAGGTTCCGGTAGAGGAAGTGATAATGATTCTGTTAATGATTGTGATGGTGATTCTAGTTCTAGTTGTAATGATAGTTTTAGTGGTACTTTTAGTGTTCGTTCTAGTGCTAGTTCTTGAGGTAGTTATAGTAGAAGTTCTAGGGGTAGTTCTAGTAGAAGTTCTAGTGGTAGTTCTAGAGGTAATTCTAATGGTAGTTCTATAAGAAATCCTAATGGTAGTTCTAGAGGTAATTCTAGCGGTAGTCCTAGAGGTAATTCTAGAGGTAATTCTAGTAGCAGTGTTAGTGGAAGTTTCGATTTAAACGTAGTCGCACTTCAGGGTCACGAGCTACACGAAGAGAGGGACACTGTCATCCACTCGGGAGCTTCGTTACTACTTAAAGTTTTGGTGTTGAAGTTCCCAATTGGATGGTGTTCTCCTCTCCTTCCAGCTTGTGATCCTGAAGTGCCACTACGTTTAAATCGAAGTTCTACGGGTAATATTGGTAATTATATTGGTAGTTCTAGTGGCGTTTCTAGGGGCAGTGCTTCTGGTAGCGATAGTGGGGTAGCAGCGGCAGTAATTTCCTTGTCCAGGAAACTTAGTCTTGTAAAGCTACAAAGCAGCGGTGGGAATGCAATGGAGAAGCCCAGGGCAAATTCCATTCACGTGGGTGAGCTGCAGATCATTGCTCGAAGACCATCTAGAGTCTACTGTTCGAAATCGTCATAGTAATTGACTGAAATTAAATATAAATTTTATGCCAGATAACCAATTTTTGAAGGCATGATACAAATGAATAAATTCACTAAATCATAAAACCGCAATAAAATAAAATATGTAGTTTATAGTAAATTATTTTATGTGCAAAGAATACGTGTCAGCCAAGTGTTGTGTACGCAAGACGAGAAAGAAGACGTAGATGAAGGCATTCGGAGGCAGCTAATAAAGCTGGTAACTGAAGGTAGTAAGAGCGATCGAGTGGCGGCGACGGCGACGCCGTTGGAGACACTGGTGGCGACGGCAGCGAGCACTGCTCGCGGGGGGCGGGGCCCCCGTCGGGGACGCTTATCGGGGGTGGCGGCGGCGGCGGCGGCGGTGGTGGCGGAGGAGGAGGATGTGAATCAGAGGCCGGGGGCAGATAGCGCCGCTCATTTTTCATGCAGTCGAGGGGGGGGGCGACGTGGGGCGACGCCGGGGAGCGAGGCAGATCGCCCCCCTCCCCCCGGTGGGGTGGCGGGCTAAGGGGAGAGTTCGTGGCACAGGTGCAGCCCTGGGGGGTTGTAGAGCCGGCCTGCCCAAAACAATGGCCCTAGGGCCAACGCCACAGGGTTGTAGCGGGCACACTGGTGGCCAGTGGGGACACGCACAATTCTTCGTCACTTCTGGGAAGATTGGATTAGCAGAAAGGTGTGCAGCCACCGTCAGCCCTTCGGTTCAAACCGTTCTGTCGGCGTTCAGGCAAAAAATACTTAAAAACTTGCCTTGTTTTGCAATTACTAATTACTGAACATTGTTCATGAGAGCTTGAACATAGTTCATAAGTTTCTAGGCAAGACTTTCTCCCTTTTCTGATGGTTAAATGGTGCGTAAAAATAAGAAAGCAATAGTTTGCGAAGTGACATTTATATTACGGCGAACAATACGATACAAAGTATCAAAATGGAGTACAAAGATTTATAAGTAAATCGTGAGAGTACGCTCCGCTTATACAGCAACTACTCTCTAATAAGCCGCAATTCAACTCTCACGAGATCCATGACGTGTTCTAATTGAATTGGAATGAAACATTAAATAAAAATGAAAGGAAAATAAATCTGAAATACGGAATATCTTAGACCACTGCAAATGCAACGAACAACGCCCAACTGTAATTCTGAGTGAAAATTCGTAATTTGTAGATTTTGTATATGTATATTAGAGGGACGATACATAAACAAATAAATATAAAAAAAGGAACTAGAAAAAAAACACACTTTACCAGAAAATAGTGGCAAGAGGAGGAAGAAATGAAGCACGTTCCAAAGCTGCCTGCAGCAAGGCCCGAACAGCGCAGAAACGGTGCGTTTTCCAGCGCAAACGTAAGCGAAGCAGCCGGAGCGAACTGCCGAGCGCGCGGGCGGCGGGGGCGGCGGGGGCGGGCGCAGCACAGGTGCAGCCGGGCGGGTTGCGGCGGCGTCGGCGGCGGCACATCAAATCAAATGACGGCGAGCGCGCGGCGTGGCGCGCGCCACGCATTCAGATGACGATCGCAGCGCGCTGGCGCGTGGGCCGCCGCCGCCGCCGCCGCCACGCCGCGCGCGCGAACGTGTGCGCTCCGCGTGCGCGTGTTTTCCCCGCTCGTGAAGTAGCTCGCATTACGCGCACGGAACGGTGGCGGAAGTGTGGGCGGCGACGGCAGCGGTTGGAAGTTTCGGCGGCGGTGGGAGCGGAGGTGACGGGCTTGGGGATGGCGGCGCTGCAAGAGCGGGTGCTGGGAGTGGAGACTTGGGCCGACGGGGTCGTGCGGCGACGGGGACGGGGTGGCCGAGACGGGGACGGGGTGGCCGAGACGGTAGGAGCGTGGTGGTGACGGTGGGAGCGTGGTGATGACGGTGGGAGCGTGGTGGTGACGGTGGGAGCGTGGTGGTGACGGTGGGAGCGTGGTGATGACGGTGGGAGCGTGGTGGTGCCGGTGGGAGCGTGGTGGTGACGGTGGGAGCGTGGTGATGACGGTGGGAGCGTGGTCGTGCCGGTGGGAGCGTGGTGGTGACGGTGGGAGCGTGATGGTGACGGTGGGAGCGTGGTGGTGACGGTGGGAGCGTGGTGGTGACGGTGGGAGCGTGGTGGTGACGGTGGGAGTGTGGTGGTGACAGTGGGAGCGTGGTGATGACGGTGGGAGCGTGGTGATGACGGTGGGAGCGTGGTCGTGCCGGTGGGAGCGTGGTGGTGACGGTGGGAGCGTGGCGGTGGCGGTGGGAGCGTGGTGGTGACGGTGGGAGCGTGGCGGTGGCGGTGGGAGCGTGGTGGTGACAGTGGGAGCGTGGTGGTGACGGTGGGAGCGTGGTGGTGACGGTGGGAGCGTGGCGGTGGCGGTGGGAGCGTGGTGGTGACGGTGGGAGCGTGGCGGTGGCGGTGGGAGCGTGGTGGTGACAGTGGGAGCGTGGTGGTGACGGTGAGAGCGTGGTGATGACGGTGGGAGCGTGGTGGTGACGGTGGGAGCGTGGCGGTGGCGGTGGGAGCGTGGCGGTGGCGGTGGGAGCGTGGTGGTGACAGTGGGAGCGTGGTGGTGACGGTGGGAGCGTGGCGGTGGCGGTGGGAGCGCGGTGGTGACAGTGGGAGCGTGGTGGTGACGGTGGGAGCGAGGTGTTGGCGGTGGGAGCGTGGTGGTGACGGTGGGAGCGTGACGGTAGCGGTGGGAACGTGTTGGTGACGGTGGGAGTGAGGGTAGTGGCGGCGGGCACGGCAGTGAGGGTGTCGGGAGCGTCGGTCGAGTCTGCGAGGGTGGCGGGGGCAGAGGTGAGGGCGGGCGAGTGCGCGCGTGTTTGAAGCGGTCGTTAGCCACAGCTGGGCGGCCCGCCCGCCGCCGGCCGCTGGGTGGGTGCACTATGGGAGAGTGCACGAGAGCGCGGAAGGTGGGCGAAAGGGCGAGCGCTGGCGGCCGAGCGAGACAGACAGACAGACACACGGCCTGAAGGTGGGGGAGATGATATGAAGGGGATAGTTTGCTCCTGTGGCGGCGGGTCGCGGTGAACGTCGTGAGCGGATGGGATGGCGGATTAAAGTAAAGGACTGATGAGGATTTGTAGAATTGTGCGCGAATGTTGAAATTGTAATGAAGGTTGGGAATTGTAAAGGAATAATAAATTCGGGTGATTTAACAGCACCTTCTTTCGCCCACTATTTGGGACTTTTGCAAATGTTTGTAAATTCCTTTCCTTAACAAAAAGGAGACCTGTTTCATATTTTTAAGCATCCTTCGCTCTATCCGATGAATAATTTAAAGAAACAACTTCGTTCTTCAGAAAAATAGTATAAATCGAATGATTAGTGGGTGAAGTTATAGGCTGTGTGGTATAATTTGTGGAATTTGAGCGTCTGATAGCGAAGGTACGGGCTGTGATTTTAAACTGAATAAATATAGAAACTCGGCATTGAATTGAAAGTTTTTTAGACTAGCATTTAAAGCATAGGTTAGTACTGAGGAGGGGATCTGTTCAAGTGTGTTCGTGCTAGCAAGTTCGTGCTAGCATGTTCGTGCGAGCATGTTCGTGCGAGCATGTTCGTGCGAGCATGTTCGTGCGAGCATGTTCGTGCGAGCATGTTCGTGCGAGCATGTTCGAGCGAGTACGTTCGTGAGAAGTACTAACCATGCTCCTGTATGTTTGTGCGAGTATGATCGAGCGTAAATATTCCTGGGAGGAAGATCATGCAAGTTCGAGCGAGTGAGTTCGGATGAACTTCGAGCAAAAATTCCGGCAAGTGTTCGAGTACTGTGAACTCGCACAATCGATCTAAAAGCCCAAACATCCACGAAAGCGCGCGACAAGTGAAGCGCGGCCGTCGCCACTGAAGCCGCGACTTCTGTTCCGCGCGCCAATCCCTCCGCGTTCGCAGACGCGCGCCCGCGCGCGGTGAAAAACAGATCGGCGGTTTAAATATGGATGTCAGCCGCCGTATTTATGGGGCTTCGGAACACAGGGGGGCGAGGGAGCCTGCAATGAATTTCACTCGGCGGGGCGGAGGGGGAGAGGAGAAGGGAGGGGCGGCAGCACTGCCCCCGCGCGACGCCCGGCGTCGGCTCAAGCGTCGAAAATTGCGCCATTGCGCACCGCGACATATGCGGCCGCCAGCCGCCGCGGGAATGGGCTGGCGGGGGGGGGGGGGAGGCACAGCCCGTCATGCCCTCTGGATTCCGTGCAGGAAACGAACCCAAAACTCAAATTCAATATAAATAATAATTAAATAAAATGTTCGGAAAGTGAGATACGTTGAGAAAAATGGTAAAATGGAGCATTTGTAGGTTTAGATGATGAAATTTCAGTTGCAGTTTCAAGCAAAGTATTGATTAGTTTTTATATTTTCTGTATTCACCCTAAAGATTTCCGGAACAATGGCCGTTTAGACCATTATAAAATATAATTATAACGCCAGGAAATGTTAAAACTTGTAATATTACTGATTCAAAACGATATGCTGTCCTATAGGTACCAGACCTATCAGCAGTCAGACATAACAGTGGGTCAGAAGTTAATTTGTGTGAGCTTCGGAAAATATGTAGAAGTATAAGGGTTGTATAGGAGCCACTGTCTCATGGGGTCACATTAGTTTGGAACTTGACTTCACTTTCGAAGAGTTTTCCTATGTAGTTTGCTTCCTGAAAGAGAAATCTGCCCCGTGATTTTTATCTGTTTAATCAATCGTTCAATACTGCAAAATAGAAGTACTGTACGTAAGACTTCATGTACTCATAAGGTAAAGTGTGTTTTATATCTTTAAAAGGTAATTCAGAGCTTACAATTATGCTTTAGGATCTCACAGAACTATACCATGTTTTCCTTTTTCATTGTAAACAAGAATCATTACATTACTACGTAATCATGCAGTACCCTTAATAGCCGATGAACGCCGATATTTGCAATAACTCACGAAAATAAGTACTTCATAACTACTTCGCGCGACTGAAAATGCAGTTTGCTGTTACTAGACCTAAATATAGAACATATAATCCACTTACACAAAATATCCTCCCCATGATATATTGTTTGCGTTATTTATTATCGGCTTTTTAAATGACAAAATTAGCCCCCCCACACATAGCTCTCGTTCCATTACCTTCTCGAACACGCCCGCACAACGTATTTTCGCCTATGACATTACCGAACGCACAACCACTCAACGGATAAAAACAGCACGTACGAGAATTATCCGAGGGGGGGGGGCTGGAAAGTTACCGCAGGATCGGGCGTTCCATTCCACCTTAATGGAGAATAACGGAAGCCTCTCCTAGCAATGAGAGAGCACTCCACGGCGTGGCGGCGCTTTCCCAAATCATAAAAAAGCCATCCGCTCGATTTCGACTGTCGGCGAGTATAAATAATTCAAACCTATTTCCATCGAAGTGATTTTTAAAGATCGGAGCACCGTCCATTGTTTTCGAGGTTAAAAAACAAAATCGAAGATGCAAATGACCGGACCGGTCGGGCGGATCTGCACCTTCGCCGCCACCCCCGGCCTCGCGAACCGCTCGCCCTCCGTCCAGACCGCAATTATGTAAACGGATACGCGGAAGCGGGGACGGCGGGGGTGACGAGATCGACGGGGTGATGGTGGAGTCGAGGGCGGAGAGGTGGGCGAGGGCGGCGAGGGCGGCAAGGGCGGCGAGGGCGGGAGGGTGGCGGGGGCGACGGGGACGGCGGGGGGCGACACCCGGGATGGCGGCGAGGGCGGGAGGGTGGCGGGGGCGACGGGGACGGCGGGGGGCGACACCCGGGATGGCGGCGAGGGCGGTGAGTGCGGGAGGGTGGCAGGGGCGACGGGGACGGCGGGGGCGACACCCGGGATGGCTGCGAGAGCTGGGAGGGAGGCAAATTCGACGGCGGCGGAAAAAGGGAAGGCGGCGGCGCCGGTGGTGTGGAGAGCGATGGGGACATCATAGATGGATAGAGTGACGGTGCCAGAGGGAGGTACAGGGGGCGGCGAGGAGGTCTAGACGTTGGGGGGGACGGAAGTGGAGACAGAGCGGAGGAGAAGCCGGTAAGCACTGACGGGGCAGGGGGTCGTGGAGGTTGCGATGGCGATGAGAACTTCATAGACGAATAGCGAGGCGGGAGTGACAGCATCCTTGGAGGCAGTGGGATAATAGAGGGCGGCGGGGAATAAGGGACTTTGGGGGGCGGTAGTTGTGGCGAGGGCGACGGAGAGAGCGTAGGGAACGGAGGTGGCGAGGGGGCAGCTGGAGTGAGAGCGGCGTCAGGGGTAGGGGCGGCGGGGGTTGCCGGGATGTCTGGCAGCGAGCGCGCGCTACGTCGAAGGTACAGCTAATCTAATCACCACAGCGCGGCGCCTCTGCGATGCGGGGCAGTGGTGGAACGGGGCGATCCAGCAGAGGAGCCGGCCTGGACCGATCACCGTACTCAGATAAGTCACTGCGTCGGACTTATCGTGCCGGCTCGGACGCTCGCGTTTTTTTCGGGGGTGGCGGTTTGAAATTTTTTTTTCCGGGCGGGTTTTTTAATTTATCCGCCCCGGCCGGTCTCCTATCGCCGGTATCTTGCGGCGGTGGCGGTGGCCGGACGGATATCTCCGTGCCGCTCAGGCCGCCGCGGTCAGAGCGCCCCGCTTTGGCTAATGATGCTGGACCGATGGTGACGGGCGGCATATGCCACCTCGGAAGTTCCTGGTGGCCATCAGTGGTGATGGATTTGTAATTTCTTTGTTGGATGAAGAAGAAAGATACGTGTAATAAGCACAATTATGGTATGGGGTTGACGATAATATAAATATTATTTCTGTATTTCAAATTCAATTTTAATAGCTGGTCTCATAGCCATATTAGAATGTTGTTTTCTACTTTTACCTTAAAATAGACAGCTGATGTAGCATTATATTTGTAGATATTATTTATACGAGATTTAAAGGTACTTGAAGACGTTATTACGTATTTCTTAAAGTTTATGTAGTAAATTAATCAAAACGGAATTTCCTACTGCCCGAACACCGTATTTATAGATGGTGCCACGTACAAAATGTATGTACTATCGTAAGAACGCGTATTTATTAGCAATGAGTACTCAATGATGAAATGTATCTGCTTATTAGAGAATATTTAAATTAATCCATTAGAGAATGGGCAAGGAGATATTTACATCACAGCGCTGTTAACAAAATATTCGTTTCATTTCGATATTCGACTGGGACAGACGGCGACCACACAAAATATCTTCGTTTTCTGAAACTATCAACTGAAATCAACTGACATTCTTCTCGCAGCAATTCTCAATACAATCAAAGCTGTGATTAATATTAGCATTTGAATACTTCTTTTCAAACGACAGAGTTCTTTTTCTGGTAAGCGATAGATTGAAAAAATCAGACCGTAGGACGCAGCTGTCCCCGACCAACCACCTGCCACACACGGGAGGGGGTCCTTCAATGCACTGCTTGCGGCTTACGGACACCTGGAACCGCGAATGTATTGTCGTGCGTAGTTCTTCCGCAATGACACCTTTTCACCATTATCCTGTCATTCTAATTCTCTTCTATAACGCGGGAACTCTGTGCAGAATGAATACAGAATAAAACGCTGATGTTGAAACCATGTTACACGACGTATTACTCAGGTGTACTGGAATACCTTATTTATCTTCAATTTGGCCAAGCTTTTAATTAGCTATATCCGTTTTTAAAACTTATCAAACTATCTCAAGATGAATTAAATTTCATTTAGAATTACGTGCAACAAACATGAAATTGATTTTCACTCGGCAGAACGGATGATTTGAAGGTTTATCATTAAAAGAAATTCAAATGCTAATAAAGAATATATAGATAAATATGGGCAACAATCTTACTAAACTATATACACTGTTCGTTTAAATTATTACTCTTCAATCTCGATCTCTAACCACAGTCACTGTATCCGTGTTTTTCTTCTTATTCATTCACTATTTCATCTACTCATGAGCATATTCCCCAACTCGAATATTCATTACCTCTCCGTGCTGATTTTTTCTAAAAGAACACACCCTTATAGACAATTCCCAGTAAACGTCCTTCCACTTTTTCATTTCCATGTCTTCTATAGAAGAAGCTAGTTACCTGTAATATTGTCTGACGGTTAAGAGACGACGGCAAGCTTTCTGTTCGCAGTACTTAAAAAAACCTCTACTGTTTGTTGTTTATTTTTTTGTATTCAAGATTCCCTGCAAGTATACCATAGTTTCCTAGTTCAAATGAAATAATAGTCCGCCAATATCGGAATTCTCCTTAACTTATTCTTTGAAACTGGGTTGCCCTCTTATTTGTCAATGTTCTTGTTTCTACTAATTACATCACAGTGCAGGTGTTGCATCATTTATGACGCACTCACCGTGTAATTCTATAACGTTACATTCACTCGCATTGTCTTTCTCCTTCTGTTCCTAGCAACTCATCCCTCCGCGAGCACTCTCATATCATCTAATACATTTCCCCTTCCTCTCCGTACTCGACTAGTTGATCCTCGAAGTCGACACGTACTCATCATAACCCGGCCCTCCCCAGTGGCACTACATTTTCTCCTTGACAGCGCCTGCCAATTCGGGCGTCACTCACCCCGTTCGCCCCTCGGCGCGTCACCGCCCCCCCCCCGCGGGCGAAAGGGGCGGGGCGCGGAGAGGGTGGTCGCGTATGCAAACAGGGTGGCCCACACAGGCGGTGGCGGAGACGGCAGTGGAAACGGAGATGGTGACTACAGACGCGACGGGGAGGCTGAAGAGATGACGAAGGCCGTACTGATGGTGATGGGGAGAGTGGAGGCGGTTGTGGTGACGTAACTGGGCGGTGACGGTTGTGACAACGGTGATATTGGTACTGTGGTGGCGGGGATATGGTGACTTAAGGGGATGGTGGCGGTGACGGCAGTAGGAGGTAGTGAATACAGTGGAAACGGAGGTGGTAACTACAGACGCGACGGGGAGGCTGGAGACATGACGATGGTGATGGGGAGAGTGGAGGCGGATGGGGTGACGTTATTGGGCGGTGACGGTTGTGACAACGGTGATATTGGTACTGTGGTGGCGGGGATATGGTGACTTAAGGGGATGGTGGCGGTGACGGCAGTAGGAGGTAGTGAATACAGTGGAAACGGAGGTGGTAACTACAGACGCGACGGGGAGGCTGGAGACATGACGATGGTGATGGGGAGAGTGGAGGCGGATGGGGGGACGTTATTGGGCGGTGACGGTTGCGGCAACGGTGACGTTGGTACTGTGGTGGTGGGGATATGGTGACTTAAGGGGATGGTGACGATGTGGTTGCACGGGAGTGCAAGAGTTTTGCAATGGTGTACTGGAATACCTAATTTATCTTCTATTTGACGAAGATTTCAATTACTTGTACCCGTTTTTAAAACAAGATTGATTAACTTTCATTCAAAGCCAAGTGCAACAAATATCAAATTGATTTTCAGACGGCAGAACTGACGATTTGAAGGTTCACTGCCGGAAATCGCGAATCAGAAATGAGGTGGTGGCGGTGGGATGGTGATGACGTGGTTGCACAGGAGTGGTGTCGTAGAGTTTGTTACGGTAGGATGATGACTGGTATTGGGGACGGTATGTGAAGTGGTCGCAAAGGGGTGTTGACATTATGTTGGTGACGGTGTGTCGGTGACGGTGTGTCGGTGACGGTGTGTCGGTGACGGTGTGTCGGTGACGGTGTGTCGGTGACGGTGTGTCGGTGACGGTGTGTCGGTGACGGTGTGTCGGTGACGGTGTGTCGGTGACGGTGTGTCGGTGACGGTGTGTCGGTGACGGTGTGTCGGTGACGGTGTGTCGGTGACGGTGTGTCGGTGACGGTGTGTCGGTGACGGTGTGTCGGTGACGGTGTGTCGGTGACGGTGTGTCGGTGACGGTGTGTCGGTGACGGTGTGTCGGTGACGGTGTGTCGGTGACGGTGTGTCGGTGACGGTGTGTCGGTGACGGTGTGTCGGTGACGGTGTGTCGGTGACGGTGTGTCGGTGACGGTGTGTCGGTGACGGTGTGTCGGTGACGGTGTGTCGGTGACGGTGTGTCGGTGACGGTGTGTCGGTGACGGTGTGTCGGTGACGGTGTGTCGGTGACGGTGTGTCGGTGACGGTGTGTTGGTGACGGTGGAATGGTATTGGTGTTTGGGGCGGGTCGGGATGGTAAGGGGGTCGCACAGCGGTGGTGCAGTTGGGTTGGTGACAGAGGAGCGACGACATTGGGGACGAGATGGTGGGCTGGCGAGCGTGGGGTCGTGAAGGTGAGGTCCTCGGGTGGGGTGATGGCAGTAGAGGGTGGTGACGGTGACGTAACGGCGAAGGTGGCAGTGACGGATTCGGCGGCGGCTGCAGCTCATCTGAATAGATGGATCGGGTGTCGCGCGTGCATATGCCGCGGGCGAGCGGGCGCTGGGGCCAGGTGTCGCTACAGCAACCGGTCCGCTGTTTGAAGGGTAGGGGGTAAAGGGGTGCGGGCAAAGCGGTCTGTTCCCTGGCGTCCTCCGTCGCGCCAAAGCTCCGTTGCTAATCGCGTAATCGCATGACTTGTAATGAAGTGTAAAGCCGTGAAACGACGACAAAAACCAAGTTCAATGCGCTTTGTGAGGGAAGGGTGTTGGCCACTGCAGATTGTTTCTTTCTTTGCGCGTTGCTGATGCGATAAGCGACCGCGATCGAAAGTCTTTTTTAAGCAATGCGCTGAGACCAATGAGTCAGAATGTTTCAGACGTTTTATCGCCAAACTAAAATAGGAGCATCTATTTTTAGCAAAAACTATCAGGAGTTAAATTTTCGCGTAGATCCAGAGCATTAACATCTGGGAAAAAGTTACATTTTTCTCTTAATTTAAAGAGCGATATTTGACGAGAGTGATGCTGATGAATTACGCTGGTAAAAGTACAAGCATATTTTTGTGATAATAAAACCTTGTGAACGTTTTTTTAAAGATCAGACGATTCGGGTCACTAAATAACTCAGGAAAAATCTTCGAAAAAACATTTCTTGTACATTAAGCGACGTCAAGAATATCATACTGCTTACAATGAATCAGAAAACTGGATTAGAAAAAATAAAATGAATTAATGAACATGCCTATAGTAAAAGCGCTGAGTGTTCTAAAGCACTAAGAAACTCCATAATAATCGATTTAAAATATCACATACTCATACTTACGGTTCTCAAATACAGTCTTTTCCTAAACATTGAATGCATGAAGCATGCTGCTAGCACGATATACAAGAACGAATTAGAAGTACATCTCACGAGAAACAGTCACGAAAGGAAACGACCCAAAGCCATTCCGCCCTTGCCTTTCATTCAGGACGAAAAGACAGTTCCTCTCGCTGCTCTGCCCTCTGCCCGTGCCCTTTCGGGAATGAAACGCAGCTTCGCGCAGAGTCGACTTCTCGGTGGCCGGGCAATCTCGCCCGCTTTTACAACTCGCTTTCATTTACGTTCCCGCACCTTGGCGAGACCCTTTGGACACCCCTGGATAAATCATTATAAAATAGGATTAGACACGCCCGGCCGGCGAGCAGGCTGCAGAACGCGTGCGCGGCACTAAAAACAGAATGGATAGCAACGCGGAGCTTATGTTTCAAATTGAATGAAACAGCGCCGCTCCCGACGCCAAATATGTGGGAGTGAAAGGGTGGGGGGGGGGGGAGGGGAGAGTTGGAATGGGGACAACCCCGGGTGGTGAGGTTTGGTTGACGTAGGAGAAACTGGGAATCGAGGTGGAACTTGAGCAAGGAAAGTGGAATAGTAGCTTTCCTGGAAGTATGGCTTTCGTGGATGAAGATGGTGTGTTGCCAACTCGCAATAAACTTAAAATACACGGGTGATACAAAACACTGTGAGACGGGTAAATTGAAATATGAAAAATCGTTTTAATTCCCTAGATCAGGTGGCACAACGCATGTTTCGTTTATAGTTTGTACATTGGACAATGTAATCACGCATTTATTTGTAATTAATGATGTTAAAGCCCACAACGTATTTCGCAATGGTTTCTTGTCCGTTCCAGAAGTTTCGACGGCCGATACATGATATCTTAACGTGGAGTTTTAATTATAATAATAACTTACCAACTTAAAAATCCACCATCTAATATTTTTTATTAAAAACTGCTTTCAAATAATTAGTTTTGAGATGATATTATTTACGGTTAAATTGTATTATATATAATGAATACAATCTATAATAATAATAATAATAATAATAATATAATTTATTTTGTCATTTAATGTCGTAAAGTGTACCGATTTGGAAGATGTATGAAATTCAATTAACCCTACGAGAACGAAATAATGTGTCATTCCGAACGAATCGCATTGCTACTCTGAGTGCCACGCAGTACACTCTCCAGGGCCCCACTGCGAGAAGCGGACTGTAGAGAGCGCGCGGAAGGTGCTCGTCGCAGGCAGCCGCCGGAAAAGACCCAGCCGGATTTTCTTTTGGGCGAGCGCAGGGCGCGCCCGGGGCCCGGAGAGACACGAATGAGGCGGGGGTGGGGGACGGGCGGTGGCAGGTAGGGGGGGCGGGGCGGGGGTGGAGGGCGGGGGCCGGCGGGGGCCGGGCGGGGGCAGGGGCGGGGGCGGGGCCGGGCGGGGGAAGGGCGGGGGCCGGGCGGGGGCAGGGCGGGGGCCGGGCGGGGGACGGGCGAGGGCAGGGGCGGGGCCGGGCGGGGGAAGGGCGGGGGCCGGGCGGGGGCCGGGCGGGGACCGCGCGGGGGCGGGGCGGGCGGGGGCGGGAGGCGGCCCTCCACCCCCACCACCCCGCACCTTTTTATGGGGCTCGTGAAATTGGACTAATCTTCTCATTCCCGCGCCCGATGCCCGGGTAATACAGTCTTTGCAACGGACGGCCGACGGCGCGCTGCCGGGGCTGCGCAGGGCCACGGTTAATTGTGAAAAAGGCCGCGCCGCCCGCGGGGGAGGACGGGAAGGGTCGGAGTGACGGGGTGAGGGCGGCGTGTGAGGACGGCGAAAGAGATCCGTCTTGCTCGGCGCTGCGCAAACAGTCCCGTCCTCTCCCGTCCCCCCTTTCCTCTTCTCGGCCTCCCTGTGACGCGCCCTGTGCGGGTTACTAGCGCTTCCCTCTGGAGCAAGGAACCGAGGACGAGAGGTCGGTTGGAAACAGATCTACAGGAGAGTACATAAAAAAATATTAGAGGTAATGCAAGTACTTCGGTAATTGTGGATAAATCCCCGATTTGCGAAGCGAGGAGGGGATTTTTCTGAGAAATGCCAAAGCGCAAGTGATATTTAATAAGACTATTCCACGAACAGAGTTCAAATATTGAAAATAATTGAATGTCAAAATCAAAGAGGTTATGTTATAGCACATACACGATTTATTACACGTCAACACAGCGATCGATTTGTGCCGCCTTCAAAGATGACTCGCAGCTTATTATTGACCAGAAGGGAGGAGCGGTAAGAGAAGTCGGATAGAAAAATCGATACATTTTTTGAGATACACCGCCCTGATTAGTGCATTTTATTTGTATAGTTAAACACTATTGCTCTTAATTTCATCAGTGGAGTAGTTGTAATCATGATGGTGCATTTAATATTTTTGAATTAACTTTTGGGAAACTGGGAATTTTTGGGAAATAATTTTTGGCCGTTTTTTTAAAGCTATGACTCATTATAGGTACATTAAAAGTATCTGCACACCACATGAATAATGCCTCAATATCAAAGCAATAGCGTATAATGAAATATAAAGCACGACACAATTTTTTTTTCGTCTGAACAGGATACGAAAGTAATTGAATCCGTGCATGCAATGAAAACAGTTTCTATCACGAAGATCCTAGTAATAAGAAATAATTTATCGCAATATTTAAACTAACGCATAAATCGTTATACACTCGTAATTATTCGCAATGTGAAAATTCACAAATATACTTCCTCATTCTTTTCTAAATCTCATCGCAATTTCATTTTCCTCTACGTGTAACTCGGGATCGTTTTATAAACGAACATCAAAAATAGATCTAATATGATAGTTAACTTGGTCCCGAGCACAATACACGCTAAAGGAAGTTTTAAACAAGTACTACACCGTATAACATTTCCGAATGAATTTACCCTTCAGTCACTTTTTAAAAATATTAGTAGAGGAAAAGTCAATACATCCTGCTAGTTTTTCCTACCAGACTGTGTGATGCACTCTAAAAATGCATAGTCCAAGTAATAACAAGTGAAAAATGTCTAAGCCCGGTAGTCTCTAAACCCGGACCATGCGTAGAGAAAACAAGTGTGTGTCCTTCGAGCTTCGAAATAACTTAATAAGATATTGTTGAAGAAACTAGAAAGAACGGAACAATTTCAATTTGAAAAGGAGAGTAATAATACAAAACCGCTTTACATTTTTGTACGTTTCATTCAATCAATTCAACTTTCAATCACTCCACATTAATTTTAAATTAAGAAAGTGTTAATAAATAAAGCTGCATTATATATTATTTTTGAGTTAATAACACTTTTGTAAACCTCTCGTTCACATCTTCCGTCACCATCGAACAAAAATTGTATGCCTACATAAGAATCATCAAGCTTTTCCTCAGAAAGCAAACAATATCGCTCGATAAGTAACTGCACCTATACAAACTATAATATTGGTTTTCTGAAGAAAAAAAAAATCTAGACGTAAAAGACGTGCTCACTAAACAAACGAAATAGTTTCTTAATAAAACTTGCAAGTGTCCAATGGTCAAGATGCAACTTTTAAAGTTCAAACGTTCAAGATGCAACGTAGTCATAAAACATGGTCAAAATAACACTTTCAGTTGAAAAAATTTTCAGCCAATTTCAGTCCTGTGATTCAGAAGATACCCAAATACGCACGACAGACGGCTGCTCGTCCATTGCCGGCCCTCATTTCTCTGGACGTGTTTAATCACTGCCGTCTTTAGCCGATAGATTTATTTATTGGTTTCTGGTGCGTCAACTGCTACGGTTGTTAGTCCCGTAAGTATGACGCATGTTTTTTTATCGTGGGAGGCGACGGTGATCTTCCCCCGCTGTATGGCGAGACCCAGCGCCGACCAACACGTCGGCTAGTGGTGTTTTCCCGACCAGGTATCTCTCACCAGCAGGGCATCGCCCCAACCGGAACAAACTTTCAGTTCCCCACTGGTCTCCCAACATGTGTGGTAATGCATGTAAGTAAAAGTGTGTGAAAGGGGTAAGGATAGGACAAGGAGGAGGTAGGAAAGATGGTGCACGGTCCGTGGCTCGTTCGTAAGGCATTCGCCTTGTGTTGATCGGAGAAACCACGGAAAACTACCGATCAGAGCAGCCGACCGCAAGAATTCTCCTCCATACAGCGGCTGAACTCGACCCAGCTATCTCGCCAGTGGCGCAAATCTTGCCATTGTCGGGACTCGAACCCTACAATCTCCCTTCCCTAGACACAGCAGTGACATCAATTCATAACCTGAGCCACCTAGGCCGGTGTTTGCTCACGCAATTCGTGTCCAGTGTTTCAGAAGGTACCCCAATACGCCCGACAGCGGGCTCCTCCTGGACTGCCCGCCCTCATTACCTAGGGCGCGCTCAATCACTGCCGTCGTTAGCCGATAGAGCGCGCTGGCGGCGGGTGGGCGCGTTCCTTTCTCTGGCGCCGGTCCTCCGCAACAATTAGGTTTGCTCCTCTGAGACCGGCGCGAACCGGCTACCGACGCTGGCGCCGCCTCGCGAGAAGAAATTACGGACGTGTTTGTCTTCGAATATCAATTGACGAGCCCCGTTGCTGTTTTTTTTTAACCCTCTCGCTTTTCGAGGAGCCTTCTTTGTGCGTGGTTATTTTCGCAGGTATTCTTGTTAAAATTCCTTTTCTTCGGGCGTTCTTTTTCCGGCGGAAGATGAATTATGCGGAGGCTTCTCACGCGAGGAATACTGAAACGACGAAATTTCGGGAGAAAGAGGGTTGTGAAAAGGGAGCAGAAGGTTTTTTTTTTATGGTCTGTGTTCCTTCCTGAAGAATAGGGCTAGGACGCCCGTCCGCTGACGTGTTTGTTGAAGTACATCCGTGGGTACGACAAAAAGAAGCACCTACTGTATTATTTATACCACGAAGTCAAATTCGTCGTACTTTAATACAGATTTTCTCTTTGAATTTACAGTTTGTTTTCACGCGAGAACTTTAGCTTCAGGAAAAATAGTGTCTACGTTAATATATCAAAATTCACATCCGCAAGCATATCCATGCATTAACATTGAATAGACGCACTATCAGTATTCATCACGCAAGTTTCGAAAGATAGAACAAAGCATACCGGTAAAAATTCTACGAACAAAACAATTCTTACAAATATTGAGAATTGAAATTTTTGCTATTTCTAAGGTAATGGAAGTAGCATTGGGGAAAAAGGACCATCATACATTACAAAACTTCCTCAAAAATCTAAATAAAAATTTCAAAACAGATATCATGCTAAAATGGACCACCAACATCATCGACAAATACGTAACTTTTAGAAGACACATAAACATGCACACAAACGGAAGCACTTAATAGTAATAAATAGGAACACCCATTTCTCAAAGCTCTTGAAACAGAGCAACTCATAAACCTCATACGCCATCTCTCGGATTCCGAACCGTACGAGCAGACTATTTCCACGCGCCCTTTATTCCTCCAACGGTACAAGCCTGCATACGAGCAAAGCTCCTTTGCGTCTCGCGCGAATCCTGCAGGTTTGTTCCTGGCGACGAGAAGTACTACGGAGATGCTATTGCCGCCCCCTCTCCCACCGCCGTTGCCGCCTCACCCCCCACCTCCACCCGTGCGGTACCCGGACGCCCGGCGCGCGCCGCCTTACTGTATCATACATACTAATTAGGGCGGCTTCCTTACAGGAGGTAATCCGGTACACAGAGCGTCGAGGCGGTGCGGGGGCGCGGCGGGGCGTGGCGGGGCGAGGGAGGGGGGGGGTCTCGCCCGAGAAACGGCCTGCAAGCCAAGGGGCCCCACGGCCTCGGGTCGCTCCTAATGGAATACACAAATTGCTTGACCATTGGAGGAATTCCAGTTTAAGCCGGGCAAGGTATGCCGCCCGGGCTACGGCGGGGTGCGGGGTAGGGGAAGGCCCTTGCTAGGCGGGCCATTTAAATAAATTAAGTTAGCGAATATCGCGTGCCTGGAGTCCACTAGCGAGAGCTGTGCGGGAGGGGCAAGAAAGGGTTTAAGGGTCGCCAAGGGGCTCCAGGGGCGACGGTGGGGACACCTTAAACCCCGAGGAAGGTCTCGCGAGAGGTTAGTGAAAGACAGAGATAGAGAGATACAGATGCAGGGCACTACTTACACAGATCCACATCACAGCTACGGACGTCGTCAGCGAACTCACCTGCAGGCAAACAAAAAGGATTCAAATTTAGTCCACACTTTACAAATAAACACAATAATATAATTCACAAGTTTAATGGTATTATATCTGGAGGATTCCAATGTGAAATATAGTTTGTTTTATTTTCTGTGAAGGAAAAAAAAGGGTTTTCTTTGATAATGAAGGATGTCGCAGAAAGTCATAAAATTTTTTACTGAGGAGTTCGATGTTTGTGGAACACAGAATCACTATTTCATCACCAACTGCATATTCCTTAGAAATGAAGTACAATGCTCAGCAATAAAATGCTGAATAAATATTTGGTTTGTTTCATCTTCGGACGATTTATATATTTGAAAGAATATAATAACATGTACTATTTTTTAAAAAATAACATTAAAAATGACTTAGCTATATGTTCTTCAAAATGTAATATTGTCGATAATCAAAATAATTTCCATTTAACCTGTGGAAGCATGTCATTCAAAACAGAAGTAACGGTTAGCTTTCTGAATTCAAGGATATCACATTAATTTCCAGAAAGGACTATGCTCAGTGCATGGAACGTTGCATGTAGCATTAAATCATTTTTTCCTCTTCAAAGCACGGGGAGAACCGATGTCACATTGCTATTCCGCATGGGGAAAATCCATGCGGTGTCTCGATCTTACAGACGACATGTGTGCGTGGTTTTGCATAAGGAGGTGCTCGTATTGCGCAAGGACGGGTTTTCATTGTTTTCACCGACACAATTAGGCTCCAAAAGAAGGAATTAATGGGGGCGATGACTGCGCAAGATGATGACGAGCCAAAAAGAGGAGCGAAACATAAATTTATCTGAATGGATTTGTTGTCATTATTAGTAACATTAACCTGCCAAAGGTAGGCAACCCTCTCCACTTAATACACATTTATTTTTGTTTTGGGGACGCCTCAATTAATCTAATTTTAGATGATGTACTCACGAAAACAATGTAAATAAAACTATGTGTTCCAGCCCATATTAATCATACACAACTTTGTTACGCTTTAAGCAGAAAACGTTGCAATACATCATTTTCTCTACATGTAATACTATGGACAAAATGAAGTAATTATGAAAAGTTATTTTGTCGCAAACTTCAATTTTCAGCGCAAACTTAAATTTTTGACGCAGTCAAATCCTTTGTTTAAAACTAACTTGGAATTTCTTACTGCTATTTACATTTATTGCTATCTATAAGTGCATTATTTTAGATTTAGTAGCACTCATGTACACAAGCAATTCGTGGGGAAAAACAGGACCATCGGTTTGATGCCCATCCGTGTTTTTCAATCATTTTTCCGTCACCGCTATCGCCATCGTTGCTCTGCAACCTCCATCACCGACACCTTCTGACCACGAACATAATCACCTTCTTTATCTGTGTCTTTACCTCTATTTTCTACCTACGCCTTCCACCATCGCCTTCATTCCTATCACCATCTATCCATTCACCACCACCCTCGTCATCACCACCAACAGAGGCATTTTACAACCTCTTCAACAACGATCATTGCCGAAGCCATGGCTTCCCGATCCTACACCACCCTGACGTCTTCTACTTCTCCCACTGTATCGCTGCCTTCGTCCACACCAACAAATCACCGCGAACACCCCAATCACCTTATCTGACCCCACCCACACCGCCATCTCCTCCGCCATATCTCTCCGTCTCCCCTGATAGTATCGCCACCATTATCACTGCCACCAGAGCCATCGTCCGGACACCAACATACACGCTATTACTTCTCCTTACCATCCTTCTTGATCTTTTTTCTTTCTTCATCTTCTAGATCCTTTTTAGTTAATCTTCTAAGTTCTTCTTGATATTTTTCATTTTTCTTCTCGGCATTTTTCCTTTTCTTCTTGACATTTTTCCTTTTCTTCTTGACACTTTTCATTTTCTTCTTAACTATTTTCATTTTTTCGTGACATTGTTTATTTTTTCTTGACTTTCTTATTTTTCTTGACATTTTTCATTCTGTTATTCTTCTTGATCAGCTTTTTCTTGTTGATCTTTTTTTTCTTATTTTTCTTCTTCTTGATTTTCATCTTTTTCTTCTAAATCTTCACCTTCCTCTTCTTTAATTTCTTGATTTTCTTCTTCGTCTTTTTCTTCCCCTTGACATTCATCTTGTTAATCTTCATATTCATCTTGTAGATCTTAATTTCATTTTCTTCATCTTCATCATTACCATAATCATCTTCTTCGTTGTCTTTATCGTCTTCTTCCTTCTTCTTCTTCTTCTTCTTCTTCTTCTTCTTCTTCTTCTTCTTCTTCTTCTTCTTCATCACCTCCTCCACCGCCAGCGCCGTCCTCCCCCGGTCGTCTCGGCGCAAGGCGAGCGTGTGCGTAGGTATGGCGGCGCCCGGGGGTCGCGCGGCGTCGGCGCCGGGGCCGGGGCCGGTACATTACCGCGGCGCGGAAGGCAAACAATGCGGCATATATACGGGCGGGCGGCGGTGCTGTATACTAATGAACCAAGGCGGCGGAGAAAATTGCGCCACATGCCTGCGTCGCGAGGAATGCCCTTCTCGGAGGGGAGGGGGGAGGGCGGGGGAGGGGAGGGGGGCGCGCCGCCCTCCGCGGTGGCGGTGAGGACGGCGCCTTCGTCCTCCCCGCGCCGCGGCGGTCACTCGCCCGCCGCTGCTAAGTGTCCCTCGCCCGAGGACTCCATTCGGGGCGAGGTGCTGCCGCGCCCGGGAGGTCGCTCCCGTACCCGTCCCGTCTCGGGTTTTGCACACAGCTGAAGAAATGGGGTGGATGAATGGAACTCGTGGGGATGGGTGGGGTTCAATATAGTTTTAGGTGTGAAGGTAGTTGGGCTAAGTTAGCGTAGCAAAACAATCGTCGATTTGGAGCGGGCAATTTGACTCGCTTCGATCGCGTTTTTGTCGCGCAAGTCGACGGTGAGGTTCCAGACAATGGCCTCAACGACTATCATAAAACAACCTTGAGTCTGGTTAGTGGAAAATTTTATATGCATTTTCCTCCAAAATACAGGTACATAATATCTCGAGTTCTTTCACTCTCGTAACAACAACTCAAATATATCTTCTTAATTAAATATATGCATGAAACGAGTTTTGCGTTTATCCAAATGCTTTAGGTGGTCGTGAAAAAACGCTTGTGCGAGGGACCCATTCCGTGGGAGAGCTGTCACGGGAGGGAGCCGCCGGCCGGCCGGCCGGCCGGACGGATGGCCCACACTGGAGATGCAGGCCAAGAGGTGGGGTTATGAAGCGAGATGAAGTTGGACCCCTTGGGTTCCTAGAGAGAGCATTCCTCGGTAGTTGAGAAAAATTGACTTACAACGGTTTCGTCACAGATAACACGACAGCACGTCAGGAATTTGAATTAGTTCTTGATGAGAAAAATGAACACAAAATTTGAGAAGTGATGATGACCACAATAATAATAATAATAATAATAATAATAATAATAATAATAATAATATTGATTATAAGAATAAAAAAAAAGCATATAGGTTATTTGTTGTGGCCGAACTAATGCTAATAAAACTCATTAAATTATCTGGCAGTATGTCAGGCTTATTAACTCTCGTGTTCATCTTTAAATTTGTAAAATAAGCATTTAAAAGGAGGGTGTCACAACGAATATGTTAGTGAAAATGGTGTCACTAATTAATTATAAAAAGCTAAATTAATGGATTGCCTAAAAAGATTTTAATTCATTGAAATTCGCTTGCTAATTTATCAGTGATTGCAGTTGAAAATTTTATTCGAACTTTCTTAAAGGAAAATTAACTACATTTGATAATTAATTTTTTGTGCTGATTAATAGTCACAAGGAAAAGACAGAAGTGACAATGATCTGGTGGCGTCCATCTTTATCTTAATTTTCTTCCTGCCGACAGGAAGTGACGTAACGACACTATCGGACAGGAATACCGGACGGTCGTGACAATGCTCGTTCATACAAGACAACTTCCTTCGCACAAAGGGAAAATGTGAATGGGCGAGCAGCTTTTTCGACAATAGTAAAAGTAATCGGTTTCAGTTAATACTTGGTATAAAAATAAACAGGTAATGAAGTGGCCAAAGAGAAACAGGAATAACGGAAAGGGGTTATTGAAATGTATCGTTTATTACACTTACAGGCCATACAAATGGAATGAACATGTAGTTAAATATTACCTGTAGTCCTTATCACCTTATCATTACATACAATTCTGTAAACAATATATCTCATGAATATGAATAATATTATTTAATTTTATTAGCATTTAGAATAGGGTGAATAATACATGAAATATATATGGTAAATAGATGAAACTTGTATTGAGGTACGCGCGAAGGATGTTACTCAAACTTGATAGAGTTATTTATAACAATTTAAAACGATATGGTTTAACATTCTTCTCAATTGAGTTTTCAACTATCTGGTCCTATAGAGTAAGTATTGCTAAGGAGCCTGTACTAAGAGACAAAAAGGTAATCTGAACAGACACTCGCACGATATCTCACCGAATAAGACTTGTCCAATTCTGGAGTACCTGCAGACAAACGTGGGTCCAATGAAAAACAATTCTGACGACAATAATTCAAAGCACAAACATATTCTTTTTTCCACACTCAACCACGCGAATATAAAAAGTACGTCTGATTCTAGCGACCATATTAGTTGGGACGTTGACGCGGTTGCAAACCACAATACAATCAAGAGTGACTACAACGGAGCCCAAAAAGAACTCGGGGAAGGTTTGCCATCAAACCACTAAACAGCATTACAATAATGGCGACAACCACTGGCGCCTTGGTCCGGTCTAAATATACTATTACAATGCCATTTGCAGCAAAAATACGGAGAAGAATGTAACACACCGTCCTCTTTTCGACCGCGAAGCCTTCGCAAACCGAAGAGTAATCGCCGACACTTGACGTCACTACGTGGAAAACCGCAAAGAAATTTCGACATAGCTCAAGGAAACGAGGACTGATGCTACTACCTATCTGAAATAAATTATGTCTTTATTGCTCACCGGAAACAACATAGAACGTAGGATGGATAGTAGCATCACAACACAAGAAAATAATGCACACACTTGGTCATAAAAATTATTTCGATGTAAAATGTGACGAGTCTTCAAAAACTGTTAGAAAAGGTGGATCAGTGGAACGTTTTCTTGAGAGTTTTCCCAATTTTCTTTGCTGATATTTTCACCATTAATTCCATGGCATTCAGCTTATTTTTATAATTTTCATCTGCTAATCGAAAATCTAATCA